>WFMF01000003.1:1503547-2134549 GCA_011033025.1 Beroe forskalii | reverse complement strand
GTTCGTATGATGGGTCAACGTTGGTTCCTTAAAAAGGGGTCGATAAAGGGTCAGATTCAATTTTGTCTGAAGATCTCGCAAAAACGTCATTCTTTGTGGACTTTTGACCGATGATAACGAGATTTTTATGCTTCAAGTGCTTATGAATTTCCCTCCCTTCTAAGAATAAGATGAAGTATAGTATTTTCTCCCTCAAGATAAAATGCGGGGTACCGAATGAAACCACCTCAAATCTGCGTAGCTTTTGAAGTATTCGCGTGTGATATGAAGCATTTGAGACGCTGAATGAGTCCCCCACAGCTGTAGAACGTTCATATGGTTTCTGGTTACCGCTATACAACGCATACATGTGCTACGAACTACCGAGTATTTACGTATTTGAAGCATCGCCATTTGAAGAACAGAACGATTCCCTCCTCATCTGTTCTCTGATTACCTGAGTCCTGAACAGGTACCTACTTTACAGTACACAATATTGTGAGTGTTGTACCCCACACACGAAATACAGCACCAATTAGGGGCCAGGGTAAATGGCGCGAAAAATTAATATTCCAAATACCTTGAAATCTGGAGGTGTGTGTGATCAGTCAGAGTTTCACGGCTAATCACTGAGGCTGCTGCACCTTGCTAATATGTATAGGCGGGATCTTGTCATTAATTACCTACTTTAAACCCTGATAATGACATCATTCAAGACAACCAATTGTGGAACCCTGGTTGTGTAAGATGCGACTAATAAGATGCAGAAGAGTTCTTCCCAACATTTAATCAAGGACTGCTGCTGCTGCACCGGGTAATGAGAAGGACTCTGTTGGAGATAATAGGATTACAATCTTGTATTATTAGTGTGTGTAGCATGCTCCCACTACTTCACCAAAGTACACTCCGAATACAGTGTTTCGTACAATCTCATGTTACGACGCATTCCACTATCTAGGGAAGAGATCGTGGGAGGAGGAAACACCAACATCGGCAAACACAGCAAATTGGGAATTGCAGGAACAAAATCCTGGTACAAATTAACTCGCGTGAGCTTCTCGAAAGATGGCATCTCATTTTCATCTGCTTGGTTTTTCTTTTCCAACAGCCGTGCGGCCAACGACAGGAATTGAAGGATACAAAAATTAAGAAGGAAGTGTAATCGCCTAATCCACATCTTAATCGCCTGAAACTTCACTGCAATGGGCAGCTCCTCATTTAACCCTACTGCACAGTTTCCTGTACACTCGGCTGAGTGAGGCTGCTTAGGCTTGAGGTAACTCTCTGAACCTAAGCACAGTGAGAATGGCGTGGAATCGAACTCGGGATCTCTCGATCGCAAGCCAGAATAAAAACCATCACACCAACAGACCAAAAAGTTACAGTGTTTGATTACTCTCTATTCTTTGAAAGTGAGCAATATCTATGGTCCATGGCTCGATTAAAATAACAACATTGGATGTGAATTGACGTACAAATCACCTACGCAGAGCGCGTTTCTTGCCCCCTCAAATTAATGAGTTCCAGGGACATTCCAAAGGGGGGCATGAGGACTCCAGTGTTAAAATGTGTAAATATGTGGCAAGCACGTCTTTAGAACGGTAGTAGGGTACACTGCTGGTAGATTATGGGTCCAAGGACTGTAATATGTTCTTCTGTAGCGGAGAAGTAAGGAGATATCATGGCGGATAGATTAGATCAAGTAAAGGATTATTAACGCATGGACCAATTGGATAAATAACCTCTAACGGCCTTGAGATTTTAGGTCTTCGCTACCCAGATTTGTGGGGTAAAGTCAATATTTCTAATTCTGAGGAGACTTTAGTTTTGCTATTAATGATAGAGCTATCAGGTTATCAGTACGTGCAGTATTGCATGTAACGTTAGGCAGCAATCAGTGTTTTTCATTATTGCGATGAAGTTAGGAAGTTGGTATGGCACCAGGAATGCGCGAACTAAACGTTCCTAGCACTACTCTGTTGATTGTTGGGGGGATCGTAGCCCAAAAAAACCAAAAAAAACCAAAAAAAACCAAGCCCAAGATCCCAAATTTAGGGTAGGGCTTGGTTTTTTTTGGTTTTTTTGGGTTTTTTTTGGTTTTTTTTGGTTTTTTTTGGTTTTTTTTGGTTTTTTTTGGTTTTTTTGGTTTTTTTGGTTTTTTTGGTTTTTTTTGGGTTGGATTTTTTGAACTTTTTCGACATTTCACACCAATGTGTTATTTGTGTTATTTACATGTTCTTATTGATATTCAATGGTTTCCAATCATTACAGAGGGCTTAAATAACTATTTTAAGGACTTTATTAGCATTTGAGGAGCATTTTAAGAGCCATTTGTGCTTTTTAATAAAGTACAACGGAAAATCATGAGATAGCACGGGACCTTGGTCCAACAGTGATTAGTTGATTAGAGAGGAACAGTAAAGAGTCAAAAGGTGTCGAATCAGGCCATACTGGTCTAAACAAGAGTGCTCTGGCCACTCATTACCACGTAGGGGGTAGTCAAGACCCGAGGGTCCTTCAAAAGGTCGTCCTTGGTTCACCAGGGGCCGGATGACGAAGGGCCAAGGATTCACCAAGCATAACATCGCATCTCAGGGCGAGATAAGAGTCAGGGTGAAGGCTTCATGAGGAGGTCAGACTAGTGTCACCAGAGGGTCAGAGAAGTGTTGCAGGGAGTCGTTTTAGAGTCACAAGGGGGCAAGAAAGGACGAACACGGCACCAGGTGAAGGTCGCCAGATGTAGGTCGGCCAGTTGAGAGCAATTTATCATTCTTGCTTCAATTATGATTGACAAAGGTCAGCCACAAGGCTTCATCAGTCAGCAAGGCTTGATTATTGATGCTCAGCAGTCAGCATATCCTTCACGAGGTCACAAGGTCATCTGTGTGGCTAACTGGCTAAGGGACAGGCAAGTGCCACCAGCTACTTGCGAGAGTCGACTTGTCGACTTGTGTCTTACTGTCCTGTGAACTTGTGAAGTCATAATTGAGTAATTAACACTGGGAGAAGTGAGTCTGAAAAGGATGCCGCCAAGGGTCTGTTCAGACTCTGGTTCATGTTAGAGGGTATTCGGCCAGAAGTAACCAGTGGGTTACTTGATCAGCTAAGAGTCAGCAGTGGGCCAGACAAGAAGTACCAGCTGGGTCATCAGATAAGTGTTGTCACCAGTGGCTTAGGCAAGATCAGGAGACGCCAGTAGGTCAGATAGGATCAGGAGGCGCCAGTAGGTCAGGTAGGATTAGGAGGCTCAGGTAGGATCAGGAGACGCCAGTCTCCGATGGGTCAGGTAGGATCAGTCCAGATGCCAGTAGGTGATAGGTCAGCCGTCAGGTAGGATCAGTCCAGATGCCAGTAGGTCAGGTAGGATCAGGAGATGCCAGTAGGTCAGGTAGGATCAGGAGATGCCAGTTATAGGTCAGGTAGGTTCAGGAGACGCCAGTACACAGTAAAACAATAAGTCAGGTAGGATCAGGAGACGCCAGTAGGTCAGGTAGGATAGCAGACACCAGTTGGTAAGGTAGGATCAGAAGATGCTATTAGGTCAGGTAGGATCACGATGCTCAGGTAGCATCAGAAGACGGCAAGACGCCAGCTGTAGGTCAGGTAGGATCAGGAGACACAAATAGGTCAGGTAGGATCAGGAGACGCCAATAGGTAAGGTAGGATCAGGAGATGCCAGTAGGTCAGGTAGGATCAGAAGACGCCAGTTATAGGTCAGGTAGGATCAGGAGACGTCAGACGATCAGGTAGGATCAGGAGGTGCCAGTAGGTCAGGTAGGATCAGGAGACGTTAGTAGGTCAGGTAGGATCAAGAGACGCCAATGACTAAAACAGTTACCTATTTGAGCTTTTAATTTAAGTGTCACTAGTGGGTCAGGCAAGAAGTACCTACCAGCTGGGTCAACAGTGGTTTAGGCAAGATCAGGAGACGCCAGTAGGTCAGGTAGGATCTAGAGACGCCAGTAGGTCAGGTAGGATCAGGAGATGCCAGTTATAGGTCAGGTAGGTTCAGGAGACGCCAGTACACAGTAGGTCAAGTAGGATCAGGAGACACCAGCTTTAGGTCTGGTAGGATCAGGAGACGCCAGTTATAGGTCAGGTAGGAACTGTAGACGCCAGTAGATCACTAGATGAGGTAGGATAGCAGACACTAGTAGGTAAGGTGGATCAGAAGATGCCATTAGGTCAGGTAGGATCACGATGCTCAGGTAGGATCAGGAGACGCCAGCTGTAGGTCAACTAGGATCAGGAGACGCAAATAGGTCAGGTAGGATCAGGAGACGCCAATAGCTCAATAGGTAAGGTAGGATCAGGAGATGCCAGTACGTCACCGGCAGGATCAGGAGATACTAGTAGGTCAGGTAGGAACAATCCAGATGCCAGTTGGTCAGGTAGGATCAGGAGACGCCAATATGTCAGGTAGGATCAGGAGACGCAAATAGGTCAGGTAGGATCAGGAGACGCCAGAAGATCAGGTAGGATCAGAAGATGCCAGTAGGTAAGGTAGGATCAGGACATTAGGACAAGCTAGTCGGTCAGGTAGGATCAGAAGACGTTATTAGGTCAGGTAGGATCAAGAGACACCAATGGCTAAAGCACCAAAGCAGTTACCTATTTGAGCTTTTAATTTGAGTGTCACTAGTGGGTCAGGCAAGAAGTACCAGCTGGGTCAACAGGTAAGTGTCTGCTGTCACCTATGGTCAGGCAATGGTCGAAAGTAGGTCAGGTAAGATTCGCAAGTAAGTCAGAGAAGATTCGTCAGTAGGTCAGATGAGAATCGTCACTAGGCCAGGTGAGAGACGCTAGTAGGTCAAGTAGGAGGCGCCAGGAGATCAGGTAAGAGTTAGCTGTGGTCCGATGGGCAGCTTGGTCATGGGGAGTCACCAGTCAGTGAGACATTCAGGCAAAATGCCTAACTTGGTCACCAGGTCACAATTTGGGTCACAATTTGGTCAGGCAAGAATCGCCACCTGGAACGGGTAAAGGTCACCAGTTAGCCAATAAGTCAGGCTAAAGTCATTATTCAGTCAGGCTAGAGAGAAGGAGGCCCTAGTTGGTTAGGTCAGAGTTACCAGTGAATTAGGAAAGAGTTACAAACTGGGTCTGGCATTGGTCACCAGTCACTGAGGCAAGAGTCACCAGTAGGTCAGCAAGAAACACCAGTTAGTCTGGCAATATTGTGCATTTTACTGTTAGGTGATACCTACACCCTTCAAGCTCTGAAAGTGTGAAAATAACCGTTTTTATTCGTCAGATAAACTTTAAGAGCCACTGACTGTGAAAATTATGTTCAAAAACAACAGATTTTTAAGTTAAAATTCATTGGAAAAAGCCCCAGAAATTACCAAAATGTAACCCAAAAAAAACCTAAAAAAACCAAAAAAAACCAAAAAAAAACCTAGCCCAAGAATCGAAAAATAGGGTAGGGCTTGGTTTTTTTTGGGCTACAATCCCCCCATTGTTCCGATAGGAGCTGACCATTTGTTTGCTCAGCAGCTGGTTTTAACATTATCAAAAGTGGACTGAGTGTATTTATCCTAGCATTGCCTATGATCTGAAAAGGTATCTTATCATTATAGAAAATTTGATTTTAAATGACCAGTAAATGTAAAATGACAATGTTGTCTTCTATTATTTTATCAACAAACAAAGTTTCCAGGTACTATTTTCGTCTCAGCATTAAAACCTATCGTTTTCCAACAGGAAACGTGAGTTCTCCCCGCGTTTTTGTCGCAGTAAACACTCGAATATGTATGTTATATACTCTGAATTTTTGACACATACACCGAGCTGCTGTACTTCGTACTGCAGCTCAGTGTGCATACATGGAGTACTTCTGTTGACAAAAGATAATGGTTGCGGAGCTCACCAAAACACGCCGTATAACATATATAGGCGGTTGTGATGACGTCATAATCATAGCACGAAGTAGAGCGTTAGTGACGATGGACCGCTACATTTGCAGCAATGTGGTTTGAAGTATGTAGGGAGAGCTATGCTGAACATACTGTCACGTCAACACTATAGCAGTCACATTTATTACATTGTGTTGGACCAGTGATTCAATTAATGTGGCCTAATTTAGTGGGTTATCTGACCCAATTAGTGTGCTATCTGGCCGTGATTATCACACTTGTACACTGAGTGTGTAAACTACACACAGGGGCCTGTTATCAGAGAATGTGATAGGTATTCAAACACATTCCAAGATAAAAGTGTTGAATGGTTTGGTGGGCTCATACTAACCGTATTCTTCTGCAGAGGAAATATATATTATATGTTGACATAATCTAATTTGTAATATATGCAATTTGCCACTATCTGACAACTACAACTACTGACTTAAAGCTTCCTAGACCTAAAACGTGTAAAACGAATAAAATCTTCATTCCATGCGAACATTCCTAGCACATTCCTTCCCGGGACTTACCTCGGGAGTGACGACTTTCTGGATCCAGATGAACTTGGAGAGCCCGAAATCGGCGATCTTGATAACCCCCTCAGTTGAGATAAGGACGTTGGGGGGTTTGAGATCTCGGTGGATTATGGAGAGGGAGTGAAGGAACTCCAACCCACACACTAACTGCAACACTATGTTCTGAAACACGGGGGATGTACTGAAATGGAGTTAGAAAGGAGGAATTGAAGTGGGGTAAGAAAGGAGGGATTGGAGTCCTAACACTAGCAGCAACACTATGTTCTGAAACACGGGGGATGTACTATAGTGGGGTTACAAAGGAGAAATGAATTGGCGATAAAAACCCACACACTAGCTGCAACACTATGTTCTGAAACACGGGGGTGTACTGAAAAAGGGTTAGAAACTTAGAAAGGGGATTGAAGTGGGGTTAGAAAGAGTTAAGAGGACTGGTATCTAAGAGTTGGTCAACGGTATCTTTCTAAACATGGAAACTGTAACGAAAGTAAATTGAAGAGGGGTTAAAATTTAGGTTTTATTTCCATTTTATGAAAGTTTTACAGTGTACAAGACATAATAATGAATTTACAAAACCTGCCGGATAACTATATAACAGGGCATATTTTGAATTTATATTTTTTAGATATCATATATTTGTGACACTACTCAAAGGTCAAAAGCCTACGTGTTATTCCTGCATAAGCAGACACAGTCTGTGAACGTTAAATCACGATACCGCCGTGCAATGTGCGGGCTCGTGGAATTAGCCTGAAAGTTATACTATGGCTTTCATAGCGCGCTATACATGCCTCTTGATACTATACCGATATAGAGCTAGTTACGTGTAATTAGAGCTGTTTGAAATTCATCAATTCAGACGCCATTCGAATTACAATCTGGACAAAGTTATTGATTCCAGTGCATGAAAATCGTATATAATACCCTGCGCGTGTGATATAGAGTTGGAACATTGGAGAATGGAGCAGTCAAGGTTATTTTGACATACAAATTGTTGTGATTTTGTAATAAGGTCACTTGACTCGCTCAAGAAGGCAACATGAAGAGTATTTTGTCCAGATCAGAGAATTTGAAAGTTTCTGTTATACATAAAAAGAGTAAGAAGTTGACACTTTGGACACAGAACTCATTAATCATGTAATTATATTGAGACCCAATATATTGGGTCCCAATATAATGAGCATCATTAGCTGTGTGGTGATTAGCGGGTGTGAGTGACGACATCATCGCGGTTTAGAATGGTAAAATGATGACGTAGTCGACCCTTCATAATCTGTAGAAGAGGTTTAGAGCTGCATGATTATTATAATGGTTATGAAAGTTCTATCATAATGTACATAGATCATAATTCCTTTAGTAATGAAGATCATCATGACTTCAATGAAGTTTTCACAGAATTAACGTGGAATGATAGACATTGTAAATCCTGTAGTCACCAGCCTATCTTGTCACACAAACAAGGAAGTTAATTCAACCATTCTGCTGTACAGATTGAAATAAAATCAGAAAGTTTGACTTGAAGTTTCTCACTGATCACAGACCAGGCTCTGACCTACTACAAACCACTGTATTTATCATATGTATTCGCATATACCAAAGGAGTTCATCTCGGATTGCAATGATGACTTGACACGGCCGCTGCCAGAGGGCCCTGAGGGCTGCGTTAATTCTCTCAACATCGCACCTTAATTAAACTCCGTCAACTGAGTTCCACGGGAAATTTCCCAGAAATACCTACATACCTACACTCATATTATGATTGCCCTTCATAACACAGAGATTTATGGATGGATCAAATCACAGCACTTCTGTACTGTGTTTTGTAGATTAAAATACACTAGGTAATAGGTAAGTAGGTACACTGTACAAATATCAAATAGAAAATACAAGATACACTAAACACTTATATACAAGATACACTATATACATCACGCATTATACACTTAGTATACACCTAATATACACTATACACGATACATTCTGTGTTTAGATTAGTAGTACTAAACAGAAAAGTGATATCACTGTACAATGTAGTCAAGGATATTAAGAGCTGTTTCCTTGACTACACACACAGAGGGATTGGTCTGATGTTTCCATGACTTCAGACACCATGTATACAGGTCACGTGACCAACATTCCACCCTAACCGTGGATGTGTACTGTGTGTGTGTTGTTATCATTTCTACAAATCAAATTATAATACACAAATTATACAATAGCTTCTTGCTGAGGTAAAAATAATATAATACCATGCCTACACTCCATGGAATATAACCAAGCTATTGTAAACAGTTCATTTAATGTTGATACTCATTATATTATGGTGGGTGGAAACCAGGGAGAATATGTTATCATATACGCTAATCTAACGACCCGTAGTGGTATTGTTGTTGAAATTGCATGAGGCATTACCAAGTGAAAATTACAGAACTAATCACACGAGGCGAAGCCGAGTTTGATCAGTGTACTAATTTTATGAGGAGATGCCGAGTGCAATATAAGCCAGTGCACATGTAGTAATTCCTTATCAGTAAGGAATAGCTACCTTCGCATGGAGAGATTGCAATCAGTGCATATCTATAGATATTTGATATTGCACTCCATGCAAAAATCAAATCTCCAAATATGCAGTGAGTGCAATATGTTCTGTAACTGCACTGGGGTTATCTGCATTGGAGTGGTATTTTTATCTACATACTACAGTTCATACAACGGTACAAAGTATAATAGGTTTTAAATCATCCTAAACTTTATGCCATATACAAGGATCTATACATTCCAGTATACATTTGTAATCTGGAAAGAGGTTTCAACTTACTCAGGCCACAGTTTTTGTTTTAAATATAGCTGTGATTTGTTAATAGGCAGAGTTAAGAGGTTGTTACTTTGTAACATTTTATGCACTTTGTGGTTAGACAATGTTTGGAACAAGAATTAGTATATAAGCTGGTATATTGCAAATAGAATTATGGTTGGAATGCAACCATATACAATGAGAAATGAGGACTGCTTTTTTTAAATATCTCTATGATCAATTAGCCTTTCCTACAATACTAAGCATTAATTTAAGGGTATTGATTCAAAATCAGACATGGTTACCTTTATTTCATTTGTTGGTAGTTTTGGCTGAGGATAATGCTGTAGGAACTGTGAAAGGTCTTGTTCAATATATTCAAACACCAAAGTTAACTGCATGAGCCGTCTATTATCGTCATCATCATGCATAAAGAGGTCTATCAACCTTAGGGTGACAAAATCTAGTTATGAAATCTTGTTAAGAAAAGTTAATAGTACAGTTGAAAACATTTTACGAACTTGGCATAGAAATGGCAAGTTACTTCCACCTTGAAATCTACATAATCCTCTATGTAACCTTATGATATTGGGATGCTTGAATTTGTCAGTCTGTTTCAGCACTGATATCTCCCTAAGGTATTCACGAGGAACCCCATGGTATGTCTGCTGTATCCTAGCTTGTTTCACTGCTACTACCTGGCATAGAATAATAATGTATGAGCATTAAGGTTCAAAAATGAGCATTAAGTCCCCAAAAATGGATTTCAACTAAAGCTTAGCCAATATTCTATCAATAATAGAAATAATTTAGACTTTTATATTATAGTGGCACATCAAATTATTTCAAAACACAGCTCTGTCACGAAAACAATGCTTGCAGGGTTAATTACATGTAAAATACCTCATGAGATTTTTCATGCAGAGCCTTGTAAACTACTCCAAAAGTTCCCCATCCTATTTTTTCTAATAATTTGTAGTCATCCATCCCATACTAAGCTAGCTAAGAATGTTATGATCACTGATAACCAACAACAACAACAACAAAATAAATAAGAAAATAACAGACAGGTTCCTTCAAAGTTCAAACTGCAGATTACAAATTAAGGTCACAACTTGGTATTAACAACAATCAAAGAATAAATCCTTTAAATTGCAGATTGCTAGGATTTTCCACAGTTTATAGCATGATCTATCAGATAGTTGTATCTAATTTTAGAAATATTAAAAACAACCATCTGATATGGCCATATGTTATAGCATACAAGGAGATCACACGAAAGGCTGTTGAAATCCCAGCATTCAATGAAATTAAAATAGGATTGAAAACAATTCAAACCACATCAATTTGGTACAATGCACCTAAATGTGGACCTTTAGATGGACTAGAAACCCAAAGTCTTATGCAAACAGGTTCATGATAAATAAAAAGTAAATACTGAATAAGATACAGATACTGAATATCTATTCAAATCATAATTTTCTAATCCAAGGATCATAGTAAAGAGGGGATAGACTTAACTCTTACAAATGTAAGGTCCTTCCTTGTCAATGAGGTTTTTCCATCAATAATAAAAAACGAATTTATCTTTTATCTTTGGGATACAAATACAGTCATCTTTGTACAGTCAAGCCACAAAACTTTCCAACAGCTCTTTCCTTAGTCTTTGACAGGATCCAAGTGAGATACCTTTATCAGAGATCTAGGCAGATCCAAACAAATGATAATGAGACACCAAAAATGATATGGTGTAATGAAAGCTAACACTGTGGCACACGGACTTGCGACCGTGTTGTGGGGTTGAATGCATTTGACGGGCGCCCAACACTCCCCCAACCACTAGATGGTGTGTTAGTCTCATAAGCTTCAAGTTCATTCAGGAATTTAAGTTCATCATTAGTCTTTGTCCAGTGTAGGGAATTCAAAGCTCCATCTGAATTTATATTTTAACTTTATATTTTCAGCAATTAAACCGAAGTAGGTGACAAGACAGAATGAAGAGGTCCACAAAAAATCAAGCAATCAATTCGAATTTTTCATTCTGCTGATCTGGTTTTAAACTTTCAAATATATTGAATTTATAGTCTGAGCCTAGTCTCTGCTTCACACCTGTGAGTGCCATTGCCAAAGACTGACAACATAATAGTAATGAAAGTAATAATAAAATTTCAATAGAATTATAGAAAACTTTTTAAAACCCAGAGGAGACTGGCGATGTTCCACACAGTAAGAGACCACTTAGAAAGAATTGACATGTTTCATACTATATATCATCAGAATTCTAAAATGGAATATATTCTGGTTAGTAACCATAAAAAACTTGATATCTCCCAGAAGAATATTTATCAAAACTTTATTAAGGGGGCCGGGGGGGGGGGTCTGAGGTCGATTTTCGGTTTTTTGTTGTTTCTGATAGAGCTGAACGCCAGCTACCAGTAGGTTTTTACCCCATGAAAAAATATTGTTCCTAGCCAAAGTTATAAATTTTTCAAATTGCGAGTTTGCCTGTAATTACAGTGCGTGCGCAAACTTACGACGCGATTTGCCGAAAATAAACTTTAAAATCTATCTCCTCCTACAGTTTTTGAGGAAAACCCTTGAAACTTGGTAGTTATGTTCTAGGGCATAAAACAAAACTTTCATGCGAGCCGATTTTTGATTTAGGCCTCAGAAGTGAAAATATGAATTTTTGAAATTTGAAAATCGTCATTTTTGACTATTTTTGGGACAGGAGCCAACTTTGAGAGGCCATATTTTCACTCCTGAGGCCTAAATCAAAAATCGGCTCGCATGAAAGTTTTGTTTTATGCCCTAGAACATAACTACCAAGTTTCAAGGGTTTTCCTCAAAAACTGTCGGAGGAGATAGATTTTAAAGTTTATTTTCGCAAATCGCGTCAGAAAGTTTGATGCTTGGCTGTAATTACAGTGTTAACTTGGGGATTTGAAAAATTCATAACTTTGGCTAGGAACAATATTTTTCATGTGGTAAAACCTACTGGGTATTGCTGTGCTCAGCTCTATCAGAAACAATGAAAAACGAAAATCGACCTGACCCCCCCCCGGCCCCCCTTAAATGAGAGGTTTCAAAATAAATAAAACTTATCAAACAGATTTATTGAATAAAGTTCACTAAATTACTTGCAATCACCCTCAAGTTAAAGATCGTAACTTTATACGTGTTAAATAGCTCTTTCATTGATACCAAAGGTACGATGCGTTTTTGACCAAGTATATGCGTTTGGTATCCAATTATCTCTTATCGAAATAAATTAAGAAATAATAAGCAGCTTGATTTTATGTGAGTTTAGATGCCCTGGAATTTTTAATAGTACGTATTGAAAGAGCGACACGAATGCTGAAAGTGAAATTTTAAACATGCGCGTATTTATATTATTGATGAAAATTTGATACATTATATAATCGGAATTTAATGTGTAGAATTATTGTTGTATTCAGTTTTGAATAACATGTAATTGATGTATAACATAATATGTTTGATTTATAAGTGTGTTTAGAAGTAGATTTATGCACTTGCAGTTACCTGTAGGCATGTTGAAACTTAAATGAATATTGAAATAGTGCAATGATAATACGCAAACACAATCAAACGGAAGTCGAAGTGTATTTTATAAATCAATGCACATTTGCGAGTTAGCTATTGAATATGGCTGATAGGTAGGTTTAACTATAACAAAATGATACGATAAACTTATTATAATATTTTTATAAGCGTATTGTAAACGTATTATAAACGTATTATAAACGTATTATGAACATATTATGACCGCATTATGATCTTATTTATATATTAGTAAATTGATACACGATGCGTATTTTATTAAATTTGAATAATGCAGCTACGGATAATAAATGAGGATACGCATGAAAATATAAAATATAAAATACGTATCCAAGAATTCCTATAACTATATCGGTTCGATCTTCGTTTTATCTAATATATTTTATTATGAATTTAGGTACGCACTTAGAAAGTTTAGAAATCAGCAATTAAATAATAAATACTTTATGTCTTTATACTTGAATAATTTTATTAGAAATTTTACGCATGAATAGTTGATATTACTATTAGGCATAGTTTCAATGGTGTGAAAAGTGAACGTGCAGTGTATATTATAATGGACATGGACGCGCACCGTCGCGCCTAATATAAATAAGTGTGACGGTGTGTGTCCATGACCCATGTCAATATTTTATGGTTTTATCCTGATTCAAGTGAAGTGTACGACCACCCGGAATAGGTTTTCACCCATGCCCTCCTGATCGGTTGTGCGCGTCGGTCGGTTGCTGCGCTCCCAAGTGCGGCAAGTGCGCATGCTGGGTCGGTCATGCGGGCTGGACCAGCGTGGCAGCGTGCGCGCAGTCACCGGCGCGCGCGGCTTGGGCCGCGCCCGTTGGGCATGCAGGACGCCCACCGTCCATGCCCGGTGGGTGCGGTGCTGGTCGCGCGCGTCGGTGGGCTCGGCCAGTTTGCGTGGCCGGTGTGGCATTTGTTTTTGTGCGCACAGTGCGGCTGGACGGATGGCATGGGCTGCACTTAAAGTGAGATAATAAACAGTACAATACGACTAATTTAATAATTGCAATCGTGCAACCATGGATTACCTTAGGCTGCTATCGGGTCGACATGCAAAAAGCGCCAAAAATAAAGTACTGTACTGTTTAAAGCATGTTTGGGTTATTTATTTAAAGGGTCAAGGTGAGGAATTTTTTGTGTATTCCAAATTGATGATTAAAAATAAATTTCTTTTCCTTAAAAAATTTCTTTTCCTCAAAATAACAAAATCTCTTTGAATAAATAAAAATGATCGGAGAGCAATAGAATTATATTGCATTGGAAATTTAACTTCTACAAGTTAAGTTGCACACTGCATGGCATGGCACACTCGAAGTCTCGAACATGATGAATTCATGCCGAGCAAAAAATGGCAACATAATATACTTCCTAAGCCCGCATAGGTATTAGGTGTGTGTACGCGCGCGGCGCTTCCCTGGAGAAGCGCGCCGGGCCGCGCAACGCAAACAGGGAAAGAAATTTATTTTTATTCTGAGGAGGAACGTTAGGAACGATGTCGATTGTCGCGCCGCGCCGCGCGCAGATTAATATGACAAGTGTTTATAAAGGGACTCAGGGAACGCAATTGCAATGTATGACAAAAAAAGCGAATTAAAATTCAATTTTAAATTTGCATTTAGGCCCAATTTAGATTTAATTTCATTCATTTTTAAGTTTATTCCCTAACCTCTGCTGATATAATAAAATGCATTATTGCAATTGCATTCATTTCAAAGGTTTTTAGAAATAAAATCACAACTATCAGATACATGTTATTTTTACTTTAGGGTGCACCAAAAAAATTAAATTTTTGGTGCTCAACCCCTGAGCGATAGATCTCGGTGAGACAAGACCGAGGATATCCGGTTTTTTGAAATTGGAACCCGGGAACCCCTGGAGCGTTGACGATTTGTATCGGCCATACTTGTATGGAAGGCGCGGTATGGCGTGACCATCCGCGGATTCTACGCGCGCGCTTATATCCGCGCGCGCAAGATTCTGCTGCAGTTCCGCGAGATATAGATCGAAGTTGGGTGTACTTGACCGATATTTGCTAGATCGAAGTAGGGTGTACTTGACCGTTATTTCAAGGAATTTTCAAATATAGTTTAAACAACAAAGGCGGAAGGCCGTGTTTATTGAAATATCACACGTGACTAGCTTCGAATGTTAATGAGGGTGAAGTGGTGATGATGCTGAGCATTTGATAAACTGATCGACATAGTATGGCCTATTGGGGTGGGATGAAGCAAATGACAGGACCAGTATGATATGCTGCTGTGCATGTAGAACGACAGGGGACAATCCTGCTCACAAGGGGACAATGTACATTGTACTCCCGTGTGTAGTGTCGGTGTGTAACTGTAGACTTGTGTAGGTCGGATGTAATCAGAAAATTTATAGATTTATCGCAAGCACGGTTTGCTGTCAGGGTGAAGGAGACTGTACATCACTTCTTATCTTCTTCTTCAAACAGCGGAAGAGCACTGCACTGTTCCGTTCTGGTTCTTCCTGAACTAGTGGAAGGAAGCGTCATCAATGCTCAACTTCGTCTTACCCATAGAAGTTTGAAGACGGGTGTAGGCGCGGGTTGATGGTCAGTACGTCATCGGAGGTGAAGGGCAGGCAGTTACGAGAGGTGATTGGGGAGGAACCTCGAGGTAACCATAGGCAGAACTTAAGTGCTCGTTACTGACAGGATGATGGGGAGGAACCTCGAGGTAACCATAGGCATAAGTTCAGTGCTCGTTACTGACAGGATGAAATGTGATCTGAGCTATCGTATTGATATTACATATTTGC
Organism: Beroe forskalii; assembly: GCA_011033025.1. Classification (NCBI taxonomy): domain Eukaryota; kingdom Metazoa; phylum Ctenophora; class Nuda; order Beroida; family Beroidae; genus Beroe; species Beroe forskalii. Next base: position 2,118,962 of record WFMF01000003.1, on the reverse strand, counting down.
TGACTGAAGCCAATACTTTATTGGCCTTTAGTTGAGCGGACAAAACGACAAAATAGCGTGTCAGTCCACCAACCATTTGTTCAGCTCAGTCGTGTCGTGGTAAAATACGCTAATCTTACGCCCTCTTGTGGTGCCTATAGTGTCCCACTCATTAATGCCGTAATTTTCCTCGGCTTTGCTTGCAGTGACAGTACCGTTAGATAAGCGTATATTATGTCAATGTTTAATATGATTAATTATAATATGTATCGAGCAGGAGTTTTGCCTTTAGAGTACCATCAAAACGATAGCTCTTTTCGATATCATCAAGGTGAGCAAATCTTTTGCCCTGCATAAATATACGTATTGAATAATTTATGTGTTACATGCTCAGGGAACCTTTACAATTAGAATCTTATAGTTAATACATGTGTCAGTTAATACATGTGTCAAGTGAGAGGATCCCGGGTAAACCTCTCACAAGCGTGAAATTGATTTCAGAGGTTTCTGGTTCAATCTCATCCCAGATGGATTGACATGGGATTTAACTTTTGTTAATTTCTTAGTTTCTTTTCCCATTTTGCCTGCCCGATTGTCTTTTCAGTTTTAGAATTCAAAGGGATAGTTTGTTGATATCAACAGATACAGTTATTATTGCGACTGTGTATTTATATATTTTCATTGTATTTCAAAAATTGTGTAATGCTTGCCCACTAACTTTCGGGTAGTATTGTGGTTAATACATGTGAAATGCTTCACCACCTTTACTGAAAAGTACAACTGTCGCATTGGAATGTGACTTGCAGATTGATGTCTTGAAGAAATTGTTCTTTATTGTGTACACATAAAAACATGAGTTTGTTAGTATAAAAATTACGCAGAAGTGGTCGATAACGCTCAATATTTTCTAACTATTATGCCTGTAAGCTTGTATTATGCATTGATTTGTATCGGTTTTTAATACTTTATCTAGTCGGTACAATGTGATCAGTGGCTTTATTTTGATAATGTAGAAAGCTGATATTGACGTGAGTTAATTTAGGACTTATGGTCTGGGCAGAGCGGCCAAGGGGGCGTACCGAAGTTAAGATGTGGAAAGAAGAAGAAGAATACGACAAGAATTTGACGTATTTAGGAATGTAATGTAGTAATTGACACGTACACTATTTCAACTAATATTATACAAATAACGTGCGGCTTGTTTTAGTATACGGTATGGTTCGTGTTTATTTTCAGAGAGAATTTCACCAGACTTGAGAACAAATTGAGCGGATTACCTACTCAATAATTATCTGGAATGTACCTTCTGATTTCCCTCCACTACGGTTTTAGAGTGTTATGTCTAGGCTTGAAGACAAATTGAGTTTTCGCTCATTAATTACCTAGGCCGACTCCCGTAGAATAGATACTGATATAGAATACTATAGCAGCGTGTCCCGCCTCACGAACCACAATGTCCTTTTAGATCATCTTCTGTGTGCTTGTAAACTAGGTATCATATATTCGCTTGTAAGCATTGTTAAATAAATTATCCAAATTCAAGTTGAAAATGAAATCAAGCATTTGTCGAAAATCGAAATATCCCTAAGATGACGGCGTTTTAATTGTCTTGAAGTTTAAAATGGTTTTCATTCGGAATTCATCAAGGTATTAGATACTTAAGTAATGAGCTGAGAGACCACGTCAAAGTGCCATTCATTCTCTTCATTAAAATTTGACTGAACAGCCGCATGAATCGGCAAAAAACTCAAACGAAAAAAGTGAAGCTTGACCGATGTCTACACGGAGAATAAGTGGGCGCTATCGCCACACGACGATTTACTGTACAAAATTGCGCGCACGCGAATTTTTGCGCGCGCGCATGTCGCCCTGTATATGGCCAATCTCGGCCAACGAAAAAAAAATTTCGTTTGAGTTTTTTTTTGAATTTTTATTTTTTTTCAGATGTTTTTTTTTCACAATAATTTTTTCTTTTTAAAATTTTCATCACAACATTTTCTGATTTTACAGCCAATAAGCTGTGGTTGATTGCAACATGAATGAAGAAGCCATGCACATAGGAGTTCAGCATGATTATGTAACTAAGTAATTATGATTAACTTACATGCATTTTTGATTAGAGGTTGAAAGCATTCTGCATCCAAAACATCAATCCAAGTATACTCATAGCCTGGAAAAAACAGGACATTGGTTGAACACTCAAACAGGGCAGAACCTGCTTGACATATACACTTTTATTGGTTTCAGAAAAATAAGCCAATGATTTTCAAGAAAAATATGGTAAGCTAGCTCTATAATTCAATTAAAGCTAAGAGGCTACAGCCATTAGTCCAGAAGGACAAAATACGAACAGTATAATGACAATCTGACTCACTTACTGACTTACATATCAGCATAATTAATCACTACTGCAATCGCAAAATGTGATATGTACTTGATGTATTTCATATCACAGCATGATTATAAGAAGCATGGTTATTGAGTTTTTACAAAATAACAACTGTTAACAGACAATAGCAAAATTTGCTTCTTCAATACAAGACAATTCTGGCTTATTTTCTTTCTCTGATTTCTTTGTTTTATAATTTTGGTCTATTAATTAAATAGTTTTTAGATATACTTTATTTTTAATCTTATTAGTACAGCATTAAATTATTTACAGTGTATGAAGTATTGGCTTGGGTGAGTGTTGCCGGTGTAGAAGTACTTTAAGCCTGCCGTTGTTATTGATCATTGCTACAATACGATGCCCGTCTCAAGGCATGGAAGCCAATGTCTGATTCAATAAACTAAAGCCTTTCATTGCATATTGTTTATTAAAATGCAGTGTGCAAGATGCAGACAAATTATGACAATTGTAGTTAATGTTGAATACACATTCAAAAAGGAACTTAATTGGTTAAGCTCAGAAAATTACATTATATCAGAGATTTGAAACACATGAATCAGTACAGTTTATGAATGGATCGGGGCCATCCATAAAGGACATCTGCAAAATTTCGGCCATTCTAGACCCCTCCCCCCAGGACGTCGCCGCATTTTTTCTAAAAAATCTTTTCAGTCATCATTTTAAGGTACGAAATTTCACGAATTTCTAGTGAAATTGTTGCCGAATCCACCAAAATTTCCGTTTACTGCGGACGCCGACGTCTGCATTAGGCCATACACACCCCTCCGATCCCTCTATGTCCGCATTTGTCGTACGATGTATGACCCGCTGACGCCAGCCGCGAAGCGGCGCTGATTCTCGAGAGGGTCAACGTCAGACAACTCCGCATTGGCCAGACCTAGCTCCTCCTCCCTTATTGCGGACGTTCCTTATGGATGACCCCCTAGGGAAGTAGGGAATGACAAAAAACAACTCGCTGTTCACCACCCCGCACTAATACAAAAAGCCGCGCGCAGCTTTTCGTATCAGCGTGTACGCTATGGTTGGACAGTACTTCTAATTCCTGAGCCTACAAAATCTTGTGTTGGCGGCCGTTCTTTAACGGGAGGCATGCACTATGCAGCTACATGCAGAAAATGTTTGCCAGTACTTCGCAAGTAAAAACACGCGCGGCTCATTAGAACTAGCGCGCGCTAATTCTATCGCGCCGCGCGCGCTTCTCTGCTAAAGTCAATGTGAAATTTTGGGGTTTTATCAACAAAAATGTTTCCCGCGCTACGTTTATGCATCGTTTTTCAAATTTGCCCAGTAGGACATAAATCGAAAGTGTACCAAGAATACTGCCGAAAGTAAGGTGTTTGGTACAACAATTTTGCGAAAACTACTAGTCAGATTTTAAAGAAACTTTTCAGTTAAGTCAAGCTTGACCCAAAGAATATAGAAACGTCAAAAAATTGGTAAGTCTATGTGCTAACTTTCGAGATATAATCCAACACATGGAAATGTTATTTTAGCGATTTTTACGGTATTTTGGTACATCGATTACTCGAAAACTGGTCGTCACATTTTATGAAATTCCAATTAGGTCGACTATGGCCCAACCAACATAAAAACGTCAAAAAATTGGGTGGTTTATGAGCTAACTTCCGAGCTATAACAAAACAAAAGAAAAATGGTATTTCCTTGTGTTCGGGGATATCTCGAAATTTAGCATATAGACCCCTCTATTTTTGACAGTTTTATGTTTTTCTAGTCATGCTCGACCTAACTGGAAAGTTTTATTAAAATGTGACGACCAGTTTTCAAGCAATCGTTGTACCAAAATACTGAGAAAATCGCTAAAATTATATTTTCTTGTGTTTGAATATAGCTCGTAAGTTAGCATATAGACCCCCTAATTTTTTGACGGTTTTATGTTCTTTGGGTCATGCTTGAGCTAACTGGAAAGTTTCATCAAAATGTGACGACTAATTTTCGGGTTAAATACACTTGTACCAAATCCCATAATTTGGTACACTTGGTACACTTAGGTCCCTCTCAATTTGCCAAGAATAACGATTGTAAATTCACCACAAATGTTTTTTGCCGAAATTATCATGCCTCTAATTTGATCGGCATTTGTAATCTATCCTCTGAAGAAAAATGGAGAGGTACATTTGGTCCTTCGTTGCCAGTTTAATAAGCTTATGCGTATGTGTCAATTCATAGGTCGAAAGCAACAGGGGTCTTTGTTGAGCCCATTTGACCTACCCTTACGGACCACATTTCGACCTGTTGCTTCTGACCTACGAGCACACATACCAGTGATAGAGGTATAATTCTCCGTCCGAATAGGCGTGAGGCATCGCCTGCACGCTGTATGTGAGACACCGAGTGCCATGTCGGTGCTACAGACTGAGGGCCTGGTAAATACTCACTTGATCATGTGATACACAAATGGCGCTCCTCAGTCGACAGTGGACTCAACCTGACATTTTCTTAGAAAATTAGAGCGGTTATTAAAAAGTGTTTGATAAGAGTTAACTTACATGTGTTGGAATGGGTTCTAAGCCGATAACTTTATTTTTGTAGTGATGTATGTCCATATCTGTATATCTGTCTGTGAAGTCTTGATCTGAAAATAGAAAAGTGTCAAAACTTGTTCTAAACCGTGATTCGAGGATTGGGTAATGTGGAAGGCTCCCAAACTCGAAATAGGTTTACCAGCACAGAACCAGTACACAGAACAAAGAGTTAATCAAACATCACCCCGTGACAATTACACGCGTAACCCGCATAGAACCAACATTCTCCTGCAGTGATTATGCCATATTTGGTCATCTGACTATTTATCCTAATCCATTATATGACAGTAGCTACTTAAAGGCTGGGGCTCTTTTGTTACCTTTCAGTGGTATCATGTAGTGCTCTCCGTGTAGTTGCTCCTCTCCCCATCACTGACATTGTGCCTATAATGGTGTGTCGTAGTGTGTAGTGTTTAATTGACATTTATTTAGTTAAGTATTCAACTTACCAACTAATCTATTTTGTTAACAGCATGGTATATTGGTATTTGGTTTAAGTTAGAGTCATAGGGTGAGAGTGGGGAGGGCTTGAAAGTTTATATCGGGGTATTTGACAGGTGTGGCAAAGATACCAACATGATAGATATAGTACTCTCACGACAGGTTTACAGCGATTTAGGGGGTAGTAGGTACCTACCTACTATTTGTATAGAGAGTCTGAGAGTAGTACTATTAGTATAGATAAAAAATACATAACAATCTATCGGGTCCATTTTGGGATACTATGTATTAACCCATGAAAAACGTCAGAATTTTCCAAAATAATAACAATCCTGATACAAACATAGAACTTTCAAAATGATAGGGAGTTACACAGAATTTCATAGAATTTTCCAATATTAAATCCATCTACCATCCTTAATAAGTCATGTTGCATTTGAATATTACATTGCATACAACATTTTTTAACTATATTTTATTGTTCCCCCCCCCCCTTTTTTTGGTGTTTCTACTATTAACAATAAATAAGACGAATAAGTGCAACTACTCTGTGATTTGTAGATAACTTCTTCTTTCTTTCTTTGTGAAATGTTGATACCACTTTGAAATCACTTTTAAGTACTGATTCCATTTCTCAATGTTATATCACAGATCAACCACATACGAGACATATAATAGTATCATAGCACAAGACAGCAAATTACTCAAAAGAGTAGTTAGCATTTAGTACTTTAGTACGAGGCATGCTTTTCCGATAACGTCAAATCATTTGCTCATCACTCGCCAGATCATTGCTAACACTCTTTACTCTACCCTGGTATTTCACACATCATGAGATGGCAATCAGAGAAAACTCATCGTTATTTGTAATTCTCTGTACTAAAGTACGAACTAAGAAAGCTTTGAGACAGTGGACATGCTGGGTTGCTATGACAACATCAAAGCAACACTGCATAATATTAGCATCAGTTATTGATTCATTGTTTTTGTTTCTTTTATTGTAATCTTCATCTGTTATGGGTTATATTGTCCTCTGAATAAGGCTAAATAAGGCTTCAAGTTTAAAACCTTATAACTTTATAGTATAAGGGACCATAATATTAAAAATGCAGTTTTCTTTCTCAAAGTCTCATAGCAATCATTGTGTAGAGTGAGAACTATAAAAGCCCTGATGAGTTTGAGAGCTGTGTGAAATGAAGCTCTGGTGGTCGTTTTCCTGATTACTGTAGACACTAATCAGCAAAATTGCATTTTAAAACCAGTACATTCTGTGCTACGCCTCCAAATGGCGGTTGTGATAACGTTTCAATAAGTCACGGAGCCCTCGGTTTATTTTCTGAGTTGAAAGAATAAGACTCTAATAAGAGAGTTGATTTGTTTTTGTCAATAATCATTGAAATATTTATCGTGTGCAGGACGGATACAATTGCTGTAGAAGGTTGCTAGTTTTGATTTCACGGATCGGATCGTTTGATAAAAACGCAAAGTTGAATGATTCCCTTTTGACTCGGTTGTACTGGTAAAAATTCCTTGTTTTCACAATATCATGCCAGCATATTATGTTGTATTAATGCGGCTACTGGCAATATGAGAATATAAGTTGCTATATTATAGTACTTTGGTATGTATTTCAGTAAAACAGTAACTCGATAGTGACCATATGGTGTCAATACCAACACAACCCTACCATGCTAACATGTTAATCCGTATACAACCATGATACCACAACAGCATACCGTAACTGGCAATTCTTTGATTGTTTTGTCTTCTCCAATAGAATCACACTGGCATCCTCTGCAAGGTAAATCACTCGTGCGAACTCTCAGTATACCACTCTCAGTATACCACTCTCAGTATACCACTCTCAGTATACCACTCTCAGTATACCACTCTCAGTATAACAATTAACTAGTCTTCTAGTCCCATTATAGGTCTTCATACGCTGGTAATTACTAATTATGGAAACTCCCAATGTTTCAGACAAACACTAATGGCAGCACCATGCGAAGTAAGTCCTCCCACACTAGAAGACTATACAGTGTACGCAGTCTGTAGTCACAGGTGTGCCTCTAGAGGCATTATCCCATACATAGTCACCCCTATTATTATACAGGCCTCAGCTCTGTGACACTGCACACTTTCAACTCTTTATTTCGTCTTGTGTTTGCTGTCTTTACTTTTTATTCTTTGATAGAACGCTAATTTCTTCGCTTCCTCATTGAAATTGCTAATCGGGCATCCCGCAAGGGGTCACCGCCCTGGCCAGGGCGGGAAGCCGCACCCGGCACCAAAAATTCGTAGTGGCTGGCCTTTAGTGCAGTGGCTACTGAGTGCTGTCTTTGTAGGGAAGAGTATTATCCTATATTGGAGCGGACCAAGGGCCACCGGATTCTCAGAAAGATAAGGGGGCACAACATCAGATGCAAGCAGTTGTCGTTACGACGTTACATAGTCTCTAAATTAGACGCAATAGTCGTTACACTATTTAAGTTGCATTCACTGTAACTTTGTGACCTCCTAGGATAACAATGTCGTAGGTGGTATGGGGGGATTGTAGCCCAAAAAAAAACAAAAAAAACCAAAAAAAACCAAGCCCAAGATCCCAAATTTAGGGTAGGGCTTGGTTTTTTTTGGTTTTTTTTGGTTTATTTTGGTTTTTTTTGGTTTTTTTTGGTTTTTTTTGGTTGGATTTTTTGAACTTTTTCGACATTTCACACCAATGTGTTATTTGTGTTATTTACATGTTCTTATTGATACTCAATGGTTTCCAATCATTACAGAGGGCTTAAATAACTATTTTAAGGACTTTATTAGCATTTGAGGAGCATTTTAAGAGCCATTTGTGCTTTTTAATAAAGTACAACGGAAAATCATGAGATAGCACGGGACCTTGGTCCAACAGTGATTAGTTGATTAGAGAGGAACAGTAAAGAGTCAAAAGGTGTCGAATCAGGCCATACTGGTCTAAACAAGAGTGCTCTGGCCACTCATTACCACGTAGGGGGTAGTCAAGACCCGAGGGTCCTTCAAAAGGTCGTCCTTGGTTCACCAGGGGCCGGATGACGAAGGGCCAAGGATTCACCAAGCATAACATCGCATCTCAGGGCGAGATAAGAGTCAGGGTGAAGGCTTCATGAGGAGGTCAGACTAGTGTCACCAGAGAGTCAGATAAGTGTTACAGGGAGTCAACTGGGAGTCACAAGGGGGCAAGAAAGGACCAACACGGCACCAGGTCCAAGGACCAAAACTGTGGAACACTATACCGGGCGAACAATGATGACCTTTTCAACTCTCGGATAAACTCTAGTACTCTACCAAGTTACCAAGTTAGTTAGGTGAAGGTCGCCAGATGAAGGTCGGCCAGTTGAGAGCAATTTAGCATTCTTGCTTCAATTATGATTGACAAGGGTCAGCCACAAGGCTTCATCAGTCAGCAAGGCTTGATTATTGATGCTCAGCAGTCAGCATATCCTTCACGAGGTCACAAGGTCATCTGTGTGGCTAACTGGCTAAGGGACAGGCAAGTGCCACCAGCTACTTGCGAGAGTCGACTTGTCGACTTGTGTCTTACTGTCCTGTGAACTTGTGAAGTCATAATTGAGTAATTAACACTGGGAGAAGTGAGTCTGAAAAGGATGCCGCCAAGGTTCTGTTCAGACTCTGGTTCATGTTAGAGGGTATTCGGCCAGAAGTAACCAGTGGGTTACTTGATCAGCTAAGAGTCAGCAGTGGGCCAGACAAGAAGTACCAGCTGGGTCATCAGATAAGTTTTGTCACCAGTGGCTTAGGCAAGATCAGGAGACGCCAGTAGGTCAGATAGGATCAGGAGGCGCCAGTAGGTCAGGTAGGATTAGGAGGCTCAGGTAGGATCAGGAGACGCCAGTCTCCGATGGGTCAGGTAGGATCAGTCCAGATGCCAGTAGGTGATAGGTCAGCCGTCAGGTAGGATCAGTCCAGATGCCAGTAGGTCAGGTAGGATCAGGAGATGCCAGTAGGTCAGGTAGGATCAGGAGATGCCAGTTATAGGTCAGGTAGGTTCAGGAGACGCCAGTACACAGTAAAACAATAAGTCAGGTAGGATCAGGAGACGCCAGTAGGTCAGGTAGGATAGCAGACACCAGTTGGTAAGGTAGGATCAGAAGATGCTATTAGGTCAGGTAGGATCACGATGCTCAGGTAGCATCAGAAGACGGCAAGACGCCAGCTGTAGGTCAGGTAGGATCAGGAGACACAAATAGGTCAGGTAGGATCAGGAGACGCCAATAGGTAAGGTAGGATCAGGAGATGCCAGTAGGTCAGGTAGGATCAGAAGACGCCAGTTATAGGTCAGGTAGGATCAGGAGACGTCAGACGATCAGGTAGGATCAGGAGGTGCCAGTAGGTCAGGTAGGATCAGGAGACGTTAGTAGACTAGTAGGTCAGGTAGGATCAAGAGACGCCAATGACTAAAACAGTTACCTATTTGAGCTTTTAATTTAAGTGTCACTAGTGGGTCAGGCAAGAAGTACCTACCAGCTGGGTCAACAGTGGTTTAGGCAAGATCAGGAGACGCCAGTAGGTCAGGTAGGATCTAGAGACACCAGTAGGTCAGGTAGGATCAGGAGATGCCAGTTATAGGTCAGGTAGGTTCAGGAGACGCCAGTACACAGTAAGTCAAGTAGGATCAGGAGACGCCAGTTATAGGTCAGGTAGGATCAGGAGACGCCAGTTATAGGTCAGGTAGGATCAGGAGACGCCAGTTATAGGTCAGGTAGGAACTGTAGACGCCAGTAGATCACTAGATCAGGTAGGATAGCAGACACTAGTAGGTAAGGTGGATCAGAAGATGCCATTAGGTCAGGTAGGATCACGATGCTCAGGTAGGATCAGGAGACGCCAGCTGTAGGTCAACTAGGATCAGGAGACGCAAATAGGTCAGGTAGGATCAGGAGACGCCAGTACGTGACCGGCAGGATCAGGAGATACCAGTAGGTCAGGTAGGAACAATCCAGATGCCAGTTGGTCAGGTAGGATCAGGAGACGCCAATATGTCAGGTAGGATCAGGAGACGCAAATAGGTCAGGTAGGATCAGGAGACGCCAGAAGATCAGGTAGGATCAGAAGATGCCAGTAGGTAAGGTAGGATCAGGACATTAGGACAAGCTAGTCGGTCAGGTAGGATCAGAAGACGTTATTAGGTCAGGTAGGATCAAGAGACACCAATGGCTATAGCACCAAAGCAGTTACCTATTTGAGCTTTTAATTTGAGTGTCACTAGTGGGTCAGGCAAGAAGTACCAGCTGGGTCAACAACTAGGTCAGGTAAGATTCGCAAGTAAGTCAGAGAAGATTCGTCAGTAGGTCAGATGAGAATCGTCACTAGGCCAGGTGAGAGACGCTAGTAGGTCAAGTAGGAGGCGCCTAGAGATCAGGTAAGAGTTAGCTGTGGTCCAATGGGCAGCTTGGTCATGGGGAGTCACCAGTCAGTGAGACATTCAGGCAAAATGCCTAACTTGGTCACCAGGTCACAATTTGGGTCACAATTTGGTCAGGCAAGAATCGCCACCTGGAACGGGTAAAGGTCACCAGTTAGCCAATAAGTCAGGCTAAAGTCATTATTCAGTCAGGCTAGAGAGAAGGAGGCCCTAGTTGGTTAGGTCAGAGTTACCAGTGAATTAGGAAAGAGTTACAAACTGGGTCTGGCATGGGTCACCAGTCACTGAGGCAAGAGTCACCAGTAGGTCAGCAAGAAACACCAGTTAGTCAGGCAATATTGTGCATTTTACTGTTAGGTAATACCTACACCCTTCAAGCTCTGAAAGTGTGAAAATAACCGTTTCTATTCGTCAGATAAACTTTAAGAGCCACTGACTGTGAAAATTATGTTCAAAAACAACAGATTTTTAAGTTAAAATTCATTGGAAAAAGCCCCAGAAATTACCAAAATGTAACCCAAAAAAACCTAAAAAACCAAAAAAACCAAAAAAAACCTAGCCCAAGAATCGAAAAATAGGGTAGGGCTTGGTTTTTTTTGGGCTACAATCCCCCCTGGTATTCAGTAGAGACGGGGTCGCCATGACAACATGATAAATGACAGTGAATCTGAGGACAGTGGGAGTGAGAATGAGTTGCACGAGGGGGAGAAGGTCAGACTGGACCCTGTGCAGGCGGACCACATCAAGAACGGCTTCTCCTTCAACCAGGCGGTACCTCACTGCTTTATTGTAGGGATATGGAGTAGTGCTAGACCTATTTGAGTAATGAATATTGATTTGGAAGTATGATTTTTATGACATTTCCAGTTTGTCCCGGTTACCGATTCCCATGCTCATGATTTGCAAGTCATGTTTAGTCAGCTTTAAATGACAAGCACTTCTGTTGCAGCAGAAGAAGGACCCAGTCCAGGAGGCTTACAAGAAAACCCTGAAGCAGATCTACGTGTTGCTGGCTCGATGTGTGGCTTACCCCTTCACAGCTAAACAAGCCTCTGACAGGGGATACAGGTTAATCACCACAATCTCCTAGTTTTATCTAAGTTTACCGGATGCTTACCGAAAGCTACCAAACGCAGTCTACTAGAGTGTTTAGTGTTTCCTCCTCCAACGACTCCTAGCATCGGTATGATCGGCTTGGTATGACGGTATTATCGCAGGTATATGAACATTAACGAAGTGGTTCTGAGTAAGATGAAGGAGCGGTTCCGAGGTTACCTCAGCACCCCTGAGAACACGGAGAAGCAGGACGGTCAGTGAACTTTTTAAACATTCTTACATTGGTCAGTGAGTTCTTGCATCGAGACAGTGGGAATGAGACTTTTTTACTAGCGCGTGAAGATTTGGATGCCAGTACAGTTTGACCCAACTAAGAAAATGCTGCTTTCAGAATTTTGAATCGTGAGCATTTTCAAGATAATTTCTTGGCACTGGAATTCACCAAATCTTGTCGTACATAGAGACATTGGTTCAGTGACAGTAAGAAGTGAATAGTTACATCCCACAACATTGCAGTCAACTCAATAGTAATGGGTATCTCATATTCTCATTGTTTCAGCGGTGTTCATAGACGCGGTTCAGTGGTTTTACAGCGTGTTTCTTACGAGTGAGCGAGCTCTGGAAATGACTAAAAGCGGCGGGTGAGTCAACCAGTGACACTCTGTGACAGTTGTACATCATTTCAGTGATTCTCCTGTTTCGAATTACTATGACACCCAGTGTTACACCACTGTATCAGGTTACCATGACAACCATTGCACACTAGGTACACCACACGGGATTTCCAGCACGTGTTTAAGAAGAAGATCTATCAGTTGGTGTGTCAACTGCCAGACGACCAGGAATACAGCAGGATGGAGTTGCTAAGTGAGTTGCTATAGTTACTTAGTGAGTTGCTATAGTTACTTAGTGAGTTGCTAAGTGAGTTGTTATAGTTACTTAGTAAGTTGCTATACTTACAAAGTGAGTTGCTATATTTACTTAGTGGGTTGCTAAGTAATTAAAAAGACTCAGTATTCTGATTCCTGGGTAGGGTACATGTGTACAAAGTTCATAGCATCCTCCTGAACACACCAACTCACTAACTCTCTAGGTGAATGGATTACTGAGTACGACGCTATCGTGTCACAGAGTTCTGATGAGCACGATCGCCGAGTGACCAGCACTGAGGGACAGCTCAATAAGAACCAGCTCTACACACTCTTCCAGAAAATTCTAGAGGTGCCCCTTAATTTCTTACTCAAATACTCCCGCTCAAGTGAAATGCCAACCAAACTTTGCTGGTTCATTGTAATGAATTCCTCGGCAGCCACCAGCGAACATTCAAGGAAATAGGAGCTGTTGAAGCTGTTTACAGTGTGAAATAAGTAACTCCATCGCAGGTAACGTCCTATGAGCACAAGCTGCTGTTCAACGCCATGCAGCTAAACAACAACGACGAACAGGCTGCGGCTGTGCGGAGGGAGCTGGAGAACAGATTCGCTAGGGTAACTCCCTCCTCTCCTTGATTTCACTAGTTGACTAGTCCCCTGGCATGTGATTTCACTAGTCCCCCAGGTGATTTCACTAGTCCCCTGGTAGATGATTTCACTAGTTCACTAGCCCCTGCCTGGTGATTTCACTATTTCACTAGCCCCCTGCCAGGTGATTTCACTATTTCACTAGCCCCCTGCCAGGTGATTTCACTAGCCCCCTGCCAGGTGATTTCACTAGCCCCCTGCCAGGTGATTTCACTATTTCACTAGCCCCTGCCAGGTGAACAGCGGAGAGAAGCCCCCTTACCAGTTCATCCACCACGACATGGCTGCTCAGTATCGGGAAGAGGAGCGGAAGGCAGTGAGGGACCTCCAGGACAAACACAACCACCCCATGAAAGGTTTATCTATCAAGGAAAACCACCATTCATCCTTTCAAATAGATAGATAAGCTGTGATTCTGCATTAATCCAATTTAAATTTCATATTTCAGACATGAATCAGATGCAGTTTGATGGTATGGATAAGATTGGAAAAACTCTGCCATGCAAGCACGACTTTGTACTAAACTTCAAGATAGAAGTTGAGGTTATGGAAGTGAAGTAAGTATCATAGAAGTCAGATCATAGATTTTCTTGTTGGTGGTTTCATCAATCTTCAGGAGATTGAAGAGGTATAAGTGATCCGAGAGAGTTGTCATCATTTGTCATACATCTTGATGTTGTCATAGATCTTCATGTTGTTCGGCCTCACTACAATCTCCCTAACTTGCAGAGGAATGCCGGGGCTGAAAGGGATCGCCCCAGACCGCAAGGCCTACTGTGCCATGGATGTCGAGGGACAGAGTAACAAAGTCCTGTGCACTAACCTAGTGCCACAGAAAAGCCCAGTGTGGACGAACAAGGCAGAGTTCCAGACGAAGCAGCCACTGCCGAGTGTCAGAATCCGCCTTCTCCTGGACTCAAACAACCCCCTTCACTTCGAGGGGAGGCCAGTAGGCAAGGTGTGTAGCCAGTGGGCAAGGTGTATAGCCAGTAGGCGTCTATCAAGTTAACAGAGGACCCTATCGCTAACAGGGAACACTATCAATTTAACAGAGGACCCTATCACTAACAGGGGACACTATCAAGTTAACAGAGGACCCTATCACTAACAGGGGACACTATCAAGTTAACAGAAGAACCTATCACTAACAGGGGACACTATCAAGTTAACAGAGGACCCTATCACTAACAGGGGACACTATCAAGTTAACAGAGGACCCTATCACTAACAGGGACACTATCAAGTTAACAGAGGACCCTTTCACTAACAGGGGACACTATCAAGTTAACAGAGGACCCTATCACTAACAGGGGACACTATCAAGTTAACAGAGGACCCTATCACTAACAGGGACACTATCAAGTTAACAGAGGACCCTTTCACTAACAGGGACACTATCAAGTAACAGAGGACCCTATCACTAACAGGGGACACTATCAAGTTAACAGAGGACCCTATCACTAACAGGGGACACTATCAAGTTAACAGAAGAACCTATCACTAACAGGGGACACTATCAAGTTAACAGAGGACCCTATCACTAACAGGGGACACTATCAAGTTAACAGAGGACCCTATCACTAACAGGGGACACTATCAAGTTAACAGAGACCCTATCACTAACAGGGACACTATCAAGTTAACAGAGGACCCTATCACTAACAGGGGACACTTTCAAGTTAACAGAGGACCCTATCACTAACAGGGGACACTATCAAGTTAACAGAGGACCCTATCACTAACAGGGGACACTATCAAAGTAACAGAGGACCCTATCACTAACAGGGGACACTATCAAGTTAACAGAGGACCCTATCACTAACAGGGACACTATCAAAGTAACAGAGGACCCTATCACTAACAGGGACACTATCAAGTTAACAGAGGACCCTATCACTAACAGGGGACACTATCAAAGTAACAGAGGACCCTATCACTAACAGGGGACACTATCAAGTTAACAGAGGATCCTATCACTAACAGGGGACACTATAAAGTTAACAGAGGACCCTATCACTAACAGGGGACACTATAAAGTTATAGTAGTCTCACGACAAGTTTTGACCGATTTAAAGGGTAGTACTATATGCGTAGAGTCGTGTTCTACTCGCGCTTTATATCATGTGTTTGTTATGACACACCAATTTAAATACACATCTACGCGACCTTTGCTTTGCGTTACAAAATGCATATCTCCGAGGTTTTTGAGCAAACTTGATGAAACTTTCAGGATATTTAGAGCTTCATAAAAGCAACATCTCAGTGAAGTTTAGATTCATTTTGAGCTCCAGAAGCGAGTTGACCGAAAAGCCAGTTGTTAAGCGGTAACTTTAAAACAAAACACCGGTTTATCTGTCATATCTCAATTTCTGAGGGTCAGAAATGTTAGCTACTCCAGGAATGTATTGGTCATATCTTGTAATATCCTGAAAGTTTGATCAAAATTGCTCAAAAACGGCTGAGTTATGCGCTTTTTTGTTTTGTGTTAACAAGCATTTTCTATTATTACCATATAAGGTAATGTGTGCTTGTTGTGTACAGGGTGTGTCTTTTGTACACCGTTCGACTACTATAGTACTTTAGAGTGCTCAGACTCACCGCAGAAATATGATTTGAGCACTCGGCTCAGCTTCTTCGCCTCGCACTCTAAATTATTTAAATGTCTCCAGCTACGCTGTCGACATTTAAATATTATATAGAGCCCTGCTCTCGCAGGGCTCTATATTGTCTGCGTGTTCGTCTTACGCCTCTAAAGTACATAACAGAGGACCCTTTCACTAACAGGGGACACTATCAAAGTAACAGAGGACCCTATCACTAACAGGGTACACTATCAAGTTAACAGAGGACCGTATCACAAATAGGGGACCCTATCAAGTTAACAGAGGACCCTATCACTAACAGGGGACACTATCAAGTTAACAGAGGACCCTATCACTAACAGGGGACACTATCAAGTTAACAGAGGACCCTATCACTAACGGGGGACACTATCAAGTTAACAGAGGACCCTATTACTAACAGGGGACACCATCAAAGTAACAGAGGACCCTATCACTAACAGGGGACACTATAAAGTTAACAGAGGACCCTATCACTAACAGGGGACACTATCAAGTTAACAGAGGACCCTATCACTTACAGGGGACACTATCAAGTTAACAGAGGACCCTATCAGTGGGACACTATCAAGCTAACAGAGGACCCTATCATAACAGGGGACACTATCAAGTTAACAGAGGACCCTATCACTAACAGGGAGACTATCAAGTTAACAGAGGACCCTATCACTAACAGGGGACACTATCAAGTTAACAGAGGACCCTTTCACTAACAGGGGACACTATCAAAGTAACAGAGGACCCTATCACTAACAGGGGGACACTATCAAGTTAACAGAGGACCCTATCAGTAACAGGGGACACTATCCAGTTAACAGAGGACCCTATCACTAACAGGGGACACTATCAAGTTAACAGAGGACCCTATCACTAACAGGGGACACTATCAAGTTAACAGAGGACCCTATCACTAACAGGGTACACTATCAAGTTAACAGAGGACCGTATCACAAACAGGGGACCCTATCAAGTTAACAGAGGACCCTATCACTAACAGGGGACACTATCAAGTTAACAGAGGACCCTATCACTAACAGGGGACACTATCAAAGTTAACAGAGGACCCTTTCACTAACAGGGGACACTATCAAAGTAACAGAGGACCCTATCACTAACAGGGGACACTATCAAGTTAACAGAGGACCCTATCACTAACAGGGTACACTATCAAGTTAACAGAGGACTGTTTTACAAACAGGGGACCCTATCAAGTTAACAGAGGACCCTATCACTAACAGGGGACACTATCAAGTTAACAGAGGACCCTATCACTAATAGGGGACACTATCAAGTTAACAGAGGACCCTATCACTAACAGGGGACACTATCAAGTTAACAGAGGACCCTATTACTAACAGGGGACACCATCAAAGTAACAGAGGACCCTATCACTAACAGGGGACACTATCAAGTTAACAGAGGACCGTATCACTAACAGGGGACACTATCATTAGGCAAGGTGTGTAGCTTAGCATCCCACCCTTTGGGCAAGGTGTGTAGCCAGTAGGCAAGGTACAGTGTGTAATGTGTAGCTTAGTTTCCCTGCCTGTAGGCAAGGTGTGTAGCTCAGTTTCCCTGCCATAATGTAAAACTAATCGGGTAGATGTGTAGATAACCGGTAGATAATCGGTAGATAATCGGTAGATGCGTAGATAACCAGATAGTAACTCATTACCCACTAAATACTTAAATAGAAAGTATGCTGTGGTGTGACGTTGTGTTTTCAGATAGTTTTTAAGATGAAGCCAGAGACCCTGTCAGACCGGCCTCAGTGGAATGATTTGGAGTGCGAAGCAGACGTCGGACAGGTCCACTGAATATCTTTTATTTATTTCCCACATTGCATACCTGATGTAAAAATTGCCAGAATAAATTTTCTTTTTCAGTGTACCTTTAAAATGAGCATCGAATTTATGAACAATTTTGCAGGGCGGAGTCTTGATGCCAAACCAGACCTACGGACTACAAATCAAAACATGCGTTAAGATGGATAAGCCAGAGAACATGAAACTTGGAGGGTATGTGTTCGGGAGGGGCTCCTTTCTATCCACATTCACCCTGGGGACTAGAATCACCTGGGCCAGGAGATCCTGCATTCCTGCGCTGGGGTTTCTGTCTGGATCTCTCGCAGATCCATACCCCTTTAAGTAGTTGAGAATAATTACTAATCAGAATAAAATTTACGAAACTTGGGGATAAGGAAATGGGTTTAATGGACTCTCTCCCCTTTTCTCGGCTTGGAATGACTGGACTCCCTGCAGGCACCTGTTCATCAGAGGCACCTCTCATTGGCAGAAGTGGAAGGAGAGATACATAGTGCTAGTGCAGGTGGGTCCTGTGGTGTTCTGCCTGTGCAGTTACAGGGAGAGGCAGGCAGCTCCCAACGAGATGCTGACGTTGGAGGGTTACACAGTCAACTACTACACTCCAGAACCCAACACCTGCCAGGAGGAAGACTCAAAGTTTCAGGTAGGGGAGGGGTGGAAATACCTAGAAATTCTCTGTGGGAGAGGAGTGAAATACCAATTTAACTAGATTCTCTATGCATTTCGCTATTATCAGATATTTGTGGCACATCACAGTTTCACAGCAACAAAGACCCCCCACTTGTTTCAGTTCCGTCTGCTGAAGGAAGGGGAGGAAGTGACCTGTGGAGCCAAGGACCCCCACACTCAGCAGCTCTGGGTGAACGCCCTCTACCGAGCCACTGGGCAGACCACCAGACCCGAGAAATCAGACCACATGAGGGGCAACGATGTGAACGACATCAGGAAAGCGGGGCTAGATAGCATGATCAGCAAGGAGCCCTGCAAACTCGACCAGGTTTGAGGAGGTCACAGTCTCATGATAGGAGGAGACAGTCCCAGGATACACTGACAAGATCCTGCATGATATTCTCATTAACGTGTTGAGGGGAATGAAATAACTTGTTTCGACACCTCCATCACTTGACTCTGGAGTAACGTTTGAAAAAACCCATGAAGGGTACCCCAGGTGACCGTCTAAACAAAAAAATAACAAAAATAACCCCAGGACAAAATTGTTTCCACCCTCCATCACTTGACTCTGGAGTAACGGACCAGGAGCCCCTACTGACCCCCTGGTGACCGTCTACTGACTGAAATAACAAACCCCTAACCCCAGGACAACTTGTTTCGGACCCTCCATCACTTGACTCTGGAGTAACGGATCAGGAGCCCCTACTGACCCCCTGGTGACCCCCTACTGACTTCGCTAACAGACCCCGCCCCAGGACAACTTGCATCGGACCCTCCATCACTTGACTCTGGAGAACTCATCTCATACAGGAGCCCCTACTGACCCCTGGTGACCGTCTACTGACTGAAATAACAAACCCCTAACCCCAGGACAACTTGTTTCGGACCTCCATCACTTGACTCTGGGTAACGGACCAGGAGCCCTACCTGACCCCTAATCTCGTCTACTGACTGAAATAACAAACCCTAACCCCAGGACAACTTGTTCCGGACCCTCCAACACTTGACGCTGGAGTACCGCATCAGGAGCCCTACGGTACCCCTGGTGACCCCCTACTGACTGAAATAACAACCTCATCTCAACCCCAGGACAACTTGTTTCGGACCCTCCATCACTTGACTCTGGAGTAACGGATCAGGAGCCCCTACTGAGTACTGAACCCCTGGTGACGGATCAGGAGCCCCTACTGACCCCCTGGTGACCCCCTACTGACTGAAATAACAAACCCCTAACCCCACCTCAACTTGTTTAGAGACCTCATCTCATACGCACTCTGGTACCTGACCAGGAGTGAGTCCACTGCTTGCAGGGGCTGGCTCAGTACAGGGCAGGAGTTCATCCACCTCTACCTTACAGGAATACACGCACAGGCGAGATACGGCATCCGGTACCTGACCATCCACCTCAGCTACCTTAGAGACCTCATCTCATACGCACAGCAAGGATGGTACCTGACCATCCACCTCAGCTACCTTAGAGACCTCATCTCATACGCACAGGTAAGATGGTACCTGACCATCCACCTCAGCTACCTTAGAGACCTCATCTCATACGCACAGGTAAGATGGTACCTGACCATCCACCTCAGCTACCTTAGAGACCTCATCTCGTACGCACAGGTAAGATGGTACCTGACCATCCACCTCAGCTACCTTAGAGACCTCATCTCATACGCACAGATAAGATGGTACCTGACCATCCACCTCAGCTACCTTAGAGACCTCATCTCGTATGCACAGGTTAGATGGTACCTGACCCGGGGGATATCAGTGAGTAAGTGCACAGACATATATGGTGAGAAAGTGCATTTAGCCAAATTTCAGAGATACCACCCACCCCATATTGCAGTTACTCACAATAATCCAATTAATACTAAGTGATTTTTGCAAAATTTTTCAGGCACCACCCCAAAATATCGGCTAATATGTCTTTTTAGACAGTTATGACAGAATTTTATTCCAACAAATGCAACATTTGATGAATGGTAGATTTTACACGCTAGATCAGATCACTTAATACAAATTTCTACCTTGATATAATAAGTGGTTACATGTCGAAGTGGTGACCGTATACCGCAACTTACATGGTCGAGGCGACAGCCGAGACTGTGTAAGTTGGATAATGGACGAGGCGTGCCGAGTTCATTATCGAAGGTATACGGTCACAGCTGAGATCATGGAACCGGATTAAACCCCGACCGGAAACAGCTGGGACCGACTATTCTCTGACCAAACAACAGTATTTCTTCCCACTCGGGTCTGACGACCCTCGTTCGGATTCAACGCTTAAGTAGATTTTTGAGTGCTCCTTTATAAAATCAAATTTCATTTTAAGCTTTTTTGTACTGTTATTCAGTGGAGACCGTATAACCAAACTTACACGGTCGCTAAAACAAGCTTGGGAGGGGTATAATAATAAAAATATGGCTTTCTATTGGTTGCCTAATAGACCCGCATAAACTATAAAATAGTGATAGGATAGGGATACTTAATATATATTATATATATATGTATTACCTATGTATTGATAGCAATGTGATCCTTATCATGTTAGGAACGGTTAATTTGTTTTCTATAGTTCATGGGAGAAATTATGAAAAAAATATTATTCACGAGTCACGACAAGCTTTATCATAAACCAGAGCGTATTACATACGTTAAATCTCAACCATAACAATGATTGTATGGATCTGCACACAAGACAATAATAATTGCAAATTATGAATATTTGATAACCTAACCGTTTGATTTTATTATGGGAAAAACTGTTGACTGTCGAAAATTTAAATTTTACAACGAAAAAGTACACGCACAACTTCACATGGTGACAAATAGAAAGTCAGACTCAGTAGGTATTTTTATCTACTACAGTATAGAATTGCTATGGACTAGTAGACGTGTAGACGACAGAAAGCCCTATCAAAGTATCTATTCAAGATTGGCTGGGATACGAAAAACATTCTAATCTCATTAAAGTTACTCTTATGCTTCAGTACTATTCAGTATTTTGTCTCCAGACCGGCTCAGTACACGATCATTATCCGCGCCAAGTAGACTGTATAGAGCTAGTAATGCTGGTATGTATGATATGCTGTAATCACTCATCGTGTAATCAATATCTAAATGAACTGGATAGATAATATAGTTTAAGATATAATTAGTTGTGACTTCAATTTTGAGATAAATCATATACCTCATCGAAATGCTTTGAAATACCTATTTTCATCCCGACAAAGCTACAAATATTGCGGTTTTTGCTGCACTTACTCACAAATGAGTAAGTGATATTCGCCATGACCTTAGGACACCACCCTTTTTCCAAGAATTCCCTATGAGTAACTGCAATGTGAGTAACTGCATTTCTGAATTTCGGAGCACGACCACCACGTGAGTAAGTGGGCATAAGGTCTGTGCACTTACTCACTGATATCCCCCGCCTGACCATCCACCTCAGCTACCTTAGAGACCTCATCTCATACGCACAGGTAAGATGGTACCTGACAATCCACCTCAGCTACCTTAGAGACCTCATCTCGTACGCACAGGTAAGATGGTACCTGACCATCCACCTCAGCTACCTTAGAGACCTCATCTCATACGCACAGGTAAGATAGTACCTGACCACCCACCTCAGCTACCTTAGAGACCTCATCTCATACGCACAGGTAAGATGGTACCTGACCATCCACCATAGCTACCTTAGAGACCTCATCTCATACGCACAGGTAAGATGGTACCTGACCATCCATCTCAGCTACCTTAGAGACCTCATCTCGTACGCACAGGTAAGATGGTACCTGACCATCCACCTCAGCTACCTTAGAGACCTCATCTCATATGCCCAGGTAAGATGGTACCTGACCATCCACCTCAGCTACCTTAGAGACCTCATCTCATACGCACAGGTAAGATGGTACCTGACCATCACCATAGCTACCTCAGAGACCTCATCTCATACGCACAGGTAAGATGGTACCTGACCATCCACCTCAGCTACCTTAGAGACCTCATCTCATACGCACAGGTAAGATGGTACCTGACCATCCACCTCAGCTACCTTAGAGACCTCATCTCATACGCACAGGTAAGATGGTACCTGACCATCCACCTCAGCTACCTTAGAGACCTCATCTCATACGCACAGGTAAGATGGTACCTGACCATCCACCATAGCTACCTCAGCCATCACCATAGCTACCTCAGAGACCTCATCTCATACACAGATAAGATGGTACCTGACCATCCACCTCAGCTACCTCAGAGACCTCATCTCATACCTTAAGATGACCTCATCCACCTACGCCTCACAGGTAAGATGGTACCTGACCATCCATCTCAGCTACCTTAGAGACCTCATCTCATACGCACAGGTAAGATGGTACCTGACCATCCATCTCAGCTACCTTTAGATCTCTTAGAGACCTCATCTCTCATACGAGACCTCATCAGGTAAGATGGTACCTGACCATCCACCTCAGCTACCTTAGAGACCTCATCTCATACGCACAGGTAAGATGGTACCTGACCATCCACCTCAGCTACCTTAGAGACCTCATCTCATACGCACAGGTAAGATGGTACCTGACCATCCACCTCAGCTACCTCAGAGACCTCATCTCATACGCACAGGTAAGATGGTACCTGACCATCCACCTCAGCTACCTTAGAGACCTCATCTCATACGCACAGGTAAGATGGTACCTGACCATCCACCTCAGCTACCTTAGAGACCTCATCTCATACGCACAGTGAGATGGTGCCTGACCATCCACCTCAGCTACCTTAGAGACCTCATCTCATACGCACAGTGAGATGGTGCCTGACCATTAATCATTGAAATTTAATGGAGAGAACTTCAATCCCTTGAGTGACTTTGGAAAGATTTTAAATTTGGTAAATTTTCAGCAAGGATACGTGGTTGACCCGAACAAGTTCCGTGATTTGTTCAAAAACTGCTGCAATTACATCCAAGGAAAAAGCAGTGAGGATGGGATATGGACAGTCACTAAGGAAGAGTTCTTAGAGTTTTATGAGGTTCTCACGACTTTTCCATAAAAAGTTATCATGATTTTGATAAAAGTGATATATAATAAGAGTTCTACTACTTTTAAATTCACGCAGCTGTGAAATGCATCCCCAACGAACTGATATAGAATACCTTTTCAAGCTAAGAGAGTAATTATAGTTTTTTTTTCTCAGCTACGAAACCAGCTGAAGACTCTGCTGATGCAGCAAATCACTAATTTCCGGATCAGTTTCCCCTTTGGTCGACCTGACAATGCCCTCAAGACGACCATAAAGCTGCTGGAGCAAGTGCTGACCCACAAAATAGAGCTGAACGTGGACCTTCTAGAGCTCCAGGGATTAGGTGCAGTATTAGTTCCTTAGTTCACAATGTGCTGATAACAGTGACAAAGAAGTAAATGACAAATAAGCAAATGGTTTTGAGGGTTAATGATTATGATTCATTTCAGCATTTGAAGACCAAGAATTGACATCACTGGAGTGCCGGAAACAGACAATGAAGTGTCTTGAACAGGGAGCATACATCAACTACCTTCAAATCAGCAAGCACACGCTCAAACAACTGAATGCTGAGGTTCTGGAGTGCCCAAGTGAGTTCTGCCGACATGAAAATAAAGAGCTATGCATGTATTGACTATGGAAGGGTTTAGTAACGAGCAAAAAGTGCGAAACATGCTATTACACTTGAGTGAGTGATATGTGATCACTACCTCCTTGCCATGATACGATGATAGTATAATGTCCCTCCTGTCAGGTTTGGACGATATGGTTTGCCTTGCCGGGGCCTGCATAGAGTTCCTCCAGGAGACACTAGAGCACTACGGTGAGGCACTGAACGTGTACGACCGGATGATGTGTGAGATGAACGAGACCTTCTGGAGACTCTACGGAGTGGACATGGAGTCGGTACTAGCAGTTCAGGCGTCAGGCTCCCCGGACATCATGCCTCTCTTCCACAGACTCAACTCTTACTTGTATGATGAGCCGGAGCTAAAGTATGGGAAATTCCACATGTACCTTCACCAGGTGATTGGTGTCTTTTGTACTCTTGTTGTCAGTGCAAAAGTATGCGAAATTTGCATCAATAAACTAAAACTAGCATGTTTACAGATTTCTAATGCTGTTCAAAATAGCATTTTTTACAAACATACAGATTTTACAAAACATACCTGCAAACTCACACTTACATGATAATAACATGGTTTGATTAGGTGTTTGCCCCCCACATCGTAAGTTTTCTTGAGAAAGGAGAAATTTCCCTCAGAGAAGAATTGGATGAAGCCTTGCTTCGAGAAACATGGCTAGCAGAGAACTGCACTGAGGTAATCTCCTTGGACCTAACACTTAATAAATAAGTAATGAACAGCTAATGTTTTATTTGATGATGAACTATAGTTGTGAGCTTTGAGTATATATTAATTATTAAACTATTAATGAAGATGAGCAATGTCATAGGTACAGGATATCTACAAGGTTATTTAGAACAATACTTTTATTTGTGAAAATCTAACAAGATTATGATCTAAAAGTGTTAAGAGTGCTAAAAGTAATGTAATCCTAGGATTTCTCCTGCTGTGCAGTCCAAGAAATTTTAGCAGAAGTAAAAAACATGCAGAAACTAGTTGTGGAATTGAGATGGCCAGATAAAACCTTCTCTGAGCATTTACAAAGTAGGACACAGAAAACGGCAGCTGAGATATTTGACTACTTTGTGAGCAAGATATTTGGAATACTGCATCAATATCCAAGATTACAGGTGGATTATTGAATCTACCTTATTCAGGGCATATTATAATTGATCTAGATAAATTCTGATATTGCGAACTTTTTTAGTGAAACAAGGGGTTATCAATCCCTAAACGAGTTTGCAACATAAGAGGAATATCAGAATTTATTTAGATCAATTGACACAATACAACTCTTGAGTATAACCCCACTGAAGCAACTTAGGGCATATATTGAACCTAGAACATGAAACTACAATATTTTGTCTAGTTCAAAAATGATCGCTCACTAGAATGCATGTTGTGGGAAAGTGATGAATCAAACATTCCCGCACCTTTTATGCATGTTGTGGGAAATAGATGAATCAAACATTCCCTCACTTTAAATCAACTGATTTGAGACTACCTCCAATCCAGAAACATGCAATCACCACCAACTGGGTGCTACCAGATGAAGTCTGTGTGATGGTGAACTCTTGCATCACCCTCAGGATGCATGCCATAGAACTGTGTGGGAATGCCACTTATCCTAACACCAGTGAGTAAACTTGTCTGCTTTGACTGCATGATCATAGCTTTCATATTTAACATACCTATACACTTTGGTTTAGCAATTAATTTGTTGTTATCAGTTAAGTACAGTACCTTGCCTCTATGCTCCCTTCACTGCAAGCTCATTTGACCTCTCATTAAATTGCATGAAATACATTTGCATTTCAGGTGGGTATAGCTATAGAACTGAGATAAATGATTTGCTATCACAGCGCATTACACTGATGTTTGAACTGATATGCAAGCAGCTCTCACACTGCTTAGTAACATTGCTTACCAAACTTAGCAGATACGACAGGGACTCCATCTTTTCCCCAATATTCACGTAAGTTACTGGCTGGTTACCAGTCCACTACTGGTTTGCTAATGCTGATCCCTAGGAAACCATCTTGTCAGGATATGCATTGTTAACAAATTAATTTCGTGTATTGCAGGTTGGTTAGCCCAAAATTACAGATAGTGGATCCACTATTTTCACATGTGAGGCAAAATAATGTGCAGATTCGTCAGGAAATTCATGAAAATTCCATCAATGAATTACTTCTTTGCTGGTTGGTAAGATTTTCAGATACATGTAATTTCTAAATTACATTTTACTCTGCTATCACCCATTTCTTAACACAAGACCAATATTTCAATTATTGATGCTTTATGTTAATAAGATTTAAACTTTCATAATAAATCATTATAACTACGAGCTTCTGAATTGTTTCAAAATTGAAGATGCATCTTGAAAAATGATCTAGTGAGAAACTAGTTTCAAGTTGATTTTAATATACCTGACTTATGATCGATATGCTTCAATGATTTTTAAGAAAACAAATTACCTACCTCAGGTATAACTCTTTGTTGTCAACTGTGGCTGAGTGGTTAACTATACGTGAAAATATAGACATGCATCCCTTTCAACTTGTTGTGATATCAACAATTTTCAAAACACTGTTTGGTGAATTCAACTCACAGGTACTATTGACTTACCAATTAAGCTATAAAGTAGTAGGTACCAACCAAATTTGGTCAGGAACTCTTCATTATCTATGAAAATGACATCACTCTGTGACTCTGGAAGCCTTAGTCTTTAGGGTTAAGGTTAGGATTTGGCTAAGGACTAAAGTTAGAGTTTGTTCAGGGTAAGGATTTTGATTATGGTGAAGGTTTGGGTTGGAGTTAGGCTTAGGGTACAAAAATATTTATGTTTAGGTCTGTGATGTCAGATTTATATGGGAAACATACCCCCAAAGACCCAAAGTTTCAACAGTCATCATCTGGATGGCGGATCCACCTCGCCGGCTTAGAAATGAATCTAAACTTCATTGATAAATAATGCTATCATCAAGCTTCAGATACCCTGAAAGTTTTATGAAGTTTGCTTAAAAAGAAGAGATATCACATATCTTCTTTGTATCTGAAAAAATAAAGTCATCTTTGTACTCACATAAATCAGATAAATAAATAAAGATATTACACAATTTATTAGACTTGTCATAGAACATGCCTGGTACCTTATATACCTTAGGAGGTCTATTTATAAAGGTTGTAATTTGGGGATTTTTCGAAAAAATCCCCATATTGCCCATTTAATTCAACCCGCTTTCGAAATTTCTTGAACTATCTGTACTAAAACAGTACAATTTCGTTTCAGAGATGAGTTTTCAGATAGTAACAGATAATTTAGTCAAAGTCAAATGGTTAAAACAATTGAAATTCAAAAATTTAGAACAGTAATTAATGAAGCAGAGGCTCAGGAAGACGATCAAGAATTCATTTGTAATATTAGAATTAATCTAATTTTCCATTGTTTTCCATAAAAATCTTTCATTTGTCAGCAGTTAGAAAAATCACCCAATTTTATTTGGTAGGGTGAAATTTGGGGATTTTTGAAAAAAATACCCATATTTTCAACCTACCAAAATTTCAAACACCGCAATTTCGACCCATATAAATAGACCTCCTAAGGTAGATAATTATTTGACGGAAGGCTTACTAAAGCCCCCGTAGTGCCCCAAACACACATGATTGGAGGACATATATGCCCGACCATACCCTTCCAGAAACATTGGCCAACATGGTTCCTTGGTGGTATGCAAGCAGTAATCATATTTAGTACTCCAGTGAGTACATCTCTGCATTAGCATAGCTCTAGTGCAGAGATATGATTGTGATGACTGTAGTCGGCCCTGTCTCGTGAAACCAGGTAGGACGTGGGGTCTCTATAACTAGACTGGATCCATTGTTCTGGTAGTTCCACATGCTCCAACTGCTGCAACAATGTGCTCAAAAAGTTAGTGCTGCGCACAGGTTCTCCATTGGCTAGTGCCTACGCACAGCCGATACAGGGATGGCCTGCACACTGCACAGAGGACATGATCGATTGTACCTAGGGAGTAGTCCTGAAAGGGTTGCTGAAAGGTTTCCTGAAAGGGTTGGTCGTTGAGACTTTTATGGTAACAACATAACTGATAAGCTGCACGCAGCATGGGCACACACTGCATGTGCATGTGCTGGGCTCTTTATAAGCTGCTCGAAAATGATTTGAATAGGTGTAAATGGTGGGATCTGGGTGTGTTCATTTGCATTGGTTTGGGATCTAAGTGGAGTTGTGACTCATAGTATACCTTGTGTTAAGCTGTGTTTTGGATCATTGCATGTCAGATCACTGGAATTTGCCTTATGACTCTCAATCATGATAGAAGATATCTGAATTTGAAATTGAAAATCAGATTGCTATCTGTAGTTTATTGGGTCTCTGGGAGAATGGAGATGCCTGAAGAGTGAAGGGTGAAGAGTCAGAGGAAAGTAGCAGAACTGCAAGCAAGAAAAGGGATCTAAGGGAACTGGAGAAAAAAGGGGCGACGATAGCCGGAGGAAATGAGCCAAGGAAAGGGGAGCATGGTGTGAAGTAAGGTGAGGAGGGTGATAACAGGGGGGGGGGGTCAGAAATGAGGTGAGGTGGCACTGAGCTGGCACTGATGAGAGTCAGCTCAGTGTTGCCTGAACCTTAGTGTTACCCGAAGCTGCTGGAGGGTGGAACAGGACTTCGCTAGCTGCCTTATGACATAAAAAGTGCCAGAGACAAGACCACCCATCTAGAATATATGCTGTGCAATACACTCACAGGGACCCCTGGCCTGGTACCTTAAGACTCCTTACAAAATATAGTACTAAGTCAAAATTGTTGTAAACATGACATACACTACTATTTGATTATAATGAACATCACAGATAGATGTCTTGAAGAAATATGTCTTTTTTAACTTGAATAATGAAAATTATTATCTATTCCAGGGTCTTGAAGATGGAGAGCTCCGAAATGCAACATATCTCATGATCCACAACAGAATTGAATATGAGGAAACCATGAACACTCTCAACATTGACACTACTAAGAGCTATTCATATGGTTACTCCACAGACAGCAGTGATGATTGAGTGAGTGACCAGTTAAATATGCCCACTAATCTGCAGAAGTTGTACCTTTGTTTTGTGTTGAGATTTGGAGTGCATATTTGTATCGTGCTCAGTTTATAACAGGGGAAATCAGGCCTCAAAAGTTAACTGCAACATACTAAAAAGTAAAAAGTAAAGATGCAGACGCCGGCTCTAATGGCATTAGTCTTAGTCTTAGTGAAACGGCCACGGTCGGTTTAATCAACCGGGCCAGTGGCAGCCATGCTGAGCATGGAGACTTCCCTATACACTATGCCAAGGGTGTGAACTCCTAGGTGGTTTTTAGGCCACCCGACCTAATGGCACTAATACAATGATATTGGAATTATTTTTATTTCTAGTTTTATTCACTTCCATTGCATTTTGCAATGTCATTGTAGTATTGTATGCATTAAATGTTTGTTTCATTTTCAATAACATCAAAACCCATCAATTCATTTTACCAAATTTGCTTCCTAAGCCCGCATAAGTGTGTGTACGCGCCGCGCGCTTCCCTGTGCTGGGGAAGCGCGCCGCGCGAGCCACACAGGGATATACGTGTTTAGCAACAAATTTGCTAACGCTGAATGGCGCGCACAAAAGAGGGCTCTAGTTTCAATATTCCGTGTAACTTTCTTTAGCTTGCATAGGTGTGTGAACGCGCCGCGCGCTTCCCTACGGGACACACGCCACGCGAGCCACACAAAGATAAACGTGTTTAAATTCCCCAACCCGCGCCCTGTTCTGCAGCTGCGCACGCGCCGCGCAGCGCGCCGTAGTTCCTCCTCAGAACAGCCGTAGGAGTTGCTAAACACGTATATCCCTGTGTGGCTCGCGCGGCGCGCGGCGCGTACACACACCTATGCGGGCTTAGGAACCGTAGGAGGCACGCGCCGCGCGCGTAAGCACCTGGTTACGCAGTGCAAACAGAGATATACATGTTTGTAGCTTCCTAAAGCCGCATAGGTGTGTGTACGCGCGCGGCGCTTCCCTACGGGAAGCGCGCCGCGCAACGCAAACAGGGATATACGTGTTTAGCAGACCCATGCGCGGCCGCACGGGTATGCGCGGGCGCGCGGCCCACGGAACGACGGCGCGCCGCGCGCAGTGCAGAAAAGAGCTTTGGTTAAGACAAGGCTTTGGTTAAATTAAGCACCTTAATGCTAAAATGCTATATTGGCCATGGGAAATTGACTTTCAGGAGGAAAAGGCGGGCGTAGCGCCGCGCCGCGCAAATAGGCAGGAAAACATTGCATTTGGCAATGAGCACGATGCAACATTCCCCTTACCAGGGGCCATTGGACCAACAGGAGCAGATAATTTGTTATTCGCAGGTTTTGATGAGAAACTGTATAATAAAAGAAAATAGATTTCTTATGACTTTATTGATTCCTCATGACTAGCAGGATAGGAAATTTTGTGGCAGAATGCAAGCTTTCACCTGTATGTATATCATGAAGTAATGAGCCTGCCTTATGTTATTTATCATTGGTACCTGCTTGTGGCACAATGCTTATGTTTTTTTAACTTACTGTTGTATTTCGAGTACCTTGTTAGGGTACATGATGAGTGAATAAGTGTGGTGAGGAATTGTATCCAATTGTGTTGTTGTTTGACAAAATTTTAAACTAACCTAAACCATCCTGCAGGGGTTATTTAACTAATTGTCATCAGTTTCAGTTCTTTTGGTTTCATCTAAATCTTTCATAGTTCGAACCCATTAATCCAAGTAAGATTCCCTTGTACCGAGTTTAATTGCACATAATGCTCTATTGACCTTTCATTTGTAAAAATTATATATTTGAATTAAAAAGAAAACTTTCTTCAAGACATTGTAATAATTATTAGCCAATTTTGAGGGTACTTGTAGGCGTGCAATAATAAGTAATATTGCACTCCTCACATTGGCTAATACACTAAGAGCATGGCAAATGGTCATGACGCTAATAAAATTATTGCACTCGGCTTCGCCTCGTGCAATAATTTGGTATTGTCGCACTCGGCCTGCTCCTCGTGAGACAATACAAATTATTGCACTCGTCTACGCCTTGTGCAATAATTTCTATTAGCGCATTCCCAGCCATGCTCTAAGCGTATATAATTTTAATAGATTCAAATCATGGGCAACTTTTGCTGGGGGCAAATGTGCTTTAGATAAAAAGTAAATAATACCCCCTCCCCAATGTGTCACCACTTTTTCATGTTTACAAAGTTTTAAGAATGTAAGTACCCCCCCCCCCCCCCCCCCCCAGGAGGGAAGTACCCCTCTCATCGTGTACTGGAGAGGGATCTGCAGGTTTTCCTAACCATACTCTTCAGGCTTCGTTTCTTGGGGTACCTCAAATTTAACTAAATAAATAAATATTTCTAAGATGATATATTGATTAGTCATTATATAACAACAATTAAAGAATAGATAAATCTAAGATTAGTATATAAACATATTATATACCTGCCTCTTTTTGTAGGCAAAAGAGCCAACATATGTTTAAAACATGTCAAAAATTCACTTACTTCCAAATTTCAAAATTAAAAAGTTCAATTATGCTAAAAATATAAATTAAAAATAAATTAATCAATTATTGAAATTACTACCCAATGTAGTAAGATGTTTCAGCTATCAATGACAATGACAGGATATCACCAAAAATTTACCTGACCATCTTCAGTGAGGCAGCATTGAGTGAGTATCAGAGTGTGACCCAGGGGGAAGCCGGAAGGGGTTAAAGGTGGCGGTACTCAAGTACATCCCCCCTCCCCCCAACTTGTCAACCACCTTTTTAGCCCCCTCCCCTGACTTATCACCGGTCTTTTTATCCCCCCCTCACCCTCTAACAAGGGAGGCACTGTTCTCATTGTATAGGAGACCTACCTGCAGTACTAACCACCCTCTTCAGGCTTCAAGCATTGCTGGCTGGGGACTGTCACTGAGGGGGGGGTAAGATCGCAGTTCTACTGTGAATTGAATTGAACTGTCATCTGCGACTTTTTATTGCCTTGCCTGGGTTAGGTACTGGATATAAAGTAAATACCCCCCCACTTTTCATCCCCCTTTCACGTTTACAAAGGTTGAAGTACTTTAGTACACCTTCCCCCTTCCCCCCCCCCCCAACAAGGCAAGTACCCCTCTAATTGTTTTGAAGACAGATCTGCAGGTTTTCTAATCATAATCTTCAGGCTTCGTTTCCTGGGATGCATCGAGTGAGGCAGCATCAGGTGAGTACCGGCCAATAATCCAGTGGAGGGGGTTAAAGGTGGCAGTACTCAAGCATGCCTCCCTCCCCAACTTTTGACCAAGGTTCAAGTAAGCCTTTTCACCCCCCTTTGTCATCCATCCTTTTACACCCCCCCCCCCCCCCCCCCTTTGTAACAAGGGAGGCCCCATTCTCATTGTATAGGAGATGGACCTGTAGTACTAAACATCCTGCAGTACTATGTAACCATCCTCTTCAGGCTACACGGGGTACCATGCCTTGAACAAGGCAGCATTGCCGGCTGAGGACTGTCACTGAAGGGGGTTAGATTGCAGTTCTACTGTGAATTTAATTGAACTGTCATAGTGTCATTTACAACTTTTTATTGCTCAGCTTGATGTAGAGCTCATTTCTTATTTTATTCTATCTTTGTATTCTGTTGATCATTCTCGATGTAGGTATGGACACATTTTGTTGTGTGTGTGCTTTAGTAAATAATACCCCCTCCCCGACTTGCCATCCCCCCTTCCACCAAGGTTCAAGTTGGCCTTTCTACTCCCCCCCCCTTTTCCATTCATATTTTACCCCCCCGACTTGTAATCCATCTTTTACCCCCCCACTTGTCATCCATCTTTTACACCCCCGACTTGTCATCAATCTTTTTACCCCCCTTGTCATTCATCTTTTTACACCCCCGACTTGTCATCCATCTTTTTACCCCCCTCTGTAACAAGAAAGGCACCGTTCTCATTGTATAGGAAACGGACCTGTACTACTAACCATACTCTTCAGGCTTCACGGGGGTACCATGCCTCAAGCATTGCTGGCTGAGGACTGTCACTGAGGGGGGGGTAAGATCGCAGTTCTACTGTGAATTGAATTGAACTGTCACCTACAATTTTTTATTGCCTCGCCTGGGTTAGGTACTGCATAAAAAGTAAATACCCCCCCCCTCGACTTTTCATCCCCCTTTCACGTTTACAAAGGTTGAAGTATTTTAGTACACCTTCCCCTTCCCCCCAACAAGGCAAGTACCCCTCTCATTGTATTGAAGACAGATCCGCAGGTTTTCTAATCATACTCTGCAGGCTTCGTTTCTTGGGATGCCTCGAGTGAGGCAGCGTCAAGTGAGTACCGGCCAATAATCCAGTGGAGGGGGTTAAAGGTGGCAGTACTCAAGTATGCCTCTCCCCAACTTGGAATCCCCCTTTCACCAAGGTTCAAGTAAGCCTTTTCACCCCCCCCCCCTTTGTCGTCCATCTTTTTACACCCTCCCTTCCCGACTTGTCATCCATCCTTTTTACTCCCTCCCCCCCCCCCCTTTGTAACAAGGGAGGCCCCATTCTCATTGTATAGGAGACGGACCTGTAGTACTAAACATCCTGCAGTACTATGTAACCATCCTCTTCAGGCTTCACGGGGTACCATGCCTTGAACAAGGCAGCATTGCCGGCTGAGGACTGTCACTGAAGGGGGTTAGATTGCAGTTCTACTGTGAATTGAACTGAACTGTCATCTGTGACTTTTTATTGCCTTGCCTGGGTTAGGTCCTGCATAACCCCTCTGACTTTTCATCCCCCTTTCACATTTATAAAGGTGAAAGTGCATAAGTACGCCTTCCCCCCACAACAAGACAAGTACCCCTCTCATCGTGTACTAGAGACGGATCTGCAGATTTTCTAACCGTACTCTTCAGACTTCGTTTCTTTGGGATGCCTCGAGCAAGGCAGCATCACGTGAGTACAGGCTAAAATCCAGTGGGGGGGGGGTCAAAGGTGGCAGTACTCAAGTAAGCCTCCTCCTCCCCCCCCCACCCGACTTGTCATCCATCCTTTAACCCCCTCCCCCTCTCTGTAACAAGGGAGGCTTGGTTATCATCGTATAGGGACCTACAGTTCTAACCATCCTGCAGTATTAACCATCATCTCCAGGCTTCATGGGGTACCATGCCTGAACGAGGCAGCATTGCTGGCTGAGGACTGTGACTGAGGGGGGTTAGATTGCAGTTCTACTGTGAATTTAATTGAACTGTCATAGTGTCATTTACAACTTTTTATTGCTCAGCTTGATGTAGAGCTCATTTCTTATTTTATTCTGTCTTTGTATTCTGTTGATTCAAATCATTCTTGATCTAGGTATGGACACATTTTGTTGTGTGCGTGCTTTAGTAAATGATACCCCCTCCCCGACTTGTCACCAGTCTTTTCTTGTTTACAAAGTTTCAAGTACGTAAGTACGCCTTCCTTCCCCCTCCCCCCTACATCCCCCCCCCCAGGAGACTAGTACCCATCTCATCGTGTACTGGAGATGGATTTGCAGGTTTTCCTAACCGTACTCTTCAGGCTTCCTTTCTTGGGGTACCTCGAGCGAGGCAGCATCACGTGAGTACTGGTCTGTGATCCGGGGGAAGGGGTAAAAGGTGGAAATACTCAAGTACGACTTGCCATCCCCCTTCCACCAAGGTTCAACCTTTTTACCCCCTTTTTCATACATATTTTTACCCCCCGCCCCCCGACTTGTTATCCATCTTTTTACCCCCTCCCCCTTTATTGCCTTGCCTGGGTTAGGTACTGCATAACAAGTAAATAATACCCCCCCCCTCCCCGACTTTTCATCCCCCCTTTCACGTTTACAAAGGGTCAAGTACGTTAGTACACCTTCCCCCCTCCCCCGCCCAACAAGAAGGCAAGCACCCCTCTCCTCCATTCCATTACACACTTTTCGAGCTGGGGGGGGGGGCGGCGCCCCTTAGATTTTATCAAGGGGGCTTTAAAAACTACGGGGGGGGGCAAAATTTACATATGCAAATTTTCATAGCCCTACTTTTCACTATTTTGCTTAAAAATACAACTAAAATCATGTTTTATTCATTGATTTTACCCTGAAAAAGGGGAATTCGAGGAAAAATTTCTGTCTAAATAAACTATTTAATTTTAACTTCCTTTCTATGTTCAAACTTTTTTAGAAAAGCTTAGGTAGGGCCAAGGCCCCCCCCCGGCCCCCCTAAGATTTTTCTAGAGGAGGCCTTTTGAAAACTAGGGGGCCTGCCCCCCCCCCATTAGGGGGGCCGTGTAGCCCCATACTCTCATCGTACTGAAGACGGATCTGCAGGTTTTCTCATCATACTCTGCAGGCTTCGTTTCTTGGGGTACCTCGAACGAGGCAGCATCACGTGAGTACCGACTAAGAATCCAGGGGGGGGGTTAAAGGTGGCAGTACTCAAGTACGCCTCCCCCCAACTTGGCATCCCCCCTTTCACCAAGGTTCAAGTAAGCCTTTCACCCCCCTCTGACTTGTCATCCATCTTTTACCCCCCCCGACTTGTCATCCATCTTTTTACCCCCCCCCCTCTCTGTAACAAGGGAGACACCGTTATCATCGTATAGGAGACGGACCTGCTGCAGTACTATATAGTATATAATCATCCTCTTCAGGCTTCACGGGGGTACCATGCCTCAAGCATTGCCGGCTGAATACTGTGTCTGAGGGGGGGAGGGGGGTAAGATCGCAGTTCTACTGTGAATTGAATTGAACTGTCATCTGCGACTTTTTATTGCCTCGTCTAGGTTAGGTACTGCATAAAAAGTAAATAATACCCCCCCCCCCCGACTATTCACCCACCCTTTCATGTCTACAAAGGTTAAAGTGTGTAAGTAAGCCTCCCCCCACAACAAGATAAGTACCCCTCTCATCGTGTACTCGAGACGAATCTGCAGGTTTTCTAACCATACTCTGCAGGCTTTGTTTCTTGGGGTTAAACCCCCCCTGACTTGCCATCCCCCTTCCACCATTCAAAATGAAATAAAGGTTGATATATTTTGTTCAGTGTCTTTGTAAAATATAACAACCAACGTCAGCTGGTTAACATTTATTTTTAAACCTTGTTAACCTTGTAAAGCAAAGGTTCAAGTAAACTTTTTAACCCCCCCCCCCCCGACTCGTCATCCAGGGGGTGGGGTGGCAAGATCGCAGTTCTACTGTGAATTGAACTGTCATAGGGTCATCTACGACTTTTTATTGCTCAGCTTGATGCAGAGCTCATTTGTTATTGTATTCCGTACATACATACATTTTTTTGGATACATGGATACTTTTTCTAGTGTACGTGCAAATGTGCTTTAGATAAAAAGGTACTCCATAAAAAGCAAATAATACCCCCCCCCCCCTTGACTTGTCACCCCTTTCACGTTTACAAAGGTTCAAGTACGTAAGTACACCTTTTCCACAACAAGATAAGTATCCCTCTCATCGTGTACTAGAGACGGATCTGCAGGTTTTCTAACCGTACTTTTCAGACTTCGTTTCTTGGGGGTACCTCGAACGAGGCAGCATCACGTGAGTACCGACTAAGAATCCAGTGGGGGGGGAGGTCGCGGTTCTACTGTCGCAGTCTAGGGCAGAAGCGATTTTTTATCCCTTCAAAATGCAGTAGATAAAAGGGTGCGCGGACAAAACCCCACCCGGACAAAACCCCACCCGGACATAACCCCACCTTAGAGCACAAATTGCGCGAAAGGAACGCTCGTGCGTAATCCTGTGACGCAATGTTACGGTTAGGGTTAGGACTTATGGTTCGCACGAACGTTCCCATCGCGCAATTTGTGCTCTGAGGTGGGGTTGTGTCCGGGTGGGGTTTTGTCCGGGTGGGGTTTTGTCCTACCATCGATAAAAGGCAATGCGAGGGATATAAGGTCGCACCAGTACTCTAGGGTGGTAAAAGCCGGGGGGGGTAAAAGTCAAGGTAATGTCGGTATGTGATATACTCCTGACGTTCCCTTTCAGTTACCTACTGAACCACCGTATTGAACTCTTGTGTAACAGGAGAGACTTTTTATTGTATACTTTGAAATCGACCCCGCCTCCCTTTATCTTTTTGTATCAAATCAGCAAATCGCGCTTTATTTATCAAGCATGTTCGTCGTTCACTTGCTGATTCGGACCTTTGCGGTTTTCACAGCTTACAGAAGATAAGAAATAAAGGTAATTAATAGGTTAGATGAATGATTTGGTTTGATAACTATTTGTTAACCACAAACTCAACTCGTGCATCTGTTCGGCTTGATAAGGCACTGACTAAGCCTGTTTAGGAGCCTATTAAGAGGCAAGGAAACACGTGGTTCCTGGGAACTTAGTTTTTCTAATTCTGTGATACGTTCTACGTCACGGCCAGTCAAAATCATGTACTATTAAATCATCGGTCATTTGTTAAATGAAGTCATCACTGCGGCTATTTATACTTTTCTTACTTGAGTGACTGCCAATTTGTGCTCAAAGCATTTACTTAACCTTTCCAAGACAATTATGCTTCAATATTTGCTTATTATCATTACTTGAGTGTGAATACCGCCAATTCATTTGTTGTGGCAACCGTTACTTGCAAAAAACGAGCTCGCGCGCATTTTTAAGGTCTACTAAAGCAAACAATTTCAGCATCATTGTAATGTAAGTAGTTTGGTGTTAGCAGCCAGTATATTATAATGGCTGCGCGCGCACATACCGTTCAGGCGCGCAATGCCCCGTGTAGCATTGCGTACAGTGAATTTGCAAAATGGCCAAGTTTGTGACAATAAAATCATAATTTTGTTAAAAGTTCGAGTGTTTCACTGACATCTATTTATGTCAGCTTAAAATATTCAATCCATTTTACAGAAGATCTGATTACATCGTTTGTTTACGACGAAGAGACGGATTAACGTAATAAAATAATGTTTCAGGCTACATCAGGCTTTCCAATCAGATTTAACTTTCTTCTCGCAGAATTAACCCTTAAACCACCACCTATTGAGCTATGTAACATGTGAGCGATTCAGTTACCGAAAGAGAGAGAGAATGAGTCACCCCACCATTCGCTCCGCCATGAGCTGTTGTGCAGAGTGAAATGGCAAGGCACCGCGGATTCCTGGAAGTGTGAGAGGCTTTCTTATTTAATTTCTTGTAAATAATGAATGTGGTGTATGATAATGGACTGGGTTTTTGCTTTCTCTAAATACCCCCTCCCCATGCAACTGCCCCCCCGGTGTTGAACTGCCCCCCGTCTCCTGTCCTCCCCATGTTGAACTTCCCTGTTAAACACCCCCCATGTTGAACTCCCCCCCATGGTGAACTATCCTGTTAAACACCCCCCATGTTGAACTACCTCCCTGTTCAACCCCCCCCCTACTCAACTGCCCCCCATGTTGAGGTGTTGAACTGCTCCCTTAGACGTGGCGTCTCCAGAGAATCCAGCACCACTCTGACCCATGAGGGGGGCGGGGCTCCGTGGGACGCGGCCCACTCGCCGCCCCTCGGCGGGTGTCCGCTGTCCACTCTCTCCAGCCACCACTCCCTCCTCTCCTCCCACCGCGAGTATGAGAGCACAGAGGGGCTCGTTTCCTCGGGGATATCTTCCGCAGACAGCTGGGCTCAGGACGACGTGAGTTTCACTGGAGCGCCGATTACCACTCCCTCAAAATGGGAGAGTGGGAGTGGGGGAATGGGGTTGTAGGAGTGTGGGGATGGAAAAGTGTGGGTGGGTGGGGGTGGGAGTGTGTTTTGTCACTAAACCAACTAAAGAGAACTTGAAATAGACCTGAAATAACATGGAATAGCCAATAAGATTTCATTAAAAAGCTTATAACTGGTATTCATTCTGCTGAATACTGCTCTATACACGCATACACCTGAGAACCTCTGTCAGGAGTTCGATAGAAACGCAACCCGGAAGGTCAGGGCTATGTTTGAGGAGTTACAAGCCGCCCTGTTCGAGAGGAAGCCTTGCGAGTTCCCAGCCCGCGCCCACAACCCTCACTTTGCAGGTACCTCTCAGGGTATTTCCTTGTGTTTCACTTTGGAGGTACCTCCCAGGGTATTTCCTTGTGTTTCACTTTGGAGGTACCTCCCAGGGTATTTCCTTGTGTTTCACTTTGCAGGTACCTCTCAGGGTATTTCCTTGTGTTTCACTTTGCAGGTACCTCCCAGGGTATTTCCTTGTGTTTCACTTTGGAGGTACCTCTCAGGGTATTTCCTTGTGTTTCACTTTGGAGGTATCTCTCAGGGTATTTCCTTGTGTTTCACTTTGCAGGTACCTCCCAGGGTATTTCCTTGTGTTTCACTTTGCAGGTACCTCTCAGGGTATTTACTTGTGTCTCACTTTGCAGGTTCCTCTCAGGATATTTCCTTGTGTTTCAAGTTATCAATGTGTCATCCATGCCGACATCGTGTTTGAATTGGGTTGTATCCGCTGATATTTTGAACCCTCACTTTGCAGGTGTCACTAAAAATATGGAAAGGGAGATCTCAGAATGGACAGAAATGTTCCCACACTTCAGGATACCTTGCAGATGAATGTGCAAATATAGTTTATATACTAGATCCCCATTCCCCAAATACTTGATTTGTTATTGCTATTTCAAGTTCTAATTTCATGATTCCTGGTGCTGGGTTGAGTATCACACCAATGATGACGTCCCCCAGGATAATCATTAATTCGATGACGACACACCCCCCCCCACCAGGATCCTCAGTTAACTAATACCGACCACAGGATACTGGGGAGGCAGGTGTGTCTGTCCTCTGACAACGGGACAGAGTTCATCTCGCGGGAGGATCTGTCCCGGCAGGAGTTGGACCTGCTCCTGGACAGGTCGCTGTCCCGGCCCCCTGGCAGCCCCCCGCCTGAGCAACCCAGCACTCCCCTCGTTTTAGAGGGCAACAAAATCAAACAATTCCACAAACCCCCCAACTCTGAAGAGGAGATACTCGCTTCAGGTACTTTCAGGAGCAGCGAGGGTGTTTCCTTTTACCAGCAATTATTTGAAACGATAAACGTTCTGAATTTTCCAAGTCGCGCGCATCGTGAACGTACGTGATTTTACGAGTATCACGCGCGAACAAACGGCGCCGGTGTGGCAGTTTCAGAAGTACCCAGATTTCTCACTCAACTGTAAGATTGCTCAATGTTCCCACGGGAGTACATATTCCCCTGTGAAAAAACATGTGCAATGGTATTCTGTTTCAGAGGGAAACAATGAAGAGTATTTGGCACTTGATAAGCCGGAGTCGTTCAGTTCTGTCGCTCAAGTGTACTACAAATACCACCAAAAACCAGGTTAGGAGTTAGGAGGGTTGTTCTACAAGATACTGTACTGTGTCAATACGAAATATTGACGCAGCTCACTAGGCGAGTTGCGTGTCTACAAGTACTCAGCATTTTTCCAATGTGCCGTGAAATCTGCCATTTCTATCGCAAAGTGTTTCTGTTGACAATGGTCCCTGATTTCAGGATTTCCCCCAATCACGCCCAAGTCTCACAGACGCCACACAATCCATAGCTTGGTCTTTGAGAACCTTTGGACGGATTGCATGGACACCTCAGAACCCCTCATCGCAAAGGTTGAAGATTTAAAGACATTCTATCACTTTCCTCATCAAACTATTGTCGATTTTCGTTCCATACCCCATTCTTACCCCCGAATAAACCCCCTCAGTACCTTAGCCCCCTCAACCCCCCTGCAAAATAACCACCCTCCCTCAGATCTGCACGGGGATGCTGCCTGACATCCTGAGTCGGAGGTCGTTGCCGCGGCCCCTGATGCCCCCCAGTCCCCGAGAGAGCAGGGGGCTGCAGGACGTGATGACCATCAGGAGGGTGCCTCTCCAGGAGAGAAGCAGCTCCCAGCAAACGTACGTTTAACTTGTGTTACTGAGACCTCCCTTTTTTGGGTATTGAAAGGTCGTGATAGAATATATAAAGCAATTTTCAAGCATCTACTTAACTTTTATGGCCTTCTTGAACAATGCGATTTAAGCAAATCTTGGAGCCTCTAGATCAGATGACCTTTGAATCTTTGCATGTGCCCCAATTCGAGCATCACCCCGCCACACTCCACCATTCACACGAGTGTGACAGTATTTTCAGAGACTTGTCGTCGCAAGTGGGGCGCCCCCAGTCCAGTAGGCTCCCTAACGTGAAGTCTGTGAGTGGGCTGGGGAGT
Source organism: Beroe forskalii (assembly GCA_011033025.1). Taxonomy (NCBI): domain Eukaryota; kingdom Metazoa; phylum Ctenophora; class Nuda; order Beroida; family Beroidae; genus Beroe; species Beroe forskalii. The sequence goes on along the minus strand of WFMF01000003.1, from coordinate 2,077,588 downwards.
CTGCTGCCCCTCCGCCAGAAGTCCCGCGACCACCTCCTCCCTCCCGTCGACAGAGCTAAGATCCTTGTAAGATATGCTGTGTGTTCTTTTTTTTAGTTAGTTTCTCACTTATATTTGGCATGTCAAGCCAATGACAGAATTCATTTCTAACTATTACTTGCTAATTTGTGATCCTTCCTTCCCGACTAACATGAAACATTAAGACATTCCAGTCGCCGATATTCAACGTGTCTGCGTCAGAGAACATCTCCTCAGCCGGACTCAGAGGCAGGCAGCTGTGAGTAAAATACACCCCTTTCTTACATTCTTAGGATACCTATCACTGGAACGTCTCAACTTAATGAACTAACCATCTAACCATCTCTAGAACCTTATTCTCTCACAATGTCTCCCTCACCTTTCCCTCACTTTGTCTCTCTCCCAGACGGCAGCAGCCGCGACGTCTGCCACCCCTCACCTCTGAATACGCGCACGAGTCCAGCGAGCACTTCAACCCTAAGATAGCTGGCCGGAACGGGGAGTCCCGAGCAGTCAGCGCTCAACCAGAGGACTCCAGGTGAGCCTGGCCATGAGAGTGAGACCTCCTATACAGACCCTCAAACGACTGTGTGCTCACAATTCACATGGATCGATCATAAGATCCGTCGAAAAAACGCGCAAATTACAGTGCGCGCATTACTGGCCTAATGTATTTCTTCTCTGAACTGTACTGAAACGTGTGAACATTCCCAGGCGGAGTATCAGGAACTTCTACGCTTCAGACAGTCGCCCCAACACCACCAGCACCTTCAGAGTGAGTTGAGGGGTTCACAGTGAGTTTACAGCGAGTTTGCAGTGAGTTTACTGGGGAAATAGGGGTCTTAGAGTGAGTTGCAGTGAGTTTACTGGGGAAATAGGGGTCTTAGAGTGAGTTGCAGTGAGTTTACTGGGGAAATAGGGGTCTTAGAGTGAGTTGCAGTGAGTTTACTGGGGAAATAGGGGTCTTAGAGTGAGTTGCAGTGAGTTTACTGGGGAAATAGGGGTCTTAGAGTGAGTTGCAGTGAGTTTACTGGGGAAATAGGGGTCTTAGAGTGAGTTGCAGTGAGTTTACTGGGGAAATAGGGGTCTTAGAGTGAGTTCAGGAAATAGGGGTCTTAGAGTGAGTTGCAGTGAGTTTACTGGGGAAATAGGGGTCTTAGAGTGAGTTGCAGTGAGTTTACTGGGGAAATAGGGGTCTTAGAGTGAGTTGCAGTGAGTTTACTGGGGAAATAGGGGTCTTAGAGTGAGTTGCAGTGAGTTTACTGGAAATAGGGGTCTTAGAGTGAGTTGCAGTGAGTTTACTGGGGGGGAAATAGGGGTCTTAGAGTGAGTTGCAGTGAGTTTACTGGGGAAATAGGGGTCTTAGAGTGAGTTGCAGTGAGTTTACTGGGGGGGTCTTAAATAGGGGTCTTAGGGGTCTTAGGAGTGAGTTGCAGTGAGTTTACTGGGGAAATAGGGGTCTTAGAGTGAGTTGCAGTGAGTTTACTGGGAAATAGGGGTCTTAGAGGGCAGTGAGTTTACTGGGGAAATAGGGGTCTTAGAGTGAGTTGCAGTGAGTTTACTGGGGAAATAGGGGTCTTAGGTGAGTGAGTTACTGGGGAAATAGGGGTCTTAGAGTGAGTTGCAGTGAGTTTACTGGGGAAATAGGGGTCTTAGAGTGAGTTGCAGTGAGTTTACTGGGGAAATAGGGGTCTTAGAGTGAGTTGCAGTGAGTTTACTGGGGAAATAGGGGTCTTAGAGTGAGTTGCAGTGAGTTTACTGGGGAAATAGGGGTCTTAGAGTGAGTTGCAGTGAGTTTACTGGGGAAATAGGGGTCTTAGAGTGAGTTGCAGTGAGTTTACTGGGGGAAATAGGGGGTCTTAGAGTGAGTTGCAGAGTTTACTGGGGAAATAGGGGTCTTAGAGTGAGTTGCAGGAGTTTACTGGGGAAACAGGGGTCTTAGAGTGAGTTGCAGTGAGTTTACTGGGGAAATAGGGGTCTTAGAGTGAGTTGCAGTGAGTTTACTGGGAAATAGGGGTCTTAGAGTGAGTTGCAGTGAGTTTACTGGGGGAATAGAGGGGTCTTAGAGTGAGTTGCAGTGAGTTTACTAGGGGTCTTAGAAAGTGAGTTTACTGGGGAAATAGGGTCTTAGAGTGAGTTGCAGTGAGTTTGCTGGGGAAATAGGGGTCTTAGAGTAAGTTGCAGTGAGTTTACTGGGGAAATAGGGGTCTTAGAGTGAGTTGCAGTGAGTTTACTGGGGAAATAGGGGTCTTAGAGTGAGTTGCAGTGAGTTTACTGGGGAAATAGGGGTCTTAGAGTGAGTTGCAGTGAGTTTATTGGGTAAATAGGGGTCTTAGAGTGAGTTGCAGTGAGTTTACTGGGGAAATAGGGGTCTTAGAGTGAGTTGCAGTGAGTTTACTGGGGAAATAGGGGTCTTAGAGTGAGTTGCAGTGAGTTTACTGGGGAAATAGGGGGTCTTAGAGTGAGTTGCAGTGAGTTTACTGGGAAATAGGGGGTCTTAGAGTGAGTTGCAGTGAGTTTACTGGGGAAATAGGGTCTTAGAGTGAGTTGCAGTGAGTTTATCGGGGAAATAGAGGGTCTTAGAGTGAGTTGCAGTGAGTTTACTGGGAAATAGGGGTCTTAGAGTGAGTTGCAGTGAGTTTACTGGGAAATAGGGGTCTTAGAGTGAGTTGCAGTGAGTTTATGGGGAAATAGGGGTCTTAGAGTGAGTTGCAGTGAGTTTACTGGGGAAATAGGGGTCTTTAGTTGCAGTGAGTTCAGGAAATAGGGTCTTAGAGTGAGTTGCAGTGAGTTTACTGGGGAAATAGGGGTCTTAGAGTGAGTTGCGTGAGTTTACTGGGGAAATAGGGGTCTTGAGTGAGTTGCAGTGAGTTTACTGGGGAAATAGGGGTCTTAGAGTGAGTTGCAGTGAGTTTATTGGGGAAATAGGGGTCTTAGAGTGAGTTGCAGTGAGTTTACTGGGAAATAGGGTCTTAGAGTGAGTTGCAGTGAGTTTTATTGGGGAAATAGGGGTCTTAGAGTGAGTTGCAGTGAGTTTATGGGAAATAGGGTCTTAGAGTGAGTTGCAGTGAGTTAATTGGGAAATAGGGGTCTTAGAGTGAGTTGCAGTGAGTTTACTGGGGAAATAGGGGTCTTAGAGTGAGCAGTGAGTTTACTGCAGGGTCTTAGAGTGAGTTGCAGTGAGTTTACTGGGGAAATAGGGTCTTAGAGTGAGTTGCAGTGAGTTTACTGGGTAAATAGGGGTCTTAGAGTGAGTTGCAGTGAGTTTACTGGGAAATAGGGGTCTTAGGGAGTTGCAGTGAGTTTATTGGGGAAATAGGGGTCTTAGAGTGAGTTGCAGTGAGTTTACTGGGGAAATAGGGGTCTTAGAGTGAGTTGCAGTGAGTTTACTGGGAAATAGGGGTCTTAGAGTAAGTTGCAGTGAGTTTATTGGGAAATAGGGTCTTAGAGTGAGTTGCAGTGAGTTTACTGGGAAATAGAGTTAACAGAGGTCCTCTATCACTAACAGGGACCCTATCAAGTTAACAGGGGGACCTTATCAAGTGAACAGAGGCCCTATCACTAACAGGGGACCCTATCAAGTTAACAGAGGTCCCTGTCACTAACAGGGGACCCTATCAAGTAAACAGAGGTCCCTATCACTAACAGGGGACCCTATCAAGTAAACAGAGGTCCCTATCACTAACAGGGGACCCTATCAAGTAAACAGAGGTCCCTAAACAGAGTCACTAACAGGGGACCTATCAAGTTAACAGAGGTCCCCCAGGTTATGCATCACATGTTCAAGAGTATGCAGACTTTTTCAGAGCTCCCTTGGCGATTCAGCACTTCGCGCTGAATCACCTCGTTCGCATTGTTAATTGATTAATTTCATTAAGTGTCTTTTGATTGAATTACGTATTAGGCACCTACGCTAATATCTGCAAGTCTGAACCAGTTTTCAAAGGAAAACGTGTTTTTTAAAAAAATACGTATTACGTAACTATTAGTATTTAAATTGAAAATTTCGATTCTGGTCGTTGAATATCCGAAATAGGTACCTTATTGGCCTTTGTTTAACCGGCCCTTAAGGACAAAAACGACTTTGATTTTTTTGTTCAAAGGGCCGGTTAAAATGGGGCCGATTAAATAAAAGGCCAGATAATTTTGGTCAAATGAAACTTTTATAACTTGGCTTTTGCACTTTTAGTTTAATTTAACCGTCATTATATAACACAGATAATGACCTAAATGATGATAACAGACCGGAATTTAGGTTTTTGATGCAATTTGCTGAGTATAAATTGGTTTTCATGGCACTTTTTGGGCTAAAATTTCTTGGTTTGGCAGCTACTTGAAAGATTTTTGTCCAAGGGGCTGGTTAAAATGGTTTAGAAAGGGTCCATTTTTGTCCATAAGGCCGGTTATTTAAAAAAAGGCCGGCTTGATAAAGGCCAATAATGAATAAGGTACGCAAAAAGTACGTGAAGAGAGGAAAATACGGCAGTTTAATGTAAAAATATGTATCAAGTTTTTCAAAAATACGTACAGTAGGTATGATTTATCAATTTAATGCAAATGCCGAATTTTTGGCAATGGATCTTCAGTGTGGCTGACGACAGTGTCGTAATAAAATAGCGATTCATTGAAAACAACAAATCAATTGTTTTGACAATATGAAACATTTAATTTAAAAGAATGATGGCAAGAAATCGGAATTGATATCGTCGGACTCGGAGTTTAGAGGTTAAATTTCCTTATGCGTTGAAATCCCGAAATCGTCATGAAAGAGCAAACTTTGTACGTGCGAGTTCACAGTCAAATCGCAACTCGATTGCTTTATAATATCCAATGGCCAATAGTGACCAGTGTTGGCATTGAAATTAAATTTAGAAATTAAAAAAAAAAACTGACGTCAATGGCCCTCAAAGCTTTTGAAACGTCTAAACTGGTAAAATTGCGACATTGTACTGCATAGTGCGTATTTCAATTGAGAATAGGTACCTATAATACTATAATACAGCAGAGTAACAAAATACGGATAGCCATGACTTTCAGTCAAAATAAAATACAGATAGGTACCTACGTGAAAATATGGGTGTTTTAATTTTTTTTTTCAAATACATAATCAACAACCTTGCTGTTATGTAAGTATGTACTTAAGAATATAAACACTAAGCATCCCAATGAATCAACCTTAGTATGCAGGGCAAAAAGAGAAAAGACTGAGCTGTTTCGGCCTTAAGAGCTGCAACTTGAATGCTTTAGTTCATACCTATGTCAGTTCCAAGAATCGCCAATCATTTATCTCTCAGCAAGCACAATTCCAAATCAAGAAATCAACAGGGCAAACAAAAATTACAAAATTAGAAAATTAGGTATCACAGATGAGGTCAATAGAAATCTTTGATGCAGTTGATATATTGCTTTCTTTGTCAAATTAAAATAATATTGGCCGAATATTTTATTAGATCACCGTTTTTGGCTAATGCTTCTTCAAAGGAAACCATTGACCCCTGTTATTGTAACCCATCTCCTTCTCTCTCTGTTAATGCCTAAAGTTTCCAAAGACGACGCAGTCTCATGTCACACGTCATTAACCACTTCAGACTTTCAGATTGTCATTCAATTTGGGGTTAGAATATAACATCAATCTTAATAAGGTTACACGACAAGTTTGATTGCCTTTGCCCTTCCCTGTTTACATATTTGGAGTAATGCTGTCATCTTCCTGTAAATTTTGCGGAATTATGTTTCACAAGAATCAATCAGTTCTATAGCATAAGCAATAGCAATGCCTTTGCACTCTCCTGTTTATTTACATATACCGGAGGAATGCTGTCATCATCCCGTAAATTGTGTGGAATTATATTTCAATTTGCACAAGAATCAATCAGTTCTGAGTGTAGCAATGATCTGCAATGCAATAGTGATATGGGAATTTCAAGGGAACTTTGTGTGCATTTCTACACACTGGAATTTCAGGGTATGCAAATTTTCTCCAAAAATCTCAGACTATGCAAAGGAGTTTCTCAGGGTATGCAATGCATAGTCTGCATACCCTCTGGCTACGTCGTATAGTCAACCCAGGCCCAATAAGGGCAACGTTCAGACCACTTAAAGTTTTCTACAATAATGTCCAAGGCTTTGTAAACCCAAATCACCTTAAGTCTGACTCCCCTCCATTGAATATGAAAAAGTCCACGAACTTCATGGCTTTATTTTCACTGAAAAACCTGATATTATCATTCTAAATGAAACCTGGCTAAAGAAATCTATTCTAGACAACGAAATTTTTCCTCCTGATTCTTATAAAATTTATAGAGCCGACAGGTCCGGTGAAACACATCCCTGGGATCCAAGCAACCCTAAAAAATACCGTAGGTTTGGTGGTGGTGTTTTAATAGCGCATCGACTTGACATAGCCCTAGAAAGTACCAGAGTTAGTTCGGTGAAAGCATTAGCTGAAATTTTAACATTGAATTTCAAACTGCCAACAGGTAAAAGGTTAAATCTCTCAACATTCTATCGTGTTGGTAACCTTGGGCTTGAAAATTTTGAATCTGTTAAAACATATCTCACCACTCTGGCTGCTAAGAAAAAATTAGACAAACATATCCTCATCGGGGACCTAAATTTCCCTGAAATTTCGTGGCCTGACGAAAGCACCTCCGTTGAGCTGCATAAAAAGTTTGTCAATTTATTTATGCTTGATCTCAACCACTCTCAACTGATAACTAAACCGACTCATAAAAACGGGAATATGCTTGATTTACTATTCACCAATGTTCCAGAGTTGATTGAAGATGTTAGTGTAATGGGTTATAAAGAGGCCTGCTCATCAGATCATTTTGGAATTAAATTCTCGCTAAAAGTTAATATAGCACATAAAAAATTTCCAAAGAGATCAATGTATAATTATCATAAAAAGCTGACTGGAAAAATCTAAATTATGATATGAAGAAATTAGACTGGGATAGAATTATTGGCAGTCACGACCCATGCGAATCCTGGGAAATTTTCAAACAGTCCTGAGTAAGCTATGTGACAAATATATTCCTAAAAGTCTATCAAATATCAATTTCAACCACCATGGTTTGACTCGGACTGTGCAAAGGTACTTCGAGAAAAGGAAAAGTGGAGGGCCAAAGCAAATTCCTCAGCTGGTACAGAGGAGGATCACAAAAAAATTTCGACAACTAAGAAGTGATTTTAAGAAAGTTATGGACGAGAAAATGAGATTAAGTGTAGAAGATGATACCGACCCAGCCCTCGTCTCGAAGAAATTTTGGAGGCATGTCAAATCCAAAACTAAGTCAACAAGAATACCTGAAACTGTACACTACAAAAGGTAAGTATCGCACGAAACCTTCTGATCAAGCCGACTTATTTAATGCCTTCTTCTGTGACCAGTTCTCTGATAAAAGCAAATACGATATTGACATTGATATGAGTGCCAATAGAAGTTTTCTAGACCTAGAATTCCATGTGTTGGATGTCATGTTACTATTGAAAAATGTCAACCCGAATAAAGCCGCCGGCCCTGATGGTATCCATGGTATGGTTCTTAAAAACTGTGTTTAGTATAGCCAAACCACTTACGCTGCTTTTTTAATATATCCTTCGTCTCAGGAATTATTCCAAACGACTGGAAACTTGCTTCCGTTGTGCCAGTGCATAAAAAAGAAGATAAGGGCTGTGTCGGTAATTATAGACCAATTTCTTTAACTTCACTTGTCATGAAAGTTTTTGAGGTGCATACACAAGGAACTTTTTATTGCTCATGAAAATTCTCTAGATTCTCGACAACATGGTTTTGTCAATTCTAAGTCATGTACAACACAGATGGTCCTTTTATACATGACCTTAGTCTTAATATCAATAAAGGACTACTGCTAATATAATTTACTTCGACTTTGCGAAAGCCTTTGACAGTGTGTCTCATGACATCATACTACATAAAACTGAAGTATGAATTTAATATCGATGGGCTTATGCTTAGGTTCATCAAGTCTTATCTGGAAGGTCGACTGCAGCAAGTGGTCATAGGAGGAGCCACATCGACCCCCTCCAGTGTAGATTCAGGTGTGCCGCAGGGTTCCATCCTCGGCCCGCTCCTATTTGTATTATTTATTAACGACATGTTTTCCTGTATCTCTGAGGGAACCCAAATTGTTTTGTACATGACGACACTAAAATATGGAGGGAAATCATCACATCGGATGATCATTTTGCTCTCCAGACTGATATAGATAACCTCCAGGCTTGGGGCCACCAAAAAACAAGATGAAATTCCACCCTTCAAAATGTAAAAGCCCTATCAGTCACAAACAAAATCAATATCCTACATAATCTCCCATGTACAGTATTTAATTATAAACTCGGTCGTGTTTTTATTGATTATGTCGACTCTCAGAAGGATCTGGGAGTATATGTTAATGGGAAACTCTCATGGAAGGATCACTGTGATAAGCTTGTTGCTAACGCCCGGTCTAAACTAGGGTTGTTAATGCGTACATGCCATTTTACATTGGATAGAAAACAAAAGAGAGTATTCTACCTAAGTATTGTTCGTTCAATTTTTGAACATTGCTCCATTCTATGGCGTCCTTTTAAGTAACAATCAAATAGCACCTTTTGATGGCATTCAAAAACAGGCTATAAAATGGATTCTTGGTGAGAGGTTTAATCATTATACTGATAGTGAGTATTTTGAAAACAGAGAGAACTGTCTATATTACCTATTAAGATGAAATTCTATCTTAATGATCTCTGCCTATTTTATAAAAATTATCAATAATCTTGTCATCATTAACCTCCCAGCTGAATTTGAACTCCTAAACCCTGATGAGCTACGGTATACACGGAAAAATTCTGCTGTTATTAATAAGGATGATAAAACCAGGATTAAGTGTACTATTAAAAAGTGTCGGAGGGTTTTTAAAAATCATTCTTCTGGAGAACAATGGAAATATGGAACAAGATTCCATATACCATTAAAAGTTCCTGCCATCTCGACATTCAAGGGACAGATTACCAAATTCCTGTGGGAAGCCCAAAATGGCTGGCCGGATTGAACATTAATTTTACTGTGTCATATAGAGCATTATGCTATGAGATAATTCGATAGGTCAGGAATGACAGCTCCCGCGACGTAAGTGATACAGAATTTTAACTTTAAAGGGTCCAAGGTGATAAGGTAAGAACTTCTTAGGTTTTCTAGTTCGAGTCCAAGAAAATGCTGCTGCTTTAAGGTAACTGATTGATCATTTGTCGACTGACCCAGACACCACATTTCTCATTACTTTTTTATTCATAGTAGCCTAATAGGACCTATTTATTTTTATCATCTCAGAAGACATGACCTAGGGGCTGTATTCTGCCTCAATATTTAGATAGATATATTTTAAATTCTTTTAGTTAGATAGATCTTTGAAATTTTAACCAATTTTCGACAAACTTTAACTTTTAACCGAATCCTGACTCAGGGTTTACTTCATTTGTTATTTAATAATTGAGTTTTAGTATTTGTTTACTTATAGCTTTTTATGGGCACCTAAATATCTATTTATTTATCTTGCGGCTCTTATATTTATCTATACAAATATAAGTTGATTGTTTTATTTGAGGGGAACACTGTTATTATGGCTCGGCTGTGTTATGCCCCCAAGTTATATGTTGCTTTAATAGTAGGAAATTTTAAAAAGAGCTGTATACATATTACTGCAATATATGATTTGAACCTTTCAAATAAAGGGGACCCTATCAAGTTAACAGAGGTCCCTATCACTGACAGGGGACCCTATCAAGTTAACAGAGGTCCCTATCACTAACAGGGGACCCTATCAAGTAAACAGAGGTCCCTATCACTAACAGGGGACCCCATCAAGTAAACAGAGGTCCCTATCACTAACAGGAGACCCTATCAAGTTAACAGAGGTCCCTATCACTAACAGGGGACCCTATCAGTAACAGAGGGCCCTATCACTAACAGGGGACCCTATCAAAATAATAGAGGTCCCTATCACTAACATGGGACCCTATCCAGTAAAACAGAGGTCCCTATCACTAACAGGGGACCCTATCAAGTTAACAGAGGACCCTATCACTAACAGGGGACCCTATCAAGTTAACAGAGGTACCTATCACTAACAGGGGACCCTATCAAGTTAACAGAGGTCCCTATCACTAACAAGTAACCCTATCAAGTTAACATAGGACCCTATCACTGACAGGGACCCTATCAAGTTAACAGAGGTCCCTATCACTAACAGGGGACCCTATCAAGTTAACAGAGGTCCCTATCACTAACAGGGGACCCTATCAAGTTAACAGAGGTCCCTATCACTGACAGGGGACCCTATCAAGTTAACATAGGGCCCTATCACTTACAGGAGACCCTATCAAGTTAACAGAGGTCCCTATCACTAACAGGGGACCCTATCAAGTTAACAGAGGTCCCTATCACTAACAGGGGACCTTATCAAGTAAACAGAGGCCCTATCACTAACAGGGGACCCTATCAAGTTAACAGAGGTCCCTGTCACTAACAGGGGACCCTATCAAGTAAACAGAGGTCCCTATCACTAACAGGGGACCCTATCAAGTAAACAGAGGTCCCTATCACTAACAGGGGACCCTATCAAGTAAACAGAGGTCCCTATCACTAACAGGGGACCCTATCAAGTTAACAGAGGTCCCTATCAAGTTAACAGAGGTCCCTATCACTAACAGGGGACCCTATCAAGTTAACAGAGGTCCCTATCACTAACAGGGGACCCTATCAAGTTAACAGAGGTCCCTATCACTAACAGGGGACCCTATCAAGTTAACAGAGGTCCCTATCACTAACAGGGGACCCTATCAAGTTAACAGAGGTCCCTATCACTAACAGGGGACCCTATCAAGTTAACAGAGGTCCCTATCACTAACAGGGGACCCTATCAAGTTAACAGAGGTCCCTATCACTAACAGGGGACCCTATCAAACAGAGGTCCCTATCACTGACAGGGGACCCTATCAAGTTAACAGAGGTCCCTATCACTAACAGGGGACCCTATCAAGTTAACAGAGGTCCCTAACAACAGGGACCCTATCAAGTTAACAGAGGTCCCTATCACTGACTAACAGGGGACCCTATCGTTAACAGAGGTCCCTATCACTAACAGGGGACCTATCAAGTTAACAGAGGTCCCTATCACTAACAGGGGACCCTATCAAGTTAACAGAGGTCCCTATCACTGACAGGGGACCTATCAAGTTAACAGAGGTCCCTATCACTAACAGGGGACCCTATCAAGTTAACAGAGGTCCCTATCACTAACAGGGGACCCTATCAAGTTAACAGAGGTCCCTATCACTAACAGGGGACCCTATCAAGTAAACAGATGTCCCTATCACTAACAGGGGACCCTATCCTAGAACGATTTGAATCAAAATAATAATACAAAAACATAATAAAATTTAAGAAATGAGCTCTGCATCAAGCTGAGCAATTAAAAGTTGTACTGTAGGTGACACTTCAATTCAATTCACAGTAGAACTGCGATCTTCCCCCCCCCCTCCCCCCTCAGACACAGTATTCAGCCGGCAATGCTTGAGGCATGGTACCCCCGTGAAGTCTGAAGAGTATGGTTAGTACTGCAGGTCCGTCTCCTATACGATTATAACGGTGTCTCCCTTGTTACAAAGGGGGAGGGGGGGGAAAAGATGGATAGCAAGTCGGGGGAGGGGATAAAAAGATGGATGACAAGTCGGGGGGGGGGGTGGTAAAAAGATGGACCTTGGTGAAAGGGGGGATGCCAAGTTGGGGGGAGGCGTACTTGAGTACTGCCACCTTTAACCTTCACCCCCCCCCCCTGGATTCTTAGTCGGTACTCACGTGATGCTGCCTCGCTCGAGGTACCCCAAGAAACGAAGCCTGCAGAGTATGATGAGAAAACCTGCGGATCCGTCTTCAGTACGATGAGAGTATGGGGCTACACGGCCCCCCTAATGGGGGGGGGGCAGGCCCCCTAGTTTTAAAAAAGCCTCCTCTAGAAAAATCTTAGGGGGGGCCTTGGCCCTACCTAAGCTTTTCTAAAAAAGTTTGAACATAGAAAGGAAGTTAAAATTAAATAGTTTATTTAGACAGAAATCAATGAATAAAACATGATTTTAGTTGTATTTCTAAGCAAAATAGTGAAAAGTAGGGCTATGAAAAATGAAAATTTGCATATGTAAATTTTGTGCCCCCCCCCCGTAGTTTTCAAAAGCCCCCCCCCCCTTGATAAAATCTAGGGGGGCCTTGCCCCCCCCCCCAGCTCGAAAAAGTGTGTAATGGAATGGAGGAGAGGGGTGCTTGCCTTCTTGTTGGGCGGGGGAGGGGGGAAGGTGTACTAACGTGCTTGAGCCTTTGTAAACGTGAAAGGGGGATGAAAAGTCGGGGAGGGGGGGTATTATTTACTTGTTATGCAGTACCTAACCCAGGCAAGGCAATAAAGGGGGAGGGGGTAAAAAGATGGATAACAAGTCGGGGGGCGGGGGTAAAAATATGTATGAAAAAGGGGGGGGGGGTAAAAAGGTTGAACCTTGGTGGAAGGGGGATGGCAAGTCGTACTTGAGTATTTCCACCTTTTACCCCTTCCCCCGGATCACAGACCAGTACTCACGTGATGCTGCCTCGCAAATCACTATTTAGTGTTCTAAATAGTGATTTGTAATCACCTCTGGAGGTGGCACAAAAATCCCCTCGCTGTAACCCTAATTTATATTTCATGTGCTCGCTCTAACCCTGAAGAGTACGGTTAGGAAAACCTGCAAATCCATCTCCAGTACACGATGAGATGGGTACTAGTCTCCTGGGGGAGGAAGGCGTACTTACGTACTTGAAACTTTGTAAACAAGAAAAGACTGGTGACAAGTCGGGGAGGGGGTATCATTTACTAAAGCACATTTGCACGCACACAACAAAATGTGTCCATACCTAGATCGAGAATGATTTGAATCAACAGAATACAAAGATAGAATAAAATAAGAAATGAGCTCTACATCAAGCTGAGCAATAAAAAGTTGTAAATGACACTATGACAGTTCAATTAAATTCACAGTAGAACTGCAATCTAACCCCCCTCAGTCACAGTCCTCAGCCGGCAATGCTGCCTCGTTCAGGCATGGTACCCCCATGAAGCCTGAAGCAGATGGTTAATACTGCAGGATGGTTAGAACTGTAGGTCCCTATACGATGATAACCAAGCCTCCCTTGTTACAGAGAGGTGGGAGGGGGTTAAAGGATGGATGACAAGTCGGGTGGGGGGGGAAGGAGGCTTACTTGAGTACTGCCACCTTTGACCCCCCCCCCACTGGATTTTAACCTGTACTCACGTGATGCTGCCTCGCTCGAGGCATCCCCAAGAAAGGAAGTCTGAAAAGTACGGTTAGAAAACCTGCAGATCCGTCTCTAGTACACGATGAGAGGGGTACTTGTCTTGTTGTGGGGAAGGTGTACTTATGCACTTTAACCTTTATAAATGTGAAAGGGGATGAAAAGTCAGAGGGGTTATGCAGTACCTAACCCAGGCGAGGCAATAAAAAGTTGTAGATGACAGTTCAATTCAATTCACAGTAGAACTGCGATCTTACCCCCCCTCAGTGACAGTCCTCAGCCAGCAATGCTTGAGGCATGGTACCCCGTGAAGCCTGAAGAGGATGTTTAGTACTACAGGTCCGTCTCCTTTACGATGATAACGGTGCCTTTTTGTTATAGAGGGGGGTAAAAGATGGATGACAAGTCGTGGGTGTAAAAAGATGAATGACAAGGGGGGGGGTAAAAGATGGATTACAAGTCGGGGGGGTAAAATATGTATGGAAAAGGGGGAGTAGAAAGGCCAACTTGAACCTTGGTGGAAGGGGGGATGGCAAGTCGGGGAGGGGGTATTATTTACTAAAGCACACACACAACAAAATGTGTCCATACCTAGATCGAGAATGATTTGAATCAACAGAATACAAAGATAGAATAAAATAAGAAATGAGCTCTACATCAAGCTGAGCAATAAAAAGTTGTAAATGACACTATGACAGTTCAATTAAATTCACAGTAGAACTGCAATCTAACCCCTCAGTCACAGTCCTCAGCCGGCAATGCTGCCTCGTTCAGGCATGGTACCCCATGAAGCCTGAAGCAGATGGTTAATACTGCAGGATGGTTAGAACTGTAGGTCCCTATACGATGATAACCAAGCCTCCCTTGTTACAGAGAGGGGGAGGGGGTTAAAGGATGGATGACAAGTCGGGTGGGGGGGAAGGAGGCTTACTTGAGTACTGCCACCTTTGACCCCCCCCCCCCACTGGATTTTAACCTGTACTCACGTGATGCTGCCTCGCTCGAGGCATCCCCAAGAAAGGAAGTCTGAAAAGTACGGTTAGAAAACCTGCAGATCCGTCTCTAGTACACGATGAGAGGGGTACTTGTCTTGTTGTGGGGGGAAGGTGTACTTATCCACTTTAACCTTTATAAATGTGAAAGGGGGATGAAAAGTCAGAGGGGTTATGCAGTACCTAACCCAGGCGAGGCAATAAAAAGTTGTAGATGACAGTTCAATTCAATTCACAGTAGAACTGCGATCTTACCCCCCCCTCAGTGACAGTCCTCAGCCAGCAATGCTTGAGGCATGGTACCCCCGTGAAGCCTGAAGAGGATGTTTAGTACTACAGGTCCGTCTCCTTTACGATGATAACGGTGCCTTTCTTGTTATAGAGGGGGGTAAAAAGATGGATGACAAGTCGTGGGTGTAAAAAGATGAATGACAAGGGGGGGGGGGGGTAAAAAGATGGATTACAAGTCGGGGGGGTAAAATATGTATGGAAAAGGGGGAGTAGAAAGGCCAACTTGAACCTTGGTGGAAGGGGGATGGCAAGTCGGGGAGGGGGGTATTATTTACTAAAGCACACACACAACAAAAAAATGTGTCCATACCTAGATCGAGAATGATTTGAATCAACAGAATACAAAGATAGAATAAAATAAGAAATGAGCTCTACATCAAGCTGAGCAATAAAAAGTTGTAAATGACACTATGACAGTTCAATTAAATTCACAGTAGAACTGCAATCTAACCCCCCTCAGTCACAGTCCTCAGCCGGCAATGCTGCCTCGTTCAGGCATGGTACCCCCATGAAGCCTGAAGCAGATGGTTAATACTGCAGGATGGTTAGAACTGTAGGTCCCTATACGATGATAACCAAGCCTCCCTTGTTACAGAGAGGTGGGAGGGGGTTAAAGGATGGATGACAAGTCGGGTGGGGGGGAAGGAGGCTTACTTGAACCTTGGTGAAAGGGGGGATGCCAAGTTGGGGGGAGGCTTACTTGAGTACTGCCACCTTTGACCCCCCCCACTGGATTTTAACCTGTACTCACGTGATGCTGCCTCGCTCGAGGCATCCCAAGAAAGGAAGTCTGAAGAGTACGGTTAGAAAACCTGCAGATCCGTCTCTAGTACACGATGAGAGGGGTACTTGTCTTGTTGTGGGGGGAAGGCGTACTTATGCAATTTAACATTTATAAATGTGAAAGGGGGATGAAAAGTCAGAGGGGTTATGCAGTACCTAACCCAGGCAAGGCAATAAAAAGTTGTAGATGACAGTTCAATTCAATTCACAGTAGAACTGCGATCTTACCCCCCCTCAGTGACAGTCCTCAGCCAGCAATGCTTGAGGCATGGTACCCCGTGAAGCCTGAAGAGGATGTTTAGTACTACAGGTCCGTCTCCTTTACCATGATAACGGTGCCTTTCTTGTTATAGAGGGGGGTAAAAAGATGGATGACAAGTCGTGGGTGTAAAAAGATGAATGACAAGGGGGGGGGTAAAAGATGGATTACAAGTTGGGGGGGGGGTAAAAATATGTATGGAAAAGGGGGGGAGTAGAAAGGCCAACTTGAACCTTGGTGGAAGGGGGGATGGCAAGTCGGGGAGGGGGTATTATTTACTAAAGCACACACACAACAAAATGTGTCCATACCTAGATCGAGAATGATTTGAATCAACAGAATACAAAGATAGAATAAAATAAGAAATGAGCTCTACATCAAGCTGAGCAATAAAAAGTTGTAAATGACACTATGACAGTTCAATTAAATTCACAGTAGAACTGCAATCTAACCCCCCTCAGTCACAGTCCTCAGCTGGCAATGCTGCCTTGTTCAAGGCATGGTACCCCGTGAAGCCTGAAGAGGATGGTTATATAGTACTGCAGGATGTTTAGTACTACAGGTCCGTCTCCTATACAATGAGAATGGGGCCTCCCTTGTTACAAAGGGGGGGGGAGGGGGGTGTAAAAGGATGGATGACAAAGGGGGGGGGGGGTGAAAAGGCTTACTTGAAACTTGGTCAAAAGGGGATTCCAAGTTAGGGAGGGAGGCATGCTTGAGTACTGCCACCTTTAACGTCCCACTGGATTATTGGCCAGTACTCACCTGATGCTGCCTCACTCGATGCATCCCAAGAAACGAAGCCTGAAGATTATGATTAGAAAACCTGCAGATCTGTCTTCAATACAATGAGAGGGGTACTTGCCTTGTTGGGGGGGAAGGTGTACTAAAGTACTTCAACCTTTGTAAACGTGAAAGGAGGATGAAAAGTGGGGGGATATTTACTTTATATCAAGTACCTAACCCAGGCAAGGCAATAAAAAGTCGCAGATGACAGTTCAATTCAATTCACAGTAGAACTGCGATCTTACCCCCCTCAGTGACAGTCCTCAGCCAGCATTGCTTGAGGCATGGTACCCCCGTGAAGCCTGAAGAGGGTGGTTAGTACTGCAGGTAGGTCTCCTATACAATGAGAACAGTGCCTCCCTTGTTAGGGGGGGATAGAAAGACTGATGATAAGTCAGGGGAGGGGGCTAAAACGGTGGTTGACAAGTTGGGGGGAGGGGGGATGTACTTGAGTACCGCCACCTTTAACCCCTTCCAGCTTCCCCCTGGGTCACACTCCGATACTCACTCAATGCTGCCTCACTGAAGATGGTCAGGTAAATTTTTGGTGATATCCTGTCATTGTCATTGATAGCTGAAACATCTTACTACATTGGGTAGTAATTTCAATAATTGATTAATTTATTTTTAATTTATATTTTTAGCATAATTGAACTTTTTAATTTTGAAATTTGGAAGCAAGTGAATTTTTGACATGTTTTAAACATGTGTTGGCTCTTTTGCCTACAAAAAGAGGCAGGTATATGTTTATATACTAATCTTAGATTTATCTATTCTTTAATTGTTGTTATATAATGACTAATCAATATATAATCTTAGTAATATTTATTTATTTATTTAAATTTGAGGTACCCCAAGAAACGAAGCCTGAAGAGTATGGTTAGGAAAACCTGCAGATCCCTCGCCAGTACACGATGAGAGTGGTACTTCCTCCTGGGGGGGGTACTTACGTTCTTAAAACTTTGTAAACATGAAAAGTGGTGACACATTGGGAGGGGTATTATTTACTTTTTATCTAAAGCACATTTGCCCCCAGCAAAAGTTGCCCATGATTTGAATCTATTAAAATGATAATTTTTAAAAATGAAAGGTTAATAGAGCATTATGTGGAATAAAACTCGGTACAAGGGAATCTTACTTGGATTAATGGGTTCAAACTATGAAAGATTTAGATGAAACCAAAAGAACTGAAACTGATGACAATTAGTTAAATTACCCCTGCAGGATGGTTTAGTTTAGTTTAAAATTTTGTCATACAACAACACAATTGGATACAATTCCTCGTCACACTTATTCACTCATCATGTACCCTAACAAGGTACTACTCGAAATACAACAATAAGTTAAAAAACATAAGCATTGTGCCACAAGCAGGTACCAATCATAAATAACATAAGGCAGGCTCATTACTTCATAATATACATACAGGTGAAAGCTTGCATTCTGCCACAAAATTTCCTATCCTGCTAGTCATGAGGAATCAATTAAGCCATAAGAAATCTATTTTCTCCTCTTATACAGTTTCTCATCAAAACCTGCGAATAACAAATTATCTGCTCCTATTGGTCCAATGGCCCCTGGTAAGAGGAATGTTGCATCGTGCTCATTGCCGCATGCAATGTTTTCCTGCCTATTTGCGCGGCGCAGCGCTATGCCCGCCTTTTCCTCCTGAAAGTCAGCATTTTAGCATTAGTGTGCTTAATTTAACCAGAGCCTTGTCTTAACCAAAGCCCTTTTATGCACTGCGCGCGCGGCGCGCCGTCGCGGTCGTTCCGTAGGCCGCGCCGCGCATACCCGTGCGGCCGCGCATGGGTTTGTTAATTACGTATATCCTTGTTTGCGTTGCGCGGCGCGCTTCCCGCACTATAGGCACCCCCGGCACTGGGTGCGCGCAAATTCGGCGGTCGCGCGCGCCGTTCAAGTGAAAAAAATGACGCGACATTCGTGATTCAAATTGCAATTGTGCCGCGCCGCGCACTCTCACGTCCATCATTGCAATATGCAGCGAAAAATTTGTAAAAATTTTCAAAATATTTAAATTTTTACAATATGTAGAAAAAGTTCTTATGTTCTCTATGGTTCAAATAGTTACTATGCCATTATTTTTTTGGCGATTTTGTTTTAATTTTAAAGCCTGTCATTTTTCTGCAAATATTAATATTGCAAATTGGTGTATATACACAGTGAATTTTCAAGTTTATTTGCTGATCTGCCAAAGATTATTCAAGTTTGGTCAGTTAGAATATTCTGCTGTCTGTTAGGTTATTTCTTAATTGTTGTGCTGTGCTCAAATGGAGTGACGGGAAATACGTGATAGCACAAGCTTGTTGACAAGAGTTTAACGAGCAAGAGAAGAGGGAGCCTCCTTCCTGTTCTCCACCCTCCTGTGCAGGAGCACATTAAACACTCAGAAGGGTATCTCACCCATAAGTGAGATACAATCTGGTCGGTAGGACTTTTCTTTTTATTGCTGTTTAAAGATTTCTGTCTCAAGACATCTATTGCAATGATAAAGAAATCACTTGCCAGTTTATCTGCCCCAGAATTGAAAGTTGTTCTTAATGTTTTTCATCTAAATGTTCCAGGTCAATTGAAAACACAAGAAAAGCTTGCCATCCTCAACTACCATTCTGGGTACACAACTCCCTTTGGTAAATACAGCTTTGATCAAGTCCTTGCTACCTTTGATAATGAAACAAAAGCTCATTTGAAGTTTGTAAGTCTTGGAACCATTGATGGAAAGGTGAGTGTCAAAGCACCTGAATGTGATTCCCCATGTACAGTATGCAAAAAGCTGTCCTTGATGGGGATGGTCCATTAGGTGATGGGATTGTTTGCTCTTATTGTTCAAAGTATTTTCACAATGCTTGTACTTCATCCCCATTAGATAAGAAAACATTTAACATTCTCACAGGTTCACCCAGCTATGTCCAGCTATTTTGCCCTGTCTGTTTGCCTATTGTGAACCTAAAAGGTGAAGGTACATCCATGGAAAGCATTCCATATTTAAATTCAGAAATAAAGGATATCAAGAAGTCTGTTACAGATTTGTATGCAATGCTAGAAATGCATTGCCATTTTGTTGCTTCAGATAAAACAGGTATTTCTAGAAACCTAACAGCTCTTAATGCAGAATTAGACAAAGCAAATGCCAAGATTGATCTACTTGATGTGTCCTCAACATGTGAGGCTGTACCACAACTGTGTGATACACTATCTGGTAAACTGGAAGATGTAAGTCTGTCAGTCAATGCAACTTTGTCATCAATGGAGCAATCAGTAGATAATGCAATGTCCAAAGTGTCCCAACTTGAGAGATTCTCCTTTGATGATCTCACTTCCAAAGTTGATTCTGCAATAAGTAACATCTCCCAGAACCAGGGTCCATCCAATCCAAGTTCAGATATTATCAAAGAGTTGAAATTAGTTCATAAGAAACTAGAGTTGCAGAACGAATCAATTAAAGAGGACACTTCAGTGATAATTGGAAGCTGTGAATCCCTGAAAGAGGCAACAAGCTCTGTTTCAGGTGGCAGTTTGAGTGATCTCAGTGTGTCAACTTATGACAAAAATGATCTAGCTGTTATAAAGGAAAATTCAGAGAAGATACTTGACCAGGTTGCATTGTTGCCCACAGGAATAAAAGCAAACATGACATGGGATAGATTAGAAGCAGCAAATACAGCATCATATGCCAGTGTAGCTAAGTCCCAACCAGGAACATCAGTGTCTCGGGCAGCTGGTGCCCCATCAGTTAGCATATCAACAAATCAATCACCACTAGAATCAAACAGGCACTGTGATGAGAAAAAGACCATTGCTATAGATAATATAACATCATTTGAAAAGTTCATCAAAAAGTCATATGATACAAAGAAAGAGTTCAATAAACACTTTCCCAGGAGTTAAAATTGTACAGTGTAGACGAACAAGACATGGGAGCCTCCTTATTGAACTTGAAGATACAAAGACTGCACTTGAAATCATAGAAAAATGGAAACCTCACTTCTTCTCAGTGGATGATGGAAAGTCTAACAAAACCACAGCTTCATTACTTCAAAATAAAAATATAAGAGGAATTGTGACTGATGTTGATACCTCCCTCTCTGAATCCTCTATAATTGAAGAATTCAAGGAGCAATTTGACTGGGAAGATATCAAAGTATGACGTTTTGTTGACCGTAAGAGCATAGTGAGACCTTCTGTTCTAATCAATTTCTCAAGCTATGAGCAGCTAGAGCAAGCAAAGCTGAAGGGCATATTTCTTGGCAATGTTTCTGTGAGATTAGAGCATTTGAGCCCAAAGTGTCTGTAACTCAGTGCTATCGATGTTATGGTTTTGATCACACAGTCATTTGGTGTCCTAAGAAACAACAGATCTGTCCACATTGTTCCCAATCTCATAAACCCACAGAATGTTTAATCAAACAAGAAAACAATGTTGACCAACTCAAATGTCCAAATTGCAAGGAAGACAGGTGCCACTCCGCAATTGACCCATCATGCCCAAAATACCAGGAAAAGTTCACTTACTCTAAAAACTATAGAAATGGTCAGTAATGAATTGAAACATTTGCCTGTTTGCCAAATTAATGTCAATGGCCTAAGCTCTCATTCAGAAACATCACTTGTACACTTCATTGACAAATATGATATCCAAGTCCTGTCACTACAAGAAGTGAATTGCAGCAAAGAACTTGATGTAGGAATATTTCCTGGAATGTCAACTTTTTCTGTGACTTCAGACCGAGGTGTTTCAATCAGTATCGCTAATTGCTACAGCCCTCAGAGACTGTGCCAATTGGAGGAAGATGGTGTTGCTATAGTTTTTTCCCTGTTAAATTTTACTAACCAAACACTTCTCTTGGCATCTGCATACTGTACTCCAGATCCTGGATCAACAGATGGTCTTGTTAAATTGATGAACAACATCAAGAGACCATGGAACTTCTGCAAAAGCATGAACATAGGAGGGTTAGCAGTTTTTGGTGACTTTAATGCCCGCATTCAAAGGTGGGGAGATAGGCTACAAAATCCACGTGGTAAAATTCTATGTGATTTTCTGAACAAAAATGACTGTGTCATATCAGCTCCTCCAACAAACACATTCATTATGAGAAATTCTGATGGAACCACTGGTGGAAGTGTCATTGATTTGTGTGTTTCATATGGAAGTGCTATTAAATTGCTTGGAGACTCTTGGATTGATGACACTGATGTTCATGAGCTCTTCACTGGTGCTCCAATAAGAGGGCATTTTCCAGTTATGCAACACCTTGTCTATCATCAACAAAATTTAAGAAAGACTTCTGAAAATGTCCAAAAAGTTTTCAATTATGAGAGTGCAGACTGGTCAAATTGGTCTGCTCACGTTGATGGGATACTCTGCACATACCTTGACAACTATCAAACAGAAAACTGCAATCCTTGCCCCAAAGAACTTTATGACTTACTGATCAATGCTGTTAATGATGCTTCTAACTTGTTCATTCCATCTAAACAAATGTGCCATCACTCCAAGCCATACTGGAGTGAAAATCTTTCCCAGTTGTCTAATAAGGTAAGAGAGTGCCAAGACTTATACAAGTTCAAATCAACTATCCCTAACAAAGTGGCATTTGATAAATCAAAGGAGGATTTTAAGAAAGCACTTACCAAGGAGAAAAATGATTGGATACATAGGAAACTAGAGAAGCTAAACACCAAGGAATGTGTATTATTTTGGAAGCAATATAAACGCCTATTCCTATCCAATGATGAAAACTTTGTTGGGAATTTGATTTCTGATGGTAGCAGTGGAGATGATCCTAAGATTCTCTCCACTAATACAGACAAAGAAAAACTACTATTTGATACTTTTCTTACTGGCAAGCATTTAGAAAAAGAAAGATTTGATGAAAAGCATTATGAAGACATCCAAAATCAGTTGAAAGACATCATATCTGAGGATTTCCATGCTGGTGAAGAAAATAATGAGGATTCTGATGATCTGAATAATCCTATAACATTGACTGAAGTACTTGCGGCAATCAAAGCTCAAAAAACCACTGGTAAATCAAAAGATGGAGATCTTTTCCATCCAAAAATGCTGAAATCACTTAGTATGAGTTCATGCAAGTTTCTTGTTGTCCTTTTCAATTCTTCTTTCAAATCAGGTGTCTGGCCATGGAGTACATCAAACATCACTTTCATCAAAAAATCTGGTAAAAAGTCTTATTTGTACCCTGGCTCCTATCGGCCAATTACAATCAGCCCCTACATTGGTAAAATCCTGGAAAGAATTATAGAAACAAGGATCAAGACCCATTGCAATTTAAATGATATTATTGATGATGCACAAGAAGGGTTTCTTCCTGCCAGAAACACATCCAGATACCTATTCAAAATGTTATCATCCCTTCATGAAGCTAAAAGACGTAAAATGACCTCATTCTTGTTACTGATCGATTTCGAAAAAGCATTTGATAGTGTTCCTATCCCCTGTCTCATCATAAAACTTTTTCGTTATGGAGTTAAAGGTAAAATTCTCAGGTTGATTCACTGCTTTTTGACTACTAGATCTGTTAGGCTAAAAGTCAATGGCTACATGGGGCCTAGCCGCAGGTGTGAGTTGATTGGCCTGCCACAAGGAGCAGTTCTTTCACCTCTGCTGTTCATCATCTATATTGCTGACTTGCTTGGCCCTAAAAACCTTCCCCATGGCCTCTCTGAGTTCACAGAGAGCTATAAGTATGCAGATGATGGAAGTGTCAAAGTGATTGGAGATAATGTAGCAGAATGCTCCTCAAAGATGCAGAAAGTTTGTGATTACATTCACTATTGGTGTAAGCTTTGGAGACTAGTCATTAATTGTGATGAAGGGAAAACAGAGATTGTCATTATCAGACCAAAGAACCGCTCACTTGACTTGACTCATGCTGCTTCAATATTCATTGGTAATAGAAAGCTTTGCTTTGTGCCCAAAAGTAAAGTTCTTGGTATCACAATCGATGAAAACTTGAACTTTGAGCATCATGCTAATATAACACTTAGAAACTGCTGGTATGCATGGTATCGATTGGCTGACAATACTTCCAGAAAACAGGGGCTCAATACAGCTACATTGGCATTGCTTTTCAAGACAGTAGTGCTAACTAAGCTGATGTATGCAGCACCTGTCTGGCTGAGCAAAAGAAAAGAAACTTTCAAAGACCTATTTTCCAGGGCTAGATTGAAAATGCTTGGTTCACAATTTCATCCTCCTAAACAACTGGCAGGCGTTCTTGTTGGTCTTCCACCTATAGAATTAACCTTGAAGATGATCACAATAAAGTTTGTTCTTAAAGCTTTAACTCAGCAGGATTCTTTGACCTCATTGATAATGCAAATTGAAGAAACTCCTAATCATGAATTTTTCCCCCATATTCATGTTACAAAATTGTTCCTTCTATGGAAGTCCAAGCTGAAAAGACAAACATCCTGTTTAGACAGTCAGTCAACCACCAGTATGAGAGATTTTTCCTTTGTCAATATTCAAGTCAATGACTTCTTTTATGATGAAAAGTTGATGAAACGTTATCAATGTGATGAGTGGGATATGCTGTTAAAAGAAGAAATTGATGGATAAATTATCAATAAAGATCCCTACAATATTGAACCAATACACAGTATGCAAGAACTGGAGATTATGGTCAAGACTGAAAATGTTATGAACTTCCCTCTAGTTCTACGGAATAATTCCCGTTTTCAGAGCAGCACCTTGATGGACTTCTTGCATGGGAGATGCCTACGTTTCCAGAATTTTGTACATTCAGTTTTGAAATATGACAAAAGTTCACATGCTCCCATTTGCTTAGAATGCTGCAACCTGCCTGACTCTGTTTATCATAAACTTTTTGAATGTCAAGAATATAGTGATCAAGTTACAATTCTCAGAAATCAGCTGGCAGATTTACAAAAACTGGAAGTAAACTTTCACTTTGGAATCATTTTCACTGACAACCTTACTATCCGAAGGCTATTTCTTGACCTTGTTTTGTTGATCTGCAAGGAATCCTCATTTAAAGACGATTATCTTGTTCCAATGGACAATCAACCCAATGAAAGACCAAACATTACCAGATGATATTTCTGTATATATAGTAATGAACTCAATAATAGTTGTATATTATGGTCAAACATTACCAGATGATATCAGGCGGCTGGCAAGCCCCCCGCGGCGGTTTGCGAGCCCGAGGGCCCGAAGGGCCCGAGGGCGAGCATTGGACAGTGGTCCTAACAGTGCGAGGGCCGAAGGCCCGAGCCCGAGGACCCAAAGGGTCCGAGGGCGAGCATTGGACGGCGGACCTAACAGTGCGAGGGCCGAAGGCCCGAGCGCGAGCCCGAGGACCCAAAGGGTCCGAGGGCGAGCATTGAACGGCGATCCTTACAGTAAACGAGCTTTCGGACATCGGAAGTGAGTTTTGTTAACTTTGCTTGCCAGCCCCCAACTATATGTTTTCATGGATTGGCCATATTTCACGTTAAAATTTGAGTAAGTTCCCGTTGCCGAAATTGCACCAAAATTTGAACATCGCATGTTTAGAGGTCAAAGGTGCAACTGTCAAAATTTCAGATCGATTGGATTAAAAATAGCCGAGTTATTACAACTTGAATATTGCCAAAATCGAGGGTGTTCTTGTTAAAAAGGGTTACGAGTTACGACGCTGATACATATACGAGAGATGACGCTTTTAGTGCAAGAAGTATACCCTATTTAAACGGCCATATCTCGGGAACGGTAAAAGATACAGAGCTCATCGACCCAGCGTTGGAAAGTAGAAGGATAGAACTTGCGAAAAATGCCCTTAAAAACTATTTTACGTCACGATAATGACGTCATAATGACGTCACAAAACTAAGAATTTCAAATGTCGATTTTCCCAAAAATAGGCCTTTTTCAACGCAATTTTTCGGTATGAAGCTTTCGAGATAGGAAAAAATGCTCCTCCTAGCGTAGAAAGGAAATTTAATGTACTTTTCAAAAATGTGGTTGAAAAGTTCTGAGCTCCCCAGCATCATTGAGATATATGCGATTGTTTGAAACACTTTGACACGAAAAAAATCCCAAAAAATGGCAAAACTTGTGAAGCTAGTGGAGAGAGAACAGGACAACCCCAGAACTTCATCTTTGGATATGTTGTCGGTCATAGTCCCAATTGTGTTAATGAATGGGTCTCAGATCTTATCTAATTTTATGACGTAATTGTGACGTCATCAGTAATGCTAGGTAACGCGAATTTTTACGCGCGATTTGACGCCAAATTTCAATATCTGGGCACAGAAAAAAGGGTGATATTTTTCCCAAAACCAAAAAAGGATTTGGTTGTAATGGTCCATGGCGGTTTTAAGGCGTTCTTTACTGTAAAACCCATGATATGAGAAAGAACGCGACGGTTAAAACTGCCGCAACGGCACTTTTTTTATGCATCAAACTCAAAGTTACGTGAATGCTGTATATTGGGACGTTGTAGCAGTTTTAACCGTCGCGTTCTTTCTCATATCATGGGTTTTACAGTAAAGAACGCCTTAAAACCACCGCGGACCATTACAACCAAATCCTTTTTGGTTTTGGGAAAAGGTAAACAAAGTTTTTAGGTAAACAAAGTTTTTTATTGATCTCCACAACTTACAATCAAAAACACACAAAAGAATGATGAAGGCATAACGCTGCCCAATTCTACTACTCATATTGATATTTGAGGGAGAGACTATTTTTCGCATTAGGCATCTAGGACTTGGATTCATAAGGTAGATACAGATAATTTAAAAATCTAAGAATGATATGACTAATGACAATCTAGGTAAGATTTGTAACATCTTATAAGCTTGTAGCTTTAATATTATAATGGAAGAGTTAGTAAAAATCATTATATCGGGAGGTCTGCTGCATTATCTGTATTGTATCAATAGGCACCGTTATAATTCATCAGACCAATTCAGGTCTATTTAAATGAATCATGGCTTGACATATAATGTTCTACCATGGAATAGATAACTCTTGAGCTTGGTCTGCTATACAAAGGAGAATGATACCAGAACCCTTTGTAGAGCACATACTTCATGACATGGCAGTAAAGTATGCACCTTTAAGAACACCAAGTGTATAGAGAAACCTATTTTATATTTTTACATGAACTTATTGATAAGGCTATTTGAAACTGGTCCAATGAATTCGCTAAAAGTCACTGTTTAGTTGACCAGATCCGTTTCAGGGGGCCAATTGATTAGTGTAGCAGTATATGTGGCTGGAGAAAGGACACAGTTGCTATATGCTTAAGAGTGCCCCTAGGGACCACCTGCCACACCAATCAGGGCCCATTTTTTCGTTATTCACAGTCATGTTTATAATCTTTACAAGAGTATACTAATTCAATAGACACATTTGTCTATAGCACTGAGATAAAGCCTTATCACGTACAATTTTAACTCATCAAGTACGGCATTCATGTACAACTCTCATAAACTTTCACAACTCTCATTATAACATGAAAGTTGTTGCACTTGATTCTCAAGTGATGTTAGTTTCCCATACCTTACAACACTCATTCTTTAGAATTCAGTAAAAAAGTTACCTTCCAGCCTGTGCCATGGTCGACCCTCTTCTTAACCTGCATTGAGTTTGAATTAAAGAATTAAAGACAGCATTAACATTGGTCAGATGAGCTACAATTTGTTTTTGTGAGCTCAATTGGAGCGAACTCCAGAAAGTTTTCGTTGCTCCAGGAGTCCAAGTTGTTGTTTTGTACTTCTAGGAGAGACCTTTTCAGCAGACTTTTTATCAAATTTTCATCGCTATCTAAGCCAAATTTCCCTAAGTCAAGACTTTGGGTAAAGCAATTCCACAGCCAAGGGGCTCTATATGTGAAATTCTTAGAAGGAACAGGAGTTATAAATCGGTTTGTATTACGTTTTGATCTATTAAGGATTTGGTACAGAGACACAGGCTCCTCTTGCTTTATAATTTTCACTAGTTCCATTATGCAGTGTAACCGGTACAGATTTTGTACAGTTAGTAGGTCCTGTTTTTTAAATAGTGGTTTCGAAGGTTGGGAAGGTTCTCGAGAATAAAATTCCTTATCTAGCTTCTGTGCACCATGTTCCCGAGCTCGCACACAAGTTCGAAACTTTTCAAGAAATGCCTCTGTATCACCAAACATAATACGGAGACATTTCTTTTGAGTTCTGAATACTGAGTCCAGTTTGCTAAGGGCTACACCTCCCCATACAGAGATTGCATAATTTAGGTGAGACTCAAAAAGTGAATGATAAATTTGTTTGTGAAGTTGATCGGGCAGAGAGTTAGCAATGCGGTATAGCCTGCCACATGCACTTTTAAGCTTCTTATTAAGTTTTAGAAGGTGTGGCTTCCAGGACAGTTCATTATCAATAGTAACACCAAGGAATTTAGTTTCATCAACGGCATTAATTATTCTTCCCTTGATGGAAATCTGAAGCTTATCTGAGTCTATGACAGCCTTTTGCTTACTACGAGGTGAAAAAATCATATAAAAACATTTCTTAGTATTAATGTGAAGTAGATTAGATTCCATGTATCGAGATATACTTTCAAGGACATTGTTAGCATTAGTGAAGGCTTCTTCTATTGTATGCCCGGTGACAAAGATATTAGAGTATTAGTGTCATCAGCAAATAGTACTAGCTCACAGTTCATATTTAAGTTAGATATATCATTGATATACAACAAAAATAAAAGGGGCCCAAGAACAGAGCCCTGAGGAACACCGAATTTGACAGGAAGAATTTCAGAAATTTCATTCAATGCACTTACTAGCTGCTTTCGGTTTTTTAAATAGCTCTCGATCAGTTTCAACGCAGTTCCTCTAATGCCATAGTTGTTTAATTTGCATAACAGTATCTCGTGATCAATGGTGTCGAATGCTTTACTGAGATCAATAAAAATTCCAAGAGTATGCTTTTAAGCTTTTTTGCTCTTCAATGTGGGAGATTGAGTAATTTAAAGCATGTGCTGTAGAATGGCCTTTCCTAAAGCCGAACTGATTGTTGGATAGAATTTTATTATCGTCAAGAAATTGATAAAGCCGATTATAAATGATCTTTTCAAAAAATTTTCCAAAAATTGGTAAAGTTGAAACTGGTCTATAGTTCTCTAGAAGTTCTTCGCTATCCTTCTTATAAATTGGACTTATTCTACCAGTTTTCAATTCATCTGGAAACTCACCATTACTCATACCTTTATTCAACAACGTTGTTAGATATGGTGAGAAAAATTTCTGTATATATAGTAATGAACTCAATAATAGTTGTATATTATGGTCAGGTTATACTATTTTTAAACTATTTTGTTTTTTAATTTTATCTCATGACTTTTTAACTTTTAAATTTAATTTATATTTTTGGGACTTAATTGCATAATGTGATATGAATATTGGATAATTGAAGTTGTTTTTGGTATTGCCCATTGAGCTCGCAATAAGGAGCAGGTTATACCGCGGGTATAACTAGTTAGACTTATTAATTAATTAATTAATTGTGTGCAGTCACATCATGTGTCAAGTCATCTGTCCAGGAAACAGTCAAAGAGGAGTTTAAGAGCTACAGCTCAGTTGTGAAGTCAGGATTGCAGGAGCAGACATCAGTGACACCATCCAGCATTGTGTCTGTAGTTAGGGGGGGGGGGTCCACTGGCCAACGGCCAACCGTCTTAAAAATTTGGTGTTTCGGCCAATTGGCCGTTGGCCGTTTTTTTCCTTTTTCATCCCTGGTTTCGTCCAGAAGCATTATAGTTGAAAGTTGTGAGAGAAAAAGTTGTTAAAATTTCTATAACTGGTATTTTCCTGCTAATTTGATTGGTGGGGGGTGTCAAATGTGTCAATCAAGGTCGTTGAAAGAGTTGAAATTAGCTGTTGTGCTTGAAGAAGGCCCAAGCTCCATATGTTTATATAATGCTGTTTAATGTCGCCAAAATCAACTTTTGAAAGTTGTTAATGGTCTAGGATATGTAGATTAACCCTTGATAAGTTCAAGTGTAGACCATCCCACCTGTAAGGTTCTTCCCTTATAGTCTTAAAAATCCATTGCAGTATAGTCATGTCTTATCCCTGATTCCCTGCCACCTGGAACTATTTTCCGCCTGGAACTATTCCTTGACTTCATGTATATGAAACAAATGATTCTATTCCTACGGCCTTATAGTTTGATTCCTAGGATTGGCTCAGGCCCTTACCAGCTTTTGCCCTACGCAGTCCTAAATAGTTTATGCAGTCGCCAAGTACTAAGGCCTTATAGTTTGCAATGATTCCTATAGGATTGGCTCAGGCCTTTTTCCAGGGCAGATGGCATGCAATTCATTTGTAGTCTCCGACTTGGTTCAGGAGAGGTTCATCCCATTTAAAGACCTTGAATAAGCTGCGGATTATTGCGTTTGATCTGTGTTGATTCATCGAGGAATGCAATGCCAGGGGGGTTAAATGTCGCTGCAATCCTCAAACTGTGATGTTTTATCCCCCACTTTCCTCTACAGATTTGCTGTACTGAAGTAGGTGATGTAATGTTGGGGGGTTAAATGTCCCTTAACCGGTTTTATGGTGCTCTGAGCAGAGGAAGCACCTGGCCACCTGGTCAGGGTGAATTCCCCCTTTGCAGATGTGTACAGTAACAGTGAGACCGTCATTAATCATAAGGTGTCCAATGATACAATGATGAGGTGCCTAGATAGAGAGATAGAGGAACTATCTGGTAAAGGTAGGGATCGGTTGCACCATCATATCCAGGATATGTGCAGGCTAAGCGATTCGTCTAGGCACCAAGGTTTGCACCTAGGTAGAGGGATAGATCTGTGTGCAGCAGGAGGGGGAGTTGGTGGTTTCTGCAACACTCGATTGGGATGGACAAGGAATCCATTGGCGAGGGCCAGGAGCTGCAAGACAGGATGAAAATACTGAGGAGGAGACTGGGTACAAGACTCAGAACGAAGTTGAGGAGCAGTGGCTGATCATGAGGAACTGAGGAAGTTGAGGAGGAGGCCAAGGTACTAAGGCGAGACAGGGCTGAGGAATCCATGGTACTATAGTGTGAGGCACTGAGTCAGGGCGACCAGATGGGCAGGGGCACTTTCAGCGCTAAATTGGGGCAAAGAGGGCTGTACTGGAAAGAAGGACGGTGGAAGAATGAAGTCAGGAGGTGAAGCTGAAGGGATCACTGGTGTTGAAGGAGGTAATATAAGTTGTGGAAAGGTGATATTAGTGGTTGAAACTGGTTGCAGGGCCTTGAGGTTGACAGAATTCTGGGAAGCCAACTTTAGCTCCAATAGTCCAATGTCAGGACTTTGTGCCGCAGTCTTAATTGGCAAGCCCTTTCATCAGAATTAAGGAGCCCTCATGCAAGGAGATTTTCTTTCCCGGCCACTGGAACATATTCAATACCTCTTCGTGAACCTCTTTAGATGTTAACAGTAGGATGATCCTGGTCCATGAGTTGCTAAAAGTACTAGACTGTACGAAAATGAGCTAAATTATCTTTAATATCACATTTTTTCGATATTAGTGTCTTCAAATGTACTCAGATGTGTTCTTAGAACTATTACAAACAACTTTCTCTCTGGGAGTTTTTTGATTGGACCCCCCTAAAGAGCGTAAATATCAAAAATAAAAAAACGGCCAACCGGCCAACCGTCTAAAAAATTTTCAATTTCGGCCAATTGGCCGTTGGCCGTTGGCCGGTGGACCCCCCCTAGTTAAGAAAATTGTGGAGGAGGAGGACAGGAGCCGGAACATCATGGTATTTAGGCTGGCAGAGGAGGACAAGGAGGACCTCAAAGTGAAGATATGTAGCATCATGGAAGTAATTGGAGAAAAACCAAAGATGGAAGTGTTTCGAGTGGGCAAGGCTAAGGATGGTAGACCAAGCCCTGTCAAGGTTGCCTTGACCAGTTCCTTGATTGTTTCAGAGGTCATTGCTAAGTCTTCCCTACTCAGTCGGAAGGACAAGTTTAAAAGTGTTTTCCTGTCTCCTGACAGGTCCTATGATCAGAGGCTTGCACACAGGACTCTTGTTGCAGGGTTGAAGAGGAAGAAGGCTGATGAGCCTGACAAGCGACATTTCATCAGAAGTGGATCTGTAAACAGTGTTGAGAAGACAGTGTGACATAGTTAATGGCAGTATGCTATCAACCTGCTGTTTAGTTTTGCATAGCAGTCTGAAGTGCATATGGATCTATGTATATATGGGTTTTTAAACAAATTTGATGAACGATACCTATGGTTAAATATTTTGAGTACCTTAGTTAGGGTACATGCTAAATGATAAAGTGTGATGAAAGAATTTATTGACCAATTGAGTTGCTTTATGGCGAAATCATTACATTACATTACATTACAATCAAGTCTGCTGTAAAATATAAAATTATGTAGTTTTATTATAGTTGTTTATTAAACTGCTGTCTTTCATTGAAAGTAACAATTATGATTCAAGCCAAATAACTACTCCACAAAAAATGTGTTGTTTTATTAAATAATTGCTAACCATTGATATTGATGAAGAGGGTATGGGATTTCAGATGGTTAAATACCATAATGCTTACTTTATTTTCCTTTACTTTACGAATAAATGAATAAAACAAGGAATATCCTAACATAGTTTTATTTGATGATTTATTTTCTTCTTCTTTGTAGAACTAAGGATGATATTATATTGAATAAAACCCATTGTATTGGAGTATGATAATAATGCGATTTGAGGATGGCTAGTATTCCTCAAGAAGACAAGAGCTCTGAGAAAATTAAAACTGCTAGGGGGATTAAAAGCTTTAAAGAGTTAGCCCTAGATGATAGATTAAATAAAGCCATTGCCAAATTGAAATGGAATAAACCAACACTAGTACAAGC
This sequence comes from Beroe forskalii, assembly GCA_011033025.1. NCBI lineage: Eukaryota > Metazoa > Ctenophora > Nuda > Beroida > Beroidae > Beroe > Beroe forskalii. The sequence goes on along the minus strand of WFMF01000003.1, from coordinate 2,045,233 downwards.
TGTGACTATCCCAAATGTTATTGAAGGAGCTGATGTTGTATGCAAATCTAAAACTGGTTCAGGTATGATACAACTTTTGCTTATCTTTCTTCAATACATCAATCTGTATTTGTAATATTCTTTGTATAACAAAATACAGTCTTCTTTTTTCAATTCATATCAAGTGAGGAGAGTAAATTGTTAGTGAAAATTTATAATTGAATTGAATTGAATTCAAGCCACAAAACTCCCTAACAGCTTCATCCATGTATTTTCAATGTCAATTTTGACACGTTGGAGAGGGGGTGTCACTGTCCCAATTGTCCCAAAACCAAGAAAAAGTGGATTGTGACAGGGACAATTGGGACAAATGGGACAGAGGAAATGGAAGGAATGGGTCTCAAAAAATGAATGCGGACTGGGACAAATGGGACAATTAGACAAATGGGACATTGGACAAATGCAACAGAGAAAATGGGACTCTAGAAGTGAATTGGGACAGGAAAATTTGGGACAAATGGGACATTTGGAACAATTTGGACTAATGTGACAGAGACAGCTGTGAGTCATATAATTGTGTTTTTAGTGGCAGTTTAGTGTTTCTTGCCTCACAGCCTGTTGAAGAGCAGCACTTGATGCATTGCAACAGCCACTCTCTTTCCTATCATAGGTTTTGGGAGAGGAAAATGGGAACACTTAACCACTGCAAACAAACACAACCAAAATATGTACTTAAAATATGTACCCTAAAATAGTAGTATGAATATAATTTTAATTTCAATGATAGAAAAGCTTGGATCAATGTAAAAAATGATAAATGACTGATTTTCTATGAAACTTTTTGTTTATCCCAATTATCCCAGTTTTCCCAATTGTCCCAAAAACCAGTACCAAACTCAAAAAAAAGTAAATTGGGATAGAGACAATGGGGACAGTGACACTTCCCCACATCTGAAGCACATCTAGGGTTATTCATTTTATAAAAAAAAATAAATAAATTAAAGTTTTTCTTACACGCTAAGACATTGTCAAATAGATATCAGAGAGGGAAATATTCTAGCCATTTAAGCGTGACAACCTTCGAAAGCTAAAAACACAGATTACAAGAGTGTCACAGTTCCCACATATATGCAAATTAACTCTGAAAAACTAAAACATAACAAAATCTTACTTTTATGAGCAAATTCCATTGAATGCATTTTCAAAATAAAAAGTTTTCAGACACTTTTTAAATTCTGAAATCTCAGGGATGCTTCTAATTGAATATGGTAAACTATTCCAAATTCTTGGGCCATTATATTTAAATGAGTAAATGCAGCTTCAGTTCTAGAAAAATTAGGCTTAGGAGGAATTTTCAGAAGGAAAAAGTCATTGTCTAATCTAACACTGACTCTTTTTGTGTCCCGTACTGATATAAGATCACTCAAATATTTAAATACTAAAAGAGCTGTCTTAAATTGCACTCTATAAAGAACAGGCAGAAAATGAAGTTCTTTCAAGTAAGGGCTTATTGATGTCCATTTTCTTTTACCAGTTAGCTTGCATATGAACCTGACTGCGTTATTCTGAATCTTTTTCAAATTCAACAACTTTCTCAATTTCATCTAGACTGTTTCCATGTTGAATCACGTTTTCTTGCTGTGTTTTCTGCCAGCACTATAAGCTTATAAGGCTCTGGCTTTTTAGTTTTATATTGTAGCAAAATTTAATTTTTCCTTTAAATCAACTCAATAAGTTAATATCTGTATATTCATATGAATTCATTCAATATAATGTATCAGATATGACGAGGAAAAATAACCAATCATATTTACAGGGAAAACTGGTTCATATGCATTATGTGCTCTGCAGTTGTTACTTAGCAGAACCACCCCTAATCCTTTCTCTGTTATAGTTTTGGTTCCTACTAAAACACTTGCTTCACAAACAACCAAAGTATTCTGTTCATTGACAAAATGGGCATCTCAAGTATCAGTGGTAAATGATGATTTAAACATAATTGCATAATTATCAGACACTAGAAAATATTAGCACTCTATATAAAACCAATATTATGTTTTAATGTTAGATACATGATGTTATACTTTTAAATATCTTTTCACTAGGATTATTAATTGTCTGGTTACTGTCATACCTAATACCTAGGACATACTCATTGTTGGTAAAAGTCCAATTGATCTTCTATTTTTCCATTAAAAGTCAAAGTGATCAGGTCAAAGCATATATGTACTGTAAGGATTAATTTATTTAACCTCTATAAGTGATGAAAAGCAAGTAATATTTAATTTGTACGACCAGTTGAAAGTGATAGTTTTAATGTATGAATAATCTCCACCATTTGGAAATTATCCTTACTATGTCATATGTTAGTGGCCTAGCAAGGTTTTAATATTATGTTTTCTAGGTAAATTTATCTGCATCTACCAGTGAGGAAGCAATGAAAACTCAGCTGTTTCAAGATCCACATATTTTAATTGGTACACCTGCCAGCATACTGATGGCAATAAAAACTGCATCTTTATCCCTGAGCAATCTATTTCTCTTGGTTGTTGATGAAGCAGACTTACAATTTTCGTATGGATATTCAAGTGACCTTTCAGAACTTAGGCAACACTTTCCTGCTGTGAAGCAGACTATTCTAATGTCAGCTACCATGACTGATGATGTTGAATCATTGTGTTTACATTTAAATAACCCAATGAAGCTCAATCTTAACACAGCAGTAAATGAGGTAACCATTGGTACATTTCGTTGATAGAATTTTTCAAAGGTAGATTCAAGAGTAAAAACTAGTTGCCACATTTGTTTATTTTTCCATTGCTTAAACGTATTATAATTAATTAAATTGAATCGTACTGTATAAGTGTATACCTAATAAGCATTGTGTATTTCCAGGAGAGTAAATTGGAGCAATATGTTGTGAGATGCAGCAACGATGATAAATTTCTATTGCTTTATACATTACTGAAACTGAATCTCATTAGAGGAAAGACTATTCTATTTGTTTCTGATACAAACAGGTCAGTGATGAAAGAGATTTAACAGCCCCTAACAGAGAATTCTTTGAAGCAACACACACAGCTCAACAATGCTTTTTCCAACTTCCAATGTTAATTACAAAAAATGTAAAGCTTTAATTCAAATTTTGATAAACCTGAAGCCAGTGGGATCCTTTTCTTTACCACCCTGCAAAAAATGCAGCCTTTCGACTCTATTTGGTTCAGTTATTTGGGCACAGCAGAGAGAAATGAGCAATTTCCTTCGTTCCCTTTTATTGAAGATAATTCTAATATTATACTATTATAGTTACAGTAGTTGACAATGATATTCACTCTGTACTGAGAGTGACATATCATATATTTCAGATGTTATCAAGTTAAATTGTTTCTGGAGCAGTTTTCAATCAATTCTTGTGTGCTTAACTTTGAGCTTCCCTCCAACTGTGTGGCTCATGCAATTGATCAGTTCAACAGAGGTTTGTGGAAATCAAAATTTTTATTGGAAGTAATAGATATTGTTATTCTGTTATTTCTACCTATTTCATTTTTAGTTTGAGTTAGTGGCCAGGTAGCGCAGTGGTTAGGGCGTCATACTTTCAATCGCGAGGTTGGTGGTTCCATTCCCGGCCTTGCCTACCGTGCTAAGGGTGAGAACTCTCACCTAAGCAGCCACACGGTTCACTCAGCCGAGCATACAGGAAACTGTGCGGGAGGGTTAAATGAGGAGCTGCCCATTGCAGCGAAGTCTCGGGCGAAGAAAGTATGGATTACACTTCCTTAATAACCGTCACTGGCCTGTTTACTTGAATCCTTCGATTCCTGTCATTGGCTGTTACAGCTGTTGGAATAGAAGTAAAACCTTCGAAATAAAAAAAGACCCCATATACTTTAGCTGCCACCTTCAAATTTCAAGAATATGTCTTCATATTAAGTCCTGTTCGTGGCTTACCTTATCGGATGTAATAATCACTTCAGCGTGAATATTGATGTCCGTGAAAATTTTGTCCATGATACTAATGTCCGCGATTTTCTGGTCTGTGAAAATTATGTCCAGTATTTCCTCTAATAGAATTTCTAGGTTAGAGACACAAAATTTCTGACTTCATCTCTTTAAATGAACAAATAATAAAATTATTGGGCATAGATCAGAACAGCAACGCCACGAAGACGCCACGGTAGCGCCACGGTGACGCCACGGTGACGCCACGAGGACGCCACTGCGGCGCCACGGTGAAGCCACGAAGACGCCACGATGAAGCCACGAAGACGCCATGGCAGTGCCACGGTGACGCCACGGTAGTGCCACTGTGAAGCCACGAGGAAGCCACCTAGGCGCCGGGGCAGTGCCATGGTGAAGCCACCGTGATGCCACGAGAAGGCCACTATGACGCTGGCCTGGAAACGCCACGAGAAAGCCATGGTAGAGCCACCGTGAAGCCACGGCAGCGCCACTGTTGTGCCAGGGATAATTTTGATAAGATAATTTAGACAATCATTAATAATATACTCCAGTAGCCCAGGCAAAGTCAGTGTGCAACATTCAAGTGGACAAAGTTGTTTTTGGTACTTCCAACTGTGCTTTATCGAAAAAATTCACTGCCCTTTCGTGAATCGACGTCATGGGTGGTGCTACGGCCACGCCCATTTTTCGCATGGTTCAACGGCTGTAACTCCGGTTCCTTTCGTTTTCGAGTTACAGCCGAGTTACGTTTGCTCCCAACTCCAAAAGGAACCGGAGTTACAGCCGTTTAACCGTGTGAAAAATGGGCGTGGCCGTAGCACCACCCATGACGTCGATTCACGAAAGGGCAGTGAATTTTTTCGATAAAGCACAGTTGGAAGTACCAAAAACCTTTGAGCAACTTTGTCCACTCGAATTTTGCATACTGACTTAGCCTGGGCTACTGGAGTAATACAGGCATATACACGCACTCATAATAATTTATTCATTAATAATTATGAGTGAATGACAGTTTATAATGTATGATATCATTAAATGCAAACATATTATCTGAATAGCTGATACATAGGTGGAAAAATACTGATGACTAAACCCTCAGCCGGTTCGTGGGCTTCTCCGCGGTGCAGAAGGTGTCCTCGTGTCCAACATCACCACAGGAAGAGCAGCAGAGTAGTTGGACTCCGACCTCTGATCTGATTGGCTCAACCGTGGTGCAAACAGCTCGGGATTTGTTGTCCGACTGGCCTGAATCTGGGAATGCATCCCCTGTCAGGGGACCTCCTCCGATCTGTCTGTTGGTGGTTGCCTTGCCTCTCCCCCGTCGTCCACGTCTTGTAGTTGCTCTCCTGGTACTGTTGGAGGGCACTGCGTCATCCTGGGCCGAACTGGTTCCTGCGACCACTCGTAGGGGATCGAACTCTGTATGGAATCTCATTCGGGTTCTGACGGTTCTGGAACGGGTGATAGAAGTGGAAGTCTTGGGCATGGTAGAGTTGAATTGATAGGAGATTGATTGTAACAAATTACAGATTGAATGATATTGCCTTTGGTCGGGCGCGCTTTATATTTGTCCTAATTGGCTCGAATTGCACTATTCATTAACCGATTGATAGGGTCATATAACTGCTGACACCCTGATAACAAGAGCTGAATGCGAGATGCATTATACCTTGTCTACCGTCATGTGACACTCGTCTCATGAGTGATGACGGCATACGCGCGTGTCACATGACGACACGCAAAGCTGCAAAGGTATGCATCTAGCATTCGGCTCTTGTTATTAGGGCACCCTGGCGACATGTGACCCGGTGCAAGGTGTCCCTAAGCTTGCAAATGTTACTATGTAGGCATATATAAACTGTGATAATTCGAGCCTATTGTTTGAGTGCGACGCTCATCTTGTGAATGCCCTCATTAGAGTACCTAATTAGGCTATATCTGCATTAGTCGACCGCATTACTCCATGATTGCATGCGATGTAATGTTTCCCGTGGGAGCAATAAGATGAAGATGCCCCTATAAAAGCAAAGTTAGTTGGAAATTCAGCATTCATTCCTTTGCATTGACATCATGAATACCAACACTACGAGCTACAGAGAGACTGTCTGCAGTACCTGCTTGACGTCGAAATCCTGCCACAGTACAGAAGATGCCCTACATGCACAGACTACATGACCTCACAGCAGTGTTCTTCCCGCAAGTTCAGAGACGGCTACTGTTGGGCTTGCTGTGGGAACTACCTTCAGAAAGGGGAGCGTCTTGGAGAACAGCAAGATATCCTGCTCCTCATGGCTGCCACACACTTCCTGGACAGGTCCTCCTGATGGATCTTGCTGCCTTGTGCGTCCCTTGCCATCCTCTGAACGATGTTGTTGAAGGCGTCTTCGTCCACCAGCATCAGCTCCGCGATGGCTCTCTTCCTCTGGAATGTGCGTCTGGACATCCCCACTTCCGCGATGGCTTGATCCTGAGATCTAGGATGATCTGGGTCCTGGGTGAGGGAGAGAACCTTCTGATAGACCTCCAGGGCAGCATGAGTTGAAGTAGGGCGGTGGTTCCGAGTAGGCACGACCACAGGAGCAGGAGGGGGTTCTGAATCTGAGCGGCCGGTCTGCGGTTCTGGTGCAGTCTCATTGTAGCAGTCTGGATGGTGGGGGGCTGAGGAGGATGGGCAGAAGGGTTGCTGGTAACTGGAGGGGCTCTGAAGTTTGCCTTGTGCACGGCACAATGTCTGAAAGTGACGGAGGTGCCAAGGTCGCCGTCAGGGAGTCGAAGGAAGTTGTAGTTCTCTACAGAGCAGTCTTCACAGGAGATGATAGACGGTCGATCTGGAATCAAGGAGCTGCTGTTGTTGGTGGAGGAAGACATCAGGATTCTGTCGTAGTAGATGTAGTTAGATCGTTGGAGTAGATACAATTGAAACAATGCGATACCTTACATGGCAGGTAGCGCATTTTATACTGACGTTTCTAAGAGGTTGTCGTCATCATGACGTTTCAATCAATGGGGTCACATCATGGCTCACAACTCGCCCACAATACACATAGGTAGATCATATACCATGACTCACATATCAATGTATCATGACACCCATGTCGACCTTGAGATCCGGTAAGGTGACGGGTCAGATGATGAAACAGCATCGAAATTATCCCTGGCACAACAGTGGCGCTGCCGTGGCTTCACGGTGGCTCTACCATGGCTTTCTCGTGGCGTTTCCAGGCCAGCGTCACAGTGGCCATCTCGTGGCATCACGGTGGCTTCACCATGGCACTGCCCCGGCGCCTAGGTGGCTTCCTCGTGGCGTCCTCGTGGCTTCACAGTGGCACTACCGTGGCGTCACCGTGGCGTCTTCGTTGCTTCATCGTGGCGTCTTCGTGGCTTCACCGTGGCGCCGCAGTGGCGTCCTCGTGGCGTCACCGTGGCGTTACCGTGGCGTCACCGTGGCGCTACCGTGGTGTCTTCGTGGCGTTGCTGTTCTGATTATTTAAGGAATTATACTTCTTTTTCATGCTTAGCACCTGCAATACGGAAATTTATAATATTAATTAACGAAAGATATTGAAAAAATTTTCAATTAGTCAATTCAAGAATTCAAATCGTGGAAGAAAATGGGAAAAATCCAGCCGATAATTCCGAAATTCCGAAATTTTGTTGAGATTTGAAGTGGCTGGATTGAGTGTGAATATTAATGTCCATGAAATTTTAGGTCCGTGAAACTTAAGTCCGTGATAATAATGTCCGATAAGGTATCATGTGACATGTGTGGCCCATGGCAATTTTTGTCAAGTATGATGCAACACTCAATGAAGTTTTTAAAGTTTTGTTGCAAGTCTTTTACACTTAAATTATGCCTTCTTGAAACTATAATTAGAGGTAGTAGGTACACTTATAGCTTAATGCATTAGAAGTTTTTGCTACACTTTAACTGCTTAAGGTTTTATGATCCTTCAGTTTTAACACCATTTTTGGTGTCCAGCCCAGAAATTGTTTAATAAGCTTTACTCTCAGGTATTTATGATATTGTGTTAGCAAGTGATGATCATCAGAACAAGGAATATAACATTTCACGTGGCATTGACTTCCAGTGTGTTGATAATATCATAAACTTTGACTTTCCTCATAGTTCAGAACAGTATGTGCATCGTGTGGGAAGAACTGCTCGCGCATTTAACACTGGATATAGCTTGACATTCCTCACTCCACAAAATGACACGAAGTTCGAAGAACTTAAGGTACACCTTAACAAGACTGCAGATCAAACGGACGAATTCAAGCCCTATAACTTTAACATGTCCTCTATTGAAGGCTTTCGTTATAGATGTCTTGACGCATACAGAGCTGTGACAAAGTTTGCAATTCAAGAATGTCGTCGAAAGGAAATAAAACAAGAAATAATAAACTCTGAAAAACTCAAAACATTTTTTACGGAAAATCCCAAAGATTTAGAGGTTTTAAGGCATGACAAAGTGGGTAAAGTTAGGGATATCAAAGATCATCTTTCAACCGTACCTGACTATCTCGTGCCTTCAGCTTTGAAAGGAAACATCAAACAAGGAAAAAAGAAGAAACGAAAAATTGATTTCAGTAAGAAGAAAGTAGGAAATTACAAAGGACAAACATCGAAGCGAAAAGCAGATCCATTGAAGTCCTTCAAGTACAAGAAACAGAAAACTTCAGAATGAAAACCAGAATTATTGAATACATTCTTTCAGGTTCTTTTGATTTTTACGATCAGCCAGCATTGTGTACTATGTGAATGGCGAATTATATAATATCTCTGGATGATATAAGGGTATTTTTAATTCTTGTCATTTAATTTATTCCTTGCCTACTTCAAGTTACTTATTGATTGTGTGTACCAACAGATGTCTATCTATCAATGAAGTACTGTTATGTAAAAAATAACTTAAGGGGACACAGAATTTTTTTTCAGCTGGTGCCATCTTGCCGCCTATGTAGTCGTATTAGGAATGTAAAAATATGAAAATTACCCGAATAATTTTTTCTTTGTCCCCTTACATAATAAATAGATAATAAATTCAAAAAAACATGTTAGTATGTTACACGCTTAGACATTGTTAAATATAACCTACAGGAAATAATCTAGCCATTCAAGCAAAATTCTATAGATCAAACGGTAAAATATGAAACTGTCCAGTAAAAATCATTCAATATCAATAACTTCATCAAAAGCAATTTGGAAATAGTGTTTTAAGGAACCTCTTGAAAATTACAATCTTATCTTACTATATATAATGCGTGTTGTTAATATAATATTATATATATTTATGGCTGGCGATTCGGTTTCAAGTAGGCAACGAAATTCTTTTTTCATCGTGTTGCAAAAACTTTATAATGAATCAGAAAAATTATGAGAGATTTTTCGACCATCCGGGCCACGCCCTTTTTTCGCAAAAATCAAACTTTCGAATTTTTTCAAAATTCCTTCGCCATTGAGTTGTTTATGATGAATAAAAATTTTGAGAATTTTGTCCGAATTATTGGGTCACCCTGAGGGGCGTGGGGGGCCACGCCCTTTTTTCGCAAAAATTAAACTTTCGAATTTTTTCAAAATTCCTTCGCCATTCAGTTGCTTATGATGGATAAAAATTTTGAGAATTTTGTCCGAATTATTGGGTCACTCTGAGGAGCATGGGAGGCCACGCCCTTTTTTTCGCAAAAATTAAACTTTCGAAGTTTTTCAAAATTCCTTCGCCATGAATAAAAGTTTTGAGAATTTTGTCCGAATTATTGGGTCACCCTAAGGGGCGTGGGAGACCACGCCCTTTTTTCGCAAAAAATTGATTTTCGAATTTTTTCAAAATTCCTTCGCTATGAAGTTGCTTATGATGAGTAAAGGTTTTGAGAATTTTGTCGGCAATATTGGGTTACCGTTGGGGGCGTGGGAAGCTTTTTTTCGCAAAAGGGACATGTGGCCGTTAGCTCATGCGGCTGCCATCATTCGCCGTCCGTAGGACGGGAACCGACTAGTATCAATAACACATCTTATAGAATAAGGAAGTTAATGCAGCATACGAAATATCTTCAATGTCAACTATTATTCAATTTGCCCTAAGATGTTTATTAAATACAGTTTAGTACCTATAATACCTGAATACCTAGTCAGTTCATTTGATCTTGGTATAGGATGGAGGATTTTGATGATATCGACAATTTGGAAGAGAACAACGTTCCTCTTAGAAGATCAAAACGGAATATCATCCCTGAAACCGATGAGAATTTTTTGGTCAAGTTAGCAGATAGTGACTCCAATTCTGATGATGAAGATGAAAGTTGGGAAGAATGTGAAAGTGTTTGTTCTGATGTGGCAGAGTCTGATAGTAAAGCCTCACCTCCACATGAGACCTGAAGTATGCAACCATTTCAGAAATTACAACAGTAGTTATAATATACAGTATTCCAAAAGTTCGATTTTGAGTCATAATGACAAAGGAGGAATAGACTAAAGAGACTGAAAACAGAAATTTGATGCATGGTAGCTGTAACTTTAATTTTCCTACGTATTTTCAATTGTTCGTTTATTTAAATGGAGATTTATTGCTCCTAGACCCAAATAATGTCCCTATGCTCCTGCTGTTGGTTTTCAACCTGCTAATTTATGGCTATCATAACAGAATTTACCTTTGTGGCATGAAAGCGTGAAGTATTAACCCCTTTTTAATTTTTTTAATTAATTGTAATTTCAGGGGGTAAAAAAAGAATGCAACAAGGTGGCAGAGTCAAGAATCCTAATAAGAGCCGTAGAATAAACAAGAATAGAAGAAAAATTGGTAAGCTTTATTGGTTTTAAATGGAATTTAATTTCTATGAACAAGCACCAGTGGTCGATTTTGCCAGGTCAGCTGATCCAGGTATATTTCAAGATGATTTTCTTGAGATTGGGATTAACCGGAATTTTGGAATTTTTTAGGGCCTGGGCCAGAACCAAGTTGATTAAGCCAAGGACAGAATTTTCGACTTGAAATTTATATAAGATTTGATGATCATTACATCACTTTTTCACATACAATCCCATACCCATAGCGAACTTATCACATTCAGCTTCGGCTGCGCCTTAAACTAATTACTAAAGAGGTGGGATAAATAAGTGAATAGGTTGGGCCTAGCCCCCTAGGAGTTTCTAAAGTTCTAAGGGGGGCCTTTCTAAAACTAGGGGGGGGGGGCTCCCCCTCTAAGAGTTAATAAGGGTGTCATACTGCCATGTAGCCCACGCATTTCCTTCTTTGTGGAACAAAAAATCGTGATAAAATCGAGGCTGGGTGGATGGTCATTTTCGAAATTTTTTAAAAGTTCCATGGACACTTTTTTTTTACAAAAAAAAGGGGTGGTGGGGGTGATTAAGGCAAATTTAGAAAAGTGCTGTGTACTTTTTTGATCTCCACTCTGGTGAAAATGAGGGGTTTTTTGGCCAAATTTTCGATAAGTCATCAAAAAGGGGTTAGCAGATCACCATACCAAAAAAGGTAACTTTTAAATACTCACAGTACAAAAATATAGAATTATTTCGTTAGTTTGAGCTACCAATATACAGTATCACTAATTATATGATTTGTTCAGACGATATGATGTGTTCATTATATACTGAAGTTGTTGTTAAAATCTCAGAATAGCAAGGACAAGCGAGAAAATGGAGATCGCAAGTTTCAGGATGGCAGTTTCAATAACTTGGCTGCGTGTGCAGGTCAAATGGTTACATCTCACCTCATTTACTTAGGTCAGAAAGACAAAAAACATGCATACAAGAAGTACAAGGAAATTATGAACCAAATCTTCACTTCCTATTCCGAAAATCCTGCTTAAGACCTTCTAGTAACTGATTTCAGTATGTGGATCTTATGTTTCTTAGTATCTTGTATCACCCTATACCAGACTGTATGATAGTATTTCATTATTTTAATTGTACAGTACAGTATTTTATTTTCAGTATTTCAATATTTTTCAAGTTTAATAAAGCATGACTTAGACACTTAGTCCAGCTTATTTGAAAGTTTGTAGATAGATTTTCAATATTCTATGCATATAATTTAATTTATTTTCTTTTAAGAAATATAAAGTAACTATGGAGATTTAGTAATGATTTTTATATTCTATTTTATCAATATATGGAGGAGATTATCTAACTATCTAACTTTTAACATTTATGCTCGTTAAATAAAGTACATTTTTTGAATGTCCGACTTTATTAACAGATTCAAAAATTTATTTTTGTGTTTTCCTTGACTCATCGATATTACTTCAATAGATCACTGCATAACTCTTTTACTTGTTGCCTTTCTCATTCCAATCATACTCAAAATTATATTATAATGTCTAATAACTGTACAACTTAACATTCTTTTTGTGATCAATAAATTTATAGTGTTTCAAATGAAGTAAATTGAATATAATTAAACACATTATTTATACTTTTATAACCTTTCCTTTCGCAGATAATGCACCTAAGTAATGACATGACTGAAGAAGAAGAGGAGCAGCTTCTCAAGGAACCTTGTGAGATTGTCAAAGAAGGTGGAGCCGCTGTAGATGCTAGTCTGGAGCTTCCTGCACTCCAACGTAGACCCAAGAGGACCATAAAACCAGCCCAAGACAAAGAAAAATTGATCAAATTAGTCAATAGTGATGAAGATTCTGAAGATGAAGAGGATGTAGACTGGGAAGCAAAGCCAGGTGAAGATGATGGATCTGCAGAAAGCTCTCCAGATGATGAGCAAGATCAAGGAAACTCTTCCCATTCTGACAATTCTTGTAGTGACATAAATGACAGTGACGACGGTAGTGTTGAATGTAACAATGCTGAAAATGAAACTGTTGACAATAGAAATGAAGTTTCAAATGAAAATGAAACTGAAAAAGAGCTAGAACCTGTATCAATAACTAAAGATGATATGCCATTTCTCTTTGTACCCCGTGGTGCTGGTAAACGACAGATAAAAGTTATCCAATATAAGAATGAAATTGCTGAAAAAGCTAAGGTTATGAGTGATGAGTCTAGTTCTGAAGATGAAGAATGGCATGCTAAAGAGGAAGATATAACTGAACAAATCATGGGAGAAAATGATGAAGATCATGAGGACGTTGACATGACTGATGTTCCACTGATGGATACTAGTTCAAAAAAGGTTGATATTGATAAGAAATTGAAGCAGTCATCTGAAAAGGGCTCAAAACTTTCACTGTTAGAAGCATTAAAAATCAGTATTTGCTGTGTTTGCCTAACTGGTTCTGATGAAGACAATGTTATTGAGTGTGATAATTGTGGCATCACTGTTCATGAAGGTTGTTATGGTGCCACTCCAACTGACCCTGAAAATGATGAAATTGATACAACATGGTTTTGTGAGCCATGTGTTGCAAATTTAGATGATCATCAGTGTGAACTCTGTCCTAACAATTCCGGAGTTATGAAGTCCACTGACTCTGGAAAGTTTGCACACATGGTATGTGCTTTGTATTCAGATGGAATTGGTTTTAATGATACCACTAAGCTGGAACCAATTATAACTACTGATATACCACCATCTAAGTTTGGCTATAAGAAGTGTGATATGTGTGAAGATTCAAGGTATGCATTTACTGGACTTGTCGTTGAATGTGATGCTGGCCTTTGTAAATCAAACTTCCACATAACTTGTGCTCAAAAACTTGGATACCTCATGGAGAATAGTTCTGAAGATGTGAAGACTAACCCATTCTATGCATATTGCAAAGTTCATGTTGACAAAGATATTGCAAGACCTAATAAAAAGTCATATCAACTACTCCAGGAGCATTTGAAAGCATATAAAACTAAAACCCTAGATAATGCTACAAAGATACATCTAGCCAAAAGGAGAAGAGAATACCTTGTGAATAGGGGGCAGGTTATTGTTCCTGCAATTATGACAGAAAGGCATCCAAGAGCTCTTTTTGGATCTGTCAGTGCTTTTGCAAAGCTTACTAAAAAGGCAGAATTATTTGGCTTAGATACACATGCAAACATCATTGAAGAGCATGATTTCACTGAAAAAACAGCCAAAATTATCAAACCCGAAGTTTCTGTGGAATTTTCCAAGCAGTATGAAATGAGGCAATCTCATAAAGAAGAAATAGTTGGTCGATACAACTATCATTACAAAAACTTACTTAATCTCAGAGAGGAAGAACACAAACTGCAAGCAGAAATCTATGAATTGCAGAATCAGGTTCCTAAGATTTCGAAAAAGTATGAAAAGATTAGGAAACAAGCAGTAGCAATATGGAAATTCCTTTCAATTGTTGAGCCAAGTGACTATGACATACCAGACTGTCTTATGCAAAAGCAAAACATCAAAATAAAATCTCATGTTATTGAGAAGAAGATTGGACTGAAATATTGTAAATTATGCAAACACGCTGATGCTCTTGAAAGCATGGTTGACTGTGATGAATGTCATGGCTGGTTTCACTTTCACTGTCTTGATCCACCTGTTAAGCGAAATCCTAAAGTGAACAAGAAATGGGCATGGTTTTGTACTGCATGTACCTCAAATGATGCTGAATGTAAAGAAAATTTAGATACTCAATCTAATGGAGCTGCAGCTGAGGATGAGACACCATTGAATGATGAACCATCAACTCAATCTACTAAATTTGGCAGGACAGTCAAAAAGCCTGATCATTACAAAAGTGAGGAACATAACATGAAAGAGAAGGCACCTACACAGAACAATGAAATAAGTCCAAAGAAATCAGATTCATCTGAGAATGTGGTTGCTCTTAGCACATTAAATGTAGCAGAAGAAACTTCATGCAATAAATGTGAAAAGAGAGATTCTTCTCAGAAGATTTTTTGTGACTTTTGTAAAAAACATTATCACTTGTATTGTACTTCAGGGTCGTATAAATCATCAAGTTTTATTTGTATTGCTTGTGAAGCTCTAACTGCTCCAGTCCCTCTTCTTGAGAAGCAGAAATCCCAAGACTCAGGATCTATAAAATGCACAGACAGCAATTTGTCTAAGTCTCAAAAGAGGAAAAATATATTTGAGCTACAGTATAATCTGTTGTGTCAAAAACGAAAGTTAGAAGACACTGCTGCTTCAAATGAGGAAAATAGCAAGAAAAAATGTAACCTGGAATCTAAAGATGCTGATGCAGGTATTAGAGATACTACTACTGAGAATAGTGAAATACTAGAGCCCCAAAATACTTCACAAGATGATTGTGGTGTTAAGATACCTGAAACAGATTTAAGCCTGCCACAACCAACACTTTCATCTCCCCCTAAACCAACTCTGTTTTCTAATATCATGAAGGATATCAAAAAAGCTGTTGCAAAAGTCCCTGAAGATTCAAAAATGAAGTTGGGTATGAGCCCCATTAAAGCAGTAAGAATATTAGATGAATCAAGCAATACAGAGAGTGGAAATGTTGTCCCTGTTATTGTAGAGGTCGATGAAACAGACAGTACATCCCATCAAACAATCCTCACTATTCTACCATCAGATATAATGAGTCAGCCTCCCAACCCCAGTAACCCAACTATCACTTCAGAAAACTCAAATGATTCAGATGCCAGTTTACCTGATGTAATGGGATCATGAAAATGTTTTCTATTTAAGTAATTAGGTACTTACTTAGTCCTGAAATAAAGGATATATATATCTGAATTTGAATTACTGATTATACTGTATGTATTAAAACAGAAAATATTTATTTCTTTGAATTCAAAATTCTGTTGGATTGTGTTGATACTTCAATGATGTAAATTTTGAACAATATGCAAGTATCAAGTGATTTATACTAATAATGATCTCTAGAATCCATGTCATGTACAATTTTCAGTAATTTTGATAATATGCTGATGCACATTTGCACACATCTCGGAATTCAGACACTTGGGGCACATCTCAGGCATGTCTGGAGCTGAGCTGTATGGTCAGATTAATAAATCATATTATGAAGATATAAATATCTGATCAGTTAGAATGGAACAGTCAGAATACCCAAAGATATGCCCCAATTGTGCCCAAGGTGTGTTCCAGGTATGTCTAAGATGTGCTTCTGATGGCTATGCTCGAGGTGTAACTAAGTGAACCTTGTTATAGGTTAATAGGGCAGGGTGAGTAGCAACCATTTTACTGAATTTTCCAACTATCATAGGTAGATTGTAGTCATATATCGAAGTCTGAAGATTACATCTTCATTCTTCAAAATCATTTTTTGCATTGACATTGGAGGGAGAGAATTTGGGGAGATTGAAAATAGATCTATCTTAGTTTTGTGATGAATTTTGATACATGAGTACATGGACAAATTAACAGCAGTATGCTGATTGCTAAAGTATTTGATAAATTTTCAACTGATATATGTGAAATTAGCAGAGTTTAACTCATGAGTTGATCATGTCTTTACAGTTTATTTCTGCTATTGGAGTTTGAAGCTTTTTGTAAACTTGTAATAATGTAACTTGCATCAATAGTTCAATGAAAACTTTGATCATTTCAGAGTCATATTTGCAGTCCAAAATTTGCACCAATTTGACTATGCATGAATTTGTAACCTGTTTATTAACTTCTAGGGTCAGACCCATTAAAACATTAAAAGTTCTATCAAAGAATTTCATTATTGACTTATGAGGCCTGTGTATGTCTTGTTTAGGATTGGTGTCATTACTTCGTGGATTTCTTCATTTTATTACAATAATCTCTGTCTCATTCAGATTACTGTGTTTGCTTAGAGTTCCCAAACCAAAGTAAATTTTCAACTAATTGCTAAATTTATAGTTCAACAAAGAAGAAGTAACACTCTTGAATACTTCAATGTTTGAATGACACTTTCATTCGTCATATCAAATCCCCTCTTACTTCTATACTTGTGTATCTCCTTTATTAACTTATTACCCTTCTTTCCAATAGGCTATGATAGGATTTGTGACGTCAACTGAACTGATTGAGCTTACATCTTGTATTCCGAAGATAAAAGGAAGGTCAGATCTTGTTTCAAGTCTGATTGATGCCTTTCAACTCCCAGAAAAGATGGACATCATAGATCCGATAAGAATCAGTGGGTAAATTCGAGTATCATTTTATTAATATGTACTGTCGTAGTCAGATGAATAAGTTAGCTTACTATATCAGAAAAGGGGGGCTAAAAAATTGAACGTCTGTGCATATAATTCGCAGTCGTTCAATAACAATGAATTATACGATTCATTCCACCAGAAAAAAATCGTTGTCACTAGGCCTCACCACCTTGACAGAGAAAGTCTGTCTCGTCTACTGTCTTCTGAGCAACTGCCCGCGGCTTCTCGACCATATTTGCAGTTCCCTTTCTTGCACTGCAAGCGCTTGCCTGCGCCCAGATATGAGATTGATAGTGTGCATTTCACGATAAGTGGTACCTATATATCTAAGTATCTAAGCCACGACTAAGTCATATTACGTTAAAATTTCAGATTGCAGTTAACAGAATTTCACAGCAAAGACTACATTGAAGCATTAGAATCGTACAATGATGAAACAGACAAAGAACTGTTACAGAAACATGGATTAGGTTAGCTTTGTATACATGTTGTTTTTAATAGTTTTTACCTGATATTAACGTTATAAGTTTATAATTCATTCATAACTTATTTGCTTCTGAGGTGCTACTAAAATATTTTTAAAGCCACGGTGCTTCGAATTTGTAACTTTATCTGTCTTTATATTGTCAGCTATCCAACCAGAAAGTGTTTACCTCCCTCTTTTCCTCTGAAAATTGAGCTTGCTGTATTTCAGATTACGACTGTCCGCCTTTTGTACGAATGTTTGAGACAGTATGCGCTATCGGGGGATCTTCAATAGATGCTGCTGAAGCTTTGGCACTCAAATTGTACCAGGTAAACGAAACTGACCAGGATCTTACTTTTTAAAGCACAGTCGGTACATCGTTTTGCAACTGAACACGTTTTAGAACCCGTGACTTTAAAGTCGATCATCTCCAACTTCCATCATAGCTCGAGACCGAGGAGTGGAGCATATTTTAATTTGTTGGAGTCTTTATTGCCAAATTCTCTTGAAACGCAAGAATATATTTTGAAAACGTAATAATTCGGTTATCTCGAAATTTCTGTGGGGTTTTTCCACCAAATTTTGTGTGTAGCTGGAAGCAGAAAAGTAGAAAATTCAAAACACTGTTGATAAACTTGACAGTTACTTGTGAAATGGCCATAATATCGCTATATTAAAAAAGTACACTTTTGGATAATGTCCCACTGGTCACAAAGTCTTACACGTTTTTGCGTGGGGCGCTAAAACATATTTTGTATCTGTTAGCGTAACAATCACGCGCGTTTTTGTGTAAGGTTTCATGGATTTCACGCAAATTCATCAAAGCGGGAAAAAATTACGAAGAATGCCGTGGCGCGACGTGAATTTCGGAGTTTGAGTGGGTACCGGTATTTCGTCCACTGAACGAAAGTATGATTTCAAGTTCAGGAGGAATCGAATCATAATAGAGTCAAATCTGGCCCAGAATAGCTCAAAATCGGAACAAATTCTACACCAAGCGGTTTTGACTGTTTTCCACAGCTTTTTGCCCAAAAAATCGATCTAGCAACTTTCCGGAGTGAGGAAAGTGCCGAAAAATCGATTTTTAGTTGAGGCGCAGCCGACTGACCTGTGAAAAATCGTAACTTGGCTCAGGAAGGTCGTAGAGACTTCAATTTGGGCTTAAAAGAAGCGCAATGACCATGTTTATATACGACTTGTTAATAAACATATGCCCTAAAATGGTCAGGAACAGAGTTTTGGGCGAAAAACTGATTTTTGGGCACCCGCGATACATAGCGGAGGCGATTTTTGTATATCAGCTCAGGAGGATCGTAGAGACTTTAATTTGGGCTTAAAAAAAGCGCAATGACCATGTTTATATACGCCTTGTTAATAAACATATGCCCTAAAATGATCAGGAACAGAGTTATGGGCGAAAAACTGATTTTTTGGCACCCGCGATACATAGCAGAGGCGATTTTTGTGTCTCAGCTCAGGAGGATCGTAGAGACTTCAATTTGGGCTTAAAAGAAGCGCAATGACCATGTTTATATACGACTTGTTAATAAACATATGCCCTAAAATGATCAGGAACAGAGTTATGGGCGAAAAACTGATTTTTGGGCACCCGTGATACATAGCGGAGGCAATTTTTGTATCTCAGCTCAGGAGGGTCGTAGAGACTTCAATTTGGGCTTAAAAGAAGCGCAATGACCATGTTTATGTACGACTTGTGAATAAACATATGCCCTAAATGATCAGGAACAGAGTTATGGGCGAAAAACTGATTTTTTGGGCACCCGCAATACAAAGCGGAGGCGGTTTTTGTATCTCAGCTCACAAAGATCGTAGAGACTTCGTTTTTGGCTTAGAAGAAGCGCAATGACCATGTTTATATACGACTTGTTCGTAAACATATGCCCTAAAATGTTCAGAAACAGGGCTATGGGTGAAAAACTGATTTTTGGGCACCTGCCATACATAGTGGAGGTGATTTTTGTATCTCAGCTCAGGAAGGTCGTTGACACTAAAAATAACGCAGTGGCCATGTTAATAATTTAATATATGACTCATATTTTAGTCTCCCTAAGGTCATGACAGATGCGATTTTCGAATCTCTGCTTGGCCCAATGGCCCATAATGAGGGCTTAAACTTTAAAAACAAGAACCACAATTACCAGATCTTACCATGATTATTTTTGCCCTGGAGTTTTTATTCTCCTGAGAATCTTTACATCTGGGGATTTTCATATCTTATTTCTTTTAAAGGGTCACCACGGAATTGCCAAGCAAAATATTGATTTGTGAACCTAAACCAAATCTAATTTGATGAAGTAGGTCTCAAAAATCTTTACATAGGTGATTGAATGATAAATACAGACGAAGATTTTCTGACCCGAGTAGGAGGAAATAATCTAGAGTCTTGTTTGGTCAGGGTATATAAATTTTATAATAGGTCAGATCCATGGTCTCGTCTGTGACTTAATTGTATGCAGTACCTTCCATAATCCATATCTATGGAGTCAACACGTCTATTCCATATCTATGAAGTTAGGTTCAATTCCCGGTCCTGGTAAGCTGGTGGTCCAGTTCCTGGCCCTGCTTATCGTGCTAAGGGTGAAGATTCTTTCCTTCAAAACAACTACGCAGCCTCTCGGTTCACTCAGCCGAATGTACGGGAAACTGTGCACTGGGCAGGAAGGTTAAATGATGAGCTGAACATATAAATATTTTGGATTGTATGCCATAAATATTGGCAACATCTATTTGATTTTGACATAAGTTCTGGTTCTGGAGTGATCAAACACTTTGAGCCCTGCGGTAAATCATTTAGTATACTTTTGCTGACCTTGGCAGCCATATAGCCCATCAGAGCATGCTTATGAAACATAATGATCCATCAATAACACCTAGGTCCTAGCTCTGCGACCTGTATTATATGGGGAATATCCAAAAAAGGCCATTGCACTGCTTTCTGGCCTGGGATATTATAAAAGTGCCTCAGCACTGCCTCATGGCCTATGAGTGAATCAGGTTGTCGCCCAAGAGTATTTTAGGGTTTATATTTATTAACAAGGAGTATGTAAACATGGCCAATGCGCTTCTTTTAATCCCAAAACGAAGTCTCTACGACATTCTTTGGCCAAGATATAAAAATCGTCTCAGCTATGCATGATCGCAGGTGCCCAAAAATCAGTTTTTCGCCCATAGCTGTGTTCCTGAGCATTTAAGGGCATATGTTTATTACCAAGTCTTATGTAAACATGGTCATTGCGCTTCTTTTAAGCTCAAAATGAAGTCTCTACGACCTTCCTGAGCTGAAGTACAAAAATCGCCTCCACTATGTACCGCGGGTGCCCAAAAATCAGTTTTTCGCCCATAATTCTGTTTCTGAGCATTTTAGGGCATATGATTATTATCAAGTCGTATTTAAACATGGTCATTGCGCTTCTTTTAAGCCCAAATTGAAGTCTCTACGATCCTCCTGAGCTGAGATACGAAAATCGCCTCCGCTATGTATCGTGGGTGCCCAAAAATCAGTTTTTCGCCCATAACTCTGTTCTCGATCATTTTAGGGCATATGTTTATTAACAAGTCGTATATAAACATGGTAATTGCACTTCTTTTAAGCCCAAATTGAAGTCTCTACGATCCTCCTGAGCTGAGATACAAAAATCGCCTCCGCTATGTATCGCGGGTGCTCAAAAATCAGTTTTTCGCCCATAACTCTGTTCCTGACCATTTTAGGGCACATGTTTATTAACAAGTCGTATATAAACATGGTCATTGCGCTTCTTTTAAGCCCAAATTGAAGTCTCTACGACCTTCCTGAGCCAAGTTACGATTTTTCACAGGTCAGTCGGCTGCACCTCAACTAAAAATCGATTTTTCGGCACTTTCCCCACTCCGGAAAGTCTCGGAAAGTTGCTAGATCGATTTTTTGGGCAAAAAACTGTGGAAAACAGTCAAAATCGCTTGGTGTAGAATTTGTTCCTGAAAAAATTAGGATTTGACTCTAGGTCGTGGTTAACTGGTTCGGTGGTTGGCACCATGGCCAACCTCAGAAGGCAGAAGGGTTTTGTTATCTGAACGACTGTGTTCTGGCTATAAAGTACCTTCGCAATACATTCGACAAGTAAGAACTGTCTTTAAAAATTCATATGTCATATCGTGAAATAAGGCAATTTGCAGTGGTTTAATCATATCCAGTTTGGAGTCATCGCATAGAGGCAAGTTGTTTGCTATTCATACTAATTATTATGGCGTGGAATCAATCGTCTCTCTTCTTATCAGGGTGATGTACGTAGACCTGGACTTACACCACGGCAATGGAGTGGAGGAAGCCTTCTACCACTCCCCGCATGTTCTCACCTACTCTGTGCACAAGTTCGAGACTGGGTTCTACCCTGGATCGGGGGAGATCCACTCTATCGGAGATGGGAAGGGAAGGGGGTACTCCATCAATATCCCTCTCAGAGACGGGGCTTCAGACTCCACCCTCAAACGAGTTAGTGCGGTTAGAAGAGAGATATCAGGTAGGATTGATGTCCACTGATCCAAAACTAGTTAATCAATTGGAGATTCTCCAATTGATTAACCAGTTTTGGAGAATTCAATGCCATTTAGACCCGTTTAGACTGCATTCAGCCAGTGTTTCTAACATTGAACTTTACAAACTGTAACATTCCCAGGTTGTAGACGCAACCCTACCTTTGGTTATACGCAAGTTCTCTCCTGACGCTATTGTGTGTCAGTGTGGAGCTGACGGGATAGCGGGGGACCCACATCAGGTACCCTAGTCCCTAATCAAAATGATCATTATATCATACTTGTAATTTGTTAACAGTTCGATGAGATGAGTTTGATCGGACACGACATTGTTGCGCGGCAGTTTCCAACTTCATTGCTTAAAAAACGAATCTTTTGCATAGCCTACGGTGGTTTTGATAGCTAATTGATTTGCCAGGCGTTTTCCTACACCCCCGAGGGATTATCCTACGTAACGCAGAAGATAGTTAGTTTCCAGAAACCCACACTTTTACTCGGAGGAGGGGGTTACAACTTCACTAACGTAGCCAGGGCCTGGACACAGATAACAGGTTCGTAGCTTCTAGTGAATGCCACCATAAGAAAGTAAGAAGTTCCTATCGTGCATAACTTGCTGAAGTTTGTCACAGACTTCAGTGTATGTAGGATCTAGAAACGTTTCTCTACCTGTATAATTGATTCAGTGGGCCACTGATCAGATAGTATGATATAACGCTTTTCTGCCTTTTGGCTAAAATCAATTAGGCTATTGTCACTGTCTAGAAACATCATATCACAGCGGATATCTTGGGAGAGTCCATACCTGACAGTATCCCTGATCACAAGCACTTCTGTGACTACGGGCCAGGTTTTGAGATGACTATCACCCCGGGAAACATGAAGGATCTGAATGGTGAGGAGTACCTGTCAGGTATTATTGGTGTTGTTTCGGACAATATTAACTCCCTCTTGTGACGAATTGTTTGCAGTCATACCGGTTAAGTCTTAATAGACTAATCAGTAATCACACCTACCATTGCCGTGAATTCGATCGAAATCATCCTATTTTCAGACATTGTGGATTAAAATGGGTATATACAATATAAACAATTTCAGAAGTCTATTATATCACAATAAATGTTACCAAGTGCTCTATCAAACTGTACAATACAAGCATAGAAACGTGTATTTTGTTGCTTTTTACTGTGGGACTAAATTTTTAACCTTTCAAGTTTATCATCCGTTGGATACTTAATGAATTTAAATTAGATGGTATAATTTTGAATCTGTTGATAGACTTTGGTTCATAATCAATTTTGTAATATTGAGTAATCTGTAATGGGGTCAATTCCTTGTTTCCTTCCACCACAACGTTTTCTCTGTACCTTCTGTGTTGAAATTTTAATACTGCGTTCTATCTTCCAATTATGAAATACCAAGATCCCTCTACACTTCCAACTTTTGAGCATGTCAAAGGATGAAGCAGGGCTAGCCGCACTAAAATCTGGACTTGCTGTTTTCAGCAGGTTGTTCGACCACCGTGCCGTAGTGCAAAGTAAGTTGTTTTACTGGTCAGCTTTCATTTCACGATCTAGGATTCTCAAGACTTTCGTTAAAAATTTCCTAGCAAGGATTTTGAAGTTATCGCAATCCGTAATTTACGTGTGATAGAACGCACTGCCCTAGGTGAGGCCCGCTACTTTATTGAAGAGTTCCAGAACAAGAGGAAGGGAAGTGAGGTGACAAAGCTGGCTGAGTGCCAGACAATGATAGAGAGACATTGCTCTGCTACCCTACCGGAAGCTGTAGCTAGTGCAGACATCAACATGGCTTTACTCGACAAGAAAGTTCTGGAGCTAACCAAGGTAATTTTAGTAATAATCATATGATTCTATAGCACTGGCTTTACCTTTATCGCTACACAGTTGCTTTGAAATACAGCTGGGAAGGTGCCGTTATAATATGTCTGTTCCAATTAATTTAGATTGTGGTTAGGATTTGCGAAAAATTTCTCTATATTCCGAGTTTCTAATTCCATTGACGAAGTAACGGACCCTTCCCAGCTGTGTGATCTGATAATGCCGGACAGCATTGAGCCTGCTCCTGATTCTGACCTGGTGTCAGCTACCACGAGGCCGCCCTCTCCGGGCCATGACTCTGAGTGGGACTCCTTCATGCAGAGCATAGAGACGGAGAAGCAGGTGGTGGACGAGTGTTCAGGAGGGAGGTGGAGCAGTACGGATACACCTGGAGAAGTACGGATCTGACCAGGGAGAGAGGAGACGCTGGTAGGAGGGGATACAGTATGATCTGAAGTGTGTGGAGGGAGGAGGCTGGTAGAAGGGGATACAGTATGATCTGAAGTGTGTGGAGGGAGGAGGCTGGTAGAAGGGGATAAAGTATGATCTGAAGTGTGTGGAGAGAGGAGGCTGGTAGGAGGGGATACAGTATGATCTGAAGTGTGTGGAGGGAGGAGGCTGGTAGAAGGGGATAAAGTATGATCTGAAGTGTGTGGAGAGAGGAGGCTGGTAGGAGGGGATACAGTATGATCTGAAGTGTGTGGAGGGAGGAGGCTGGTAGAGGGGATACAGTATGATGCTAGAGGAGAGGGTTACCATGGTAGCGAGGGTACCAGGCCGCCCTTCCCTCCCCCTGTTCGATCCTAATACTGCCCAGGATGAGTATGCCTCGCAAGGTTTCGTCGGCCAGGTCCCTTACCAAAAGCAAGTGAGTAGGGCGAGGGGGCTCTTACTTCCACTTCAGTGTTGTGTGCGGTGAAGGGCGCTCAAATTCCCAGCCACATTCGTTCCGTATATCCGATATGCCGTCAAGAAATGGATTCAAATATGACATGACCGTCTATTGGCAGGGGTATAGATACTCCTGATTTTCTTAGGTCTGTTTCAGAACACACTGTACCCAGCGAGAAAGGCAGATTTCGAATATCGATGCATATTTGCATCAAGATATACATTTATTGAATCTTTCGTATCGAAAGTGATTGAATTACAAACACTTACTTATCCTGAATTGGTTTTAATTGCTTTTTGTAACCAATTGACTGTCACCCCAATTTAAGAATTCTAATTACCGTTTGACTTTTTCACTGTTACAAGCAACAATTGAAATGACAATAATTCATGCGGAGCCATTTTGAAGTATTGCGAATCTTACGAGAATTTTGTACAATTGGGATATATTATCGTATAATATTGATAAATGAACAAAATCTACCATGCAATGTTCAAGATGCATGTTTATAAATTGTTTGAATTTCTGCAACATGCTTTTAAACATAATTTAATTGAAGGAAAAAGCGATTTGATCGTCTGTCGTTTGATATATTTCAGGAACTGATGAGAATGAGTCTCATTCTAAACTCAGATATTTAGAACCGAACTCACCACAAATTGCAGGGAGCGGGTTGAAACATTCCCTCTACCAGGGTTGATCTTGTTACAGGTCGAAAGTGGCTTTCCAGAAAGACTGCCGCCACCGCCCACTCATACTTTACCCATGGCTAGAGGGACCTTCAGGGACCCTACTACTGCTGTTCCGCCAATACCCAATAGTATGTCGCCCCCCCCTCCCCCTATGTTGTAGCATGTATGGCATAAGATTTTTTATAACCATTAACTTATAACAATCAATAACAGGAAAAAGTCGTCTTTTTCCTTTCCCTCGCGCTTTTTTCCGGATTTTTCTTGCTTCTTGCATCCCAAACGCCGTCTGCAATTTGTATCCTGTTTTAGTTGGTGGCGTTGACATTCAACGAAGGAAAGCCCTTCCGGCTTGGATACGAGACGGTCTCAATAAGATGGAGAAGAATAAGACGAAAGATACGCCGAACACCGAGCTAATCAAGCGACCTCGTGCTACGGAAGTAACAGGGTACGACAGACTTAGCGGTCGAGGGAACACAACCACCATAAACCGTAATAAAATCAGTGGGTATAGTGCTCTCCAAGATTCAGGGGCAAGCAGCGACGAAAAGGTATCTTCAACGTTGACATTGCTTTAGAACAAATAGTGCGCGGCTCTTCGGGGTCTACTCAAGCACACTATTGTTTACGCGCGTGTTTCTGTAAAAAGTACAACTTTTCAGGTTAGATCGCGCCAACACGCGTGTTTATGTTCTAATCTTTGTAGAAAATAGCTGATATGTTGCGTGTACGACAAATCGGCAACCCGACGGCATTTGACCAAGTTTAAAACTTCAGGAAGATGTTGATAAAGATTCAGATGACGAACCCATCCCTAAGATGAATCCTGTGAGTTGTGTTTGAATCGCATGCTTTGAAGAACTGAGAGAAATGGGTTTTCAGGGCTTTCAGCTTTATCAATTCAAGCTGCCAAATGTCCTTATTTGAAGAAAATTTCTCGCGATTCAGGTATAGATACATTCGCCAGTCACCTGACGTCCTGACACCAGATAGTAGAATGAAATTGTATTTGCAATTCTGTCTGAGATTCTTTTGTCAATGATAATGACAATATCAAATTATCGATCGTGTGTCAAACATCTCTTAGTCACATTACCAACAATTAGTGCCCCACAGGTGGCTATCATAACATTTCTTGGTTTACACATCTACAAGACTGGTAGATAGTATTACTGCCATTGTTTCTCATTGTTGTTACTCTTGTGCACAGGTTCTATTCGTAAAACGAGCTCTTACGGAGATTCTACTCGACGGAACCAGTGCAGAACTGAGATCTATTGTGATGGAGTGCTTACAGCAAGAAAAAGGTGGGGTTTCACTCCCTTTACCAATTACCGTATTTTAGTATCATTGAAAAATGCCCGTTTCGATAAATCAGCTGTATCAGAATCTTGCAACTTCGATGTTGACATTTGTTGTGCTGCAAACTTTGGTAGGTATTCTTGATTCCAGCGTCCCTATCCTCATCTCCAATTAAGATTTAAGCTACCTATGATTTGGATTTGTTTCAGCTATTAAGCAGCTGGAT
Source organism: Beroe forskalii (assembly GCA_011033025.1). Classification (NCBI taxonomy): domain Eukaryota; kingdom Metazoa; phylum Ctenophora; class Nuda; order Beroida; family Beroidae; genus Beroe; species Beroe forskalii. The sequence continues at coordinate 2,018,282 of WFMF01000003.1, read as the reverse complement.
GAACTGTGCAAGAAGAAAGAGACTCATGAGACCTCTGCTCTAGGTAAGCTGCGGCTCTCGTTTGACCAATACTGTCGACATGGACAATTTGCCCCCAATAGTTCGAACTTCATATTTTATTTCCTTGCGAACTATCAAAAGTTTGATTCCGTGACAGCAAAGTTTTGATTTTACGGCAAATACTTCGCTTTTAATTTAAGATTCTTTTTCGATTTTGATTTTCAGTCTGATCCATACAGCGGCATTGAGTTGGTCGTTGAAAACAGCTGACCGACGATTTATTTCAGATTTAGTTTCGTACAACAACCAGTCGAGTTCGGATTCGTCTGCTTCTTCTGATTCTTCCAGTGAAGAGAAATCGAAAGATCGCCAACAGAAAGCACCCAGCCCACAGCTCCCGGAAATATCCCTGAAGTTGGAAGCCAGTGAGGAGAACGGTTCTTCCAGACACCGGACAAGCTCCTCATCGAAACATCGATCTGAAACAGACGCTAAACATTCTAAAGTTGAAACAGACAAGTCGAAATCTGATAAATCGAAGGACAATGAGAAAAGTTCGACTCACCACAAATCTAAGTCCTCGAAGAAATCATCTCGTCGCGAAAAATCACAAGAAGTGGACGAGCAGAAATCGCGTGATAAGGGATCAGACAAACGGCGTTCTCGACCTTCCGGTGAGGACAAAGAAACTGAAGTTTCAAAATCAAAGAGCAAGAAATCACGTCCTTCCAGGTCCTCTTCTGGAAATGAAAAAGAAAACGGCAAAGATGTCTCAAAATCCCACAAATCGAAGCACGAAAAGGAGAAATCTAAGAGTAGTGCTGATAAGAACAGTTCTAAAGATGCGAAACAGAACAAGAAAAGAAAGAAATCTGAGAAAGATGAGGAAAAGGCCGATAAAGTCAAGGAACTCAACAAAAAGATCGAGGAAGCAACTCGAGAAGTTGAGAAGAAAGTCCGGAAACAGTCTTCTCGAAAACGTCAGGAACGATCATCCTCTTCCTCCAGCGTCTCCTCCTCCAGCTCGTCTTCGGAAGAACGGAAAGTAAGGAAGAAGAAGAAGAAAAAGAAGAGCAAGTCGTCGAAGAAAGAAACCCCGGAAAAGAGGAAGAAAAAGAAGCAGAGCAGCGAATCCTCCGATTCCTCGACTTCAGATTACGGCTACAAATACTCCAGTTCATCTTCAGATAGAAAGCACAAGAGCAGGTTAGTTCATCACTCGTGGATCGAGGGCCGAACGAGGTTCGATAGGTTCGTTTGGATGTAGGGGATACATGAAAAGTCACAAAATTCAATATTTGATTTGTGGTTATCAAATATTATGAATTTTGTGACCTTCATGCAATCAATATTGACGTGGTACGTCTCTAACTTTTGCGGTGCGGCGTATAACTATTATGGCGCGCTTGGGTACTTTTTGCGGCGGGTTAAACGCCCAAATGTTCTTTGCTTTAAAAGTACATTTGCGCGCTATGCCGCGCCGCAGAGAAGCACCCAGGCGCGACGTTAGACACCGCACCTCGAGCCCTCAAAAGTTGGGTATTCAGTGAATGAATTTTTCTGAAGCCAACGCCGATCAGTTTGCAAATGCACTTGTTGCGTGAAGCAAATTAGAAAATCATTATACTTAAATCCCTTAATTTGCAGGAAACGGTGATAGATCAGAAAAGGACATTTTAACTGCTAAAATATGAAATACTTGCTATGGTTAAATGGTTAAAATTGCTTTTAGTCAAACTCAAGGATCAAATGCTTAATAATAATATCAGTATCAATGAGTTTCCCGTGCATATATGGAGTGGTTTTGGGTATTTTAAGTTTCCTGATTCTATGAACATAATTTAACTTATTTGTGCTTGAATTTATGATAACTCTGGATGTGTATCCGAAATTTATAACATTTAGTTTTGCAATTATTCTTCTTTTTTTTCTTCGAAGTTGTGATATGCTGTGTGGGCATGCATCGATCGATGATCTGATCATGAAGGGATTGATATGATAAAGAGGCATATTCTACAGTAGTACAGTGTGCGCAATTTAAATTTCATTAAATTTATCGTATTTTCTAAACCATGTGCAAACGTAGGGTCACGCAATTCAAGCAACTTCATTGAAAACAAATTTGTCTAAAATCGAGAGCCTTCCTTCTAAAATAAATAATAGTTCTTGAGTGTGCGCATGCACTTACTGAGTGTGCGCATGCACTTTCTGAGTGTGCGCATGCACTTTCTGAGTGTACACATGCACTTTCTGAGTGTACACATGCACTTTCTGAGTGTGCGCATGCACTTTCTGAGTGTGTGCATGCACTTTCTATGTGTACACATGCACTTTCTGAGTGTGCGCATGCACTTTCTGAGTGTGCGCATGCACTTTCCGAGTGTGGGCATGCACTTTCTGAGTGTGCGCATGCACTTTCTGAGTGTACACATGCACTTTCTGAGTGTGCGCATGCACTTTCGAGTGCGCGCGTGCACTTTCCGGGTGCGCGCGTGCACTTTCAAGTGCGCGCGTGCACTTTCGAGTTCGCGCGTGCACTTTCGAGTTCGCGCGTGCACTTTCCGAGTGCGCGCGTGCACTTTACGAGTGCGCGCGTGCACTTTACGAGTGCGCGCGTGCACTTTACGAGTGCGCGCGTGCACTTTACGAGTGCGCGCGTGCACTTTACGAGTGCGCGCGTGCACTTTACGAGTGCGCGCGTGCACTTTACGAGTGCGCGCGTCTGGCAACGCGCTTGCACTTTCCGAGTTCGCGCGTGCACTTCTCGAGTGTGCGTGCGCACTTTCCTAGTGTGCACGTGCACTTTTGAGTGCAGGCGCACTTTCCCAGTGTGCACGTGCACTTTCCGGGTGTGCATGCACTTTCCGAGTGCCGCGAGCGTGTACTTAATTCCGTAATCGTTGCAAGACGTTGTCTAGGGCCCATTTTTTTCCAAATGAGACTCTCCGAGTCTGGAGTGTAGACGAGCGAAAGGGGGTCAAGGAACGACTGGCCATGGCAACGTGTTTAGCAATTATTTTCATGTTTCTAGTGTTTGTTTACGCAAACATATGTGAGATTTAACAAAAAAGGAAAATAATCATTGCCCACCCTTTGCCAGTTTTCACCAACTTTTGATATGATGCTTTTGATTTATATCACAGTTGCATTCAGTTTAATTTCATTTTGGAACTTAGTTAATTGATACTTTTGAAGTGATCAATCACCTGCATGCTGTCCTGCTGATGGGAAATCATAGATGACAGGGCATGGAAACCTTACAACTGTAGGGCAATCACTGCTGATCAGCTGATTAACAGTTTTGTGGCTCTTCTGTTTCTGATGTCAATCATTAGCCAGACGTTGCCTGCCCCGCGAGGGGGCCAGGCAACGCCTGGCAATCAATCATTGAATAAGAAAATTGATATGCAGTAATTTGTCATGTTTGTAGTATAATCATACACTTTTATAGATAAGACATTGGATTCAATGAAGCCCAAAAATTCTCAATTTTTTTGTCCAGCTTTCATTCAGCTTTTTGTCTCAAGAATGAAAAGTTCTTATTCAGGAACTCAATGAAGATCAAAGTGTGACAAAAAATTCAGAGATAATCATAGTTAAGAAATACATTGATTAAATAATAAATATAATTCAATTTTCATGAATTTTTACTGGAGTTTTCTTGGTCAGGTAAATGGCTGCAGCATCCAATATGGAGACACTGGAATGCATACCAAGAGAGAAAATTTATTTCACTGGACCATTCAGTGAACCTTCTAAAGTTTCTATTGTGCTGAAAAATGTTACATTGAAGAATATGCTTTTCAAGGTAAGATTTTTTTTGGCTCAACTCATTCAGCATGAAAAAGAGCTATCTATTACTAATTTGACTGTATTCATTATCCTTATTCATATTCATATCTCTTGATATTTTTTCCCTCCCCATTGGCGTTTTTGTGAATACAAAAAGGCAAATGAGAGGGTTGGCAGAGATCGTGGTCTGGGAGGGTGAGAAATAGGATATGTGCATAGCAGGTCCAGTTTTGCAATAGAACTACTGTAATTTCTGGAAAGTGCTCCTTTATAATAATAGTCGCGAAAATGTCCCTCCGTCCCTCGTCCCTCCGTCCATCCCCCCCCCCCATATCACATACATCTTCAAAATAACGAATTTCTTAATTCATGGAGCTGTCGGTTGTCAAAAATTTTAATCTCATACGTTGACCAGGCCCATCCGTGCCACATTCCCAGTCACTAAAGTTTTCATATCGACCAAATCTAATGTCCTGAAATTGATTTTCATTTTGACTATTTCAAACACAAAAACACGATTTTTTTCACAAAAAAGATATTGACTGAGTAAATGAAGAAGGCTTTGCCAAATTTGACTATTCTCTGAGAAATGATGTGAAAAATTGAATCAGTATCACAATAAAAAACTGAAATTTTTGTTACACATAATTAACATGTCATTTCATGATTTCAGAGTTCAATCGGTTAGCGCCACAGACTTAGTAGTGCTGGCACGCTTGAGGTCACGGGTTCAAGCCCCACTATATTCAAATTTCAAATTTTTTATTTTCTTAGCTTATCTTCAGTTTTCTGATAGCAAAAATGATCCCTACAGCCCAATCAGTTCATCAGAAAGGTTTTAAATCACGTCACAGAAAGTTTTCAGTAATAAGTTTAATTCAGCAGTTAGATTTGAAAATACATGATGGCACGATACTCAAATAAGCATGTTGCCCAGGTCGTTAAGACTAGAATTTCCAAAAAAATGTTGAGTTACAAGACATCACATCGCTGGGAGGGAAATTAAGCGCCTGCATACGGGAACAATGGACAAACAAGAATTGTGTCGGCAGGCGCAATTCTTGTTCATATGAGCAATTTGATTTATCTTCAGATAAAAACAACTGAACCAAGAAAGTATGGTGTGAGACCAAACTTGGGAATTATTGAACCACAGCAAACAGCCCATATTACTGTCATTCTTCAACCTGGTGATGATGATATCCTGAACCACCAGGGTCATCACAAATTTCAAATTTCTATTCACATCCATGGAGGAAAATAAATCACTAAAATCTGCTGAAGAGATTTGTTTGGCAAACAGTTAACCCTGATCTGGTGTCATATCACAAATTAAGGTGCTTCTTCAAGTTGTCAGATGAAAACAGTGCTGATAAAAATGCTGAGGAACATTTCGATAATCCAAAGGATGCTTCTGAAGTGGTACTACTTAATTGTGATGCAATTAGATTTTCCCAGTAATAATCAATTATCATCTCCCCAATTACCTTATAGTTGTACATAAGGGATCATTTAAATATTACGTAATCACCTAGAGGGGGGAGGGGGTTTCCGAATGATTCCGTTACATGTTATTGTAACAAATACAACTACTGTAAACTTGATAACGAGGGGGAGGGGGGTTAAAATCGGCCAAAAATTGATTATGTAATATGTGAACGATCCCTAAGGGTACTACAGAAGAACTAGAAACGATTTTAATCTATGAGGGTTGCGTTTATGTAAAACAAAAAAATACTGTCTAGTGTTAAATTTTGAAGCAGGTGGTGGTGATTGGTGTGACCTTACCTTCCAAAAAGGAAAATCCCCTCGGTAGCAGATTTCAAAATCCCCTCGGTTTCAAGCTTGCTCGAGCCACGCCAATTAAGTGACATAATTCAATCAGTAAAGCCCGCAGGCGAAAATTTCAAGGTTTTGCAAATGAATCTGCCTCTAAGATCAATTGGTTAATTCATAATGCGATTAAAACAGCCAGCCGTAGTCAAAAAATTTCTCGAAAGTTTTACATCTGAGATTATGTCTAGGATCAATTTAGTGACATATTTGGACCAAAACAGTTCACGCAGGCGGAAATTTTCAAGAGTTTTGCAGCTGAATCTGCCTCTAAGATCAATTTGGTTAGTATATAATGTGATTAAAACAGCCAGCCGTAGGCAAAATTGTAAAGTTTTACAGATCTGAGATTGTGCCTAGGGATCACTTGATTGGCAAATTGATCAGTACAGTTCACGCAGGCGAAAATTTTTATGGTTTTGTGCCTGAATCTGCTCTCTAAGATCAACTCGTTTAATCTATAATGTGATTAAAACAGGCAGTTGTTGGCAAAATTTTGAAAGTTTTACATCTGAGTTTGTATCTAGGACCAATTACTTGGCAAAATTCGATCAGTAGAGCTCCGCAGGCGAAAATTTTAAAGGTTTTGCACATCCAGCCGCAGGCAAAATTGTGAAATTTTTTCATCTGATTGTGTCTAGGATCAATTGATTGGCAAAATTGATCAGTACAGTCGTCAGCAGGCGAAAAATTTCAAGGTTTTGTACCTCATTCTGCCTCTGAGATCAATCTGATAATGTATAATTTGATTAACGATCCTTTTCTGGGCCATAGGCGTTTTTCTATCCATTATCTGTCATTGAGCTAATACAAAAGTTTAAAAATGGTCATATTTTTCACCTCGTTTGGCATGTCACTTTTTCCTCATCTGCCATGCCCCACCTCTCTTAGTAATTTTCGCCTTACCTTTCCCTCAATCCTCACCTTTGGCCTTAATTAATACTTTCATCACCTCACTTGCACTTCCTCTCACCTTACATCTCATCACAAATCACTGTTACTTCCCTCACTATACTTCCCTCACCTCACTTCCTCTCACCTCCACTAGTTACCCTCAGTCCCTCACCATACTTCCCCACATCTTAATTAGTTAATTCCCCTCACTTTACGTCCATTCAGCTTACTTCCCCTCACCTTGAGGCTTGATTCCCTGCTTAAATCTCCTCACCTTTGATTTCCTCACCCCATCTCCCTTCTACCCATCACACCATCTTCCCTCGGCTTCACTTCCTTGCCCCACTACCACTTCCCTCACCTTATGATTCACGTCCCCTCACGTCCCTTTGTATTCCACCTTTTTTTAATGCATTTTTACAGCTAAATTGATCCACGTTGTTATTAGAACACATAAGTCGTGAATAAATATGATTTTTTAATCAAATCTTTATTCAAGCGTGCACGCATGCTGTGCATCTTTGACTGCTGAAAATCCCCTCGGTTTTCCAATGTGGGTTCTCGGTAGCACAGCCGCTTACCCTGCTACCCAGAATTTTGAAGACCTTTCGGTGTGACTAAATCAGTTGTTACAAGTTTGTCACACTTTGACCTCTAACTAGACCTTCTATACAATACTTGTGGGAAAATTGGACTAGGAAACTAAGATTTAACTTAATGAGTTTAACTAAAACCTTCACTGTCTGTCAGAGTTCCTTGCACAAACAGCATTTAAGCTTGAAATACAATCACATTGCATGGCATGTATCACAGCTTCACTTCAAATTCCATTTCAACTCACCTGAAGATTGGGATTAATATTGCAGATAGAAGAATTGCAGTTATTATAGAAGATTTTGAAGAAACAAACTTCAATCTTGAATAACAACAGTACAGCAGTTCTCTGATATTAAACTGGATAAGTAACAGTATAGACTGAGGAACCGTTCTTTTGGGCTGGCAAATTGGATGTTCATTATGGTTTATATTTTTGTAAAGAAATTCTGACGATTATTTTATCTGGCCTCAGCACTTCAGGTTATATTGCATCTGTTTAGTGAAGGAAACCCAGAAGAGACTGATTGGAAACCATCACAGTTCCCGACCTTCTAACTCATACTGTGATTAGTTTGCTTGGTGTTTTTTATAAAACTTGTCCCTTAAAACCCCAAATATTTGCAGTTGAAATGGACTCAGAATGTTATAGTTATAATTCTAATTATAGTAAATACAAAATTAAAAAATATGCAAGATAATCTATTTAAATGTTTCAGTACTTTCAGGTTAGTTCTCTGAACAACTTTGTTCTGTTATTTGTTTATTACATTGCTGGATATGTTTTCATTCATGTTTTATGTTACATGCAACAATTCTTTATTTAGAACCGTAGTTTTGAAGTGGAAGGATGACTTTTAAGTTGCCTGGATTTAATCAATGACCACTTCATTCAAATCAGGATTATTTTGTAAGGCCATATACAAATTCTGCAGATATTATGATTTAAATTGATAATCTTGAGCCTCTTTACTTCAGATAATTTATAACTTTATATCTAAATGTTCATTTGACATATTTATATTTTTATTTTATTCAAGACATTTTCTTTATTTAAAGATAATTAATATTTTTTTACAGCAAAGGCTTTATTTTCTGTTTATCTGAGAGTTTTGGTAGTTTTATTTTTAATGAACACAACAAATTATGATATTATGTATATATTTGAAATTCTTCATCCAACTCACTGTATTTGTATACATTATTGAGTGTTGAGTGTGCGCATGCACTTTTTGAGTGTGCGCATGCACTTTTTGAGTGTGCGCGCACTTTTTGAGTGTGCGCGCACTTTTTGAGCGCGTGCGTGCACTTTCTGAGTGCGCGCGTGCATTTTCCGAGTGCGCGCGTGCATTTTCCGAGTGCGCGCGTGCATTTTCCGAGTGCGCGCGTGCACTTTCCGAGTGCGCGCGTGCACTTTCCGAGTGCGCGCGTGCACTTTCCGAGTACGCATCGTGTACTTTTCTGAGTGCGCGCGCGTGCACTTTCCAGTGCGCGCGTGCACTTTCTGAGTGCGCGCGTGCACTTTCCGAGTGCGCGCGTGCACTTTCCGAGTGCGCGCGTGCACTTTCCGAGTGCGCGCGTGCACTTTCCGAGTGCGCGCGTGCACTTTCCGAGTGCGCGCGTGCACTTTCCGAGTACGCACGTGCACTTTCTGAGTGCGCGCGTGCATTTTCCGAGTGCGCGCATGCACTTTTTTTGTTAAATAAGACTCTCCTAGCCTGGAAATGCGAAAGGGGCCAAGAAACGTCTGGCAACGTGTTTAGCAATTATTCAATATTCCCATGTTTGTAGTTTTTGTGTACCCAACCTATGTGACATTTGAGCTTTAACAAAAAAGGAAAAATAATCATTTGTCGTAATTCATTGCCCACCCTTTGTCAGTTTTCACCAACTATTGATATGATGCTTTTGATTTATATCACAATTGCATTCAGTTATTTTATTTCGGAACTTTGTTAATTGATACTATTTTGAAGTGATCAATCACCTGCATGCTGTCCTGCTGATGGGAAATCTACATCATAGATGACAGGGCATGGAAACCTTACAACTGTAGGGCAATCACTGCTGATTAACAGTTTTGTGGCTCTTCTGCTTCTGATGTCAATCATTGAATAAGAAAATTGATATGCAGTAATTTGTCATGTTTTTACTTTGCTAAACACGCGGCGCATACACACACCTATGCGGGCTTAGGAAGTTTTTAGTATACCCATACACCTTTATAAGACATTGGATTGAGTGAAGCCCAAAAATTCTCAATTATTACACCAAACCCACACACTTTATATTCAGCTTTTATTCAGCTTTTGTCTCAAGAATGAATAGCTCTTATTCAGGAACTCAATGAAGGTCAATGTGTGACAAAAATTCTGAGATTATCATAGTTAAGAAATACATTATAATTAAGTAATTTTGAACTTGATTGCTTATAGCATTGACTGAGGGAGACCCCATAGTAAAACACTAAAAATGCAATAATGGATTCAACTCAGTTCTACTTTACACCACTGATTTACTGTGAGTTTCGAGAATACAACATTGAAAATGTTTATATTATCTTGTCTTAAGAAAACTACAGATATGGTGATAAGCACCTTCCTCAGTTAGTTATTTTAATTAGTGTTGTGTTGTAAGTTTAAATAATAAATTAAAACCGATTTTACTGAATTTTTACTGGAGTTTTCTTGGTCAGGAAAATGGCTGCAGCATCTAATATGGAGACACTGGAATGCATACCAAGAGAGAAAATTTATTTCACTGGACCATTCAGTGAACCTTCTAAAGTTTCTATTGTGCTGAAGAATGTTACATTGAAGAATATGCTTTTCAAGGTAAGATTTTTCGGTCCAACTCATTCAGCATGAAAATGAGCTATCTATTACTAATTTGACTGTATTATCCTTATCCATATCCCTTGATATCCTTATCCATATCCCTTGATATTTTTCATATGAGCAATTTGATTTATCTTCAGATTAAAACAACTGAACCAAGAAAGTATGGTGTGAGACCAAACTTGGGAATTATTGAACCACAGCAAACAGCCCATATTACTGTCATTCTTCAACCTGGTGATGATGATATCTTGAACCACCAGGGTCATCACAAATTTCAAATTCTATTCACATCCATGGAGGAAAATAAATCACTAAAATCTGCTGAAGAGATTTGGCAAACAGTTAACCCTGATCTGGTGTCATATCACAAATTAAGGTGCTTCTTCAAGTTGTCAGATGAAAACAGTGCTGAGAAAATTGCTGAGGAACATTTCGATAATCCAAAGGATGCTTCTGAAGTGGTACTACTTAATTGTGATGCAATTAGATTTTCCCAGTAATAATCAATTATCATCTCCCCAATTACCTTTTAGTTGTACATAAGGGTACTGCAGAAGAACTAGAAAAGATTTTGATCTATGAGGGTTGCGTTTATGTAAACTAAAAAAATACTGTCTTGTGTTAAATTTTGAAGCAGGTGGAGGTCATTGGTGTGACTAAAGTCAGTTGTTGTTTGTCACACTTGACTCGACTACTCCTTTTCTATACAATACTTGGTAGGAAAATTTGAGTGCCTAACTACGAAAACTAAGATTAACTTTATTGTTTAACTAAAACCTTCACTGACTGTTAGAGTTCCTTGAACAAACAGCATTTAGCCTTGAAATAATCATTATTGCATGGCATGTATCATAGATTTCACTTCAAATTTATTCCATTTCAACCTCCACCTGAAGATTGACATTGCAGATAGAAGAATTGCAGCGAGTTATAGAAGATCTGAAGAAACAAAACTCAATCCTCAATACAACAGTAAGATACAATTCTGAATTTGATATCAAATTGATAAGTATGACTGAGCAACTGCTCTTATTGGCAAATTGAGATTATGTTTGTTATTTTTGTAAAAGAAATTCCTGATGATATTTTGGTCGGCTTCACAGGAATTCTCACAGTGGTTATATTGTATCTATTTAGGTGAAGGAAACCCAGAAGAGACTGGATATAGCATTGAAACCATCACAGTTCCCTGATCTTCTAACCTACACTGTGATTGGTTTGCTTGGATGGCTCTTTGCAAAACTTGTCCTTTAAACCCCAAATATTTGCAGTTGAAATGACTCAGAATGTTGATAGTTATACCTAATTATATAACATAAAATTAAAAATATGTACATAATATATTTAAATGTTTCAGTACTTTCGGTTATTCTGCTGAATAACTTTTTGTTTATGTTATTTGTTTATTAAGTATTTGTTGATATAAGTTTTTCATTCATGTTTTATGTTACAGTATGTAATACCTTGATGAACTGTAGTTTTAATAAAGGATGACTTTTAAGCTGTCAGATTTAATCAATGACCATTTTCATTCAAACAGATTATTTTTGTTTGCCATTTATAAAATAGGTACCTTGGCACCCAAGTTCTGTGATATTCATGCAGGATTTAAATTGATAATCTTGAGCCTTTATCAGATAATTTATAACTTTAATGACATATCTAAATGTTGCCCATTTTGACATATTTATATTTTTATTTTAACATTCATATCATTTTCTTATTTGAAGATAACACAATTTTTTAATATAAAGGCTCATTTTCTGTTTATTCATTTTGCAGTTCTATTTACCAACATAACAATATGATATGTATATATTTGAAATCTTCATCCAATCACTGTGCATTTGACTGTATATCTAATGAGAATTATAATGTTGGACTCAATATCATGAAATATCGGTCGATGGTCATTATGTGCATAATTATAGTGTGTTCTGATTACATGTTCTTATGAGGACTAAGTTTGGTGTGTGCATCATAATTGTATAATACTGAATCTCTGAAGACTTTAGTCTGTAAGACTAGGCAAATCAATCCAATGGTATGATTGTATTTATAAGTTATAACTGTTCAAATAGCTATGTACAACGATAATGAAACCATTCTCATATCAAAGTTCACAATCAAAAGAGAGAAAAAGTGTGCCAATGAAAATATTGAACTTGTTACGTATTCAATTTTATAGGATACATAATCTTGTGTATAGTATGATAAAGCACGTGAGTCACAGACTTTAATTTGGCAGTACAAGTTCCATGGCAATGAAACAGAGCATTTAGTAGCTAGGAGGACCTGTGTTACAGAAATAGGTGCTGATATCACTGGGCAGTTTGAAGTCAGTTCTTTTGAGTTTTTCTTATTTGCATTGTGTGAACTTCTTCTCGCTGTATACTATGTGTTGATTATTGAATTAACATCCCGCGTAATTTTGACGTGAACGTGAAACTTGAAAGCTCATATTAGGCGAAGTATTTTCAGAATATATCCTGAATTTAGAATTTTATGAAAGTCTTATCAATTTAAAACGATAAGATAAATATACATATAGTCACGTGGTGATAAGAGCATACAGAGTGATGTAAATAGCAGCATTATCAAGACTTCAACAGTATTGATTTACTGTCTGCAACTCACTGTATATGAAACACGCTGACCAAAGCGCAAATTACGCATTTCACCTTCTATTCCTGGGTGGTTCTTGGTTTTATGTGTCGCTGCGTTTATTAGATTATAATATACTTCACACGTGTGCTTTCCATGAATCTGCCAAGAATAAGAGACCACATCAAAAATAATATACGCTGCCTTAAAATCTAGGTATTTATTATCATGTAATTTCCATTTTAAGCTTCGCGATTTCGATACTGTTACGACGTTTTAGTTTGAACGATACATGTTATATGCTTTCTGATAAAATCCGAGGTTGTTTTGTGGTAATGATAGCTTGATGGTATAAATAGTCATTTAATGATGTATCGTATCTCATAGCAACCAACTAACCGTACCCCGTTTCCTAGAAAATGACACGTGCAAGCCGTGCCTTCTCCATACAGCAGGAGGGAGATCCCCTGATCCCTAACGGAGACGACTCCGACCCCGAACCAGCCCCACCCCCGCCCAAAGACCACTACAACTTCTCCTACATCGCCATGGTGTTGTTCGGGATCGCTGCTCTTCTTCCCTGGAACATGTTCATTACTGCCACAGCGTATTATGATGAGAAGTTCAAAACGGGATCCGAGTTGGTTCAGAAGCAGTTCGAGAACTTCTTCACGATCTTCTCGCAGATCACGAACGTGGCGTTTCTCTTCATCAACGTGCACCTACAGAGCCGCTTCACGGCGTTCAGCAGGATCATGAGCAGTCTCATCGTCATGCTGCTCATGTTCATTACTACTGTTGTTCTGGTGTGGATAGACACCTCCTCCTGGACTAACCAGTTCTTTGCTTTCACTCTGTTTACGATTGTCCTGTTTAACGCCTGTTCGGGCGTGTTTTCGGGCGGAATATTCGGGCTGGCGGCGTCCTTCACTTCACGACACATTCAGGGGTTCATGATAATAATAAATAGGAATGTTGCAGCTTACTGAATTCTAATTTAATGATTTTAAGAATTTTGAAAATCTTGAAAACAGCATTTCTCATTAATCACCGATATCGATATTAACCGGTCGATGTATCTCAGGGGTTTATGAGTGGTCAGGGTGTTGCAGGGATATTTGCGAGTGTTGCCATGATAATATCCCTTGCCGTAACTCATGGTATGTCGGTACTGTTATTACATCTTAAAAATGAATATTTTGATGTCAGTACTATTTCATTTTTGGTATATAATTTATGATTTTATCGATCATGGTTTGCCAGTTTGGCGTATGGATTTATATTTTCCTTCGCCACCTACGCAATTCAGTCGTCATCTTAGAAACTGACTGCTAATTCCGTCACTATAGAAAAACATCTCCCCAGGTGAGGACCCCATTCAGAGTGGTTTCTACTACTTCATATCCGCTACTCTAGTGATAGGGGCTGCCCTCATCATCTACCCTATCTTCCTAAACCTCCCCATATCAAGATTCTACCTAGACCAGGTCACGGACGAGGTAAAATGTTTTATAATTTTATATCGTCACTGATTTTCTAATCTGTTTTAGAATTCTGGATTGCGATCATGGTCAAAACTCAAAAATAACTACTCCCTTCTTTGAACATTAAATACTTATATTCCCTTTTTTTAACCCCCTTCTTCTCCAACAGCTGTCCCAATCATTCCGTTCCCCCAACATCTCCACCTTTACGATCCTCAAGAAGATCCGGTGGATGCTGTTCTCCGTGTGGCTCACCTTCGCCGTCACCATCTCCATCTTCCCAGTCATTACCTCTGCCATTGTCAGCGTGCGGGCAGACAGCCCCCTTACCACCACCTACTTCACTCCCATAACCTGCTTCCTGCTCTTCAACTGCGGGGACTTCGCGGGCAGGATAGTGGCGGGCTCGCTGCCACCCCTCAGCCACAAGTGGCTGGTAATCCTCAGCACCTGCCGCCTCGTCTTCATCCCGCTCTTCCTCTTCTGCAACTGCAGACCGGACGCCCGGACCCTTCCCGTGTGGTTTGACAGTGACGTGTGGCCCATTCTGTTCATGTCGGTTTCTCGTTGTCTAACGGCTACTTCGCGTCCTTGGCAATGATGTACGGACCTGAACTAGTGGAGAGTGGTCCGGAGGCAACCACTGCAGGGGCTTTCATGGCCTTCGCTCTCGGAGTCGGACTCATGAGCGGGGGGTTCATTTCATTCGCCATGAACACCATCCTGTGAGGGAGTAGCTTTCAAAGAAACGACTGATTTATGAATCATACATCAAAGTCTTGCTTGATGCAATTTCATGTTTTGATCAAAGATTGCCTCGGGTTCCCGAATTATTCATACAGAAGTACATATAATACCGTTCTTATTCTATCTGCGTTTCACATTCAGATGATGTTATAAAGCTTACCGATGTTTGATATAATTCCATTTGAAATACAAAATATAGAAAATGATATTTTGGATACGAAAATAAATTATCCTGTTATATCCAACGGCAACAGAGATAATTAGAAAAGCCCAACACGTGGGTGCTTTATATAGATATTCTGCTGTTGTTGTTTGATTCATTTAAAGATTTAAATCATTTCGTATGAATTTGTTAAATGTTTTGTTAAATCTTTATTATTAAATGTAGCTAATTAAATCGACAGAGTAAATTGCATGTAATTCTCTATTAAAATGGGACGTTTATTTTGTTAATATTGATCAATAATGACGTGATGTAATATCGATAAATTCTGAATTATTTGATACGTATATTTTTGTTGTGCTGAATGTTTGATGTACATAATGTGTTCCAGCTTGGAAATGAATACAGATTAAAGGGTCGGGTTAGATTTTAATAATTTTTAATTAATTCGTTAGATAACTGTTTTCGGTATAATTTCATTAACGCAGAATCTTTGTTAGTGATTAGGTAGTTCTTTACTTGATAGTCCTTAGTTCTTAAGTTGTTATTCCTTAGTTCTTTAATTGTTGGTCCTTAGTTCATTCTTTCATTTGTGCATTTTGGTGGAGGTAGTACAGCATGATATATGAATCTCCGCAAAAGATATTATTTTTCATGTTTTCATATGTAATTTAACTGAATTTTCGTATCTGAAGAATCACTGTTTTATTTGTTTCATTGAAATTGGTATCTGAAAATTTCGTTCAAATTAATAACTATAACTCTCCGAAGATTAATGGTAGTACAGAACATGAGTTCATTGAAAAGGTTAGAATTTACTGCTTCAGTTATCAGAAGGTTGTTGGAATAAGGTAGAATTTCTAATATATTTATTACTCTTGAGTAGGTTGATGGAAGAGAATGGTAGGTTCTGTGCAGACGATGGTAACGTTATTGTGGAGCGGGTTCTGGATTGGTTCTATGAGCAGGGGATTCAAGTCCTCACTGACCCTAGGTAAGGGATTAGTGGTTATATTGTGTTGATTCTACTTAGTTCCTTGAAATTAAATCTTTCCTAACTCTGGTCGTAAGAATGTGAAAAGAATTTTCATCATATTCTGTACCGATTGTGTTCCCTGAACGCTCAATTTAAAACCCTCAATTTAATTCGCTTGAAACTCAATGAACAGGTTTTACAGGTTCCGTGACTTCGTCACCCGCCTCTCTTCCGCCCAATCCCCCGTAAAATCCATGAAACAGACCGTCCCTCTCTCCGAGTTCTGTGACATCCTAGACTCCCACCCCATGGCTAATGCTGTGATAAACAGCCACCTCATTGTGGAGGATATGGCGTCCTTCAGGAGCAACGTGGAGGACGCCTTTGAGTCCGTGCGGAGCGACAACTCGGGGAACATAACGACGTACATTCCGGGTCTGTCAACCTACGACGTTAACAAGTGGTCCGTGTCTTTCTGTTCGACGGACGGACAGATTATTTCGCTGGGAGATTGTGATGATACGTTCACCATGCAGTCCGTTACCAAACCCATCATGTACGGTATTACCTGCGATCTCATTGGCTCAGCTGAGGTACACAAATACGTGGGCCGAGCTCCGAGCGGGTTCGGGTTTAACAAGATCATGTTGGGTCCGGACCGGAGACCGCATAACCCTCTGATCAACATCGGAGCTATCACAGTAGCAAGTCTCATCCACCCCAACCTACCCCTCTCAGAACGGTTTAACGCGTGTTTCTCCAAAGTACAAAGCGATGGGGGCGGGGTTCACCCCCACTAACGTGTCGTTTAACAACGTCGTCTACCTGTCTGAGAAGCAGGCTGGACACAGGAACTACGCTATAGGACACTACCTGCTGAATGAGGGGTGTGTCAATGCGGCGTCAACTAGTAGACTCATGGAGATACTGGAGCTGTATTTCCAGCTGTGTTCTATTGAGGTGGATACCACTACTGCTGCTATCATGGGGGCTACGCTAGCTAATGGGGGGAGGAATGTCTTCACAGGTAGGGAGGACATGGTGCTTAAATTGCAAATTTACTGCATTACCGAGATTGCATGATTTTTGTCGTTCAATGGACTCCAAATTGTCAGAATTTATACCTATGGAAGGATTTGCCTGATAAACTGAACATTTGAACAAATCCCCATAATTTTGACCATATCAAACTTCTCAATCTTTTGCAGGTGACCAGGTGTTGTCAGTGAACACGGTACAGAACGTCCTATCCCTCATGTTCAGCTGTGGAATGTACGAGGGTAGCGGAGAGTGGGCGTTTGAGGTGGGACTGCCGGCAAAATCAGGAGTATCAGGTTGGTGTTCGGTCACTGTTCTTAGAAAAACATGATGACAATTGACATTTAAGGAAGATTACATCCTATTCTAAAGACGGAACATATTCGAAACATATTGTATTCACAACTTTATAATTTCCACCGAAATCCTCGCAAACGATTTTAATCGAATCTCCACATTCCCAGGTCTGATAATGGTGGTGTTCCCTAACCTCGGGAGTCTGACGATGTGGTCGCCCCTCCTAGATCACCATGGTAACAGTGTCCGAGGAGTGAAGTTCACTTCCAACCTCATGTCTCTGTTTGAAACAGAGGACAAGCAGTGTTTCTTCCATCCCTTCAATAACCGTAACTCTGTGATGAGTTCCCTGCAAAGGAATCCCGAGGTGGGGAACCTCGCCATGGCCCAGAGCATCATGTACCCAAGACGGGGTTACCATAGCAACGCTAGACAACATACCGCTGTCTGTCCACCTGTCTGCCAGTCTATGTGTAGTGCAGGTTGTAGCAGAGTGGCTCTGCGAGCTGGTGCGGTTAGGAAGATTTTACAAGCTGCCAAGAGAATCGTCCGATGTTAAAAAATATTCCTGGCTGTGTCGTGAACTTGCTGGAACTCTGGAAATTTAACTGTGGAGATTCATGGTAGGGTATCTTCCAAGAAATATAGGGATTAAATAGATTTTAATTCATTGCGTTATTTATCAAAGTTGAATTGCGCTCTACATAAATCATGTAATATATTGTTATTTTTTGGATTTTATCTGTTTAGGTTGACTTTTATACTTGCTGCCAAATATTGTTGGTTATTTGTTTTTGAAAAATAAATGTTTATTCTTTTGTTTTAAAAAATTGATAAATTAGGCTAGATAACTTTATTTTGATCATATCATTATTCTCGTATCTTTTTAATGCCCAAGTTGAGTGATAGTTCCCAAACTTTTCTCTTCCCACTTCATGACAATCATCAAAATGATTTTACATTGGATTACTGTAGCCTTAGGACATATTATTATGAACATTCAATTTCATATTTAGGTCATTCATATCAAAGTATTGAATTGAGTATGTTTAAACTGTAAAGTATCTTTTCTTTTTATAATGTTTAAACTGTAAAGCTGTAAATATGATGTGACATTGAAGTAACCTGTAAGTACGTTATTTAGATATTTATTGATAGCTGCATAAGTTTGGTGATTTTATAAGTCTGAGTATTATTATTTAGTTATTTATTAGACTATATTATTGATATTAGATATTTTCATCTATTGATAAACACAGTGTTTCACTGGATCCAATTTACTTCGGGACTTCAAACTTCAAGCTGGTTAAACTGCTTCCGATTGATATTTGAGGTTACCAAATACCAAGTTCATCGAATAAAATTTGTTCTATTTATTCTATTTATTCTATTTAGAATTTTTTCTATTTAGATACATCTAAATACTGAAATTGGAATCAAACATAACACTTGACTGGCTCGGCTAAACTGAGATCAAGAGATTGCTGGTGAACTTTTTCCACGGTAGATTTCGTCGGCCTTATTCCAGCCATCTAGGAGAAAATATCACAGTATCAATTAAACACTAATCGGTTTACCCCAGTACTTCTGCAGTTCTCACTTGAACAATGAACACGTGCATAGTGGTATTGTGTTGTGCTAGGGATTCACTTTGCAGACTGTTGCTCATGCCCCATATTGCTTAAAACTAATTACTAAAGATGTTTTGTGTACATCTCTTCTATATCCCCAAATTACGAATTGATATCCTAAAATTAGTAATGAACCAAAGTCTAGACTAGAATATAATTATCAATAGACTACCACTGCCCTCCTTGTTCCTTATCAAACCACTTCGCAAACCATCCCTAACTCCCCAACCCTCCTCTGACAGCTCACAGCATGACATCACCATGACATCATCCCGCCCGCCCTCTCGCCCGCACCTGACCCGCGAACTCCACTCCCGGAAGTACCGGCTCCTCGCCCCCTACCCGTCCGCGGGCATTGTACCGCACATACTACCCCCGACACTTCTCTGTGATAGAGCGCTTCAACAGCTGGGTCTACTGCGGACAGTTCTTCAGGTAAATAATGGTTTAAATAGTAAAAACGGTTCAAACACCTCTAGTATAGAGTAGTAACAGGGGCATTTCAAACTGCACTTTGCGCATCTTTTAGACATTTGAAATTATTAATAACATGTCGGTTTGCCGCGCAAATTTAAGCCGCGTAGACTGCATAATTTCGAACTGTCACCGTAACATTAACATACTCCATCCCTCCTCAGAGATGGTGAGTACTTCCTGTGCGCGTGTCAGAGCGGCAACATCACGGTGTACCGGGTAGGTACCGGAGACGAGGGCCTCGCCATGGAGAACAGCTACATCTGCCGGGACGTGCAGTGGAGCATCACCGACATGAAGCTCAGTCCGGACAGCAGACACATCGCTTACAGTTCCTGGAGTGGGAATGTGCATCTCATCCCCTTCCAGGAGGGATCTGGGGGCACGGAGCTGTGTTTGCCGTTATCTGATGCGCTGTCTGCGTCGTATTACGCGCTCTGCGCGTTCAGTCTGTCGTTCTCAGCGGATGGTAAGGAGTTGATAGCAGGAACTAACGATGGGAAGGTTATTATATACGATCTGCAGAGTGATACGAAGGCTGTGATCGTGGGTCACGTGACCGATGTAAACTCCATTTCCTTCTCCGCACAGACTAATCACGTGATCTACTCAGCGGCAGATGACGGGGTTCTCAAGATCTGGGATCGTCGTATCTTGAACGAGAGTAACCCGGAGCCCGTGTCTGTGTTCGTGGGTCACGTGCACGGGATTACATTCCACGACTCCAAAGGAGACTTCAGATACCTGCTCACGAACAGCAAGGACCAGACCATCAAGCTGTGGGACACGCGGCGTCCGTCCCAGCTGAGCAGCGTGGCGGACGCTCAACGCGTCGTCCAGCGGAACTCACAGATGTGGGACTACCGGCAGTTCAGGAACAACGTGGCACCCGGCTACGGCATCGAGAAGTGCCACCAGTACCTGATGAAGAAACGCGACAACTTCGAGCGTGCGGAGGTGGATGACAGCGTACAGACGTACATGGGTCACTCCGTCAGTACGACCCTGCTCCGAGCCCGGTTCTCTCCCGCCTACTCCACCCTTCAGAAGTACATTTACACGGGCAGTGTGACGGGTAAACTCTTCATATACGACGTGCTGAGCGGGGACATTGTGTTCCAGAGCAAGCGAGGACAGTGCCACTCGCACATCGTACGGGATGTGTCCTGGCACCCGTACGAACCCATGATATTCACGTCATCTCTGGATCAGTTGCTAGGGTGCACCATGTACAATGCGCACCCTTTCTCATACGAACCAATGGAGCAGGAGTCAGGGCTCATTTAACTTATAATGGATCAGGAGTCAGGGCTCATGGTGTATTAACCTACCTCTTGTACCTATGCATCATCTCTGAAGTAAGGGATTATATTGGGAGGTTGTGAGTGGCGGTATGATCGTGGTTTTGGTGGAACCGCGGATAATTTTCGTGTCCTACAAAGGAAAATGGACAAACGTAAACTTCAAAGCGAACTATCAGACTGCTTGATTTCTGTGACCCACAGTAACTTATTATAAAGCTCTTTATTTGAAGCTGATCTTGGCTGGGATACAACTGATAAAAGTAAACGGACATTGCCAAAGGGTCCCGCCTCAGAAACAGTTCAATGACGGAATGTATGTAGAATGTATCTAGATAAATGTATTGTTGATAAAGATCAATCAGTAATTACTTGTTATGGTGGGGAATCTATCTAAGGTTCTGTTTTTGATTTATTTAAGCAATGTAAACTTTGGTCACTGGTCAGTTGAATCAGACAATTCTCTTATTCTCTTATTCCTCTCAGTATTGAGTGACCCAGTTGCGCCTTTTATTGTTGTTTTAAAACTGGATGAGTTTATGAGTCATAATTATCATCTGATGGAATTATTAAAGCAAGACTATATTTAGATGATAACTGTGGAAAATCACCCGATTAACACATGTATATTATATGATGATTAACTGATGATAAACTCATATTATTATGCAGCATGATGATGACTCATGTGAAGTCAATACTCATTTAACTCAATAGTGATGAATTATTTTATCATTTTTAGCTTATTTGATTTTAGCAATTCTTATGGAATTCTTATTTTATTTCTTTTATATTTTACGCTTGTTAAGGTAATCAAATATTGTTGTGTTTCATTGCACACCTTTCTCATTATTTTGATAATAATGTCTTGCATCAACGCTTTTCTGTTTGATTTTCATTCAACGTTTTTGAACAGAAACATGAGACCACAAAACCAAGTGTGCGTGCATCAGACATCGGCTGTTACACATTATAAAGGTTAAATGCAGGTGGCCTAAAAGAAATTTATATTTATTTACGAGCAAATTGTAATAATACGAAATATTGGAAAGGATCAGTGCACTGAAATAAAAGATGTACGGTATTCAGTGAGACAAATAAACATCGCAACTAAAACGATCAATTAATGTAATAATATATTTACAAGTTATGATATGATTATTTATATGTGATATATAAAATTACATTCAAATTTGTAATAAATAAAGTAATCATATAAATTACAATATTTCGTATAGTTTATTTCTCGGTACTTCTTGCTCGATGATGATAGATAAATCTAATGGATCTCCTTTCTGGAATTTATAACTAACACTGTTCATATTATTATACATACTACAATTTACATAGTTTAAACATATTATCATACATTTAATTACAATGTATAAAATCTGAAATTTGGAATAAATCTACTATCAATACAATTACAACATCAAAATTTCATTCGCACTTTCATGGATTTCATGAGTCTCTGTATGAATACCAAGTGATACGTGCACTGACTGAGATCTGTGATTGTTCTTATGTAAATGATTAATGAGTATTGGTATCGGCATTGGGAAAGTGATGACTAAGTGATGAGTACAGGTTGGTAAGTGATGCCTGAGTGATGAGTAGCATCTGAGTAAATGACGCCTGGGAGACGACTTAGTGATGACTGAGTGATTGCTGAGTGATGAGCAAGTGATGACTGAGTGATTGCTGAGTGATGAGCAAGTGATGACTGAGAAAGTGATGAGTGAGTGATGGGTGTGGTTGAGTTAGCGAGCAGCGTTGGTTGTGCTGTGTTTTCTGAGGTGAGGTGGCAGGAACCGATTGATGGACACCTGAGAGATGGATGTGAAAGAGATGCGTTTGCAAATCATTAGTGTAAAGATATGATATGGAAATATTACGATTATTATGGCTGTGCTGATGCAGTAACTGATTAATGCACCATTAATTCATATACGATGTGTGCTTCACTACTGAACTAAAATGTACGTGGCTACATGCATCAAAATAATAAGCTAGGAGTAGTTCTCGATACTGCAGTTCACTATTAATTCAATCATCAAGTATACATGTGTATAATGTATATAATGTATACTGAAACGTGTAGTGTATACCTACGCATATAACTTACAAGAACTATATCTATCAGGATGATCATGATAAAGTAAGGAGGATACAATTATAATGTAACAATAATATCAGGTGACTGCATAGATGTTGGCCGATCGATCAAATTAATAAAATCAAAACACGGAAAAGTGGTCGTGCAGGCTTTCCGCTTTGTTCGTGTTATCGTAAATGTAAAAACAATTGTAAACATATCCACAATTCGTATCCTTCAAATCTGCTTATGTTCAAGCGTTCAAAAAGTTCAAGCGTTTTAGATTTAATAATTTGTTAGATCGACCGGCATCTATACAGGCCCTCACAACACATATATAAAAGTGTATTAGAACATAATTTAAGGTTGTCTAGGGAATCACTCCAGGTCACAATAAAGCAATAGTAGTTAATCAAAAGGTGTCTACCCGATACAAGGAAATTAGTTATGTATAATACAAGTATGATAATAGTTATTGAAAGATAATAGTAGGCAAAATAATCATAGCAAAATTTCGATATATAGTCATAGGGTGCAAATCTCAATATTACCAACTAAACATTTAATTCAACTCAAATCGGTGTGATTCATTTCTACTTCACTACTTCTCTAACAAGTTAAGGGGCAATGACTTCCGTTTACATTTACCCTTACAGTTGGTTGTGATTCTACATATTTTCAGCAAAGTGTAAACCCAAAAGACCTTTCAGAGCCGATCTATGCCCATGAAGCCATAAAGGTAATAGACTCGGGGAATCATTGCCGTTTACAATAAAATATTGTACCAACATTCTGTAAGATGATATGATATAACTTAGAACAGCATTACTGGATAGGGGTAACTTTCTCACATCCCATCTGTCAACCCATCATGTTTGATTGGTTGACAGAGGTAAATTGAGCGTTATCACACCAGAATCACACCCAATCACACCAGTATTGCGCATGTTACTGATAATGGTGTACACAGACCGCTCAACCGATTGGTGAGCTTGAGTAATGCTGCTCTAAATAAGCCACAAATTAATACAAAAGATAAGACTACTTCAATAACCTTTTTATGGGCACCAATGTTAGTCGCCGACTGGTTAACGCTCACCTCGTGCGCCTTTCTCTCCTGCTCGGCTAGTGTGTGATAGTAGTGAGTGAAGTGGAGACTTCTCTCTCCCCAGAGGAGGAGAGAGGAGTCAATTTCACGGTATTTTCACGTACCGTCAGTGACATGAAACATATGCAGTGCATTATAATATGATAATGTGTTCTTGTGGTTAATATTTCGCACAGCACATAATATATTAACAAAGAGAGCTTGTGAGAAAGTCGGTCATGTTGTGATGTTTCGCTAATAAGTCAATATAGCAGAAATGAGCATATTCTTGGAGCTCGCAATGTGGTAGGAGGGATAAAGCATACTACCATTACATGAAGACATAATATTTGAGTGCATGTAACACCAGGGCCACCTTCCTACTGTCAGGCTCAAGGTGAGCCACAGATTGACATTGTGCTTTATTTGAATGCACAAAAAATTGAAGAGTAGGAACTGCTGACTCAAGCAGATATTGGAAATCGCCGGTTTCATTTCGGATAGAAAATTCTATTCTTTATGACTTTCTGCGAATTTATCTAATGGGGCATTTTGTGGATAATTACATTATTTGGAAGGAGTAGGGGTGGTGGATTGGTGGAGACTGGTTGATGCTTTTCCCTCCCAAACCACATTTAGTTTACGGCAAGATGAAGAAAATACATTTCAAACAATACCTAATTACTGTACCTAGGAATTTGCGTCTTCCTGACTGGAATTTTAAATTAATATACTTGGAGTACATCATGGGTTCGTTCATTTTGAATAAATTAATATGATATCATGGTGGATTGAAGATCACAAGAGTGTCTCTGAACGGAACAATATTAATACTTTATACATTAAAAAGGGGCAGGAGGGAGCACTACGTCGACTTAGTCTCGCTCTGTCTACCTGTTTCCTGTATGATCTCTGTCAAGTCCTGGATGTAGATCTGTATCTTCTGCAGCTGCTGCTCTGTCGTTTCTGAGGTCTGAGAAAAAGAACGAAAATTGTGATTAGGAGCGGAGAAAAAATGTTAACTTTTCGATTCATTTAGTTGGCGTACGACTGACATTGCTTTAAATTACAGTTTGACCAACAATTTCATTAAGAAATTAGACTAATGAGATTCGAACCTATTTCAAGTATCGAAGTTCCATATTAAAAAACTGAGGGGCTCCGTACAGGCCATTGCTATTGCGACATATAATTGCAGTATGTGATTTAGATACTAGATAGAGATGTAACTTAAAAGCACCCACCTCCGCCTTGGTGCGCATCTGTTTGTGTATGAGCATGAAGAGGTTGTGAGTAGCCATCTTAATCCGGCCCAGGAGTAGAGTCTGTCTGGCTGCCGTGTTCTTGATATGTGTCCACACACTCTCCCACTTCACTGCAGCGCTCTGTGCTGTCTCCAGCTGCATCTGAAAGGGAGATATGGAGTTAGAACACGTTTATACCTGGTTTTGAGAAAGTAGTATAAGATACCGACTTTTATCTGTGAATCACGTTCTTTGTTTGACTTCAAGCTCTGCTGGCCAACATTGTAATGTAGGACTGTTAAAATGTAATAAGTTTATAGCTTTCATCGCGACATTGCTGATTATTGGAGCTCAGAGTTATGATTACTTGACGTAATAAACTACCAGTCAATCCGCGTGTATAATTAGATTGTCATAGTAACGCAGAGAGTCTTTATTGAGTTGTTATCTTTGAGTCAGAGAGCAATAGTAACAGCACGGATTCGTTGTGGTCAGACAGAAGTCTTTCAGAGCATGGCAACGCTTTTAAGAGTGATATTTGCTTAGTCGTTACCCCATAAGCAACCCTATCTCTTTATCAGAACTCAGAAGTCGTTTTATTTGTTTAAAGAATGGCCGTTATTGAATGAAAACAACCAAAAACCATTGAGAAGTGATCAACAGAGAAAATTTCTGTAAAAACAAATAAATTGCGAGGAATTTGAATGTCTGTAAGCTCTCAAAAATTAGCAACAACAATATCAATCTACTGTGATTATCAATCTACTGTGATTATTCCTTAGCACGGTAACTTACCGGACTCTAATGAGTAACATCCCAGCTATGATAACGTTTCCATGATCAAAGAGTAACCATGACAACTAACTGACTAATTAACTAAGGGCAAATACTGTAACGCAAGTTTCCTGACAATATACATTCGATGTATTTCATCGCTCAGCACACAGCAAAAAGCAACCGATCGCAGAGAAACTAACTACACAACGGAGTCTGTGTACATATTAAAAGCATATATAATGTTATGCAGACCACGTGACATGTTTGAGTGAAGTAGCTTGTACTGATATAGCCAACGCTGCGAACATGCTAAGCATCCTTTGGCATGACTCTCTCTCTCTCTCTGCATTGCTCCATCTTTCAGACTTTCACAACTTCTCTCACTCTCTCTCTATAGCTCTAATATTTCGGACTCTGACTCCCTCACTTGCACCAGATTCTCTCCACAACTTCTGTCTGAGATTGAATGAGTTTCGCACACATCATGTAGCGTATATTGAATGTAGAATGTACGGCACATTACCACTTGTGCAAACCGCCGATTCGGCGCCTATAGGCGCCGAATCGGCGCCTATAGGCGCCTAGGTATAGCCTATAGCCTTTTTCGGCGCCGATTCGGCGCCTATAGGCGGTGCCGCTTTTTCGGCGCCTAGGCGCCTATAACTGACATTTTCATTTTTTCGGCGGTCATCGGCGCCTATAGGCGCCGATAAGCGCCGATAAGCGCCTATGGACCGCCTATCGGCGCCGTCGGCGCTTTTCGACCGCTTATCGGCGCCTATATTTCGGCGCCTACAGGCGCCTATAGGCGCCTGTAGGCGCCGATGCTGATTTTCTGTCCTCGGCTACGATATTGATTTTCGGGAATATAACTTCTCTCCTCTTTTCGGCGCCTATAGGCGCCTATAGGCGCCGATGACTAAAGTAGTCCTAAATTGGCCCGCAACATTGTTGCACAGTATGTCTTCCACATTTGGGTCAGGATTAGGGCTAGGCTTGGGGTTGTTAGGGTTGGGTTAGAGTTAGGGTTAGGGTTAGGGTTGGGGTTAGGGTTAGGGTTAGGGTTAGGGTTAGGGTTAGGGTTAGGGTCAGGATTAACCCAAACCCTAACCCAAACCCTAACCCAAACCCTAACCCAAACCCTAACCCAAACCCTAACCCTAACCCTAACCCCAAACCCTAACCTGACGAAAGCGCACGCCAATTTAGGACTGTTTTAATTCATCGGCGCCTATAGGCGCCTATAGGCGCCGAAAAGAGGAGGGAAGTTACATTCCCGAAAATCAATATCGGCGCCTATAGGCGCCGATACTCAGGACGTAGCCGAGG
Source organism: Beroe forskalii (assembly GCA_011033025.1). Taxonomy (NCBI): domain Eukaryota; kingdom Metazoa; phylum Ctenophora; class Nuda; order Beroida; family Beroidae; genus Beroe; species Beroe forskalii. The sequence goes on along the minus strand of WFMF01000003.1, from coordinate 1,991,082 downwards.
GCAGAAAATCAGCATCGGCGCCTATAGGCGCCTATAGGCGGTTGGAAATATAGGCGCCGATAAGCGGTCGAAAAGCGCCGACGGCGCCGATAGGCGGTCCATAGGCGCTTATCGGCGCTTATCGGCGCCTATAGGCGCCTATAGGCGCCGATGACCGCCGAAAAAATGAAAAATGTCAGTTATAGGCGCCTATAGGCGCCGAAAAGCGGCACCGCCTATAGGCGCCGAATCGGCGCCGAAAAAAACTTATAGGCGCCTATAGGCGCCTATAGGCGCCAATTCGGCGCCTATAGGCGCCGAATCGGCGGTTTCCACAAGTGGTAATGTGCCGAATGTACCACTGCACTTTACACAGCAGCATCGTTTGCTACACACACCGAACAAGTTGCGTGTTCAGTGTTCACACCTTACACACCTTACACGTCATGTTCACGGGTTGTACCGTGTGTCTGGATAGCTAACGTAGTAGTACTACACAGTGTGAAGTACTACACACGGTCTGTAGAATGCTGCATATTGTAAAACTCAGCAAATGTGACATCTTCTAAGTTCAAGACAAAAAGTACTAAATTTTACATCATGCAACAAGAGTCAGTCTTACTCAATCCTCTGACAGTCTGGCAGTGATTGCACGCTTGGGTGCTCGTCAGTCAAAAGCAACTCTTCAAAAGGGTAGTAAAAGCGGCCAGTAAAAACAAATCGTTACCAAGGCCAAGGCCCAGGTACAGACAGTTTTCCTTTCAAGAGAAACTTTTCGAGTCTATATCGAGTGGAGACTCTCCACTGGAGAGGACCACAAAACATACAATAAAAGGGCGGCACATCTCTTAACTTGGCTCTTTCTATCGGCCCTTTTCCCTAACCCATCGACGCGTAGCTTTTGACTGATGAGTATTATATATGGGAAGCAAAGTTTTATGACCAAGGTGATATAATCACTGGCCTTACAAATTATACAAACTTTGATATTGGGTACCAGATGGGCAGATGTTGTCCAGATAAGGTGCAATTTTATTTTAACAAGAGCCACATACCTGTAAATTAGCGAGTTGATTGTTATAACTCATGATGTCATTATTCTTCTCTTCTACAAACTTCATGAGGTTAGCTTTCTCCTTTTCCAGTCTGTCTTGATTGTCTGTCTCCCGATTCAGAAGGTGCTGGTGAGTCGTTACTAGAGTGTCGTATCTAAGGAATAGTGAGTCGTTACTAGGGTGTCGTATCTAAGGAATAGTGAGTCGTTACTAGGGTGTCGTATCTAAGGAATAGTGAGTCGTTACTAGGGTGTCGTATCTGAGGAATACTAAGTCGTTACTAGGGTGTCGTATCTAAGGAATCGTGAGTCGCGACAGTTTACAGTTCACGGGGTACACTGTCGAGGGGGTGAACTGTCACCCAGCCTGAGAGGATCGTTTTTGGGCACGAATCTCACCTGAGGATAGCGTCCTTGTTTTCTGAGAACTCGTCCGCCCGTTCGAGGACACTGTCCATGTACTTCTGATAGACCATGTGGAGCGTTAGCTTTATCTTCTGTGCTTCCAGATCTTGCTGCAACTGCTCTACAAAGGAACGCTGCTTTAACGGTAATAACCACAGTTCATAACAATTCATGTATCCTAGTATTGAATCCACCAGCAATTAAAAGGGTGAAGATACATGAGACATTTCAATACATTACAAAGAAGTTTGCACGCTGTGGAATATTATTATCATGCACCGTTTTCAATCAACAATCAATCCGACTGAAGTGAGTACTGTAGACCTTAATTTCAGTTAGGAGTTATATGTTCATACTATGATATGTATGGACTGGCCATTAAGAATAATTTCTTACTGGCTTCAGTTGACAGCGCTTCAATTTCTTGCATCCTCTGGAGTTTTGCATCCCGTTCTGCGTTTGCTTTTTTAACAGCACGATTCTTCTTTGCGTCATTTTCCTTTAAAAACTTGTCAAACTTTAACAAAGATTCTTTGAGGGTGTACTCTTTTCGCTCCAGTTCCTCTCTCCGCTGCTGAATGGATTCCATCTTCATCTGGAATTCCTCTTTTTGTGCGTTCAGAGCCTGATGAAAGAAGAATGTAAATCATAACTCATGATATCGAATACAACAAAGGTTATATTATTGGGATTCTGGAAAGTGAACATTAGTCCCCACCTGTTCCACTTCTGTCATCTCTCTTCTCTTCTCGAGGAGTCTGGTTGCTGGGGTGAGGTGCTCATCTTCACGCTCTGGTAACTTTACCAGCAACTTGTCCTCAAACGTGGTACGGAAATACTCTTCTAAAGAAACAGGCATGATCTCCTCACTAGCTAATTTTAGGTGATATTGAATGAGAGAACAGAACAATTACGTACTGAATGTTATGATTTGGGGTATTCAGAAGTTTGAAAAACTTATCAAGTTACTACAGGAAGTGGGTGGAAAGATCTGGGCATCAAACGACTTCCAATTTAAGTATTCTCGTTTCAAAATTTTCCATGTCAAGACTCCTTCGAAAGAGGGGCGCATTCAGACTTTATGTCGAGAACATGTCATCAGATTTTGGTGATTACATGAGTAAATAAAATTACAATGATACGTATAAAACAGAATACTCCATAATCCATTTATTTCATGATGAAATTAATTAAGCAATATCATCATTTCATATTGTACTAACCAAACATAACTATTACAAAAAAAACTTAAAAGTTAAAAGATGCCTAAATCCATTCTAAAATAAATAATTCCAAGATTATAATTTACCTAGGTATTAAGTGTAATAAAAACAATTGTTAAAATTGATAATTTAAGAAGAAAAGTAGCAAATAAACATAAAAGAAATTATTACTATCGACCTGTAAATAATAAGTTTAGAATTTAGTAAGTTTAATAATAGATTCAGTAAAATATTCATATCGATTATTGTGGATTACCAGTAAAACCAGTACAGTATATGAATAAAAACAAGGCCATACGACAATTTAAGTAAAATTACTTTTGGGTAGTTCTTGATCCTACAGAAACATATCCTGTTAGAAATTCACGATATTTTTGGTCATAGTTTCTGAGATCAGATGGGCTCAGAGATGGGTCAGTAGTAGAAATCGCTTCCATGAGATATTCCTGTGTCAATGAAGCTTTCACCCCATCATCTGAAAACACTGTGTTTTTGATAAGACTTAGTTGAGCATTATAAATTATTGCCTTTATATCTGCACCAGTATAACCTTCAGTTTCATTTGCTAGGACATTTGAGTTGACATCTGATTCATGGTCAATATTTTTCAAGAGACAATCCCAGATTTCTTTCCTGTCATTTACATTAGGCATTGGACAGAAAGCATATCTTCCTATCCTACCAGGGCGAAGTAGAGCAGGATCAATGGCATCAGGACGTGATGTTGCAGCTAAAATAAATATTCCTTCCTTCTTTGTTACACCATCCAATTCAGTTAAAAGTTGATTTACAACTCTGTCCATGACACCTGTTGTATCATTACCTCTACGTGGTGCAAGGGAATCAAATTCATCAAAGAAAATAAGTGTGGGACTCATCTCTTCTGCTTTTTGAAATAAACTCCTAACAGCCTCCTCACTTGCACCTATATACTTGTTCAAAAGTTCTGGCCCTTTGACTGAAAGAAATCCCATGTCTAATTCGTTAGTTATGGCTCTCACAATGTGGGTTTTACCAACTCCAGGTGGTCCATACAAAAGGAGTCCTCTGTTGAGCTGAAATGGTATTTGAGAAAACAGTTCAGGATTTTCTGATGGTAGAATTAACATTTTGCTGATTTCCATCTTCACTTCAGAGAGACCTCCACAGTCATCCACTGAAAGGTCGCTTTTGTTGATTCTATCTTTGCTCAGATTGAATACTTTGCATACTTGTTGCAGCTCCATGAAGGTAAAGTTTGGTTGTTCAAGTGAAATATGACACATTACATGGCTTAATTTTACAACTTCTCCAACTGTCAAATTTGGGCGCAATGACAGATCTCTGAACCATTTCATGATTAAATCATTTTTTGATTCAAATGTTGGAATGAGTGACCTCAGCAAAGATATTTGCTCAGAGGTTGAAAGTGAAGGAATTATGAATAAATTGTCCAAAGAATCTGTAAGGATGTGGTGGCATGATTGTTCACTCTTAGTAGACACCATTATCTCAACATTTGATTTCTTAAACCTTTCAAAAATGCTGTGTAATTTGATAGCTAATCTAGTCCCAAAAAGCTCATCACCAGAAGGATCTTCGTTTTTGGATTTGCTTGGCAAAACAGCATCTAAGTTATCTAATAAAAATATTGATGGCTGATTCAAACAACAAGTACTCAGTGTTCCAGTGATTTCTTTCAAAATGTTATCAACACGTTTTCCTCTGAGACTTGTAGCATCTTTGTAAGTAATGTGGAAGTTTAGCAGATGACTATCTTTAGCAATTCTTTTCAATATGAATGTTTTTCCAGCACCAAAGCTTGTGGTATTTGAAGTTAATAATGAAAATGACTTGTTAGGGAATAAGATTGATTGAAGGATTTTATCAATAATTGATTTATACAGTTCATCATGGCAGTTATAACACTCTGGTTCTGGATTTGGCTGTGATGAAAAGTCCTTTTTCTTAACCACTCTAATTGCATTTGATTCACAACTCAAGTCAAATTTCCATACCTTTTCCTTGAGCCAAAGATATACTGAATACTCAGAATTTGGAGGCATCAGATAAGGAATATTGAGCTTACATTTTTGACCAGGAAATTCCAATTCAACATCATAGTTTTGTGTAATATTTTGGATAATCCTATTGAGAAGGACAATTTCATTCACTACAAAATATGGGGTCAGTGACTTATCTGCCATAAGGATTGAATTGCCTACTTCTTGTGAGCAACATTTGTGGCAGTAGCTGACAAAACATAATATTTTGCTAGAATTTGTTTTGGAACATGACAGCTTTGACAGAAGAAATAATTCCTTTTCCAAATTGCTTGTGGGGCAAAAGCATTTAAGACTAAGCTGAGGTAAACTTATTGGATTGACAGAATCACTTATGAATGAAAGCTTGCATAATAGAAAATCTGCATTATCTAAATCATTTCTTATAGATTTATCAGGTACTTTGTTATAGGAGGTTGGTACATTGGTTTTATCAATAACATTTACCTTGGAGTATGTATTCAATAATATAGCATGAGATGGTTTGACATCACATACAGTGAATTTGATACTGAGAGAAGCATTAATCCATACAATAATAGGCATGTTCTCAGCAACAACTTTAATTTGATTCATTAGTTCTGTTTCAATGAATTCATATTGTAATTGCACAATGCTATAGTCTTTTACTGAGCAGCACAGTGACAAACTGCTGATTGCAGCAACTTCCTTTGCCTCTTCAACAAAAACAACACCTTCAGAAAATGAAAGCAATTCTGCAAAGGAACGGTTTATGTAAAGAGTGGCACTACATAGGCTGTCATCAATATGTAAAGCCAAATGAAATCCTGGATTATCCTTATTTTGACATACACTAACTATTACTGATTGAATGTAACTCCTATTTGTGATGCCTTTCAGTGTGGAGGATGAACAATGTAAGAAGCAGTCTTTGGTTTTGCCAAATTGTAGCCTGACAGAAGTCATTGTAGTGCTGCTGCATCAAATAATACCATCGGTTAAAAGGGTAAAGAAGTTCATGTAAACCTGGTCAATTAGAATTTGCAGTTATGTTGGCTTGAATCATTATTGTTACTTTTAGTGAAACCAACCAGTGTTATTGAATATGGAGATTGGAGATACTTACTAAAGGAGAATAACTAGAACACACATCTTTGTCCTAATATAGTCATGGCACCCACATTTTTTGAGGCCCAAACCTCAATAAACAAATTATTAATCAGAAAAATGATTTACAAATATAAATAAATTAAAAGCTGATTTACAGATAATAATTAACATTATGTTTAGGGCCAATTAAGCTCTCCTAAACATTTTCAAAAGATATGTTAATTCAACACTTACAGCGAAATGCCAACTCCAATGTGGTATTTGGTTTTAGTTTGAAATTTTGCATTACTTCTCTCTTCTATTTACTTTTTTGATGCTCAAATCTCTTTTAAACAGAATTATTCATCAATCAGAAAAAACTGTTTTCGAAGTCCGGTAGTGGAAACTTGCAACCTGGCTGTCGGCCGCAGTTAATAAAACTTTAATAAAGTTTGCATAAGTGTGAATACGCCGCGCAGCCCTGGCATGTTACGACGCCCGACGAAAAAAATACGGGGCCAACGTTTGCAAATGAATCGCTTGTCAGTTTTCTGGGAGAATTCAGAAATGATGATCACGCTTGCGCGCGCAAAAATAAGGCTCCGTAACATGGGTTAAAAATGCGGGCTTTTGGCGCCAGAAATGACGCACTTGGCGTCCTGCGGTCGATTGTATTGATGATCATTGGTGCGATGAAAACTTCCATTCTTCCGGGACAACTGACAAGTTCTGTCCATCACGCGTGAATTTAGGAATTGGATTCGGATCACTTTTGGTCTGAGGATCGGGACATATATGGGATCGGATTGTCCGACGTCTGACTTGCTGACGCCTCAATTCTCACGAGGGTCTGTCATTGTCAACGAAAGACAAACATGGGACAGCGTCTGGCAACTGCAAGAACGATCACCAGTTTTACTTTTCAATTCGATTTCATACAATTACAACTTCCTTGATTAAAAATAAATTACTGTGGCAGAGAAATAGACAAACAACATATTCGTAGAGGTAGAACAAAAAGTAGTGAAATCAATTCCAACCATCAATAACAAATAACCTCAGTCATATAATTATTTGACTGTTCCAAATTAACAAATAACAATTTAAGACGCGGGGGACAATTTACTTTAGATCTTGAAACTTTGAACATGCGTTTTTACTTTCTACATTATTATGGATTGAATTTAAGAGGGTTCGATGAAGACACGTATGTTCAGATGACTGGCGCGTGTAAAACAAACGAATGCAGTACAGCTACAAACGCTCGTCTTATAGTCTCATTAACATTAATCGATCTCCAATTAATATATTCCATCGTATAAAGTCCTACTCCTACTCATGTACAGCTGAATTCACATTAATAATTAACTTACAAACCAAATATCGAGTTATAATTACAAACTCAGGCACAAAGTTCATTGTTGGCGCCTTTTAATAGTAACTTATTTAAAATGTTCACAAAATGAATGTGTCCTGCACAGACAAGGGAATACTTTCACACAGAACATAAAGTAGGTATCAATTTAGATTCGATTTTCTGGCAATCAGATGTTGCACCTCCTATCTCCTATAACTTGGTCGATGTAATTGATGAATCCGACTTTCGGGGTTTGACTTTCACGGGGACTTTGTCAAACTTCGACATCTCCCTCTTAGTACACAAGTAGTAGATGAAGATGACCATGAACATTGCCACAACTGAAAGAATATGATGTAAATTGTAAGAAGAGAGGATATTAAATTCAAAGTTCTACCTATGCTTACGTAATACATATGACTACAAATTTCGAAACATCCTTCAAATTATGTTTAAGAAGAAGGTGGATATCATAGGACAGCTATCAGTACAGGTGTGACGTGCACAACTCTCATGAGAATGTATCAATTTATTATCATGTGGGTGATTCTGTTATAATTAAATGCACAATCTAAGTGTAGTACTAGTTTGCAGTTCCGCACTCCTGATTGAGCCCACTCAACGACGTAAGTAGCGATGGTGTTGTGGAGTGTCTTTGAGAGAGGCACATCAACCACGTACAACAGGAACTCAGTCTGATACGAGCATATCGTGTCCGATACAACTGTCACACGGAAATGGAACAACTCAGAAATGGCATCTGTTATTTCTGATACAGTTAAATGGGAATGGAACAACTCTGAAATGGCATCTGTTATTCCTGGTACTGTTAAATGGAATATAACAACTCTGAAAAGGCAACTGTTTTATATTACCAACACTTCACCTCTTGATAACAAACACGTAACCGGCTGCGAGTTACGTATCTTGCCAAGACGCATTATGATTACAATGAATTTTACTTTCGGAAATAGATTATCCGTGACAGTAGGTTAGAAATGTGATCACTGTTGAGGTTGGGTGTGTTGGAATGTATAAGCACGTACATATCACCAACGTGAACAAGACACGTATGTGGGTGTCCCCAGGGTACAGGGAAGTTAGTTCAACTGTTTAACACAACATGAGGAAGTTAGGAATGTTCGTGATGCTTTCTAAGACAGTTAAAGCCCGATTTACTGTGGAATTCTGGGGAAAAGCCTTTGAAATCGGGAGAACTTCTTTTGTAGAATTTTCGCTTTACACCCCAAAGAACAAAGCGTAGAGCAGGATTGTATGCCTTCAACATACAGACTTTTATTGGGGTACGTAGTGATACAATAACGGTGATAGTTTGAATTGCAGTTTTGTGTGTGCGGCGTAAGTTTGCGCGGCGTAAAGACATACAAATAACATTTCTAATTCTGTACGCCCCGCAAACAAAACTGCAGTTTGAACTGCCAATGTAACAATCGAAAATGCAATATAAGGAAGGAAGACGGAAGTATAAGTAAGTTTTAAAAGGGGTCCCCACCTGATCCGAGGAATCCAATGGCGCAGTTGGTGGAGTTACAGGTGTTTGAGGAAGTGGGGACGTTGTCTTTGAAGATCTCAAACTCCTGTCTCCCATTTACCTCAGTCAAAACGTAGGAGTTGTTGCGAGGGAAGGGATAGATGAGTGTTACAAGTACAACGTGGAATTAGTCGTGACACTACGTAATGCAGCACGTAACGTAACGATAGGTAATACATTCTTAATATTACGTAACGTAATGAGACGTAACGCAACACGTAACGTTATGATACGAGTAAAAAGGTATGCGACGCTACAATACGCATTGCGCAGATTGTGACTATCAATAGGCCCAAAAAAGTTCATTCTAAAACTATGATGAACGGACTGTGAATAAGAAGCTAGTTGTTTGGTCGCGTATGGTTATTGGTTGTATAAGTAAATTAATAGCACTCACTTGAGACGTTCGTCAGGTTTTCCAAAACGCACGATGTAGAGCTCGGGAGTGAACATGGTTGTGTAGGAAACTGTGTAAACGTTCTGCTTACAGTCGCTGTGTAGAGGCGAATCTGGGGGAGGGGTGACGGGTTTATAAGTTTATATCGTAGTTCTAACACTTGAACATCAAAGTATCATTGAGTCATAATTACCATCCTTCTTTCATGTATTTTGATTAGCACCACAGCATCAAATGCAAAAAGATGTATTTTGGATTCAAGGAATAGGTGTTACTTTGCCAAGTGGAGGAGTAATAACTCGAGATAGAACATGTTCATATGGGCAAGGTGCCGGCCCAGGCTAAATACGGCACCCATCAGTACCTGACACCCTCATATCGTCAGTGCAGTTGCACTGCGCCACGGTGGCGGCCGCCGCGCACTGCTTGAGCACGGGCGTGTCCGCTGATATCTTCTTGAGGTTTCGGCTCATGGGTTTAGTGGGGTCCACGTTGTAAACATTGGCTGAGGAGGGGATGTCTCGGCCGTGGATGGATGGGGGTCGGTAGTTGGGAGCCAGGGCCGTCAGCAACGCGTCTCCTGATGCGGTTCAGTGAACTTAATTTGTAGGGCGTGAGATAAGGAATGGTTTTTAATGGAGATAATTAGGAACCTTCATGAGAAATACGATAAGCTAATTCTTATATTATAAGCGTTAACGTACATAAAACATATGTTTAAAAGTTTTATTTTTTTCGTGAATGTTCCTAATTCATATCACATAATCTAATTGAGGGGGATTTTTATGAAATCATTTTATACCAGGCTTTGAGTCTTGTTTCATTAAAAATCAATTATAACTCGGGGTATGCCGAGGTATGAGAAGCTGTCTAGTGCGAAGTAGACGCTGTCATTATACATGTGCAAACTCACACATATTTCAAATCACATGATTTGCGAACGTAACAACACAATATTAGAGGTACCCCACAGCTGAAAAAACACAGTACATGTCCCCCACGCACGCCCAGAAAAACGACACTCGTGACAACCCATGATAAATCAAGGTGTTCAAAACCAAAATCTACGGTTAAAAACGTCATTTTTTAACAAGAAAAAACTCCCGAACTCCAACCCACCATTGTCAGGGTCCGTGATCTGGGTTTGTAGGAAGTCCGTAGGATCATTGATGTGCGGGTATCTGAGCACCACGCGGGTCTGCGGGCCGCAGTCCTGTACGACGGAGTAGAGGAGGGCGGGCACTTCACACCGGAGACTGGCGGTGTGGTGGGCGGGGGAGATAACAACAGGGGTGTAGGAACCCACCAGGGACTGGTTGTGTGTCAGGTGGAGCTGAGGGGAGGGGAGAGTTAGAGGGGATGAGAGTTAGAGGGTGAAATTTAGAGAGAGTTAGAGCTAAAGGGGTGAGACAGGGTGAGAGTTAGAGGGGGTGAGAGTTAGAGGGTGAAATTTAGAGAGAGTTAGAGCTAGAGGGGTGAGACAGGGTGAGAGTTAGAGGGGGTGAGAGTTAGAGGGTGAAATTTAGAGAGAGTTGGGGTGAGACAGGGTGAGAGTTAGAGGGGGTGAGAGTTAGATGGGGAGGGAGTTAGAGGGGTGGGAGTTAGGGGGTGGGGTTAGAGGGGGGGGTTAGAGGGGTGGGAGTTAGAGGGTGGGAGTTAGAGGGGGTGGGAGTTAGAGTGGGTGGGGAGTTAGAGGGGGTGGGAGTTAGAGGGGTGGGGAGTTAGAGGGGGTGTGAGTAAGAGGGGGTGAGAGTTTGAGGGGGTGGGAGTTAGAGGGTGAGAATTAGAGAGGTGAGAGTCAGAGGAGTAAGGCACTTAAAGTTCATGGAAGTGAGGGGAATGTTGTTACATCTAGACTACAATCACTGGGTAAAAACACCGCACCTGCATCTGGGTGAGACTGGAGGTGGTGTCGAGGGTAGAGTAGAAGTGGAACTTGTCCCTGTTATCGAACTGCACCTCAAAGTGGGGCGGGGAGGGGGCTAGTGCCCGGTAATCCATGACTCTGACAGTCACCTTGCCATCCTTCCACGTGTCAATGAACTTGTTGATACCGCTCACTGTGTGCAGTGAAGAGTTGTAGTTAGAATAGAAGAGATAAGATACGAGGCAGTGTAAATAATGCCATAACTTCTCGCCGTCATTTGCAACACGATCGGTAGGTTATACATCCAAGAAGTATTCCAAGAAGTTTTGCATGGGAGTATAGTTTTTGAGTGTTAGCCTATAATTCTAAGATCTAAATTCAAACTCACAAACCCCACACAAACCCCCATCTCTGTTGAATTCAAGTTCTTAGAAACCCCTTAGCTCTGTACCCGGATGAGTGAGGGGAGTTAGGTCCTCATCCACGAAGACGACGTTACACTCCGGTTCTCGGATAGTCCACATTCTCTTACGCGGGTAGATCTCGCTCTCGTCAAGGAACCCTGCTCCCAGATGAGAAAATGACACCACCTCGCCATCAAAACCTGGAAAAATTGTAATTGTAGCTTTCTAGAGATTTAAATAACATCTAATATATAAATTCGAATATATAGTCTTGTATAATATGAATTTCCAATTCCAGTGGGATCCGGACTGAGTACCGAGTACTTCCAGTCAGATTAATATTTTAACTTTTCAATTCATGAGAATGTTTTAGGTACAGTTTGCCTTACTTTGACATTTGGCAAAAAGTTATAGCCTTTTATACTGTGCATTTATTTCCTGCTTTTGTAAAACATATATGTTTATTATTTATGTAGTTTTAATTAAATATAGCAACAACTTGTCAAAAAAGTAATTAAATGAAAAACAGACCAGCCCAATGGAGAGCAGCAATCCGGGCTCTGTGCGTTACAAGTTACAACAAATACTGGGTTGGATACTGGGCGAGTATTTGATAATAAACATGAGCAATAAAACTGCGTGGTATTATCGGGTAGTAGCTTACCCGTAGGATTCCAACCTCCTCGTGGCATTGACCAATCAGTGTGCGAGTTAACGGTCAACTCGCGCGCTGATTGGTCAATAACAAAGAGGCTGGTGGGTAAGCTTATTCACAGATGATAAGGCAGAGAATATACTTAACATACTTTGAGACGTTTGAAATGTTGACTCGGTGGTGAAGGAAATTCTCCTGGTGGTCGGAAGCTCCGTAACGACGCCGAATCTGTTTCCGGGCAGGGAAATGACAGCGCCAACGATGCTGGGGTCGACAAGGGCCGTCGTTTCAAGGACGACATTGGGGCTTGACACAGTGAGAACGTCGAATGAAATCGCAATGGGAAGAATGGCATAGGACTTGAAAGGGTCAGCGTTGACTTTGAACCACTTGTTAGAATCAATCGATCCGACGCATTTTGATGCTGAAAAGGGGAGTTGTTAGAGAACTCAGAGTAGAAGTTGTAGTCAACGAAACATTGTCGCGGAAAGACATGGCAAAATTCATAAGAAGTAACTGGATACAACCGAATAGATACATAAAGAATCATCATCGGCGGCGTATACCAAGCAAAAATCCTTTGTTCCCTCCCAACAGCGACCAATGAGCGCGTAAGTTAGCTGTAAACTCGCGCGCTGATTGGTCGGTGTCCTGATTATTTGGGGATCATGTGGCCTCCAGGTACCTTTATCAGCATCAAGAGGCACAGCAGTAGCGATGTTGGTGGAAGGGAAGCTGGTGATGAGGAAGGAAGTACAGTACAGCACCACAACGCTGGCCCTGATGTCTCCACCCGACCACGTACCACCTGGGAGGGGGGTTGTTTGGGTCGACATGGAGTTTAAACGATCACTGTGTCGTTGAGGTGGAAAAAATTATAATATGTGCTGCCATGCACTTTATCATAAAATTCGGGCATAGATCCGTTTGCCACTTTGTCCAGGCGCCAGTCTAATGCAGGTCTAGCGCCGGTTTAATGCAGGTCTAACGCCAGTCTAGTGCAGGTCTAATGCAGGTTTGGCGCTGGTTTTGTGCAGGTTTAGCGCGGGGCCAGCGCCAGTCTAATGCAGGTCCTGTGCCACTCTAATGCAGGTCTAGCGCCGGTTTGGTGCAGGTCCAGCGCCGGTTGAGCGCCGGTTGAGCGCTGGTGCAGTGCAGGTCTAGCGCCGGTTTAATGCAGGTCTTGTGCCAGTCTAGTGCCACTCTAATGCAGGTCTAGCGCCGGTTTGGTGCAGGTCCAGCGCTGGTTTAGCGCGGGTGCAGCGCTGGTCCAATGCATCTCGGATGCTATCTCAATATTACTTAGTATGCATTTCATACAGTTTTGGCGCCGATTAAATTATGCAGGTTTGACGTCTTTTCATGAATGTTTGGCGCTGTTTTAATGCAGGTGCAACGCCATTCCAATGCGGGTTTGGCGCCGGTTTCATGCAGGTTTAGCATGTTCAATTCTATGCCCCATGACTCTTGATAATAATAATAAATAATGGTTACTGGTGGTAACTAACGTACTTCATCATTGTTACCGGTGGTAACTAACATACGTTACCATGGTTACCGATGGTAACTTTACGCACATTACCATGGTTATCTGTGGTAACTTGACGAACGTTACCATGGTTGACTTTGAACCACTTGTTAGAATCAATGGTTCCGACCATTTTGATGCTGAAAAGGGGTTAGTTGGTTAGAGAACTCACGAGTAGAAGTTGTAGTCAAGGTGGGAAACATTGTCGCGGAAAGACATGGCAAAATTCATAAGAAGGTAACTGGATACAACCGAATAGATACATAAAGAATCATCATCGGCGGCGTATACCATGGTTACCGGTGGTCCTTTGTTCCTGGTAACTAACCTGCATTGAGCGCGTAAGTTAACTAAAACACCGCGCTGATTGGTCGACGTAACCTGATATTGGGGATCATGTGGCCTCCAAAGTACCTTTATCAGCATCAAGAGGCACAGCATTAGCGATGGTGGTGGAAGAGAAGCTGGTGATGAGGAAGGAGGTACAGTACAGCACCACTACACTGGCCCTGATGTCTCCACCCGACCACGTACCACCTGGGAGGGGGGTTGTTTGGGTCGACATGGAGTTTAAACGATCACTGTGTCGTTGAGGTGGAAAAAATTATAATATGTGCTGCCATGCACTTTATCATAAAATTCTATTCAAACTGAACAAACGTAACAAAGACAGAAAAGTTGTGAACTCACTTGAAATAGTAAGGGCCACTTCTCCATTGCCATTCGCAGCTCCGATTAACGAGTCCTGCTTGGTTTGGACTCGATTTTACGAAGGGCACGATTAAGTCGAGAACAGCAGAAGAGTAGCCAGCTATCGTTGCCACTTCGACTATCTGACCAGAGCCTCGACTAGCACTTAGTTCAAACACCTTGCCTATATCTTCTTCCAGAAAGTGATCGTTCTGAAATTGATAAAAAGTGAGATACACCTAATCGATATTTTTTAATTTTTTATCTTTGAGGTCGAAGGAGCAATGCTCCTTCGACCTCAAAAATTGCTAAAGGAGCATGGAATAGGCGTGTTTACCATTCACGTTCCCAAAAGCCGGTCGTTCAAGCCTTGTTTTTTCAGGGCTTTATGAGCTTGTGACATGAGAAAGAGGGACGTGTCAGAACCCATCCCTACAGCACCCTAACCCAGGGGAAGAAAGACAGGAATACTGTCTCAAGCCTCCCAACTGATAGCAGAAAGCCGTGGCATTAGCCGCCATTATTCTGACCGTAAATGTTTCAATTAGAGGAATGTCACGTCTGTATAATACCAAGAGGGAGGCGCATCTTCCAGATCGTCAAATTTTATCCAATTATTACAGACTATTATATTTTATGTGCGTATAAACACGTCAACTGATGTGCGGAAGCCCCAGCCATCAACGGTAATTTATAAAACACAAGAATCACTTAACGAACATAATGAAACATGTCAGGGGGAAGATTCCCAGAGATAAAACTGAAATTTAGCCGAAATGGTGAGTTTCTTCAGTAAACCCTAATCTGTAAACACTAGGGTTACCAGAGGCGAATTTATTTGTATTTTGGGAAATATTATCACATACATGCGAACTCCGGATTTCGACGAATAAGAGCCCATCTAATAGAACTTGGGATGGCAAAGTGAAAATGAATGTTCAACTATACATCGAAAAATGTTAAGCCGAAGAACTAGCCGAATAACCAAGGACTTAAGTTTATTCAAATACTTCAAAATAATTTCAGTACCTCATAGGCCCTTATTTAATTTTAACCAACCTGACCAACTGAACGTAACTTTGAACTGTTTGTCCAGAGGGCTGATTGAAATGGTTAAACTTTTCATTTTCATTCATGGGGCCGGTTAAAGAGGCAAGCTAAATATAAAGGCCAATAGGTATTACAGAAAGCAGACTAAATAGAAGTCCGCAGCGTGCAAGTTCATAAAGACAACTTGTGGAGGGAAGGGGCTTAGTTTCAGACAGTGACTGAGAACACCTAATCTAACCTGATCTGAGAAGGTGACTCTGGCCCTGTTCTGTCCCTCCAACTCTACGAAGAGAGGACTCGATCCCCGGAAGCTAGAGGAAAACAGCGACTTGATGGGGATGTTGTACCTGAATGGGAGGAAGGGGTGGTTTATTACAGGAAACAGAATATCATCTAGGTACCTTGTACTTAAAAAAGGTACAAGGTGCAACTACATAAACAAGACTTTCGTATGATGAATGTGACACGAGTAGTGAGTATAGTAATAGTGAAAGCACTCTATGAGCTGGTGAGTGACCTGACGATGCTGTTGCCTGACATAACATTGTAGTGAGCGTGAGAGGTGAGGGAGTAGAAAGTGAGGGGTGAGGGAGATGATGAGGCGGTGAGTATCTCCGTGAAGCGATACACTCCGACATGACCCAGGAATACCCGTCCAGCATCCGTCACCTGAAGAAGAGGAGGAGAGTAAGAAGAGGAGGAGGAGAGTAGACAGTGAGAGCAGACACTATACCGCTCACTGCAGGCTTCCCAAAGCTCCAGTTAAAAGAGAGCGGGAGACTTGACACGGAGGCGGTTAGAGGACCACATTAGCGACTATTATTTCACATCGCAAAGTAGCGACTTACTAGTGATGCGTGAATGAACCAGGTTCATTAGCCAAATACTGCTTTACTCCAATAGAAAAGCAGAATTTTCAAGATGAAAGGCTTCCATCATTTACAACTTACCAACAATTAATAAATTGGCTAAAGAACCAAACGTTTGGCATAATGATTTGTTGAAAAAGGAGCATACCAAAGTGCGACGTGTTAAATGATGGCTTACAAAGCTAGGAGAGGAATATTTCAATGCTAAAATAGACATTAAAGAACTGTATGAATAACTTTCACTGGAAAACCACGGTAAGGTTGAAATGGGAATAGAAAACACTTATTATATATTATTCATAAAGTGCATGCAACAATGGCAAGGAGGGTTCAGCTAAATTTGGCAAACTTACCGCTAGGATTAGCCCTCCGACCTCCCCCCAGAATTAAGTAGAGTAACTAACCGCTAGAATTTCGCCTCTGACTCCCCCCCCCCTTCAATAAAGTAGAGTAACTTACCGCTAGTACGTCTCCTCTGAAACCCCCCATAAGATATAACAACTAACCGCTAGTATGTCCCCCCTGAACCCCCCATTAGTGAAATACAGTAACTCACCGCTAGAATTTCACCACTGAAGCCCCCAGACACGATGTCTGTGACGAGTTCCCCGGAGGGCAGGGTGAGGAGGGTAGAGAAGGACTTGCCCCGGGTAGAAGAGTAGAGGATGTGGGATCCGTACAGATACAGGTCAGATGTCAGGACTTCCCAGTGGACACCACTAACACTCGTTATACCGCTCTAAGGAGGGGAATACCTTAGGAGATGAATTTATAAAGGTTGTTATATAGTTATTTGGGGATTTTTCGGAAAAATCCACATATTTTTACCTACCATGACAGTTCAAAATGACGTCATCATCATATGTTAACTAGAGTAATGACTTGAAAAAGATCCCAAAATTACAACACCAAAATTTTACTCCACATAAATACACCTCCAAAGGTACACGTAGTGAGTGTTTGGTACGGGGGTTAGCTGATTCATCTTAGTCCTGGAATCTGGATTGGTAAATAAAACCCCTCACTCACGTTGCAAATATTCTGACAGAATATTTCTAAACTGGAAATATGCCAAATATAGCTTATCTGTACATTTATCAGAGTGTTAATTGATTGGATTTAAACAACACTATTCTAGGAATAATGTTCATGAAAATCAACACTTGAATAAACGGATGATTGATTAGGATCTTTGGGAATTCACCTTACACTCAACCAATCAAGGAATTACATCGTTAATTACACCGCTCATCACCGAGCCTCGTGGTATTTGATTCAGCTCAAATATCCGGCATTTAATGAATTGTAAATTAACGCACGATCCTCATCTTCATTAATCCAAGTCCACTAGCTGACATTAGAATCCCATCAAGAAACCAGAGTAGTGTGACACTGCCAACACTTCCAGTATGATCTAACGTTAAATATTACGCCGCCTCTCTCAATGATTTCAAACAAAAACACAAATTAAAACTCTCCACGTGATTATTGGGTGGTTATTAATGACGTCATTAACGTCTCATCATGAAGACTAGTGGATGAAGGGCACGAGCCGCGAAATGCCTATTTTCTTGTAATATTTTGATGAAAAGAGCAAAATGCTTAATAAATGCATTTTATTCCTTTTTCAGGGCACAGGTTGCCATAATACCAATCTTTTAACTCCCCAAAGTTCTGAACTAAAATCACTCACGACAGTTGACTCGGTGCTGGTTCCATCCACAGTACTGTTGACTGCCAAAGTGCCCCCGCAATCCTCAACAATGACGGTGCTATTCTTGATGACGTCATGGTAGGTGTCCAGGATGTTACAAGAGGGGGTGGAGGGGGAAATGGATAGAGTTTCCCAGTCAGTGTAGGGGGCAACTGAAGTTAATGGATGAAGCGGAAAGTTTGAAATTTAGAAATACTACAATGCTGAAAACTTATCTATCAACCACACAACCATATTGAACATGAATCAAGATGATTTATTTCACAAGAAGTAAAAATCCATACACCACCGGCTGGTAGGTAGGGGCAAGTTGCCTGGAGCACGGTATCCTGGTTGAGCGTTACCATGACAATATCCCCACACACTGCAGGACACTGGATCTTACCCCTGATTCCTGCTTGGGTCACGGTAACATTGTGAGTGGAAGTACCCGACTCCGTGATGGTCACTAGACCCCGTGACGTTACCAGGATCACCCCGGTAGGAAGGAGAATGGCATCCACCAGGGTGGTAGCGAGACCACCCACATCGGGGGAGGAGTACCAGGTGGTGGTGGTATCCTGGTGCAGGGCGAAGGAGGAGGAACCACTCTGGAATACCAGCTGGGGAAGGAGAGTGAGGGGGTTAGGTGGCGTTTCAATGGCGCAGTTGTGAAGTGGAAATGGAATGGGACTTACTATTGTCAAACTACGATTCCCCCTCCCCCATCCATCCATCAATTTAGATTTCCACTCTCCATCAATTTTGATTCCCCTCTCCATCAATTTTACTAAGCCATCAAAAAAATACCTAATGGTAAATGCAACACGATAAATTCAGATAGGTACCCCCATGACAAATTAAAGTTTGTAAACCTGCAGGTTTCTGGAGCAAGGTGAAGTTCTGGTAAGCAGTCTAGACCCAGAAGCAAGTGTCGGGGTCACTGCACTCCCGAAGTAGGTAGTAGGGTCAGTGAACACAGCACTCAACATAGCCACACTGACATGAGCAGGTCGGATCAGACAGGAGTGAATGTAGAGGGTGGGAAGGACAGACCCAGGTTCCAATCAGCTTGGGGAGCCAGCATCCCCTCCTTGATCTGTGCCAGCAGGACGTCCTCATCTAGAGCTAGTTGCCAGGTTTCAGCAGTGTAGTTCCGCGCCAGTTCCAAGCTCAGCTGGGTAGTTGTGTTCTTGAACTCCACCGTAGGGTTCATGATCCCGCTGTAGAAGTAATCAGCCGTTATGTCCTGGTCCATCCCGTCAAATATGTGGACTTCCAGATCCACCCTCTCCTGTAGGAAGGTGAGACTGTCCACGTGGCTGCCACCCACTGCCATCTTGACGTAGTTACAGCTCGGGTCCTTGTCCACTTGGAGGGGGATGGTGAAGATGGTGGGGAGGTCTCCTGTTGTTGTCTCACCGTAGGGCTTAGTACCGTCAACGTTAGTGTCACTGAACCGAACTGTTATCTTTACCTGAAAGGTAGTATGGTGGCATTGTGGACGCTGGGTACATTTTTGATAACATTATAGTAGAGCATTGTCCATACAGATGAATCAAATGATGAACAAAACAGCTGTTAGATCACAATGAAAATGTTTTTAATTTAAGGTTACTATTGTCTACTTACCTCTCCAGGAGTCTGGATTATCACATCTACACTTTTTACTGTGTTTTCATAGGTCCCTGACGAGTGGACGGTGTCGTTGAGGAGAATCTTGTATCGGCAGGTGGGGGTGTAGGGACAATCATCTCCATCTATTATCAGGGAGAAGGTTTGCCGAGTGGCCACTCTCCCCTCCGAGTGGGAGGGGAACACACGGAGTGGCTGAGTGGGAGGGAGTAGCAGGAGGAATAGGAGTGGGAGGAGTAGTTTGCCAACCTGGGGAGAGTGGGGAGTTGGTAGTGCTAGTTTGCCTGCTTAGGAGAGGAGTGGGAGAGGGAAGGGTTTGATTGCCTGCTTGCGAGAGGGTGGTGTTGTTGGGAGAGGGTATCGGGAGAGGGTTTACTCTTAATTAAAACATATTTGCGTATTGAGGGAGTGAAAGGTTAGAGCATAGTGCGTGCTACAGTAACAAATTTCTATATTTTCGAATCGGTTTAATTTGTTAGTTTCTGACTTCAATTACGATGGTTTGAATAAGACTAAGAGCCCCTAGTTTCGGCTTCAATGATAAAGTTTGGGAGTATTCCGCAGTCTGAAGAACGTTCGTGTAGGATTTCCATCACCAGACTTGCTTCAAATACTACGCAAAGTGACAATTTATAACCTCACGAATTATAAGTATCTGCAAACTCAACACATTTCAGTTTTATAAGTTATAAATATTATGAGCAAAAATCCGATAATTTACTGTTTTAAAGTCTGGCTTAAAGGTGTTAATGTCTGGCGTTCGATGGAACGGAACAATAAGACACAGAAAATTTTATTGCACCCTCAATATAAACGTCATTGACACGGTCTAATTTCACTTTTAATTAATTAGTGGAAAATAATATTATATTGATATATTACTTCAATCAGGGATAAAAACAATTTATAATACTCATAATGTAACATGAAAATCCAGCTCCTGTTTAGACAAAAGTAATTTGGTAAACACGATATATTTTTAGAAAGAAAACCAACAGGTGTAAGTACCTACTCAACTGCTGTATGGATTCGAGATTTCGCAGAATATTATTATTTACTACTTTTGTGTAGTAGTGCTATTGTGAGCTATCAAAATACATTCAAGAGACTTGAATTAATTTAGCAGTAATAGATACATAACTTTTGATTATAACTTTTGATTTATAACTTTTGATAATTATTTTTGAATTCCTTGAAAAAGCCATGTCATACTGTCATGTTAAAACTATATTAGGGGGTTTTTCCAACAAACACGGAAGGAAGGAACACCAAGGTGACGCCATCATGTTGCTAAGGTGACGCCATCATGTTGCTAAGGTGACGCCAGAATGTAGCTAAGGTGACGCCACAATGTTGCAAGGGTGTTGCCATGATTCCTTATCAATCCTATGCATGTAATTGTGATCGGCTAGACATTGGGTTCTATTTGAATGAACTAAAGCTTTTTATAAGAATTGAAATCTGAATGATATCGTTGCATTCATTGAACAAAGCTTGGACAGCAGTACTTAAGTAGGTTTTGCCAGACTACCGGGCATGATCAGCAATCATCTACTACTTGTGATAGAAGTGGTAGTTATCATTTAGTGAGGAATTATATTATCGGCATACTAATGTCCTCATTAAAACCATACGACAAACGTCTCTCTCTCCCTCTCCAGGGCAGCTCTCAGGGGGTAATAATACACTATCTGCCGACACATGCAACGCCTGACAATGTGTTTGCTCATTAGAGAAATCCTACAAGATATGCATATTACATGTTGTTGTTTCTCAAGTAGAAGTACTCAGAGAGGAAACTGTATTCTGTGAGGTATCTCCCTCCGAAGACTTCGTGCCCTGAAGCTCGGCGCGTGCCATGGCAGGTAGTCTAGCCAGCTTTAACTGACATGATAAAGAGCAAATCTAGGGCGACCTCCTGACGACAAAGACCTCGGGAAGTGACCCGGTAGCTTTGTTTACTTAGTTTAGATAAGTCACGACAAATAGGATAATATTTTGGGTTGAGTCAGTCTGTGCCATGCAAAAAGAAAATTTTCTGGCTATTTATTACCCTACATTGAGTGTTAGCTATCTCGATCAAAATAATGATTGGCTTCTCTGGGATTATAAGAAAATTATAAAGATTTTTGAGATTTGAAAACTGGAGTTTGTTCAAGAATTGCAATATTATTCCAAATTTCTTCATATTATTCCAAGTTTCTTAGATCTTAAAGCTAAATCGAGTTTGTTCCATTCATTTGCATTCAAAGGAGGCTATAAAATCATGCCCACTGTGAAAACTTGAATAATAGAGCCTTGAGATTGAATACCTTACGAGATGAATTAACATGGGACAATAATTCTTAAGACCGAAATTTTGGGGGTACGAAATATGGGATATTTTTTGGAATACTGCATCATGATCATGACTTCATATTAAGATTCTATGGGAAACGATAATATGTAGACTTTTGTTCGAAAAATCCCCAAATTTTGTACCTTAAAATGTCTCGTTAGGTAGTGAAAACTGAGAACGCCGGATTTGGAAGTAAGTGGAATGATGACACTGGGCTTACACATCAGGAGATTATATTCTGATGGTGGAATTAATCCTCTATAATAGTTATATAACGATTAACCGTGTTAATAGTTCCTGTAAGTAAGCGACAATGTACTCCTAACTGGACTCAGTAACTCTGAAACCAGGACACCACCCAACATCTCATATCACAAGTACCAAGGGGTACCACACCACACAGGAAGTTGTAAAGAGGAAGATCAAATAGAGCTCAGAGATACTAAATTATAATCATAGTCGACCGTTAGAGTAAATCTAAAGTACTTGGGGTATAACAAAGAGTACTTTCAGTACAAACTGTTACAGGTTCTACAAAGCAAAGAGAGATAAAGCCACACTACTTGCCACCTACACTTTATATTGATTTGACACGGTTGAAGTCCTTAAAGAACTGGAAATATGCGCAATGTGTGTCTAGGTGCTTCCTCATAACATAGTAGAGCTGGACTTCTGATCACTGTACTACAGCCTGCGTACATGAAATAGGAAACAGATGGTGATGTCATTATCAGGGCTGAGAATGGGTAATTTATGACGAAGCTAAGTCCTACTCCCCTTGCAGCAACCTTTGGAAGAAGCACTTTTAATGATCGAATGATGATTCAGAGTGGAGCAGCCTCTTACCACTGAGCTCTACAGATCTTTTTTACGAGGAGCAACATTTTTGGGGTTTTGGCACCTAGCTTCCCTGAGAAATCGCAGTCTACATTGTTATTTATAGCCTTTGGTTGCGTGGGAACGAGGCAGTTAGTACACAGTTGTAAAAACTGTTTTATCAACAGCTGGAAATAAACAGCTGATGGCGTAACAGATGGGAATAAGTAGTATGGGAACTCAGCTTAAAAAGGAAATTTATACTTTTATAAGATATAAGAAGGAAAATTGTATTTCCGTTACGTATTTTACCGTTTCAATTGTGGTGGATAGTCATTCAAATGACACTTGGGAGAGAAACAAGTTTCTAAAGACTCAGAATTGTGAAACATCTTTATGAAGATTGACATACATAATATTCTGCGGGATTATTGACACAGTGAAGATTGAAGCCTTAAATTTTCATATGTTTCAGATGCTCAGTGCTCAGTAACAAAAGAATTTATTGTTTCAAGATTTAGGGACCAGGTTGCAAACCTTCAATATTTCAGAGCATATATTGGTGGTTGAACGAATCAATCACGGCACCTTTTACCCCTTGAAGCTAACAATGGAGCTTTACCCAGCTTTATCATTCCGCTATTGTCATGTAAAGATCCCCTAGTCCGAGGAGAAATAAAGGAGGGAGGCTGAGGAATGTGACTGCATTTTTTGACACAACAAAAGGCTCGGGGGTAACACTTTAGGTATCGGAGGAGTCTACCCTGATAACATACCACACCGAGGGATGTTGTTGTTGTTGCTGCCTGCACGAGCTATTGTAAAATAGCTGCTCTGGCGGTGTCGTGGTGTGAGTAGTTGGGTGCAGTTGTACCAGGTACCCCGGACACTAGTAGCCGATGATAGCGCTGAGAGGTGTTTTAAAAACCTCCCAGCTGCAGCCTCCTCGAAACAATGAGAATATTAAAGCATGTGGTGTGTGTGTTGCAGAGGAGGAGAGAAAGGAGAGGAGTGTAACTTTTTATATTTAACCCTAGGAGTATGAATATGAGGGCCATGAAATGTTATGTAGGTTGTGTCAAGTCATCAATGTACCGTTATTAAGTCATGATTATGACATCATATTGTCGGAAACTCGCCCGTGATCTTAAGTATCAGGGTTATAACATCTCTAGAAACATAATATTATGTATGTGAGTTGGATACAATATTATAAAAATATAATAGGAACAATAATATTATGTGGCTGGTAATATATGAATTTAACATTCTATGGGTTTAACCCTGACTCTTCTCCTCAGAGAAAACACGCTGGGAATAACCCTCCTCCTCCGTGCCCACCTTCTCGTGTGGAGATGTCACAACGTCACTGTGTTGTTAAAACTCCTGCCAATACTATTACTCCGCAAGCGTTAGGTGTCTGGGATACGAGACAGAGAACCAGACAAAGAAGAAGAGGAAGAAGAAGAAGGGGAGGTTAAATATATATGCCACGCGCGCATCATGTCATGGGGTTAGTTATGACGTCATTATCATGGGGGTTAAGAATGGTGAATTGATGAAGTGCTACAACCACTCCTCCTCAGAAAAAAGAAGTTAAAATGTTGTGAGAAACAAGGACCGTGCTGCTGCTGGATAGTGCGAGTGTATGTGTGTGTTGGTAGCCAAAAATGTTAACAACAACAGTAGTGAGGGATTTGAGAAATATCATTTCAGTTTGTGACGAATATATATTAATCAACATTCAACAAGTATGTTATTTTCACTGACACTGATAAGATGACATTTTAAAGCAACAGGGCTGAAATTTTTTATTCGATGTTTGCCCTGGTTGAAAACTTAGTTATCATTGCTCAAACTTTGTGATGATATCAATATTATATTGAACTAATGCACATCCAATATAGGCTCTTAAACCTACCCTATGTACTACTACTAAATGGTGGAAGAATCAACGAGAGATTCCTCCAGACCCCAATGCAGTAACTTACTTCGCGTATTTGAAATGGACACAGTGCTCACTGCTCAGTCAATCCATTGCCTCTCACGTGATCTCCTTTGCGTACGATACCAAATGGGCCAACCCCACGGTTGAATCTGACATTGGGAACATCAGATTTAATTATTGGATTTGTTTATTTGGTATCATACACAAAAGTTATATCACGTGAGAAGCAGTGAATTGACCGAGCACTGCGCCAATTTCAAAGAAAAGAACTTTATACAGAACTAGAGACCGCCTCGAATTGCAGACCCTAAGCAATTGCACATGGGGGACTTTCACTAAAAATGTGTAATGAGAAGCACTTGCACTGTACATTAAGTGACGATAATGAGGGAAGCTCCGCTTGGAAGGTTTGTACAGTTCTCATGGCCGCCATTTCAAGTATTACCCATTATATCATTTATTTGTAGCTGAATGAAGCTCTGTTTTGGTACGTATCCCATGGGAGAGTGAAATCGTAGTACTAGATACTTGGCAACCCCTCAATTAAGAAGATTACTAACAGTACCCATAAAGTGAAACCTCTCCGAGAGGAAGAACTGGAAGTGTGATATACTCAATCACCATGATACACAAGGCATCATGTACATCATACATAGAACTCGTATCTTGTTAGAAGACCTGTACTTTAGGTGCAGGAAGACGGACAGTACATGGTTGTATGATTGTATGAAACCTAGTAAGAAGTAGAAACCTATTAAGAAGTACAAGTCGGCATTATATAGCAGTACATCTAAAACATACGGCACTCCGGTCTCAACCGACTGTGTCACCGTACTTTTTGGGCATTTTGCTTCTCCATAAAACCACAGATATTGTTAATAACCAGGAAAACTAACCTTCGCCATGTAATAATCTTCAATAATGGTGAAACGGCGCAACACGTTTGGTCAGCCACTCAACAGGGAAAGTGTCGACTACAAATTTTAATTTTCACTGTCGCCACAGGGATATCTATAAGGCAAGAGCTTGCTTTTTAACAGCACGGTTTGCTGTTAAAACGCCCGATTCGCTGCATCTTTTGCCTGTACTAATAAGTGTATGTGGCAATGTAGCCAATCACGGGAATAGAATTTCAGAGCAATAAATCAGCGGCATTTACAGTAAAATATTGCACTGGAATTGGCGAGCAAAACAACCTTATAAGCTGAACAGAATGAACAAAATGATTTTCCTTAAGACCCAGTAATTTAAATCATGTATACCATGAATGAGAACGAAGTCTAATCCTCGAATGGCTTCAGTATCGTCTATTTGGGAGAACGATGATTGATGATGATCACCAAGAACTAAGGTATGTTCGTTATTTTCAGGAGGCATATGTCTAGAGATTTGGAAACAAGAGAGGGAAACCACATAACATGATCCGATTTGGACTCCGTGATGGAAGAAGGAAACATAAGTAAGAAAGAATGCTCACCTTGACAAAAGTTAGATAAACCTAAATAGAAAGAATACTTACCTTGACAACTTAATCAGGAACTAATTGAAAAAAGTGTAAGAAAACAAGGGATGTTGATTTTGAGGTTTTGAACCATTTGGAAACATCAGATGAGATCTATTTTCTGACTCCTCGTCATTAATTGGCAGTCCCCTTATCAGATAAACTATTTCAGGTGAAAACCTCGGTCGATGGAGGGAGTTAGACTCCAACGCTAGCCAGGAAGTATGTGATAACCTGCATATAAATATAACTCATTACCGTTAAAATATTTCACATATTTGGATAATTTTGAGAGCTCCTGCTGCCAGCAGTGGCACACATAAGAACTGTTGGAAGTCGGGGCTATGTGTCGTAAGATAAAGTGTTAAACACTTTTTAGTGCACTCACTCCCGTATGTTATGCGTATAAATATATATAAAGATACTCGTGGCCGTAGCGCCACCAAGACTGCCCTCATCATCCTTCTCCTGAATATTTACAATTTACTAAGATTACTGATCTTGTCAACCCTCCTCCTCCTCCATCAGTTGCACTGTTCTTTGAGACTGGTCCGTCAACAGGGTTCCGCCAGGTTTTATAGATCAGTGGAAACCACGCAACACCCCATTTCAGCAGCAGCAGCAGGGCTAGAAACTATATACCCAGAGTCAAATGGCTGGAATCTAGATGCCCTGGCTGCTGTTCAGATTGACAGAGATTATTGGAGGGGGAGGAATAGTTGTGTCTACGAGGAAAGAAGAGACGGGGAGAGAGCGAACTGGGATAGGAAGAGAGGCAGAAAGAGAGCATGAAAGAGAGTGAGAAAGAGGGGGATTGGTGAACGTGTTGTCTAAGCTCAAGTTCCCAAGAGATCATTGGTAGGAGCTAGTAGATCAGTATCAGGTCCGAACAAGTGGCACATAACTTCCACCGTCACGCTATCCGAGGCAGTATGGACGCTACCCCACTCAATTAGAGGGTGGATGAGAATGACGTCATTATCAGGGTTTAGAATGGGGCATTGGTGACGGTGGACCAGCCATGGTATGTCCGCGTGCGACTCTGAGCCCAACACCCAGCTCAGGCACTAGGGGAGGAGATAGTGTTAACACCAGAGGTAGGTACACCAGATTATCGGGTAATGGTTTCCAAACGCACACACATCACTCAGCCACACACACATAGTTTGTTTAATTTATTAATGTCACCGCTAATTGACCGAGCTATGAAGTATAGGGTAAGCAGATATACACATTGACGAGTATAGGCTCACATTAGGTAACTTTATCTAATTTGGTTTAGCCACGGCCACGTTTAGCCTTTGGAAAGCTATTAGGTTACCAAGGATTTCCAAGGCGTGGCAAGGATTTCAGGTAGATAAAATTGACAAGTCATTCCAAATAGTTTTTATATTTGCATATGGTATATTCCCTGTGACGGTTGGTTAAGGATACTTATCTTTGTCGTAAATTTAGGCCATCAAAGAACAAAGGTGCCCTCCATTAATTAGCAATTATTGTTTTTGACACCTGCAATTAAATATTTGATCGGTATAACACTCTTCACGTTGAGCAGCACACGATCCTCATGCCTTCTCAAGACCACTGCTCACCAATGTGATGTTGATAGTGCTATGGAGTACTATGTGTCACCTTATCTTACAATGTGATCATATATCCTGATGAAGTGCCAAGACCTCGATACAAGTGCCACATGTCGCCATGGACCCCTGTCATAAAGTGCCATGACGAATAATTCCTTTAGAAAGTGCCATGACTTCTCTATAAGTGCAGTAAGACCCTCTTATTAAGTTTTAAAGTCCAAGCCGCCACGATGCCTCTTTGCGTAAATATATAGCATAACCCCCCTTAAGCTGCCCTTTTAAAGGGCCAAGACCCCTTCCTATATTTCCACAACCCTTATTAGCCTGATCTACCTACATGAGGGTAAAGTGTTTCAAGTATCTGTCCAACCTGACCGTATGCTACTTTAGCAGGCTGCTTGACATTTGAAGGCTATAATAATAATATTACTGAGTCGTGAGCACTTGGCAGTTGGCACGGCCAGAATTTTCTTGTAATGTTTCGTTTTGGTCTCTCGCTACTAGAGCGTGTTAATAGATGAGTCTCGAGTGGGACACAGTGCTGCAAATTACGCCTGGCAGAGCTGAGTAGGAAGCCCCAGCTATGATCTGTTAATAGAGCTGCTCGACACTCACACGCACACACGTACCCGCAGTGAGTCAGCTAGCGGAGAGCTGTGAGTAGGTGCGATTAGAGATCTCAGAGCAGTGAGGTGAAGTAGGTGATACTAACGCAGGTGAGAGAGGTACCCTAATAGCAGGGAGGCACCTAGTCGCGGCCAGGAGACACCCAACTTGAGAAGCTAACTCGTAACACCTCCATTTAGACAAGTAACTGGACAGAATAGTTTTAGATGGGCCCCACTAGACAGTGGTCAAGCTGGTGTTCCACACACCAACTCGCACAACAAACAGACTATATTGTCAACACTTCCCAACTGACATGACTCGTCTACCCCGGCCAGGGCAACCAATAGCAGCGCGCCATGTCAGTCAGGTGGGAGGGACGGTCCAATGACAGCGCTCACATAGAGGTCAGGGGATGGGGGAACTTTCTCCTCTGTGGATGAACCTTGTCTACCTTTAAAACAACATGAAACACGTGGTCTCTGACTCATGAGCACGTGTCACCATGCCAACACCACGTGACAAGATATCGATATATACTTGAATTGGTCGCGCAAGTTAGCACAAAACCGTCATATTATGCCCGCGTTTGGTTCTTGATTCCAATTGTCACCCATTACGGAGTTTAGTGTGAGATGGTTGTAGCTGCGCGAGTAACCGTGTTACCTACGCTTCCTTCTTCGAGAATCGGACTCAGGTTCTCGAGTAACGATAGTGAGCGTGCAGCAGCGCATTGCACGCTATCTCGCACTCTCTCTCTCTCCCTCCCAAAGTGCTAACGTACTCCGACTAAACTTCACTCTCTACAGCACATCATTATTATTTATTATTATTATTATTTATGCACTCATAGTCTTTGGTATATAACAAATACTACCTCACTCTTTTTCTCTGCCTCTCTCCTTTTCACGGTAACTTGGTTTGGTTGCGTTGCTCGTACTTCGTTTACTGTTGAAATGTATCCCGGAAAATGTAGTACTGATTACTTCGAAGTTGGTTCGAAATGTCTTGAAGTGTTAAATAAAGGCCTGTTAGAGCTGATATAAAACGTGCGTTTGGTGTATATTTTACACTTTGTGCCCTAGAATTCGTACGACATAGTTTAGTAGTTAGTTATGTTATAAGTGGATAAAACTGTTGATATTATTTTTGATTTTATATAGACGACGAGAGTAATTTATGGTGTTAATATACGAGATATCTCGTTTAGTTATGATATTACAGGGTTGTCTTAAATGTACGGCTTTATCAAAACTAAGCGTGAAGTGAAGCAAACTTATCACTCACAAACTGTTATATACAGGCGTGGGATAACGAATTTTGTTTCATGCTACCTAAGAAATCAGTCAAATTGAAAAAACATTCAAAGAAAACAAATTTAATGAAAAATATCACATTCTTTACCATTATCTTCCAGTATTGAATCCTAGCAATCATGGAGGGGAGGCGGGAGTAAGGGTAGCATTCAGTAACACTACTTTATTTCCTTTTCAACAATAGATCATATTTTCAATTGAATGATGCATCTATAAATCTTGAAAACCCATCACAAGTCAAAATGCCGAGCATGATAAAACCATTTGAAATGGATCGAACGAATATAGAAAAATGGCATCCACAAGAGCACAAGATAAAGCAGGAAAGAGAGAGCCTTACATCATGTCGGAAGGAAAATACCCCTCGTCTCACGCCCCACTCTCACATACACTGACCAGTCATCACCCTCCCTGCGCGTTCAAAATATTTAAACCCATGATGGGATTCATTGTCAATTTATCAATTATGTCCCTATGTAATACGATTATATTTGGTTCTAGGTTATATAGGTAAACAGAGCTCGCGCGTAGTATATTATAGCAATACCGTGACACCCACACATACACAAACATACTCCCTCTCTGACGAGACCTTGTGATTGTTCTCTCTAGTTCTCTTCTCTTCGTCTCTTCTTCCTCAGGTTGGATTATATATTATCATCTCCAGAGAGTGAACTTAATACTCCCTCCTCCTATGTTCGTCATCTCACTCTCTGTCACTCTCAGGCTGGGTTTACATGTATACACATCAACACTAGTAGAGCTACAGTATATACTATAGTCCTCTCTCTGTGTACATAGTACTAGTAGTAGTAGTAGGAGTAGTACTATACGTCGTGTTACTGAGCTGCAAGAACACACTCACCAGCAGCAGCAGCAGCGATAGTCAGACCTTCCTTACGATAACTTGTTATAAATATATTATATATGAGTGTTCGCGATGAATTTTATATTCTTTTTGGTATTTTTTATTATATTTGGTGTACGAACTTATATTTGTACAGTTTGGTTAGATAGCTTGAGGTTGACAGTGATCGGATTTTTTGCTTGCTATCCCGGTTTTTACTTGCCTTTGTTACACTGTCAAAGTAGGTAAAATTTTGATGGGTTTTATCGATTAACTTAAGGGCTGGTATTGGTATATATATATATCGTAGGTTGACGTTATATTTTATTTTTAGTGACATTTCCGTTTTGCCAGACGTTTAGTTGTTAGGTTGTTGAGGTAGGTGTGTGTATAAGAGTGTATGCTGTACGTCATGCTATGTAGGAGAAGGTCAATATGTATACACACTCCAGCTAGTATATACTCGTTTTGACATGAGTTTTAGGAATCAATAGTATAGCATTTGCCTTCATTTAGCTCCGAACGGATCGAGTTTATATCACCAGCCAGGTTTAGATCGACATGAATCTCAAATGTCTAAAAGAATCCATGAAGCAACAAGTGATAGCTGTTCCCAGGCAACCGTTTATTTGACTGTTATTCAGACCATTAAATTCCAGAATTCTATCTTTGGTTTGTAAACGATGATACTTACATTATCAACAGAGGTAGACCGAATTACGAGATTATTGGGTTCAATTAACACACTAAACAGTCCTGGAAGTGGTGTGAAGTGGTCATCGGTTTCTTATTGGTCGTCAACACTCACGTGATTCACGTTCTCTGTTGCTATTGGACGCCAACTTTAAACGAGGTTACCTTAAGCTCATTGTCTGGGATTTTTATTTTTCTAAAGGAAATTTCTAAAATTTCACGAAACAGTTGGGATTAATTTGTTTTCTGTCGAGTACATGTTTGACTGTTTTGTAAGAGGAATGCCAATTATCGACCTCGTGTATTACTGAGATGAATTTTGACTTTTCTTGAGAATAACTCCATTTGAAGAGAACTTGGTGCAGATTTGAGGACCATCAAAGATATCCCCCGAAATACACTGGACCAGTTGACACACACACGATACACACCGCACTAATACACAGCCAATCACACATACACAGACACACAAACATACAAACATACCACACACAGAGAGAAATGTAGGGAAAGGGCAGTGTTGACACTCCTTTATCAATTGTGGTGATGTTTATCTCTCATCCCCTTCCCTCTCACATTCTGCCAACCCTCTCTCACAAGACTCACTGAAATATACTCCATGGTGGTGGTGTAGAATGGTTCCCAGGCCCATGTCACATGACACAGTTTGGATGTCAGAGTGTTTCAGGTATCTCATCACGTTGTCGACTTCGTCATGTTGCACCAGTCCCAGTCAATCACCAGCACTTCCTGCTCAGGAACACGACATGATCCCAGCGTGGGTTTTCCCAAGCTCATTATACGTTCCTCGTTGGTGGACGGAAGAAGGCATTAAATTGCAGATCATCTCGGGAACTTAAAAGCCTGCACTATAACCATCGTTTTCAACTTTTAGTCCAGAAACTTTTATAATCCAGTTTTCGTTTTCCTCTGGTTAACTCT
Organism: Beroe forskalii; assembly: GCA_011033025.1. Lineage (NCBI taxonomy): Eukaryota > Metazoa > Ctenophora > Nuda > Beroida > Beroidae > Beroe > Beroe forskalii. The sequence continues at coordinate 1,959,042 of WFMF01000003.1, read as the reverse complement.
CGAGAATTTCTAACTTTCAGTTAATTTCTCCTTTCCATTTTTCGTATCAATATGTCTTGGCTGAGTATAACGAAGTACGGCACACATCAACTGTTATTAACGCAGTCTCCGACACTGTCTCCAGCCCAGTGTTGACTCATTTCGTTTCTGTCAGTTTTGCTTGCCTTTGTATGAGCTATATAACATCGTTTTGAGAATTAATTGCCAAAAAACCTATCAGTATTACTTGTTTCTAGTTGTGACGTACAATATGTTTCTTCTCAAAAAGATACGCTGCACTTTGTTTGATTCATTTGCTCGTCGTTCTCAAAGATCAATCACATTTTACAAGCACTACGTATAATAGGCGTCAATCCATCCTCCTGTCCGGCCCCTAACAAGCAAGCACTTGGCTGGGTTTCATACCCCCTTCACCCACGTGAAGTAGCTCATTCCATATTTCTCACTCAAAATATTCCCAAACAATTCAATTTAATTAGTTGGGCAAGGTGTCGAGGTTTCGATAAAATATCAATAGGTTTGGAGACAAACCAATAGAGCAATACACCCAGTCGTCCAACTCGACTGATTGATTGCTTAATCAAGGCACGTATTTAATTAAAAAGCATGGGAGAAAGTTGATACAGTGTTGGGTTGTAGGTGCTATATCAAGCAGTGACCACAGTCGCAACTCTTGCGTTTCATAGCTTGTAACAGTTTTGGTGCAGCTGGGGACACTCTTGCCCCCGTGGGTAGTCGGGATTTATTTTATAATTTGTGAGCGATAGTCGTTTAAAACCTTTCACTATTTTTCAAAGTCGAACTTTCTACGTCGAAGAGAACAAGGGTTATTGCGATTTGTAAACTACTGAGTACTGAGGACAGACAACAAACGTAAAACATGGTACTATTGCAAGACAGGGTAAGCTGGACACTGAATTTGACCTCTGAAACGCAACGAGGAAGCAGTAAAATCGCACTTGTAAGGGAGCCGAATCAAGGTATATTTTCTTTACTGAAGCCAGCAAGATGGGGATGTGGGAAGCAGGCTAATTTTAATCCCGATTGTCGGCACTTCGCGAGCAGTGAGATAGGAACTTGCGCCCCATGTCACGCTTTAACGCGTTATTCGCACCATTCCTGGAATTTCATTGGTCAGTCACTCAGTCATGGTAATTGCGTGAGGTAGTATAGTAACAAATGGTTCAGTTGCATGGTTTTCTAGATGCCCCACACCACTGACCAGAGCCCCTAAAACTGTTACGTGAAGACTACCAAGTTTTAGTTCAGCTTTGTTGTTCGACAACGTTTCCACAGTAGTTCCAGTAAACAGCGATACGGAAACAAACCTTGTGATTTTCTTTTCAAACTTTCGTTTGTATTGTTTCACCTTTTGTACGGATTCCGATGATAATTCGTAGGTAATGTATCTCATCTTATTATAACGAAGGTCGCATAATTACAATTTTGAAGTGAAGCATTATATCGAACAAAACAGAATCCGAAAAGTGAGATATGTTGCTGATAAGGTTACTTGATTAGCAATTCATTTCAATTATGATATGAGGATATATATTAGCATCGTAGAGTAGGAGTCAATTCACAAGCCTGGACATATATGGTTTCTTAAATTCCACAACCTTACAGCTGCTAAGTAGGGGGGAGAGAAACACCCGTTTTTCTTTGCCTCCCATTTTATTATATAAAAAAAGATAAAGGACCAAAGTAGAGGGGGTGTGAAGTTTATACCGATATATAACAATATATTCACTCTAGTGTATCACTCCACAGACATTGTATCACAAGTTTCTAATCGGATTAAAACCACCCCTCACTTCCTACATAATGTTCGGGGGTGGTATAATTCGGTACGCGGTGACGTCTACTCTGGCGTTGTTATTTTTGTGGAGGGAGTAGACAGACACTCGGCAGACGGATATTAAATTAACCTATATTTGGGTACCTGGCTTAGGGTGACGGAGAGGTGCCCGCTACTAACGTATAACCCCTAATGATACTTCCACTGTGTCCCCCTGTGTTCCTCCTGGCGGGCCTAGATTCGTCTCGCGTGTAACACGAACCGTATTTTCACCGACACTTCTATCCCGCCTCCAACTACTTCCCTGATATACGAACTCTGACGTCTTTAGTCAAGATTATTTTCCTCGGTTTGTTTAGTTTAGTATGGATTAGTGAAATATTTGTTCTTTTGTTTCTAATTCTGTCGAAGTAAGCTGTTGATTTTGCGCCAATGTTCGATGACATGGCCAGTGGTTTTGGAGTTAGTGATCTGTAGCTCAAGGAATCCCTGAATTTTAGCACTTTGCTCATGATCGAGTTCTCTTCTAAAGCACTAACATAACGCACTGCACTTCTATAATTTGCCTAAGTTTACCATCGTGATCACATTATTATGAAAACAAACAACACTCAAATCAAATTGTCTTATATTTGATATGAGTTTTAGTTTTGGTCTCACAGTACACCACCTAGCAGCTCTTCTATTGGCAATTTGATGAAAAAGGAAGCCACAAGCATTTATTATTTACAATGATTAATCGTGATATTATAATAGCTCTCACTGTGGTGGTTCTCACTCCAGGAATTCTCGTCTAAGTTTGTAAAACTGAAGCCTTGCAAAGTGTGCGCGTAGAGCAGTAGTACAAGCTGAGTTACTGAGTTAGTAGTACTGCCAGTAAAACTAGAGGGAGAGAGAGTTCTACAGACCGTGGGAGAAAGATACCTAGGAGTCATCGGAGGTCAACGCTTGAAGTACCCACAGACAAGTTTCTGCATTCATTCTAACTGAACTACCATCAAATATATAATTTTATTATACACAGACAAGTTTCTGCATTCATTTTAACTGAACTACCATCAAATATGATATTTTATTATACTATACAGTAGCCTCCCGTAGTAAGCAGTCCGAAAGCTGTTGATTGTTGTTGTAAATCTTCAAATTGACAATTGGTGGCAAATCTTACTTTCGTATTATAGCTCAAACAATTAATTTTTAATGATACGTCTAGTTTAAAATGAATGTTTGAAATTGACAATTCATATGCCGTTCAATAAAAATGACTTAAAAGCGCTTGAAACTTAAAAGTGACAAGAGGCCACTGGATAATCTATGTCTATTTGATCCATATTTTCATCTTCCATTGCATCTTTATCCGACTTATCACTTCAATGGAAAATTATACATAAACCGTGAAAGTAGATGGTCTCAAACTGAAATTGCGTATTCCCATTTCACTATAACTAAGTTCTGAAACTCAGTTCTGAAATGGAAGGTAATTCCTTTAAGACTGATTCAACTAATCCTCCTTCAAATACCTTGACTCCGCCCCCACTACTCCCAAGCTAACCCACATCTTTCCCTCTTACAGCAATGATAGCAATGGAGAGCGCATTTTCGCCCTGTTTTTCGGCGTACGTTAGCTCCTACTCCAACCCTGTCCATAACAACTACACCCTGCCTCCGGCTTCTCACCAACCCCCTCACCAGGTACTTTACTACAAAATATTCTATAGAAATCTTATAATATTTCAACATAGCAATGCTCTAGAAGTATTTGGAATGATCTCAGTTCCCCCGTAACACCCTTGTTCCATATTGATATATTCGACTAGAATATTCGAGTCGAATATTCGACCTTGAAAAAATCCCAGAGACGCTCTGGGCTCCATATGCATATTTTCCAGTCAAACTTTTGGCACGCAGGGTGAATCGTAATTCAATTTTGAAAGACGACACGGCAGGCACATCATAATCACCTCAGTGTATTGTAATGGGGTAATAGAGTAATAGTATAATGACTTATATATGTACACACTTGCATCATACGCAATATGGTTGATGGCGTTCAACTTCTGATCCGATACTGGAAAGATCAGTGCGAAAAGGAATGAATGCGATTGAAATTATTATTTTTCTTGGGGTCCTTGATGATGTATAGGCTGAAGGAGTACCAGCATTCCTTATTTGGGGGATTGAAGCCCAAAAACCAAACCTACCCTATTTTCCGATTCTTGGGCTAGGCTTTTTTTTGTTTTTTTTGTTTTATTGGGTTACATTTTGGTCATTTCTGGCGCTTTTTCCAATGAATTTTAACTTAAAAATCTGTTGTTTTCACAGTCAGAGGCTCTTAAGTTTATTTGATGAATAGAAGCGGTTATTTTCACACAGAGCTTGAAGGGCTTAGGTACCTATCACCTATCAGTATGATGCAATATTGCCTGACTAAGTGGTGTCTCTTGCTGACCTACTGGTGACTCTTGCCTCAGTGACTGGTGACCCATACCAGACCCAGCTTGTTGCTCTTTCATAATTCACTGGTGACTATGACCTGATCAATGGGACCTCAAACCTGAGCGGCTGGGACTCCTGGTTGACACGCTGAGTGCTGCCCAGCTTTGCAACTCTTGCCTAATTCACTGGTGACTCTGACCTGACCAACTAGGGCCTCTTTCTCTCTAGCCAGACTGAATAGATTTTTGCCTGACCCATTGGCTTACTGGTGACCTTTAGGTACCCGTTCCAGGTAGCGATTCTTGCCTGACCAAATTATAAAGTGTGGCCCAAATTGTGACCAAATTAGACCTTTGCCTGAATGCCTCACTGACTGCCCATCGAACCACAGGTAACCCTTACCAGTACCTGATCTCTTACCTGATCTCTGACCTACTAGCGTCTCTCACCTGGCCTACGGTGGAATCTCATCTGACCTACTGGCGACTCTTACCTGGCCTAGTGACGCTTCTTATCTGTGACAGATCTTCTCTGACCTACTTGCGGATCTAACCTGACCTACTTTCGGCCATTGCCTGACCATAGGTGACAGCAGACACTTACCTGTTGACCCAGCTGGTACTTCTTGCCTGACCCACTAGTGACACTCAAATTAAAAGCTCAAATAGGCAACTGTTTTAGCCATTGGTGTCTCTCGATCCTACCTGACCTACTAACGTCTTCTGATCCTACCTGACCTACTAGCTTCTCCTGATCCTACCTGACCTACTGGAATCGCTCCTTTTCTTACCTGATCTACTGGCGTCTCCGGTTCCTACCTGACCTATAAGTGGCGTCTCCTGATCCTACCTGACCTATAGCTGGTGTCTCCCGATCCTACCTGAGCATCGTGATCCTACCTGACCTAATGGCATCTCCTGATCCTACCTGACTTACTAAGTGTGTACTGGTGTCTCCTGACCCTACCTGACCTATTATACTGGCATCTCCTGATCGTACCTGACCTACTGGCGCCTCCTGATCCTACCTGACCTACTGGCATCTGGACTGATCCTACCTGACCCATGGGGAGACTGGCGTCTCCTGATCCTGAGTCTCCTAACCTACCTGACCTACTGGCGTCTTCTGGCTAAACCACTGTTGACCCAGCTGGTACTCCTTGCCTGACCCATTAGTGACACTTAAATTAAAAGCTCAAATAGGTAACTGTTTTAGCCATTGGCGTCTCTTGATCCTAAATGACCTACTAACGTCTTCTGACTACTTGACCTACTAGCTTATCCTGATCCTACTGGCATCTCGGTCTACCTGATCTTCTGGCTTCTCCTGATCCTACCTGACCCATAACTGGCGTCTCTGATCCTACTTGACTTACTAGCTTTTCCTGATCCTACACTGGGATCTCCTGATCCCTGATCTTCTGGCTTCTCTGATCCTACCTGACCCATAACTGGCGTCTCCTGATACTACCTGACCTATAACTGGCGTCTCCTGATCCTACCTGACCTATAACTGGCGTCTCCACAGCATCTGGACGATACTACTGAACTGGTGTCTCCTGATCCTGCCTGACATTACTAGCGTCTAGCATCTCCTGATCCTACCTGACCTACTGGTGCCTCCTGATCCTACCTGACCTATTTGCGTCTCCTGACCTACAGCTGGCGTCTCTGATCTACCTGAGTATCGTGATCCGACCTGACCTAATGGCATCTTCTGATCCCTACCTTACCTACTGGTGTCTGCTATCTACCTGACGTATCCACTGCTGACTCTTAGCTGTTCAAGTAACCCACTGGTGATTCTGACGTGATCTTCTGGCCGAATACCCCTCTTATGAACCAGAGTCTGACTAGACCCTTGGCGGCATCCTTTTCAGACTCACTTCTCCCAGTGTTAATTACTCAATTATGACTTTACAGGACTCTCGCAAGAAACTGGTGGCACACTTGCCTGTCCCTTTGCCACACAGATGACTTTTTGACAGCTCGTGAACGATATGCTGAGCATCAATAATCAAGCCTTGCTGACTGATAAAGCCTTTATTATTGCTTGGTGACTAAGTGTCTACAAATGGTCTTCTGGCGATCATTGGCTGGCTGACCTTTGTCAATCATAATTGTTTGAAGCAAGAATGCTAAATTGCTCTCAACTGGCCGACCTCCATCTGGCGACCGTCACCTGGTGCCGTTTTTGGTCCTTTCTTGCCCCTTGTGACTCCCAGTTGACTCCCTGCAACACTTCTCTGACCCTCTGGTGACACTAATCTGACCTCCTCATGAAGCCTTCACCCTGACTCTTATCTTGCCTGACTCCCTGAGATGCGATGTAACTTGCATCTCAGGTGGGACCTGGCCCTTGGTCATCCGGCCTCTGGTGAACCAAGGACGACCATTGAAGGACCCTCGGATCTTGAGTGGGTCAAATTCAAAAGTGTGTAGCTACACACTGTACGCAGAACACAGCCGTGTAATAGTTTGTGTGTAGGTATATTAATTATCTCATTAAGTTCGTCATGAGAAAATCTCACTGAAAATATGCATATGGAACCAAGAGCAAATATCTCACCCAAATATCCGACTAATTAGCATTGGTGCCTGATCTAATCAAGGTATCAATTATCGCAAATATTCGAGTACAGCAGAAAATCTGTAAACACGTTGACAGATATTTTGCGCGGATATTTGCCCGAATATCCCAGAAATTGGACTCGAATTTTTACTCGAATTTCCTCTCGCGGATATTCGACTAAAAATTCGACTAAAAATATGCATATGGAACAAGGGTGTAAGCAACCCTCCAAATATAACTGCCAGAGTTAGACGTGTGTCTGGAAAAAGTTTAGAATAAGCCATGATCTGTGAGATGAACGTGGATCCTGTTAATAGGCTAAATTGGTCAAATTACGCCTTGAAGCCACCGAAGTAAACAAGTTTAAAGCTTATCAGTCCATATCACATTTCCATATATTAATGAAGCCTAAACAAGTCCATTCAAAAATGCAAGAAAAGCCTAAAAAGTATCGTTGAGTAATCACATCCCATAAACCCTAACAGAAGTTTCAAGCAACGACATTTAACAGTAATTCCAGGGTTCCATTTGGTATCAAGCAAGTAAATAATTAAATAAACATGGCTAAAAGAAGCCTTATTTTACAATGATACCCATTAGTATGTCCTGTATATAAAACATTAACCCTCTTCACGCTGCCTTGCGTTTATACAGAAATATGTGGTTATTTGTACAGCTTCGCATGACAATGGCTTAACCTAAACCTCCTCCGTGACAGAAATCGTAGTTTCAGACTTGAAGGAACGTGCGTAGACCAAATTCAGTCTTAATAGCGACAAAACTCGAAATGATCTGTTTCATTCTCTTCCCTGCAGCTTGATTACAAAGCATCATGAAGTTATATAAACAAATACCTGATAAATGGACTGAAAGGTTTCTTTTAATCAAATACGGAGATTTGTAGGATTTCTCCATCCTTTCCCCTGCTCATATATATTCCACCTCGTGTAATAATTCCATTGCATTTTGAGTAGTAATAAATATGTGTGTTCCTATGATGGTTTGCCGACAGCAATCCACGTCTCCTCTCTCATTCTCCCTCCCTCTTAATCCGTTTAACACTTCCGCCAGAAGCACGCACAAGTGTAACAACTGACGGTGATCCTCATTGCTAATTTATCACACTTTTCAGCCGTTTTCTCCCTGCGGACTCCGGCAATCGTTCGAGAAGCTGACGAGTCCGGATGTGTTGAGCAAGTACGTGGGTCGTTCCACCCACCCCAGTACGGGCGGCACCCCGGGGGCAGCAGGAGGGGTGGGCGCCGCCCCGGGCACCCCCGGGGGAGCAGTGGGGGGCGGGGGCACCACCCCACAACCCCCTGTGCCTGCAGAGATGGAGCAGCCGGGTGTGTGGTTATCAGACTCCAGCTGGTACTCCAGAGTCATGAGCTCAGAGAACCCTGCTACCAGGTGAGAGGGGGGTGTGGGGAGCTACTTCAGACAAAGCCACTTTAGACACAGCCACTTCAGACACAGTCACTTCATACACAGTCACTTCACACAGTCACTTCAGACACAGACCACAGTGTTTGGAGTGGCTGTGATTGACATGAATTCAGCAATATGAACAGAACCGATCAGCTGATCTATTATATCACACCACCCTACATCTAAGTAAACTTTATACCACTAATTGACAAGGAATAACCCTGAACTTTGCAGGTATTACAGACAGTCTATGGACGTTCCGCCCCCAGCCCACCCTACAGGCTGCATGGACCAGCTGGACCTATATCGCAGAGGTATCAGCGAGGGTTTAATGATTTCAGTGCGTGATGCATTTCCAATAAATTAAAAATATTCGCCATGAACTGAATAATTATGACAAGATTTAGTCAGTAGTAAACGAAGTTAGAATTGTTTGTACGTGCAGACAACTAGTGGTTCGTCTGTACTTCTGAACTGATTTCAAGGTGATGTATTGAGGCCGGTTATGTAGCCGTAGATTAGTCTAGAAAATACAAATCGCTTTTGTGCCAGAAAATATAATCAACAAGACAGTGTCTGTCGTCTGAGTCACTTGATTAAAACAAAGGGCCGTATATTTGAATGCTTATAATTTATTCCATGATAACACTAATGGAGAATTCAAATACTTTGTTTCCAGTAAATTAGCAGCCATGTAAATAGAACTCAAGTCCTTGTTTGCAGGTATCAGTGAGGTCACCTGGCAGCAACCCCAGCTCCTGTCACGACCCAGCACCACGGTACACCACCCCACTCCTGCATCACCGCCCAGTCTCTACCTCCCATCCCGGAGGCAATTCCCCAGTTCTCAGTCAGCCAGGACACAAAGTGAGTAAGAAGGAGATTATAGGTGGCATTGACACCATCTGACATTGGCACCATCAATCCATTGACAACACTCATCAATCCATTGACACCATCCATCTATTCATTGAACACTAGTTGACATTGTCATCCTCCAGCTAACACTGACATCACTTCTCCCAACTCCAAGCAGTCCCATGATGGTGTCGAGGTCACCTCATCCTCCAAGAGTTCTCCAACTTTTGCCGAAGGCTGCTCATGAGCTTCAAGTGCACACACACACACGCACGCATTATCAGCATCACATATCCGAATATTTCCGTCAAATATACTGCAACATATTTGATGTCAAGACGGGGTTGTTATGGTGCCGTCTGGTCTGGAGTCATTGACTAGAGATTATGATATCGTGAAGATATCGCCAAAATTGAAATACACAGGACACACATGTCAACACGTATAGTGCGCTGTAACCACGGTAACATGTTGCTATGGAAACGTAGCAAAATACGGTAAAAGTGAGTGTCAAGTAGTTTTTCTTTTCTCTGGAACCAAAAGGACCATTTAAGGGATTAAAAGAGTCATTGGTAGGAACGCGCGGCTCTTAATGACCGGCTCAAGTCTCAAGCAGCTATTCTTGGCATGTTTCTGGTAGAGGAGTTAAACAGATCTCGCATAACAATATATACGAGGTAGTATAATATCACAAGGGAGAGGGAGAGAGAGCGGGAAGAAGAGGAGGATGAGGAGATTTGATGACAAGGGGGGCGCCACAATGTCGCTCCATCGTGTCATCATCCTCCGATAAGAGACATGTCCACTGTTTCTCATGCACACATCACGTATTATATACGTTAGGTGATGTGTGTACGAGCCCTAATCTAGCAAACCCCGGCACTAAATTAACATAATATATATCACATACCCGAGGTGGAGGAGGGCAAATTAAATGAGACTATAGTGCGCCCCCCAGCCGCGTGTTATCTGCCAAAAATAGACATAAATACGTTAGCATATCAAGGGTTAATGGATCTGTCAGTCCTCGGGTCACTTACTTAAAATTCACATTATGAAGTACGTACATATTATAAAGTTAATTTTGATCGATAGAGCTTGTATGAAAAATGTGTCAGATGGTATGTTGCTTTATTTATTAAGGACCCTGGCTTCCCAATTAACGTTCACCCATAAAAGCACCCAAAACCCGTATAAGTGGTTAATATGTTGATGTTTGTTTGATGTAGTGGTATGCAGATCTTGGCCCGAATCCCACTTATTCCGTATGAATAGCCCTACCATTGGCTTCAGTGATAACACTTTGTTGGGCGTTTCACTTCTATAGTTTAAGTTGCGTGACATGCTCTTGGAAACTCGGGACGCATTCACGGCTTAGAAATGGAATTTTGCTTTCACAAACAAAAGGTACCAGCACCGGTAAAATCAAAGAAAATTGTTTAGGAAAATTTTTACAGCGTAGAACACCAATAAATGATAAATATTCCTTCCACAAAAAGCAGGAAAATTAAGGAATAAAGGAAGAAACTTCAACGCACCCAGATTCGGGAAGCTATGTTTATTCAACTTACTTGAAAATAAATAGATTCAATTACTCAATTAATCATATTCAAGGCCTTCATTCATGAAATTATTATAGAACATAATTATTTCTGAAAGTTATCCTAGAAACGTCATAAAATTCTTTGAAAAAAATCTTAACCTTGTCTATAAATTTTCCTCAGTACAGTATCGATTTTCTCCTTTTATTTCCCAACGCTGTAAAATTTCGATAGAAAAATATTAAAGTTGCATTTTGTTAAGTGTTGACCAGTCTATAACCATTAAATTCGAGACAGGGCATAATATTATCATTGTGAAGTATTATTGTGTACAATAAGTGGCCAAATTTAGATAAGAAAATAGCAGCCATACTTCTTGTCGAGCATGTTATTAGTCATGGGTATTGGGTTAGCAAATACGACACTTCGAGGAATTAACGCTTCATTTTTTACTTAAATCGACGAAACTTTTTCCAAAAAAGCCAGGAAGTTTCGCTGAATCAGTTAAAATTGGCGGGGGAGGGGGAAGTTCTATATATAACGAATCTCCCGGTTAGCAGATAATTTTCTATTACATATCAGGTGTGGCACTGCGCACCAGATAGCCGGCAATCTGTTGGTGCCATTGGCTCCGCGCGCCTTTGATCGTTTGATTGTCAGGTCGGCATAATATACTGGTTGCTACATTAACACATGTTGGCTGGAGCTTGGTCCGGCCCTCGTAACAGCTCTGTCGGCGGCAAACTGTTGACTCAACTCAACCGTTCAATACATGTTCACGTTAGTAGGACGCGTGTCATTACTTTATCATAAGACCGGGAATATAATATATCGAGTACATATATAGCATGTTGAGCCATTGCCTGATCAACACGGAACATTATGATGAACCTACACGTTTATAAATCGTCATTCTGACACTTCCCTAAACGTATTGCTTAGTGCGAAAAATCAATCAGTACCGAAGTCATTTGCCGGCCTGAAAAAAGCTTTTACACTAAACACGCTTCCTCGGCGGAGTTGTAGTGAGGAAATTCGTTTGAATATTTTTGTGGACTTCTCTGCTGGGTTATTGAATAATAATTCAGCTGAAAACTTGTAACTTCCCACTGGTACAGTGTGGTTCTAAGGCCATGCCTTGGTGGCAGGAGAGGGAACAAGGTGCCAAAAACCAGTCAATAAAGGCAACAATGCATTCAAAGAACCAATTAGAAGGAACCTAATTCACGGAGAACCAATGACAAGTCTCCGTTGGTGTGAAGCGTGTTCGGATGCGGGGTAGGAGAAGGAAAAGGTCAAAGAGTGACGTCACGCTTTGTGGCATTTGTTTCAAACCAAGGCAGGTTGAGCGGCAGCAACCCACACGTTAAGTCAAGATAACTACGTATCACTCGGAACCACCTGTGATTTATATGCCTCGCATTTGTTACGAGAGGTCTCGAGAACCCTACCAAGTGGGCTGTGCGCGAGCCGTTACATTGTTCGCAGACCGAACTAAAACACGGTTCAATTAAACCGGTTTTAATTGAAGTCTGGTGACGTTCGTGACCTTTTTTCGCTATTTTCGGAGTTCTACAAAGGCTTATTAATATAAAATAACACCTTCAAAACTGTCAAGGGTAGGGCATGACATATAACTAAATTTATACCAGCAGCAAGAGCAATTAACGTTTAGCAAAAGACAAAGAAAAATGAATTAACCACAAATAAACTTGATGACTTAATGAAAGATAGTTTATCCAGAGTTTTAGCCACAGTTTAAGGCGCAGCGAAACACCGAATAAAAGAAAATGTTTTTGTACGACATCAATTACATGTACATTCATAATGTCAGACTTTTCTGAACTTCACAATGGATTCACAATTAGAGTTCCAGATTTACATCGTAGTTTCTTTATGGCAGAATAAAGAGGAAAATCAACAAAGATAAGATTTATATTCTAGAAAAAAGAGTATTTTTGAGCACAATATTCATAAGATCTCCTTCATAACTTCACAATATTTACATCTCATAAATGCTCTTTGTACTCGTATTCCACATGTGTGAGCTAATAAAGAGCAGTGTCGGTATTATTATCAGAGTTGACTTAATTCTGTTTGCCGTGTTATTAAGGGCGCAGTATTTCACCGGAGTATTTGTGGTATTTATGACGTAGCCATGAGCCTCGTGAAGAGTGCACAGCAGGCTATACCATGAGAAATTCTATCCGTATACTTTTGGCGGCAAACCGACTTTTAAAACGATCAAGTCTGAACCTTTTTATAGTTATGTTTAAAGACATAAAGTTTTCACTCGGTGTCTATGTGGAGAAGTTAAATTTTGGTTTGCGATAGTTAAACTTGGGTTAAATATAGCAAATTAGCTTGGTTCTTTAAAAGTTTTTTGTTTTAACCACATTGAACTTGAGAATTCAGTTTTAGACAAGTCTCAACCGGTCTCAAAGCCCTTTGGATAATGAGTATTTATTAAACCACTAAAATATTGAAAATTCCTGCAGGCTGCTGCTTCATCTTTAGGTAGAAAGCTTTTACAGTTCTACCAGTTAACCACCATTTGGATCGGCCATCTGACAAAAACATGGCCTTGAAGACGTCTCACGGCTTGCACTTTAGTCCTTAAATACATTTGCGGATAAAAACTTGGTTATCTTTTAGAATCAGTGGCACAACATCTTGGTAGATCCTTTTTCTGTTTTCCTCTCATGTAAAAAAGGCAAGGCCATATTCGACTAATATTTTCTCCCTTTCTTAGTAAGGCATTTCAGGCGGAAGACATAAAAACTCAAAAAGATTAATTGAGGCATTTCACAGGGATAATTTATAGACATAATAATTGATATACGGAAATAAATTATTTATGCTCGACTCAGAAGCTAGATTAAATTACCCTACGGGAATTTTGTCGAAAAGGTTGAATTTTCACATAATTAGTGCACACTTTTGCTATAACCCACAAAAGTGGTCTTGCTAAAAACTATTGGCGTTTTCATAGCAGACCTACCTTTTCCATCTGCAGCTGTGCTCTTTATTGAACCATTATCAGCACGTTGCAAGAGACATATACAAACCTAACATCCTATAGATTCGAATCTCAGTGCGTCATCATCACACATCCTGGGCAGTACTAGCTACACACTCAACAAACATGCGGCCACTTCTGAAGTAACATCGGAACTCCCCGATATAATATATATTATTCTGTATTCGAGTTGAGTAGCTGTTATGTATGTCTGATAATTCAGCTGAACTTTTCATGCTTCATGAAAACGAGATAATTTGGTCAAAAAGTATGTGATAATGGACTCAACCCGTACAAAACTCTCAGCTACTCAGAGCAGCTCATTACAGGAACACGTCTCCACTTAGCATCATGCCACGGGCTGTGTTTTGTATGGTTTTTAGCACCAACACACGCTATCTTATTCCCCTCAGATGACTTAATGTTCCATTCTATGTTTTCGCAGAGCGGGTAACCTGCTTACGACCCACACCAGACTGAATTTTAAAAAGTTGCAACGTCTCCTAATCTAGGAATAGACACCCATCAACACTCGGAGTGTTACATACACCAGCCTTAAAGGACACGTGATCCACAAATTGGACTTGTTAATGCAAGAGGAGTCCGTTAGTTATCTTCCGAATCTGCCATCGGACACCAACCAGTGTAACAGAGCTGTAGGAACCCAGCCCTGCCATTGGTTGGTGGCACGCTCCTGTGCCACCATTGGTGGAGAACACGTCACGTGCTCCTGAGGGAGTTAGCATTTAATTCGTGTCACGTGGTCAAGTATCAGAGAACTGCGTGGTATGGGAGTTAGAGAGACATAAAACAATCCATAGTCTGAGCTATTTAGTCATTTCTACGAATAATATGACTCAGTTCATTCCGTATCGCATTTGACAGTTGACACGCTATTTTTGGAAAAATTAAACAGTTGTAGCAAGGTGTCGAGGACATTAAACAATAGTTGTAACTTTAGAAACGCCTGGCACCAAATTCTGCCTCCAGCCAGCCTTTTAAACAGAGCTCCATAAACAACGTCTCACGTTTGAATATGGCACAGGCCGGTGCCTCAACATTTCAACAAAATGACTCGGAAACTGCCCAGATTAATTCCAGAGTTGTGAGTGAAAATCAATCAATGTGCACTTAGGACTGAGGGCTGAGCTCAATAAAAACGGCGATAAGTGGCAGAGTAAATGCCACCTTTTGGTAGAAAGTACAGAACCCTTGATTCAATTCTATATATCACATAGTCATTAGGCAGTCATGAACTATCTGACATGAACATTAGTTAGAAGGCAGGCTATCAGGGCAATTTGTCAGTTACCCCCTTACATAGCGTCATTGTGTCTCAAAGCTAACAGATTTCAGATAACACACGTACACGCTTCGGCGTATTACAATGTTGGGTGTAATAATTATAAACTCGCGGAGTTGTGGCTTGTCATGATACGTCTGAGAGGGAGAGAACTGTAAGATCACGTGACAACCTTCACGACACTCTGTCGCACACACGCTCCCAATCAATTATCAGAAGTGTTCACAGCTACAACTTTAGTTGTTCCGTGCAACTTTAACCCTTCCATTCTTCTCATAAAAAGCGCTGAATGACAGTCCTCGGAAATAACAAATATGTTGTGAGGCTTTTTTCTCAGCATCAAAGCAAACACTCATCTGCTAAATCTCATAAAGATACTTAATGCTAGGTAACTGATAAACCCATTCACACGTTGGCCTGCTTGCGCCACAGAAACTTACTGAGGTTTCAGCCTGAGCAGGTCAACTGAATAGACATATAAAGCTAACCCGGACCCCTTACCTCAGATCAGCGTTCAAGAGTACGGGCAGTGCGGACATGAAGATGAACCTGTGTTACCTGTGCGGTAAAACCTACGCTCGGCCCAGCACCCTCAAAACCCACATGAGGACCCACTCAGGGGAGAAACCCTACAAGTGTGACACGTGCAACAAGGGGTTCTCTCAGGCAGCCAACCTCACGGCGCACGTTAGGACGCACACCGGCGACAAACCCTTCAGGTGTCCAGCAGTTTCGGGGTGGGATTTAGTGGGGGTGAATTGGGGGGGGGGGCTTATTAGGGAGTTGAGTGAATTTAGGGTGGCCAAATAAGGATTAATAGAATTATAAATGGCTGAATTTTTATGCATTATTAGAATCCAGATACATATTCTGAAACCCACGTCACCAAACATCCACTATGAATACCCATGGATCATGAATAGCATAAGAAAATAAATTCGATGCCGAGGCCTTTTATTCTGTCAAGCTTTTGATTATAAATATTATAAATATTAGTATTATTCGACCAAGGCAATTAAGCAAACTATGTTATCTAGGCAGTAGGCCGTTTACTAACTGTCATAGTAGGGTAATAAAGTTAAGACTAATTAATGAGAAAAACGTCAACTCCCCAGCCGGGAATTTAAGATATTTATTATGAGCCCGAACGCTGAGGAATTTTTAGGCCTGACACACAGAGATTCGAGATATAGTCCACTTAATTCGTAGTTGTGCGGCAGTAACACAAGGAATTTTAATAAATGATGCAATAAACTTTTGGTTGACACATAATACACTCTACCTCCAGATGTTAGCTTTAACTTTTATCATCAAGACCAAAATTATAGAACATTGATTTTACAGAGTTTAGGACATTTCACTGAGTTTAGAATTTTCAAGGCCTATAGATAGACAGATAAGTAATTTCGGGTAATACGAAGTAGCATGATGATAATAATAAACCTGTGTGCAGTTAAACAGGAAATCACTCACGTGACCCCATAAGGTTAAACGTGTTATTATACATACCTGCGTTTAACTAAAAAACAATGCCATGCAATACATACCTTGGAGATTTTTAACTTAAAGTATGCTGGAATTTCCTCCCCTTGCTGTGTGTAACAAGTCCCAGTCTGGTATTCCTCCTTCACTAGACAAGAATTCCTCATCCCTCGGCGGGAAGGCAATTAGTCGAGCGTTTATGGTTGTCAGATTTAGATGCACTAAGCAGTGACACTCAGTGTTTGGTGAATGTATGTGTAGTGTGTGTATTGGGCTTTTTAACCACCCTAAGGCCAAAGCTCAGTCAGAACATAGCCACAAAGGCAGCAGAACTACTACTTCCTGTAAGTCACGTTCTATATGCCAGGAAACAGGAAAACCTCAAGGCCACATTGCTGAACCAGTACAGTATAATAGCAAAAAACCATATAGTTGACTCTCACTGCTTTCTATCCCAAAATGTCACATATTGCCCCAAACTCCTTCATTCAGAAGTCAGCATGTCTTACCAAAATAACCGATATGAATTTTTGAAGGGTAGCTCACCTATGCATGGCTTGCCCTTTACACCTTGTAGCAACTGTTCATGCAACTCTTTCTTACAACTCTTTACACTGCTGTTTACACGGTCTTTTGACTTACAGCCGTCTACTACAGTTGAGTTATCTTTTAACTTCTTCTAACACCTACGATAGTAGCCATCTACATACAATGTAATTGTTAAATCAAAGGAACTTAGAGGGGTTCTAGGGCGGACATTGCTGTGGCCAGTGGACCGTGAAACTTTCACTGTTCATGATAGATATCTTTCTCGGAATGATATCGGGAGATCTTTCCAGGGTCCAGAAGCAGTATTTGAATTCACGCAGTAACATGAGTAAGAAGGGTGTGTTTCTGATTTGCCTATTATTGGCGAGCCACCGGTTTTCAGGTTGATTGAGTGTAAATTTCCATCAAAATTTAACCTCCACAACAATTGGCAATTATCACCTCCTCTGAAAATACCACCGATTGTCAAAGTCACTGGGGGACATTATTGGTATTCAAGGCTACAACCAATTTGTTAAGTCACTAGGGGTACATTATTGGTATTCACGGCTACAGGCAGTTTCTATTTTAACCCCCTCCTTATTCTGACAAACAAAGAGGGAAACCATGTTTATTCCAAAGAATGACGGTGTAGAATACTCAAGATAAGCGTGTTTCTCATCCGAATCCAAGGAAATCCTTCGTATATCATCCTCAACGGCTCAACAGAAACAATTTCGGTTTTTAAAGTGTTCAGTACAGAAATTGGGGTAAACTTCAAGTTGAATTACTGGTCCCTGGACACTGTAAAATAGCTTAGAAGCTTTCAACGCTTTACCAGATCTTTCACCAGCTTAAGTACAGTTTCCATCAATCATCAAGTTAATACTTTCTGCTTGATCAATGGAATTTCCACTTGATAAAGTGCGGGGAGTTTCTGACTGATTGACTGCATAATGGGGAGTTTCTGCATGATCGACTGCATCAGGGGAGTTTCTGCTTGATCAACTGCATAAGTTCACAAGAGAATTTTCTGCTTGACTGATTGCATAAGGGGAGTTTCTGCATAAACAATCCTCAGACACAGACACATCGCACATTAGAGAGCATGACACGTAAACACCTACAATACTAAGTCGTTCTCCATTAGCTGGTTGTAGAGAGAGAGAGAGAGAGAGAGAATGAAGCCGTATCCTGGACAGTGGAAACCTTGCAAATAATTTCCATTGTTTAGCAATATGTATCATGGAATGTTGGGAGTACTCGCTCTCAAATTCCGTTCACTGTGAAGCTATGTGTCAGTAAGGTGGGAGTAACAAGATCTGGGAAGTATATATATCTTGAGCACTCTATCACACATTCAGTCCATTTAAAAACAAGGGCTGGGTTTCTCAGTAGTACGGATAGCTCAGGGAGGTGAAATCGCAGTAGTACACTAGTATGTGTGTGTGTGTGTGTGTGTGTGCAGCACGAGTCACACATCCCTCACGCCTGTCTATCTTTCTCTAGAGAGGGAGAGGAAAGCCATAGGACATCTGACTTAAAGGTTTAGAAGTAGCTCAAACTAGCCGATAATAGCTTGGAAGTCATTGTAAAGCAGCTGGTTCATTCCCCTGAGTATTCAACTTGATGAGCTCCACAAACTAGGTAAGTAAGTAGTTACCTGTAGTGTAAGCAGAGCATGTAGCAGCTTGAGGATGGGATGCAGTTCATTATCGGGAGTCATGTTTAGTGATTGATAATCCTCCTTCAGTCATCCTGAGATCTTCTTTCTGTGAGAGCAAGCTTTGAAGGCAAGGGAATTCGTTACTCAATTCCGTAAGTTTTCCAGAGTTTACCTTAAAATGGGACTTAAATTGCTATTCTTTTTAGTTAGTATTACCTTCTGAATTGTTAAGGGACCAGAGTTCAATAAAGATTATTTATTGACTCATGAATTGGAAGGGGTTGAAGCTTTCACACCCGGATCAATATTAGCCCATCAGTCTAAAGTAGCTACACATGAGTCAATAGCAGCTCGTGAACTGCTCGAGTTTCGAAGAGAGCCAATAGTAACTCCTAAGGCACTAAATCGTGCTGTGATCTCTCAGGGTGGTTTCTGAATAAATAAATAATATTTTTGCATCGAATAAATATAAAACGATTTTGTTTTGCCCGTGCCTTCAAGCAGACGCTTTAACAGTAATACATGTGGGAGGGAAATAATTATTTGAGTCGATGTTGTCGATGACATACACGTCTACGGCGGAGAAAATAGTCATTATCTGTAGCATTAATATTATCAGTTACAAGATACAATCTGGTCTGCAATAATAAATATATTTATTTTTACTATATAATAATAATGCTTGCATCAACAAAGGAGTATAACAGTAGTACGATAATTTTAACCAATAGCGGTCTCTCGACGATTTGAAACGATGGCAATTCTTCAATAATCGGGAAATAGACATCGCATCAGCCTTATAGTCTAATGCTAAAACTTAGTGAACAAATACATTCATCATAGAACTTGATAAACAACGCAGGCTGGTCCAGTTTATTATAATTCACTCATTTTTGCTGGTCAAACAATTTATTTAAAGTTTTAAACCTATTTAAATACAGAACAATCTCTGAAACCATCTGGTGTGCAGGCAATATAGTTGTCAACCATTTTCAGTTCTTACCTTTCAAAATTAGTAAGGCAAACCTCATAAATTTCTGCGGAATTACATCAGCAATTGAATAATTTTCACCCTTCATTCAGACATCCCCATTAATTGACTTGTTAAGTAATCAGGTGAGACACCATAGAATTAACCTGTTAATCAAATGAAACAATCCATTGGAACAGGGCCTTCCAACAACCGTACATTCTCACATACTAAACCAAATACGCGTGTACATACCCATAGCCCGTACTACGATCTGAGGATTATCTAAACCAAGGTATGATCCATACTAAGGCGTGATCAAACCCAGAACTAGGATGCCATGAACAAGTGTCTACAATTCACGATGATAGGTGATGTAATGGAAGTATTGTAGAGTACAAGTGACAAGGATGGTTAATGATACGCCTGCTCGTGCAATTCTTCACATACCACACATTGCACGAGTAATTCTACATGATTCATGCTTCACGTGATCCATCATAGAGTTCCAGTTTCCATTGCTCAGGTAGAGTCATGTTGGGTATTACAACACTCGAACTAAGAATAAGACGCTACGGAGCCAATTGTCCGTACATTAGTCATTATTAGCAGAGGGCGGCCTGGATTAAAAGATCATAAGACCATTTCAGAGGGCCACTGAGGATTTCATCATTATTCCATAATATTCCCGGATAAGAACTGCTCGTGGTGCATTTGCGCAGCCACAATGTGTCAAAGCTATAAGACAAATACTGAGTATTGACTGATAATGCCTGGGGTGATTTAAGAAGCGCCTGATAAACAAGTGGAGATGTTAATAACAACATATATCATGTGAGAATGACGTACACCCACGTAAATCCAATGGAGTAACTGTCACTGACACGGCATGCCTAGCACCAAATCCAACACGCTATATATAAGATCATTTTATTGAGATCCGTAAAATATAATGCACATATTATCAGCCGAAGTTGTACAGTTTGCGGAGGAAAATTTCCAGAAATTTAGGAAATTTTAGGATTCTTATATTCTTTGTGCGATGGATTCCTTGAAACTTACTTTGGGTTGGGTGTATGAGGGGGAGACGGTACAGTATGAATCTGATCGCTGATACTATCTTAGTATCATGTGCGTCGTAACCCAAATAAGATGCTGTTTGGCTACATAGGCCATGGTTGGGACATGCATCATGATGGCCATATTGACAGAAGTTGAGCACACTCGTGAAATAATATCACCCAACACAACAAGTTATGATCATTTTTCCCCGAGGTCTGGGACACGGTGTAAATTAGCACATGGTTTGGTAAGACAGAAAGTCACCACATTCCACAGACATACGGCGCCAAGGTTAAACTTGTCTGACTCACACTCAGTAAACTGAACTAATTCAATTATGCAATTACGAATACAAGTAACACTAATGCAACATTTGCATCAAATCTTCATAGATTACTTAAGTTTTTTAAGCTTCACAAATAAACTTGATCATTGAAATATAGACATATCAGGATGTCAGCAAAATATCTTGGTTGACTACCACCATCATCCCAAACTAAAAATCATCTGAATCATTTAGAAGTATCAGTATAGTATTGACTCGTTTCCCAATAGATTTTTCTCCAAATGCCTACAATGTTTTCCAATTCAAATAATAAAATTTATGTTTTGGTTCATTTTCCCCTCCTTTGAAGTAAAAAACACGCCTAATTAAGTAATAATTCAGACCAAAACACTGATAATGGAAATTCTCATACTTCTCGTAAAATATTAAATGTAAGACAAGTAATTTAAATATCAATGTGGTGTATTGTCTTATTTTATTGTTTCATAATTTAAGTAAGTTTATGAAGATGATGGGGTGCCAGTCACACCACTGAACCGTACTTCATTGCCCCCTACAGAAGCCGTACCCTGTCTAGAACACCTACTCAACGGTACCTAATCAGATTATCACTTATCAGCCACCTCCATTTACAATACGCGACTATGTTACCCGTACCCTGACAACAGGCGGTACAATGCCTTTACTCCTCTACTCTTAACCCTGATACTGGCATCACTCCTAGCTGGCTAGTAGCGCTGCGCGACAGCTATGTTGTAGACTTGAAGCAGTCGCAAATTAACAGCTTATCCCAGAGTGGTGTACGCCGCGCGCCGTTATATTATTACAATCTAGATATAGCATGAGTAATCCTTGGGAGAGTCAGAGGAGAGGGAGTCAGAGGAGAGGGAGTCAGAGGAGAGGGAGGGTTGAAACATCAGTAGTGGTAGATTATTATAGAGGAGAATGTTGGTCGAATGGTCGACGTATTATATAAACCGCCCAGTCGGCCATACGCCAAACTTCAATATAACGATTACCTGCTGCTTCAATATAACGACATGTATTATACTTAACACGGTGGTTTATATATTATCAATACGGACAGGTTTTTCCTACGTATTTCACGAGGAAGAACAGCTTGACGCGGAGCAATTAGTAGAAATTTAGTCGTAGTGTCACATGAATTAGGGTAAATATTCCACATATATAATAAAAATATAACGCATAAAATGTACCACACACGACTTGGTAACTGGTAAACCCCAGTCTAGAGTGATAAATGTAATATATATATACGACGTTTTGAAATTTACTTTATCAATGACAAATTACAACATGACAATATATCGAATTATTCAATTTCAGTTAATAATGAGCCCTATCTTCCTTTCTTTCGTGAGCTCTAGACTACTCGATAATATGCGGCGGTAATGATTTCAAATTCGTAGGCAAACCTCCAGAGCTTCTCGAGGGTTATCAAATTGTCCTAACCTAATTCATGAATTATTGTAGAATCTGTAAAAGTCTGAGTAATGGTAAATGCGAAAACCGAAAGTTTTTGTAAAAGGCACAGGATACTGGATGATATCACATTGTTACTAGGTCGAATCGAAAAACAATGCAGTAATCCTCTACTACTGGTAAAAGAAGTCAAATGAAAAGCCGTTATATCATATCCGGAGTAACGTCATTATCCCATCTTAAGATATGCATTTGGTGACACAACACCTTCTCACACCACTAAACTTCTGCTTGTTTCAGGTGTCCAGTATGCGACAGAAGGTTCTCCCAATCCTCCTCCGTAACGACTCACATGAGGACGCACTCCGGGGAACGGCCTTACAAATGCAAGGTATCTTGATATATCTAGAAGTTCTTTGCGGTGCAAACCGAGGGTCTTTAATCATTCGAGTGTTTCATACTTTTATTTCTATTAGTGACCCAGCTTCTTTTGGGATTGTCGCCATTATAGTGAATTTCATAGGCTCTCATAAAACGAAGCAAATCAAAGATCATAGATGAAAGTGGTCTTAAAACAAGATCAATGCACAGATCCTAAATTGCATCCCCAACTTATACCTAACCTGTAACTATTTCCTTTTATTACTTTGCATATTTAAACTTCCTCAGCAATGCTTCCTTTAACCTCTCCCCTCTCCGTAGGTGTGTCACAAAGCCTTCAGCGACACGTCCACCCTCACCAAACACATACGAGTACACAGCGGGGAAAAGCCGTACCGGTGCACCGTCTGCCACTTGCGGTACGTGTCATTTGAAAACTACTGCTTTGTAAAATAGTTATTGTTTTACTATTCTTTCAAGTTGCTATATTTGATGACAATATTAGACTGATTTGATGACAATATGAAATTTCAAAGATTCAAGGTTTCGATGTTTCTGATTCCGCCGATCGATTGTGGAGAAATTTGCATTAACGTAAACCGTTATAATGTAAAATTAGTGGCCATACGTTTACCAATATTTATAGGTATGATATATAGCTCAAGCTGAGAAGTTAGAGCTTGTATATAAGCGGTAAAACACTATTTGAATACCAATTAAATGTACACGGCTGTCAGCGAACCTTCACCAATTTTAAGTATTTTTCAGAAAACTAACTCAATCTGGCAATCTAATGACAAATTGCGACAAAAACAGCTTTTTTCGTAATTGCAATATTAGCAACGTAGTTTTACAGGGTAGATTCGTGGCTTTGGAGAGTAATTTGTAAAATTGGGTGTAATACGTTTAACATTGAAGTAATTTGCTGAATAACTGGAGCCGTCAAAAGTTTACTATCCTGACTTTGGTGAATCGACATGCTTTAGTAATCGCAGAAGTATGGAATGTACAAGGCGAACATCACGAGTTTAGATTTCATATCCGGGCAACATATTATGAAATCCCAAAATCCAATAAAAAATCTCTCAAATATATTCAAACGATTTTCGCGTATTTTTCCAGAAAATTCTGCTCTCTCACTGCAAGGTATTTACAATTTACCAATCCCCTCAGGTTCAGTCAGAGCGGTAACCTAAACAGGCACATGCGAACTCACAAGGAACAGAATGGCGGGGTGAACCCGGCAGGTGCCTACGTGGCGGCCACCAAGGACCTGTCCCGGTCCACGAGTCCCTACCTCCCCGACCACACCCGACTGCGGGACTGGACCAAAGAGGCACCCAAGATCTACTGAAGGAGCACACACTGACAAGTACACGTGGAGTGTATTGTACAATGTACATGTGTGTAGAACATAGTAGAGGATAAACTGACTAGCGATAAGATATTCGAGATAAGATCCTAGTTGAGATAAGGCAGATTGAGATTCGTGTCTGATATCAACTGAGTTGATAAAACCATTGAACTTTATAATACTAACACACGTGATATATAATGTTAAATACAAGAAACGTTAAATCTAACTAAATATGCGTGAAAATAGTATGTTAAACTAGGTTAAAACATTTTTTAAATTTAGGATCCCGTTTATAAACCGGTTTTAATATCACATAGCATTTGCCCTTTTGAGCAGAGCATTATTATATGGGGTGGCGTTATTTTGATAATCGCACCCGGGACTGTACGAGCGGACGAACACTTTCGACTTATTATTGTATATTAATTAATAAACTTTGTAGTTTAATTATATATTTGTTTTTATTGTATTTTATGATTAATTATAGCTATTAGTTAATTATAAATTCGAAGTTTTGTTTCTGAATTCGGATAATATTATATAATTGACGCCAAAAAGTGTTTCAATTGGTCTTAAATGGGGTATCTATCAGAAATACTGAAAATGAAATCTGTGAAATGGGTGAAAAGGGGGTATCTTACAGTGAAAAAGACTGGCATGTGTGCCATGGAAAAATATTGCAGGTTGGTTCTGCACACTTAACTAAACTATGAGTATGATAAATTGATTGTGAACACGAATGAAATCTTTTGATATGGGATTGTTCACATATTACGTCATCAATTCTTTGCCACTTTCAAAGCCCACAAGAAACCCCCCCCCCCCCATTGAAGAGAATATTACGTAATCATGGTAAACCCGGACCCTCCCCCCACAACTACTTGAGTAGGCAATGAAGAAAATGGACTGTAAATACACAAATACTTGAATATTGATTTTGCTTCAACTTTGGAAAACTTTGATATGAAAATATTGAGGAAAGTTTTGAAAATGTTGCTGAAAAATGTTGCTTTTGAGTCAGTTTTCTGAAGTTTTCCAATTTTTAAAATTGTGTCGGAAATTGGATATTTTGATTATGTTATCAACCACTGAAACCCCCTCCCCGTAATCAAACGTAATCATTTGAAAACAACCCCATAGATGATTACGTTATATGTGAACGATCCCTATAAGATACAAAATGAAAATGAAAAAAGGCACACGGTAAGAGTGAGAACTGTGACCCCTGCCAGCAGCAACAGTCATCCTATGCGAGAAGTGAAAAGTTAAGAATGTTAGTAGTGAAAAGTTAAGAATGTTAGTAGTGAAAAGTTGGGAATACCAAGGGGTGACAATGCAAGTTGGACATGTCAAGGCCCAACCGGGGTGAAAAGATACGATGTCAAAGGGTAAAGTGTTACTGTGCACAACAAAGATAAGTTTCGGATCGAAAGTGCTGCGCGCAAATTTTGACATTTTCACTGATAAAACCGTCTGTGAATGTCCAATCGATACCAAACTTTGCATGGATACAGTTTATGGCATAAGAGAGCGTCTGTAAGAATTTAATGCATTTTCATCCAAAAATGACGAAGATATGAATAGTGCGGTTCACTTGTTCATATAGCAGAATTAAATCAGTTTCGGGCCGAAACTGACAATTTCGGTTCGAAACTGACTTCATTTTGCAATATCTTCGTCATTTTCGGATGATAATGCTTAAAATTTTCTAAGACGCTGTCTTATGCCAATATGCCATAAACTGTATTCGTGCAAATTTTGGTATCGATTGGACATTCACAGATGGTTATCAATGAAGTGGTTAAAATTTGCGCGCAGCAATTTCGGTCTGAAACTGATCTATGTTGTTCACAGTTAGGAATGTCGAGGGGTAAAAAGAAGTGGAGCGTAAGGAACTCATAGGATAGCAAGTTGGAAATACCAAGCGGTGAAGACTTCAGAATAACGAGCGGTTAAAACAAAATTGTTGATAATTCACGGCCGAGAAAATATCCGATTTCAGTCTCTGAAAATCATGCCCTTTCTTGAAAAGTTATCAAAGATTTATCCCTCAATCTACTGAATAGCTACTGGTGGACATCATGGGTAAATTAAAATGTTATACAAGAGCCAGAAAAGTAAGATTTCGTGTCCAACCGTAACCTTAGAACGCACCACGTCTACCCAATCAAGGATTCTACATTAACTGAACCCCAATTATCATCACAGTATCAGTCCTAGTTCTATCCTCCCCTCGTGATATTCTTCCATTTCAGTTCCATATTCTACTCTTTTAATATATAAGCCATATTCTACAGTTTCAAGGTTTTATGATACTCTTCATCTTCACAGATCAAGGAAAGAATTCACAGTTCTGCTTAGTTCATAATCATATAGCTTAGTTCAGCACGAATAAAACAATCATAGATTTGTAGGAGCGTAAAAGCAATAAATTAATGCCACTAAAAGAGTAAAAAACTCCAATGAAAATCAATTCTCAATCATCTCAACAACGGATAGCAAACCACGTTAACAGCTTTTCATATTTTGTTATAAATTATTTAAAATATTATCTGTTCCAAGCTTAAGTACTAATTTCCACTAGAAAACTCTAACGCCACAGATAATAGATAATAATATAAGAATTGGACATGATATTATGAAAGTAGTTCTAGTAGCAAAGTAGCAAACATGCAGGATGCACATGGGTATCTTACCCCCTGCCACTTCATCCATCACCAGTCACCACAGTAATAATGTTTAATCTCCATTCTCCTGTATCCCGAAAAAGCTAAATAAAAAATGTAGTAAAATGGCAGAGGGGTAAAACATCATTTACTTGGGTAAATACATTATCATCGAGCTAATTCGGCATAGAAAATTCGTATCAGATCGCGTTGAGGGCGTTCAATCATAATATGCGATTAATTTCAAACAGTAAGTAAGTAAACCGTAAAAAGTTACACATTGACAGCTCTGCATGTCATAAGTATAAGAGACAAACGTATAAATTGTATGAAAGTATGAAATCAGGCAATTATTGATTGTTAGAAGATGTGGGCATAATTGTTCAAGGATAGAACAAAAACATAAATAAAATCAGTTTTTACAACTGTATTTCACATTGAAATTTAGCGGTTGCAATAGAGCATATTTTGTTAGCAGCTTCAATAAGATTTAAAAGTCTGACAAACCATTCTTTGAGAGGGTATTAAATCAAGTGGCATATCATCAAATGAAACACGAAAGTCGAATGAGACTTTAGGAATGTGGCCATAAGTCCCTAAACGTTTTCAGGTGAAGAAAAAAGTTCAAAGTTACGACAGAATTACATGACTGAAGCCTACTAGAGCAATGAATGATAGGCCACTTGAATGATAAAAAGAAAATCAACTTAAAATCCACTTAAAACACACAAAACAAACCAAACTTGTTTGATCTATTTAAGAGCGATCATTTATTTGTTTTGCCAGATAAAACGGAACAATAAACAAAACTATCCTACGATAATTGTATATTACCAGACTGAAATTTGAAATAATTTTCTCAAACATATCATGTATAACTACGTGTTGTCCTTCTTATCTGATAAGCTATCTGACGGTCCAGTGCTCCTCGGTATTCTGAATATGATATGGTCCTTCGTTGTCAGTAAAACTTCTCCCTTCGTCAGGATTCTATTCTTCGAAATGACACTCTGAATGCTCTTAATTTGCTTACTCGGGCTTCCCTCGGAACAAGGTGATGGGCGCTTCCTCGGAGACTTACAATTGTTGTTGTTTTTAGCACCGCCCACGGGAATAAGTCTCACGGTAGGAATACTGTGACGCGACACGGCAGCGATTGTTCCGTACGATATGTCGATAACCGGCTCCGAAAGGACGGGCTCCTGTTTCAAGATCTTAGCTGACCGTAGCTTGGGAGCCATCGGAACGTTTTCAGGGGCGGTACTGGTATCAACATCACGGGTCTCCAGGAGTTTATCGAGGGACTGCACCTTGATTTTCTTCCTTTCCACGACTCTGGGGGAGGTTGTGGTTCTGTTGATGCTCTGTCGCATGGCGGACCACACTTTCCCGTCCTCCTCCCAGCTCAGGGAAGTAGTTGTAGTGGGAGGTTTAGGGGCTTTCGCTTGGTCCTGAACCTTGCAAATCATACGGCGAGGAAGAACCACCTTATACGGATTACTGCATTTGGGAACATCGTATTTATTCCCTCTCGAGGGGTATCCGCAGGATAATTTAGTAAATCCGTTACAGATGGGGGGATTGGTTCCTTCGGGTGGTCGTTTTTCAGGACTCCCATTGTCTTCATGATCGGAGTTTTTGCTGTTGCTGGGAAAATTCATGGTCTCTTTAATCAAATTAGCCCTGTTTTTGAATTCTGCGATCTCAGAATCGGACATCAGGACCACCTTGGGCGGGGGAGTCTTCTGAACTTTCGTCGATGTCGAGGAACTGATGTCCTCACATACCGGAAATTCTATGCATGAATTGGGACGAGCTTTACTCTTCACGGCTTCCACCACCTTCTCCGGCTGTTTCTCCTTAGCAGGACCTTTCTTCGCGGGAGGAGCAGACGGCTCAGCCATTTCCGAGGGAGACTCAGAGGAGGCGTCGCTTGACTTCTTCTTGTTGTTGAGCCGGTACGAGTTGTACCGATATCGGCGGTTCCACTGACTCCCGAAGGCACCGAGCATTTTGCGGGGTATGAAGTAGTAGAGTCCTGCAGAATCCCTGATCATGGAAACGTGCTTTGCTCGGTACTTCTTGCTCTCGTAGGTCAGGAAACCGTCCGATCCGAATATGGAGAAACTAACGGACGCCTTTTCCTCGAGGGTGGAGATGGTGTCGGTCTCCTCGATACCATGTCGCTCCATGAACTGCCACTTGAGTCGGGAGCCAATGCCCCGGTCTAAGCGTTGCATGTTTGTGAATTTGTTGTACATCACCTTCCTGGTTTCCTTGTCCATCGACTGCTCCTGAACATCGGCTGTCAATGTGGATAGGGTGCTGTTGTGAAGTCCCCAATGCTGTCCTTCATTTTGGCTTTTGGGTGAGAAACATGTAGATGCATTGGTGTGAGCCGTTTAATCTGATAACTTGATGGTTGTTGATGCCATAGTGATGTAATTGTAAATGAGTTATAAACTTATAGTCTAGTGAAAGATCATAATATGTGAATCTCCATTATCTCAACTAAAACCGCAAAAAAGAGATATCACCCAAGTTGTAATATTCAGGATTGGCTTGTTTCTAAATCCCCCCTCCCCAATCCAAAGCAATGACTGGAAAGTCAAGAAATCGTTTGACTAATACCTACAAGCGATTGCTATATATAATATCTGGTAAAAAAAAGTATGAACAGTTATCAGTTAAAGTGTACCTCGAAGTCGAACTTTTCCCTCATTTCTGAGACAGCTAGAGTCCGGAGAATGTCGCCTCCCTTGATCACCGAACGTTTCGCAAACACATCGCACATCTTGAAGACATTGATAGAACCATCGTTTTGCATCCTCACAATCCTCAAGAACGAATCCGAGGGCAGGCGTTCGATGTTTTCTTGGAGCATGGTTCTGTCGATACACACCATGGGAATGGTACGGTTGATGTGCGATTGCCTGGGGAGAGTCTTGGGTCAGATATTGGTAGGGATATAGACTGAAATAATTTGTGGAATGCAGTTTCATGAATGATGAAAGTTGATGACCTGAGTTGAAAGTAAAGAACATAGGAAATGCATGACAAATGTGATCAGTAACGTTCGTTAAATCAGTAACGTTCGTACCTAGAAACCCCAGAAATATCCCGGACTCGAATGATGCACGCATCTGTACAGTGCATGCCTCTTCGGAAGACAGATATCAGATTATCTTCAATATCGGGGGATGAGATCTCCAGCATGCTCCGTCTGTGACTTCCTTTCTGCGCAGCTTTCATTAACGCAGTGTATTCCTTGGCATTCTTAGGGGCAACCTTCGATCTTTTCAGGTAACATGCTGGGGTCTCTTCCGGTGACTCTGAAACATGTTTCAAGTGATTTTGTTGACATTCAACAGCAGAATATCGGACGCCAAAGACAGTCAATCGTGCATTAAATTGTTTCACTGGCTACGGAAAGTGCGTACTGTTTCGCTGGCCGTGCCGCGCGGAATGCGCGCGCATTTTAAGACGTACTTTATTTTGCTTTTTACACAAAACGCCAGAGTTTCTCACAAAGCCAATCGTTGTAAGCATTTGATTTAACGCGCGATATCGATTGTGCGGCAACCGGACAGTCTACTGCTTTTTGTACGTGTGTACATTCCATGTACCCATTCGCTGACGTAATCAATCCGTCTTGAATTCCCTATGATGCAATTCCGGAAGTAATTCCAGATTAACACGCCATATCTCCCATTCTTCAACCATGAAGGGGATTATTTTGGTGGATTTTATGAATTCGTGCTGGAAGAGAAAGGGTGGATCAAAAAACTTTATGTAACTAACTAACTAACTTGGTGAAGTTTATCCGTCAGTCAGAAGGGCCATCAGATGTCCGACCACCTCGAGGTCGATGGTGTGTAGTCTACCAATGAGTTCGACCAGCTGCAGCTGTAACCAGAGACCGGAGGGTGGTCTGGTATCAAAGCAACGAATTTCGACAGTGCGATTTTGAACGATTCAAACGATTTTGTAGCTTTAACATCAGCCGGCACCTTGTTCCACAGTTTCGGTCCTTGAACTGAGAAGAACCTGTCATACAGCGTCTGATTTCCTGACGAGCTTGACTTTGACAGTGGAGGAATGATAGCTACAGAACCATGTCTTGGAGTCATTTTGAATGTGATGCCGCAACAGTTTGGGACAACGTTGTGGAGGATCTTCCACATCATCAAGATGACATAGCGTTCCCGTCTGCGCTGCAGTGACATGAGCTTCAGTTCAGCAAGCCTTTCCCAATAGTTGAGATGCTGTAGACCACCAATTCGACTAGTGAATGTTCTTTGTACCCCCTCTAAGAGCTGGATTTCAGTAACTTTGCGTGGGTCCCACAGTGGGCAACAGTACTCCAGAGTGCTCCTAACTAGCGACTTGTAGAGAGTCAACATGACAGTTCTGTCACGAGTTTTAAAAACACTGAAAACCCAAGACAAAGAGCTTCTGGCTTTTGACACTATATTCCCAATGTGCCTAGACCAGCTGAGATCACTTGATACGCGAACTCCGAGATCTCTGACGTGCTCAACTGGACTGAGTAGTACCTCATCAGAAACTTTGTAGCACAAAGTTTCAGCAACAAAAGGGAGTTCGAAGTTTGAGCTTTTACTGGAGTGTAGGTGATTCAATAGCTCGAACTTTTGTTCATGGAGCTCCATGTTGTTTCCCTGTGACCATTGAAGAATTCTGTACAGATCATCTTGAAGCAGCAAGCAGTCTTCAAGGCAGCCAATCTGTTTAGAAACTCTAGTATCGTCGGCAAAGAAGCTGACCTTAGATGAAGCCACCACTTGTTCTAAGTCATTAATGAACAATATGAACAGGAGTGGCCCTAGCACGCTTCCTTGAGGAACACCGCTCAAAACCTTAGCGAGGTCTGAGTGAACACCATTCAGAACCACCACTTGATCTCGATCAGTGAGGAACGACTGGATCCATTCTATAAGCTTGTTGTGAAACCCATATCTCTTAAGCTTAGAGATAAGAAGTTCCAAGTCAACCTTATCAAACGCTTTTGCATAGTCCAGGTAGATGGAATCTGTGTCTTTACCATTTGTTAGCCCTTCGAATATACCATCGAAATGGTCAAGCATTTGAGTGAGACAGCTTCTGTTTGATCTAAAACCGTGTTGCTTCTCAGTTAACAGATTGTTAGATTCAAGATGGTGTACCATGTGTTTTCTGACCACTCTCTCATACACTTTCACCACATGTGACGTCAGAGTTACAGGCCTGTAGTTGGCAGCTTCACATCTACTACCTTTCTTAAAGAGTGGTGTAACCAGCCCTTTCTTGTAGAAGCTCGGTACTTTACCAGTGGACATGGATTCTGACCATAGAAGGTGGATAGGGACACTCAAACTAGAAGCACACTTCTTAAGTAGAACGGCAGGTATCCCATCAGGCCCTGGAGCAGAGTCGAGCTTTATCTCGGATATAGCTTCCACTATATTGTCTAGTGTAACCACAAGCTCTGTATCGTTACTGATCAGCGGTGGTACGGTGAAAGCAGGATCTGATTTGTTGGGACAGTTTGGGTCACTGAATACAGAACAGAACTGCTGCTGCAAGATGTTAGCAAGCTCTTTGCGTTCAGTAACTAGCTCCTCGTCTTTGTTCAGGAGGGCTGAAATGCTATGCTGAACCTTGGAGAATGATTTAGCATATGAGTAAAAGAACTTAGGATTAGTCTTGATTCTTTCCACTGCCCTGCTTTCACCTTTGTCAAGATGGTGCATGATAGCCTCCTTGATTTCATAGCACACTAACCCAATTTCATCTTCAAGTAGCTTAACTCGTGCGTGGTCCCCAGCACACTTTGCCGCAGTAAGACGAGTCTTGAGTCTGGACTTCCTCCTCCTGAGAGAGTTGTACACCTTAGGCTTGCCAGTAGGAGGTCGTTTCTTGGGAATGTTAGCCAGACACACGTCTAACACTGTTTTAGTGAATATTGCTGGAAACTCTTCAAAAGTGCTAGCATCTCTCAGTTCTTTCCACTGTACAGTGTCGAAAATCTTGTCGAGCGTTAAAAAATCGGCCTGAGAAAAGTCTAAGGCCCTGAAGTTCATCTCATCAAGATATGTAGCCTGAGCATCCCCGAT
The DNA here is from genome assembly GCA_011033025.1 of Beroe forskalii. Classification (NCBI taxonomy): domain Eukaryota; kingdom Metazoa; phylum Ctenophora; class Nuda; order Beroida; family Beroidae; genus Beroe; species Beroe forskalii. The sequence continues at coordinate 1,926,134 of WFMF01000003.1, read as the reverse complement.
GGCACCTGGAACAAAAGATAACAAGGCACTCACCATGTGGTGATCCGATATCTCCGTTGGTTCAGCTTTGACATCCAGTACCAGTCTGTCATTGCTGCAGAGAACAAGGTCGAGAATGTTTGATTCTCTGGTGGGAACAGTGACCATCTGACTGAGCAAATGAGTAGCCATGAAGTTCAATAGGCGCTGAGCTGAGAGATTGGACTCTGAAGTTCCGCCACTCTGAACCTGGAGAGACTCCCACTCAATCTGAGGCAGATTAAAGTCACCTGTAATGAAGATGTCATAATCTGTGCCTGGAAGGTTTTCAATAGCATACCTCAGATGGTCGAGAAGATTCGAAAAACTGGAAAGAGTAGCATCAGGGGGCCTGTAGATGACTGCCACTAACAGCTTAGCAGATGGGTAGATGTTGTAGAGCCCCTGACACATACCGTCATCGAAACTTTCGGAAACTGAGATGGGGAGAGATGAGAAGGAGTAGAGCATGACTCCTCCCCCATTCCTCTTGTCGCGGTCACACCGTGAGAGGGAGTATCCTGGTATCTGGAGCTGAGCATCACTGATGTAGGACTTTAACCAGGACTCCGTCACCGCGATAAAAGGGAAAAGCTGACCAGACTGACGTCTCTCCTCAACATGACCAGTCAGCTCGTTGAGCTTCCATCTGCCAGCACTGTTTGCAGATGGGTTGAGACTCCTCGCATTTAGAAGTAGGAGGGATGAGGGAAGCTCGGGATGTGATGGTTGGATAGCCTGACCATTCCTGGTGGGGGTGTAGGAGCTGGGTAGTACATCGGTATTTGGGTGTGTGGAGCTGAAGCTGGGTACGTGACTGGTTGACACGTGGCTGCACCTTGGTCCAACTTCTTCTCCAGCGCCTCCAACTTGGCCGCCATTCCTACGACCAAGTTCTGCAACTCTAAAAAATCTTTTGATTCCGAGTTGCTGCTGTTGTTGTTGCTGGCTCCTTTCCCTTTAGTAGCTTTCTCCTTGGAAGTTCGAGGAGGTTTCCTCTTGCCAGAACGAGGATGGAACTTCGAACAGCCTTTCTTGGAACATGAACCACTCCCTACCACAGTTTCGCAGATCTCGGGGTGATAGAAGCTGCAGTCTTTGCCCTTCTTGCATCCTTTGCTCCCGGTAGCACCAGCTTCTCTGAACTGATTGCAGATCCTAGGGTGAGTATAAGGGCATCGGCTTCCGCCAACCTCCTTCTTACCACTGATTCCATGGGGGCAGTTCCAGTTCAGGAATCTCTGGCAGATTGCAGCAGGAGATAGGTCGGTGGCGGCATCCTGCGAAGGAGCAGCTGCTGAGTCAGCTGACGCCTCAGACGAAATGTTTACAAAACTACTTGTCTGAGATGATGGCAAAGTATTCGGTATGGGAAGTCCTAAACTGTCAGATGTACCGTCCAGTGACTGGTTTTCGTGAGACGATAGCGTTCCGGAATTGTGGCGGGATCTCTGTTTCCTAGGGGCAATTGGGTCAAGAGATTTGTGACAAGTGTCACAGAGCCAAACAAAACCAGTCGGAGTATTCATTGCGTCTAGAGTCTGGTGCAGTAATCTGTTTCTGTCGCAGTCGTGAGATCCTTGAAAGCACTTGAAACAGGTGAAAAACGGTTGAGCTTCCGGCTCATGATCGATCAAATAGTCGTCCCCACACTCACCACACTTGGTCGGCATCAGAGCCATGAACGCAAGATAGATGCGGCCAACAAGGGTAGACTTAGTGTAGATCTTGTACCCGTCTTTATCCGCAAGAGCAATCTCCAAGAACTCAGCACAATTTTCGAGTAACGCGACATTGAACTGATTAAAACGCTGAATGTTGACTGCTCGTGATTGAAAATAGTCAAAATTGGAAATGACTGGTCTGACAGACGACGCAGCCTTTTCTAGGAGTTTTCCAATGACGACTTTCACGTTTTCACTGTCATTTTGGTGACGATTCGATGCCATATTGTCTTGTATATACACGGTAGAATGAACACAATGCAGGTATGGCAGCAGTACACAGTAGATAAGCACTAGCTGATAAGAGAGCTACAAAATCGCAACCAAATAGAAAACAGTACAAAGAATGTCATCTTTATTACCCCATCACAGTCTGAGGCACACAATCTGGGGATATTTAAGAATTGGTTTCTTTTTCTTCCACAGCAAGTTAATAAGCGTTTACATGTCGAAGTGGTAACCGTGTACCGCAACTCACATGATCGAGACTTAGTAAGTTGGAATTGGGAGGAGGATCATTGGGCGCCCATAAAACGACGTTTAACTCCGCCTAAGCCGGTCGTGACTCCATTTCATAACACCAGAATGGAGGTAAGCTAGAACTACACTATTGAAGAATACTTTAGACTTACTATCATCCGAAGTCTCTTCGAGTTCTAACACTAGTCAAAGACTCTCTTCTGGATGACATGGTGGCTCAACTCAAGAGTAGTGTGCCTGTGTGACTCAAAGACCTGGTTCGCCAATGTTTGTTTTATAAGGTGGAATTAATTGACGAGGTGTGCCCAGTTCAATCATATTCGAAAGTATGCGATCACAGCTGAGATCATGGAACTGCATTATACCCCGACCAAGATACATAATCCAGTCAAAAAACGGTAATTCTTTCAACTCGGGTCTGATGCATGACCCTCATCTAGCCGCTTAAGTATATTTTTGAGTGCTCCTTTATAAAATCAAATTTCATTTGAAGCTATTTTGCACAATTATAATGCCAAATGAATGTGAACTCATCCGAAGTAAGAGCAAGAAAGACGCGCTAATATGTTTAAATTGGTTAATGAATCTCGGAACATTCTGGAGTCCAAAGTCACAAGCAGGGACGTAAAGGACATGAAGAGGAAAGCACTTGCTTGGAAAGATGTGACGGCGAAGTTCATAAGGCTGGGTGCATTCAATCCCCCGTTGCACGGACTACTGACGAACTTAAGAAGAAGTAGGAAAACCTCAACGATGAAGCTAAGAAGCAGCCACTACACTACAACTTTTACATTCATACCATTTGTGTTCCAAATTTCCCATTTGTCCCGAATATGTCTCATTTGTCCCTGTTCAAATTCAATTTTTGAGTCCCATTTTTTTCTTAGATCTTAGTCGTCCCATTTTTACTATCACAATCCCAACTCCCTTTTTTGAGTGACATTTGTCCCATTTTCTCAGTCCCATTTGTCCCATTTCTATCTGAGTTGTCCCATTTATATTGTCCCAAACCCAACTCCCTTATTGAGTGACATTTGTCCCATTTCCTCGGTCTCATTTGCCTCTGTCCCAATCCACTTTTTCTTGAGTTATTTACAATTGGGAAAGTGGCGCCCCCATTCATATAAGAAATGGAGCAAACCATTATTTTTTGTATATCAATGGAGGACGTCTGTAAAGAGGGGGAGTCTGGTCAATGCAGAAGTTTGCGGACGTAGGGGAGAGGGTTGTTTGGCTTAGATTTTCGACAGAGTCAAATCAAAAGTTGTCACCATATATTTGAGAAAACAAGCATAAAAATGAGATCACAAAAGATGTGCAATGAAAATGCGGACGTCCGGGAGGGACGTATTTCAGGTTGCAGACGTTTGTGGACAAGGGGTAGGGAGGGGTCTAAAATAGTCTAAATTTTGCGGACGTCCTTTCTGGATTGCCCCAAATATTAAGAGCATTTAAACCTGATTACTCACCTTTCTCGCTAGCATTAGCATCTTTAGGATCACTTGGTTGCCCTTCGGTATCCATACTATTCAGTAAATCTTCAACATGATCTGAAAGAAGAGTTAAACTAAACCATTCAGTACCAAGATATACAACGAAGTTGAGACTGGTGGATCGATGAAAATCATGTTTGATTAATGATTAATGACTAATCAGAAACTGTAACTCAAAGTGAGGTATTATGCATCAGTTGCATTTCTAAGGGGTTTGAGATGAAAATAATTAATATAAATAAATCCCTCTAAAGGGCACTCCACAAGCAAAGCAAAATAGGATAATAATACAGAAATACAAAGCTTACTGTTGATTTTGCACCAGAAGACTTCGTTTATTGTATTCTTCAGGTTTTTGATGGCAGGCCCACCTTCAGGCATGACATCCTCTGAGCCATCTTTACCAGCAGCAATATTATCATCAACTGGTTGGGCAGTGCTGGCAGCATTCTCAGTATCATCACAAACAACTAGATCACCACCCTCTTGTAAGCTATCAGTATCAGAACAATCCTCTACAGTCGTATCATCAGGAGGAGCAGCAATTGTAGTTCTATCACTGTCTGACTCCTTTTTTACAGCCTCTTCAGGAAGAGTTTCAACTTCCCTTGACGCCCCTTCAACTTCCTCACTACCCACAATTTCATCATCGTTTGTCGTCTCTTTTACTGGATCCCCGGACATAGTTTCACCATCCTCTTCATTTGCTTGATCAAAATTAGAGGGAGGTGGCGATGCCATACATTGACTGGGTGCTCAATTAGTTAATTGGTGAGAGAGAAGCATCTTGGTAAATGGGTTAAATGTTTATTAAACTATTAGTTTAATTAATAAAAAGTAATAGTTACTAATCAATGTATCTAATAGGTATCTATTATTTCAATTCTAGTGGTAGAACACATTCAGTACATGATCACTTATCTCAAATTTCAACAAACCTCAACAACATCTATTAATCGGTGACATCTATTTTGCCTATATAGGGGGGAGTGTCACTGTCCCAATTGTCCCTGTCCCAATTTACTTTATTTGAGTTTGGGACTGGTTTTTGGGACAATTGGGACTACTGGAACATTTGGGACAATTGGGACAAACAAAAAGTTGAAAAAATCAGCCATTTATCATTTTCGACATTGATCTAAGTTTTTCTATCATTGAAGTATTGAAATGAAAGTTATATTCCTACTACTGAAATTGAAATTGAAAGTTAGTACATATTTTGGTTGTGTTTGTTTGCGAAACAAAATCATTTGAGCCCCAGTTGTCTCTGTCACTTTTGTCCCAATTGTCCCAAATGTCCCAATTGTCCCAGCCTGCATCCACTTCTTTGAGTCCCATTTCTTCCATTTTATCTGTCCCATTTGTCCCAATTGTCCCTGTCCCAATTCACTTTTTCTTGAGTTTGGGACAATTGGGACAGTGACACCCCCCCCCCTATATAGGATCCTGTTTCTCTTGAGATGACATCACACTCAGGGTGGTGTTTTGCTATACTTAATGCAAAGCATCATTTGAGAATGATGTCTTCACTCCCAGAATGATGTTTCATGAATGGGTGAGCAAAGGCAACATAATTAATATACTGACCAATTATCAACACCATGACCAAGCCTCAGCTAAACTAACATTAGATGAGCCTGTTCTAAGTGAAGTGTTCTATTCTCCAAGACTGAGTTTGATAACTTCATCAGTGCCATGAATATTCGACCCAGTCAAATAGAAAGATGACGAAAATGGACGATCTCTGAGAAGGGAATTTACACCACTGGCAAACGCTATCAGACAAAAGAGGAAGACGATATTCGCAGAATCAATGTTAGCACTGAAAAGAGAGACTTTGACCAAATCAGGATTGTTCTGATTGGGAAATTTGTAAGTTATTAGTTAGCCCCCACTTACATTAATAACACCCCTTTGATTAAATAGATGTGGAACACCTCAAAATATCCTGTTCAATCCAGCTCACAACCTTTCCTGGTCCTACAAAGTCCTACAAAGTACTTAAATTTAAGGGTTTAGGGAGAGGGTGTTGGTGAATGATGATTATTCACCAACACCCTCTCCCCAAATTTTAAAGCAATTATCCCAACCCCATGACAGTATAGGACCATGTACCATGACAAATGACCAGAAGGCTAGTGGTATGCAAATATCTACCAAGATACAAGATCAAGCCACTAACATAGCGAATGCATTCAAGAACAAAGCAATACCTGGCCTTGGTGGAATACAGAATCTATATTGAAAGTTGAGGGTTGACATCCACCCCGAGCTTGTCAGCATGTCAGATTTCATACCAACCTTAATCTACATTCCGCTGCCACTCAGACTGCCAACCTTACTCTATTGTCTGCTGCTAGTCAGCCTGTCAGATCTTCTAATAACCTTAATCTATCTTCTGTTGCTTCTCTGCTTGCCAGATTTACTACCAACCTTGCTCTACCTTCTGCTACTTGTTAGCCTGTCAGATTTCATTACAACCTTGATCCACCTTCTGCTGCTTGTCAGCCTGGTGCCTGCCAGATTTCTTATCAACCTTATGGTACCTTCTGCTGCTTGTCAGCCTGCTAGATTTCCTATTAACCTTACACTTCCGTCTGCTGCTTGTCAGCCAGCCTGATTTCCTACCAATCTTACCCTACCTTTTGTTGCTTGTCAGCCTGCCAGATTTCCTACCAATCTTACCCTACCGGGGGGAGTGTCACTGTCCCAATTGTCCATGTCCCAATTTACTTTTTTGAGTTTGGGAATGGTTTTTGGGACAATTGGACAACTGGGACATTTGGGACAAACAAAAAGTTGAAAAAATCAGTCATTCATCAGTTTTTACATTGATCAAAGTTTTTCTATTATTGAAATGAAAGCTATATTCATACTACTATACTAATTACAAGATTTTGTTGCATTTGTTTGTAGTGGTTAATAAGTGTTCCCACTTCCCTAAGTCCCTAATATATCCCAAAACCCATCATAGGAAAACCCATGATGAAACAGGCTGTGAGGCAAAAACGATAAACTGCTGCTCAAAAACACAGTTGTCTCTGCCACTTATGTCCCAATTGTCCCCAATGTCCCATTTGTCTCAAATGTTCCATTTGTCCCAGTCAGCATTAATTTTTTTGAGTCCTATTTGTTCCATTTTCTCTGTCCCATTTGTCTCAATTGTCCAAAATGTCCCAGTCCACATTCACTTTTTCTTGAGTTTGTGACAATTGGGACAGTGACACCCCTACCTTCTGCTGCAACTCAGCCTGCCTGATTTCATACCAATCTTACTCTACCTTCTACTGCTTGTCAGCTTGTCAGATTTCCTACCAATGATACTCTACTTCCTGCTGGTTGTCAGCCTGGTACCTGCCAGATTTTTCTTTTATGAACCTTACTTCTGCTGCTCTACTTTCTGCTGCTTGTCAGACTGTCAGATTTCTTACAAACCTTATGGTACCTTCTGCTGCTTGTCAGCCAGCCAGATTTCATACCAATCTTACTCTACCTTCTGCTGCTTGTCAGCCTGTCATATTTCCTACCAACAATACTCTACCTTCTGCTGCTTGTTGTCAGCCTGGCAGGAGCCAGATTTTTAATCAACCTTACTCTACCTTCTGCTGCTTCTCAGCATGCCAGATTTTCTACCAACCTTACTCTACCTTTTGCTGCTTTTCAGCCTGGATGATTTTTACAAACCTTATTATAACTTCTGTTGCTTTTCAGCCCTGATAGATTTCCTACCAACCTTACAGTGGCAGTTGTAATTGCAGTTTTTGTGCAGTGTAAGTTTGTGTGGCATAAAGACATGTTATTAGTATGTCTTCACACTGCAAAAAGTAAAGCTTATAGCTTATTGCAAATCTACTGTTTTAATTTTTACAATAATTAATTATTTCAGATTGTTAGGATATCCTGACTTTTAAGTTTTTATAATTTATTAAGTTGTTTTGTTATGTTAATGTTGCCCATTGTAATTGAGCAATTAATCTGCAAATCCTACTGCTCTCCACATTGCATTACCTAAAGGAATCATGTTGGTGTTCAAGTACGGAGTTGGAGAAAAATCTTGCAGATTGATGTCTTGAAGAAAGATTTCTTTTTAATTCAAACATCTGCAAATCATAATTGAAAATGAGATAATACTAATATATGTTCAATCATGGTGTAATGGCTATAAAATATAAATTACTTGTTTGATTAAAATTACTTGTTTTTATTAAAAATATACAATTGAATTGAATTGAATTGAATTCTGTTACTTATGTCAGCCAGTCACATTTCATACCAACTGGTATCAAGCAGTGCGACTGTCTCAACACTATCAGCACTGCTCAAGTGCTCGAAATGTTGAAAGGTATGAATTTGACATATAAACCTTGCTCTTCCTTCTGCTGCTTCTCAGCCGGCCAGATTTTCTACCAACCTTACTTTACTTTCTGCCCCAGATCGATATCATACTTAATTGGTCGTCCCCAATAATTTCAAAGGATGTCCTATGTACCTAGCCGGTCTTGTAAGCATACCATCTGGGCATCCTGTGGTCGGCTATCATGTTAAATAAACGATAAGAATGCAGGGAGCGCAGCCGAGCCTAGCTTTAAACTTTACGGAGTTGGATTAAATGACACGCTAGTAAATTAAATACCGAAATTAGGATCTTTCATTTTACAAAACATATTAAAGTATTCTATTCTTTTATTCCTCAGATGAATTATTTAAAATTTCGCTTCATATATAATCTATATCACCATTCACCATATTATCTACGATTATGCTATGAAACCATTCAAATGACCTTCTACCTAGTGCCTATCTCCCTTTCATTTACATGAGCGAAAACATGACAGTTTGAATATATTCATAGAACAAATTACACTTTGAAATTATTACAATACGGCACAAATAATAAAGACATTTTGTAACATCCAATCAAATCATAAGTAGCAGCTTTGTGCATACAACAGACCCGAGACCGTAATAATTCCTGAATAATGAGAGCTAATTCACCATTGTTGTATGTTTTCAAACAGATCACTATAAAATCTCCTGACCGAGCCTACTGCGAACCTACCACGTCACAATTATAATTCATATTAATGCAGGAATATTGCATCTGTTGTGATAATGGCTTATGCTTTCATGAAAAGATATAAGACGATTTCATTCTCCACGAAGCCAGGCAGTCTGCATTGTACCATATTAAATTCAATAGAAAAATCACTACGTCTCGATTCTCCAACAAATGCAGCGAGCTTTTGTGTTAATTTTGAAATGTTTTACAGAATTCATGAAGGACGGGTGAAAGGTGAAATTCTGTAATTTATATCCATGTTTCAGCCAAATATAGAAATTTCTGTATAACAGATGTAATCAAAAAGAAATGCAGGGTCAAATAAATAAACATGTGTGATCTATGATGAGAACCCGACAGTGAAGACTAGACACAGAATCATCAAGAAATGATGATTTCGCAATCTAAGTTATATTCCAAGGAACTCGGGTAAAATTCTCTGAATTCCTTCAAAATGCAACGTAGGACAAGTTCCCTGTATCCCGAGCAAGATCACCTACAATATTCTAGCATTGAGCAGCAAACATGTTATACATGAAATGTATTTTAATCTACAAACTACAGTACAGAAGTGCTGTAGTTCGATCCGTCCATATCTCTTTGTTACAAAAGGCAAACAAATTATGATGTATTTAATAAATCCAATACATCGCAAAGAAACAAAAGAAAACGATTCTAGAGGTAACTGAGATTTGAGAGATCACTGAAACAGTAAATAGAATATTAGATCAGTATTACGCAGTAATTCGATTAACGCACAGGATGACAGTCCAAATACTCAAATAGTATCTACATATTTCTTTTATGATATAGTAACACGTTATCGAGACCTGGAGACATGCGCATTACAATCTATTATTGACAGCAGTATGCTGCATAAATAAAATGGTCAAGGAAGATATTTTCATACCTCTATCAACTTTATATGAGTACCTAAATGCGAATTGTGAAGCTTGAAAGCAAAGCTGTCAAAACTTGCAGCAGCATTGTTGGCAATCGGAATGCTAGGAATTAGGAATCTGGGACTAAACATGAAGATAATTACTTAATTGTGGGAGAAATATGTATCGGGATACTGGTAGGGAAAATCATGGTGATTAGGAAGTTAAGAGGAGAAAAGCTCAGGAACTGTCTAATGTAAAGCGCGTTTTCTTGGATCATATTCTCAACGTTGAAACTATCTGAGTGACACCGCCTATAAGCGCCTCCTAGAGTTCTAGGCGCTTATTGGTACCTATAAGCCTAAATGCGCCTGCTTCTATAGGCGCCGGGTAGACTCCTTTTTATAGGCGCCTGATTCTATAGGCGCCTGATTCTATAGGCGCCTAGTCAGCAATTTAACACTTTCTCTGTTTGCCCACAATTCAACCGAACTTAAAGTCACACACCGTTGCGGGGGACCAAGCGGTGTCCGACAACCCCCCTTTTGACGTGCTGCTTTGTCCGATATGTAAAGTCCTACATCACAAAGCAGTAAGGTAGAATGTGAAGGTCAGTTCGGTTATCTGCCGCCCAGCCAGCTATCCAACCAGCTGACTAGCAAACTATCTGGCTAGCCAGCCACCTAACTACCCAGCTGGTCGCATAGCTGGCGGTGGATTGCTCAACTTTCAAGACTGAAGACTGCCTATCTGGATTTCGGAATGCGCTATGCTGGAAGACCTCAAGACGATGGAATAGTCGATAGCATGATGATGGATATGGGAATTGGGCAAGGTCCGGACCTCTGAAAGTCAAAAAACGATGATAGTCCAGACGTAAGTTGCATGCAACTCATGAGAGTGCAGGGATCAAAGAAATTACGATACCGTAAGCATGGACAGTAGAAAGTTAGGAAGTTGTATGTCCTCCTGACTACAGTTTCCAGTGTTTGCAAAGGTGTTGGAGGCAGCCAGTACCATTGGTACTGTCACGGTGAGAAGACGAATAATGGCAGTGTAGATGAACACTGAACGATTGGGCACTGCAATAGATCACACTGCTTTGCACTAAACGAACAACAATCATGTATAGCGCTCTCTACATCAAGTCAGAAAACCGACAAGTGCCTAATTCAAGGATTCCAGGCTTCCAGCCCCAATTTAAAACTATTCAGTCATGAGTCAGACCGGAGACCATTCATCGAAAGATCAAACATGGGAAATGGGACTTTTTACGTCGTAACACCTACCATAAAAGCAGAACATGAGCAATCTGACATCCGAATGGCACGACGCCAACAGCAAAAAAGCCAAAAAGTTAAGGTATTATTTTGAAAATAATAGGTAGGTATGGTATTTTGATACCGGCATGAACATGAATAACTGCTATACAACTTACATTCAGGATTCGAAATGAAACACATCGTGTGAAAAGTACACGGAGCAATGAACGATACCTTCACACGCGTAACCAGTGTCGCAGTCACCCCAGTACACTGAACCTCGCGCGTCCAATCAGCACGCAGTATTCTTGTCACGTGACAGCAGTCACAGCCAATGAGGGGCCGTCACGCCAGCCTGTGGCCCCGCGTAGCGTGAGAGATCGTGTACTCTGGTACACAACACATTTCCTCCTCACACGTTCGATACTCTTACCTACACCACAAATCTTATTTGATATTTTGTGCTTTTGTGTCTGATTGCTTCGTCCTACATTGTAGATACATTGTAGGTACATCCATACAATGTGTTTACCAATTCCCAATACGTCTAGGTAGGTACATGCGACTATTTCCTTATTTCACTTCCTCCATTTTCCTTTGTTTTTGAGTTTTAGGTACCTATGCATGGATTCCGTATCAGGAGCCCGACTTATAACCTCAGACATTTTACCTCAGTGCACTTTATCTATCTCCCATGACCCTAACCATAACCCTAACCTAACCCAAACCCTTGACTCTAGCCCTATCCCTAGCCAAAATCCAGACTCTAAAACCTTTGCCAATAGTTGAAAAATCATGTGGCAAAGTTTCGTGAGGTAAAATGTTTCCACTTGTGGCAAAATGTCCGTTCCCCTGCCACGTCATCCTTTTCTTAAATGAAGATTTGAGAAGTTGCTAACTATTATAAAATTCTGCATAATTGTGTATTCTCGTAATTATACTTACTACTTGATAGATAATCAATCGCTTTCGAGTGGTCTGTCAACCTTAAATAAATTGATAAATTGCTATTCTCAAATTGATTATCGGGCTAAATCCCCATGGCCAAATCTACGGAGGAGGTCCCTCTTAAATGTGAGGATTTCTTGGCTAATCCTAATTTTTCAACTCTCGATATTAATAGTTTGTCGCCAAAGTTTTCATTGTCGTTAAGTTTACTAAATTCCAAAGGGCCCTAATAACATGCATAACTAGATTCACGAATGTGGATCGATCATGATGTTCGCCAAGTTTTGATTGCTTCACTACTGTTATCATAGCTTCATAAAGCTTTAAAAGTACAATATCTTTATCATTTATAATTCTTTAAAGTTGCCAATTTATTCGACCAACTTATTCGATATCCTTGAATGATTTTACTTCAATGACTATCTGCATTAAAGCATTAAGATATTCAGGAATCTAACAAGATTGCATTATTACACCTTCTACTCATTTCCTATTTCAAATGCCTCGAAGCTGCGCTAGTCTGTATAATCTATTTTCCCTGTTTCTTGTCTTGATATTAGAACAGATTTCGATATTATATCCTCTAAACTTTTTGTCACCGTCCGTTCTGTCCTGAAATCAGGAAAATTAAAACAGACAAGCAAAGCGGACAAGTTATAGGACAAAACGGATATGAAAATTTGTCCGTTTAGTCCGGACATGTCCGTTTTACCGTTTTGTCAACTTTCTCAAAACAGAAATGTACGTTTCGTCCGCTTTTCTGTAGGAAAAAATCGGACTAAACTGACAAAGCGGGCAAAAAAACCTATGCTCGTTTTGTCCCTTTTGTCCTGATAAAAACAGACAAAAAGGCTGATGACGAATGACGATAATCACAAGATTTTCGAAAGCTTCTGATTACAACTATCTCGCATCAGTTATATCGTTTAAACTCTTGAGGACATGTCCAACGTCCGTTTCTCTGCGTTGTCCGTTAAACTATCCGTAGTACTAAGCGCATGTCATAATGATTTGCACTTGGAGCATAGATCAAGACCTGTAACAGTAAACTAAAACCTTGCCGAGCGGCAACAAATACCGCAGTGGTTCATATTACAAGTTGCGATAGTCATTATTTCAGTTTTGTTTTGGAAGGCATTCTTTGGCTATGTGGAAATCACTTAGCACCAGTACACTTTTATAAAAGTACAGAAAATCAGATTATTCAGCCATCAAATAATAGAACTCAGAATTGATGACCATTGGCCCATTGGTCCATTGATGGATTGGAGACATATGCCACATTGTCTTACCTCTACATAAGTGAACTTCAATGTTTTAATTTATACTTAGGAAGTGCTCAAAATCTGAGCTCACAATTTAATCAAAAATATATTATTCTATTCCGAGTTCAGAATTAGATCAAATGCACGTATTAGTTATTCATCACTACTTCAGTACTTTAGTATTTAATCAGTTAATTGTCTTCTGTGAGAATATAAATGAAACACTCAAACTTTTGGATTTTCAATGTTTTACGAGTTTTTCGGCTATGTACAGAATTGTATTTACAAATATTCACAAATTGAACGGTTGCTGCAGCCGGGAGACTGCTGCAGGCGCTCAAGCAACAAAGAAAGAAATAAAGCAAAGGTTTATGAGGCTGATATATTAGAATCCTAGGTTAGAGCTCTGTCAGCACATCAACTTAATTCTCATATCTCAGGATACGTCTAATAAATGAACCGTTATATTATCTTTATATTATCTTTATTAAAGCACAAAAAGAGTGCAAGCAGCGTGATTATAAAGTCGATGAAATGTGTCTTCAAATTGAAAAGAGGTGATAAACCGCTGCCGGCTTATTGGTATGATAATTCATAATTCTGGGAATACGGAACAGCTTTATCTTAGTAGTTATTGTCAGTTATCAGTCAGAAGAACAGTCATCTCATCCGTAATATCGCATACATAAAATCGGACATGGGAATCAAAGAACTTATTTAAAATCAACATGTTTATCAAGGGTTTTGCTATCGATGTTTATCCAAGGAAACTTTATTGGAATTTAAAAAACTTCATTCCAATAACCATAAATTTGCATAATGCATTATATTCGTGAGATGCAAGCAATTATCAACGATATTAGGTTATAACCGTCTAACATCAATGATTTCTTGCTGTTTTCCCATTATCTTACGTTATTTATCAAAAAGAAGTTGTAGCAGTTTACTGTTAAAAGAAACAACTCATATCTTACTATCTTAGCAGGTGACAACTGCCTAGACAGACCACAGCGGCCAGCGCCCTATATTTGAATATTTCCGAGCAGATTATACCGTCAAATGATTCGTGATACCCGCTGTTTTCGCCATTGACCCCAAGTCCCAACCGTCGTCTTTCAAGCCCGTAGACAGGGTAGCGCGCGTTATGTTGCTAGGATGTTGCTTAGCAACCTCATGTGAAGTCAGGTTCGTATTGGATGTAGGCCAGCACTTTTCCAGGCACGAGTCCAAACCCTCCAGCCGTGTAAACCTCGTATCTTCCGTCTTTGTGGTTTCTTAGGACCTTGGAATTGTAAAAGTTTTAGGTCAATGGACGAGTGTTAAACTTCTAAATAACACGCATCGATAGCAGCCAGAATGCAAGTTGGCCATTTTTGACACTTAAAGGCTTCTGTGCAGTGAAATAGGCACCCCAGATGGCTGGAAACAGTCTTATATGAAAGAACTCATTGATATCTATCATTTGCAACAAAATTATCAAAAATCCGACCTTATGTTGAGATTTTATGAGGTTAAAACCACCTAAAAAGTCGCTTTCGATTTGTGACATGCGACTCGATTTCCCTCACAAAAGAGCTCATAACTCAAAAACTAAAAGAGATACAGCCTTGGGATCTATCTCAAAAATTCGAGAAGACCCTCCTACATAAGAAGAGTCTTCACTGGAAAGGCCAAGTCCTTCGTGGCCCGGTTGAGGTTATCGGGGCGGTGGGATGCAACCCATGCGGCCTTGTAGACGGCCTTCTTAACCTCAATATCCAACACAGAAGAGAAACCAATCCTACACCAAACTGTAGTACCCATGGCTGCTACAAGTTGACATGGATAGATCCTGGCTACCTGCTTTACTTTTCCGTGGTCTGGTCAAAGAGGCGGTGTCAGCGCTATGTAGACGACCTATTATTCCCAGAGGGAGAGGGGCCTGACCTGAAGTTGTCTTACCAACTTGTAGTACCCATGGTGGCTACAAGTTGGTGGCATTAAACTGGTCCCACCTCTTTATGTTGTCCCTCAGGGGTTAATCTTAGGCCCGTTTTCCGAAAACCGGGTTTTCAGATGTCACAACACAAATTTAGCCTCAAGACCACAACAGAAGCCAATGAAAACATAATTTTGTTACCAAGATGAAGCTGAAACTGTCAAGGATCACCTCAAACCAAAATTTTGCACAATGGGATGAATTTGTGGCTCTCAGGTGAGGTTAAGCGATGTCCTCCCGGGAATTTCATCTTAAAATTTGGCCTTGTTTTTGCCTCAAATGAACAACGCAAGGTCAAAAACTCCCAAATTTGAACCAAGGAAGTATATTCTGACCTCTTGATTAAGATTACATTTCTTTAGGAGGACTGAAGCACCCCCATGAGGTTAAAAATGGCTAAAAACTGTAAAATCCAGGTTTTCAGATGTCGCGACACAGTTTTAGCCTCAAGACAGCAACAATAGCCAATGAAAACAGATTCTTGATGGCAAAATGAAGCTGAAACTGTCCAGGATCACCTCAAACCCAAATTTTTCACAATGGGATGGATTGGTGGCTCTCAGGAGAGGTTAAGTGACTTCCTCCTGGGGATTTTATCAAAAATTCAGGTCATTTTTTAGCCTCAAATGGACAACGCAAGGTCAAAAACTCCCAAATTTGACCAAGGAAGTATATTTTGACCTTTTGATGGAGACTGATGACTTTGGGAGGACTCAAACACTTCTTTGATGTTTGAAGTGGCTAAAAACAGTAAAATCCAGGTTTTGAGATGTCATGACAAAATTTAGCCTCAAAACAGCAACAAAAGCAAGTAAAGACATATTCTTGATACCAAAATGAAGCTGAAACTGTCTAAGATCACCTCAAATCAAAATTTTACTCATAAGGATTTGTTGGCAGATCTCAGGTGAGGATAAGTGTCTTCCTTCCCATGTTTTTATCAAAAAATTGGATTTTGTGTTAGCCTCAAATCGACAACGCAAGGTCACAAATTCCTAACTTTTGACCTAAAAGGTGGATTTTGACCTCCAGATCAAGAAAAAAATACTTTTGGAGGACTAAAACACTTCTTTGATGCATTAAATGGCCAAAAGCTGTGAAATAAGGCATTTTTGCTCAAATCAGCCTCATATTTAACCTCACAGTTGCCACAAATAAGGTAATATCATGTTCAAAAAAGTTTTTTGGTCACCACAGATGTCCAAACTAACTTTTATGTGAAAAGATTGGCATTATAACCTTTTGAAAAAATGATGTATAAATAAGCCAATGTCACAAATTCCTTACATTCTGGCTGCTATCAATGCACGTCTGTTGAGAATCTTATTTCTTGCAATATTAAGGGAGGGGGGGGGGGAATTCGATATATTTACAATTTTCGTATGGTTTGCAATTTACGATTAATCGCTCGATTCTATTGATGATATCTTGAACTGATTTTATCTTCTTCCATTATTTTCTTACCTTGACCATTGTGCCCTTATGAACCGTTATCTCTTCATCGTGCTTTGCTTCGTAATCAGTTGTTATTTTCGTTAAATAGCCCTTTGGATGATCTGGAATAAAGACTGTGTTATAGATTATCGCTATAAACCTCTTTGGAGTGATCAAAAATAGAAGAAACTTTCGCCAGTACATGATTTCGATTGATTGAAACCCCTTCCACAGAGGGGTGCCAGTTTATGGGCAAATTAGCGAATTTTGTTACTTTAAATCATTTATTATTTAAATATGTGTACTCTATGGTTTCCTAGGAGACCAAAAAGCGTAGAATAGGGACCTGGGGCAGTGCGCTAGGCTGGGGTCTAATTCAAACTTGAAGTGATTCTAAACGGTTTAATGCTTATCGCTTTATTGTTGCTTGGTATTGTTATAAGCATTCTGTCTGAGGCAAGTGTTGTCCGGGAATTGAGCCTGGTTTGTAACACCAGGCTGCTTAAGCCTTTCACACTGAGTATGCAAGTTTTATAGCGAGAATTCGCAATTATCTGAGTTTTGGAGGTGCTACTGTAGGCATACCTACTCTGCGGCCGTGATAATTGAAATAGACGACTACTCATTTTGCTCCTCGCCAACGTAAATCAAGTACTGGAATCTGCCGATAGTCCGATACATACCTGATTTATCCGATCTGAATCAGCGTTGTCAGAGTGCTCAAAATTAACTAAAAGAAGCTGAACAACCGGTAAAACTTTGTGGATTTGTGGGTTGGTTTAAAATTTATCTCTGCTAAAAAGTAGATTTAATCCGGCCTGATTTAATTTGTCTTGAAACTTAGGTAAGGGCTGGATTAGATGGGTGACTGAAGGCCAATTAAACCTCAGACAGTTCAGACACAAATCAACAAAGGGAGTAAAGTTTGCCTAAAGTGTCTAAATGCAGTCAATTTTGATTAATTCAAATCACTAAAAATAGCATGCAAAATTTTATCACTCATCGGCTGCATTATTGATATTTTCCGGGAAACGCTTACAGTATCCTAATCCTCGAAATAAAGAAGGGAGAAAGCCAAAGGATTTAGTATCATATCGGCGATCTTCTAAGTTAGTGAATTCAAGCGCTGTAAATATTGTGAGACACTGAACATGATAGCTTGACAGCGACATGATTTCTTGATTTCTCAAAGCTAATTCACAATCCACGCATTGCCGTGATTGCAGTTCCATTCTCATGCAGCTCGTCCTAAGCACTGAACAGCTCTGTTCAAAGACCAGAGCCAGAAAGTTTCAACTGGTTAAGTAAATTTTATTTTAAAATGTTTTCTCTCATTTTAAACGCTTATTATGTTTCAGGAGGCGGAATGCATAACTCTCGACAGTCGACATGTACCGGAATGATATCCTATAGACTCGAGTAGTGACCTCTTTGCACCTTTTTGCCTCCTATACCGATACGGCATCAACAGTAATACAATAATTCATTAGATCTATTGATGACATCTCACTGTCTAGTGCCCTCTCGCGCCAAACAGTTTGACAGCTATTCTACTACTACTACCTAGTCAGTTTAACAATTATATTAACAGCTATTCACTCTATCAAAGTCCGGTTTAATGAGGCATCATCAATGACTTCTTTGTCTATTTCTATCGGGGAATATCTTGTCACTTCTCACTCATAATAAGTATAAACTTGTCATTATTATACTCACTACTGACTAGGTACTCACTACTGACTAGGTACTCACTACTGACTAGGTACTCACTACTGACTAGGTACTCACTACTGACTAGGTACTCACTACTGACAAGGTACTCACTACTAACTAGGTACTCACTACTGACTAGGTACACACTACTGACTAGGTACTCACTACTGACTAGGTACTCACTACTGACTAGGTACTGACTACTGACTAGGTACTGACTACTGACTAGGTACTCACTACTGACTAGGTACCCACTACTGACTAGGTACCCACTACTGACTAGGTACTTACTACTGACTAGGTACTCACTACTGACTAGGTACTCACTACTGACTAGGTACTCACTACTGACTAGGTACTCACTACTGACTAGGTACTCACTACTGACTAGGTACTTACTACTGACGAGGTACTCACTACTGACTAGGTACTCACTACTGACTAGGTACTCACTACTGACTAGGTACTCACTACTGACTAGGTTCTCACTACTGACTAGGTACTCACTACTGACTAGGTACTCACTACTGACTAGGTACTCACTACTGACTAGGTACTCACTACTGACTAGGTAGGTACTCACACTACTGACTAGACTAGGTGCCTACTACTGACTAGGTACTCACTACTGACTAGGTACTCCACTACTGACTAGGTACTCACTACTGACTAGGTACCTACTACTGACTAGGTACTCACTACTGACTAGTGCACACTACTGACTAGGTACTCACTGACTAGGTACTCACTACTGACTAGGTACTCACTACTGACTAGGTACTCACTACTCACTACTGACTAGGACTAGGTACTCACTACTGACTAGGTACTCACTACTGACTACTAGGTACTCACTACTGACTAGGTACTCACTACTGACTAGGTACTCACTACTGACTAGGTACTCACTACTGACTAGGTACTCACTGCTGACTAGGTACTCACTACTGACTAGGTACTCACTACTACTGACTAGGTACTCACCGACTAGGTACTCACTACTGACTAGGTACTCACTAATGACTAGGTACTCACTACTGACTAGGTACTCACTAGGTACTCACTACTGACTAGGTACTCACTACTGACTAGGTACTCACTACTGACTAGGTACTCACTGACTGACTACTGAGTACTCACTACTGACTAGGTACTCACTACTGACTAGGTACTCACTACTGACTAGGTACTCACTACTGACTAGGTACTCACTACTGACTAGGTACTCACTACTACTGACTAGGTACTCACTACTGACTAGGTACTCACTACTGACTAGGTACTCACTACTGACTAGGTACTCACTACTGACTAGGTACTCACTACTGACTAGGTACTCACTACTACTGACTCACTACTGACTAGGTACTCACTACTGACTAGGTACTCACTACTGACTAGGTACTCACTACTGACTAGGTACTCACTACTGACTAGGTACTCACTACTGACTAGGTACTCACTACTGACTAGGTACTCACTACTGACTAGGTACTCACTACTGACTAGGTACTCACCACTGACTAGGCACCACCACTGACTCACTACTGACTAGGTACTCACTACTGACACTAGGTACTCACTACTGACTAGGTACTCTGACACTACTGACTAGGTACTCACTACTGACTAGGCACTCACTACTGACCAGGTACTCACTACTCACTCACTGACTAGGTACCCACTACTGACTAGGTACTCACTAGGCACTCACTACTGACTAGGTACTCACTACTACTGACTAGGTACTCACTACTGACTAGGTACTCCCACTACTGACTAGGTACTCACTACTGACTATAGGTACTCACTACTGACTAGGTACTCACTACTGACTAGGTACTCACTACTCACTACTGAGGACTCACTAGACTAGGCACTTTCACTATTGACTAGGTACTCACCACTGACTAGGTACTCACTACTGACTAGGTACTCACTTACTACTGACTAGGTACTCACTACTGACTAGGTACTCACTACTGACTAGGTACTCACTACTGACTAGGTACTCACTACTGACTAGGTACTCACTACTGACTAGGTACTCACTACTGACTAGGTACTCACTACTGACTAGGTACTCACTACTGACTAGGTACTCACTACTGACTAGGTACTCACTACTGACTAGGTACTCACTACTGACTAGGTACTCACTACTGACTAGGTACTCACTACTGACTAGGTACTCACTACTGACTAGGTACTCACTACTGACTAGGTACTCACTACTGACTAGGTACTCACTACTGACTAGGTGCTCACTACTGACTAGGTACCCACTACTGACTAGGTACTCACTACTGACTAGGTACTCACTACTGACTAGGTACTCACTACTGACTAGGTACTCACTACTGACTAGGTACTCACTACTGACTAGGTACTCACTACTGACTAGGTACTCACTACTGACTAGGTACTCACTACTGACTAGGTACTCACTACTGACTAGGTACTCACTACTGACTACTCACTGACTAGGTACTCACTACTGACTAGGTACTCACTACTGACTAGGTACTCACTACTGACTAGGTACTCACTACTGACTAGGTACTCACTACTGACTAGGTACTCACTAATGACTAGGTACTCACTACTGACTAGGTACTCACTAGTCACTACTGACTAGGTACTCACTACTGACTAGGTACTCACTACTGACTAGGTACTCACTAATGACTAGGTACTCACTTCTGGCTAGCTACTCACTACTGACTAGCAACTCACTACTGACTAGGTACTCACTACTGACTAGGTACTCACTACTGACTAGGTACTCACTACTGGGTACTCACTGACTAGGTACTCACTACTGACTAGGTACTCACTACTGACTACTACTGACTAGGTACTCACTGACTTGACTAGGTACTCACTACTGACTAGGTACTCACTACTGACTAGGTACTCACTACTGACTAGGTACTCACTACTGACTAGGTACTACTGACTAGGTACTCACTACTGACTAGGTACTCACTACTGACTAGGTACTCACTACTGAGGTACTCACTACTGACTAGGTACTCACTACTGACTAGGTACTCACTACTGACTAGGTACTCACTACTGACTAGGTACTCACTACTGACTAGGTACTCACTACTGACTAGGTACTCACTACTGACTAGGTACTCCTATACTTACTCACTACTAGGTACCCACTACTGACTAGGTACTTGCTACTGACGAGGTACTCACTACTGACTAGGTACTCACTACTGACTAGGTACTCACTACTGACTAGGTACTCACTACTGACTAGGTACTCACTACTGACTAGGTACTTACTACTGACTAGGTACTCACTACTGACTAGGTACTCACTACTGACTAGGTACTCACTACTGACTAGGTAGTAACTACTGACTATGTACTAACAACTGACTAGGTACTCAGTACTCACTACTGACTAGGTACTCACTACTGACTAGGTGCTCACTACTGAATAGGTACTCACTACTGACTAGGTGCTCACAACTGATTAAGTTCTCACAATTGACTACTAACTTTGTCGGTGTAGGACTGCGTGGTCTAGACGAGGTTTAGAAGGTTCCTTGGAGATGGACAGGGAGTTGTAGAGGTCTCGCTTAGCTTGCACTGTAGCCTTGATGGACGACCTGTCTATTGCCTCCTGCTTGTCTTTGTACAGTGACAGCATCTCTCTGATCTGATCTGCCAGGGATATCAGGGGTTACTTGGTGGTGATCAGGTTACTTGCTATCAAGATTAGAGTAAAAAAATCCAAAAAAATTTCAAAACAATTCAAAAAAAATATCAAAAAAATATCAAAAAAATATCAAAAAAATTTCAAAAAAATATCAAAAAATATCAAAAAATAAATTCTGGACTATCTGGTAGGCTCACCTGGAGAGAAATTCTGGACTATCTGGTAGGCTCACCTGGAGAGAAGTTCTGGACTATCTGGTAGGGGCTGGGCTCCTCCTCCTTGACTCTGGCCATCCCTCCCACTCTTACCGCCGCTGCCACGGCAGCCGCCGCTCCTGAGGGCTTCTTCATGACGTCAGCAAAGGACCTCATGAACTCTTCTGGGGTGGTCTGAGTGGCAGCATCAGTGGTCAGCACGCTCTGTCCCCCGCCCATGCCATAGTCACAGGGTCACTCCACAGTGCTACATTTCCTGCAGTTTCTACATAGGTGCCTACTGGTAGAGGGGTCAATGTTGCGTTTACTTGAGTGAATCAACAAGTACAATATGATTTCTCCCCATCCTCACAATGTGGGAATGGTAACACTCACGTCTCACAGCTCTTGCTTTAGCGAAATGACAGATTCAAGACGACAAACGTACAACTGTCAAGCTGTTAGCAGTTGTATAATTCAATATGAGAATAAGAAACCGTAAAGATTATGAAGTCAATTGTCGGATCAAACTGCTTACTGAGGGCGGTACTGCAGTGAGCTGCTGATCTAGTCTTGTAAACGGACGTGGTTGCTACGGAAACGGTTCAATACGTGTTGAAAGAAGAATGAATTAAGAGTTTATGGGGTGGCAGTATTGTTCTACACTCACTGATATTTCCTGATAACCCCTGCTCGGAGTGACGTCATTAGCACAGTTTGCAATGGGGAGCTGGGGTAGTGGAGTTTCCTATTCAGGCTACAACTATACCATGCAGGTGGCAGCAAAGGCGCTGAAGAAAGTACCTCCGAGGTCTCTTTAACAAGGCCGATTTATCACGAAGTGTTGCTTTGTGGAACTTCTTTGAAGTCAAAGAATTGCCAAAGCTAAAAACCCCTATATTTCAGAAGTAACCTTTGAACTGCGAACCTAAAAGAACAAAATAGGACAGCGAGTAGGTACTTCGCAACATGATCATGTCATGAAACTAAGATGATCTACTTTAAAAAAGTAAAAAGGATGCCAATGTTACAGAGAGGTTGTCTTCAGTGGAGAAAAAATGCAATTATAAGAGAAATAACGAAATATCGGATGCTAAACGGTTTTGCGTCAAATAAGAAACAAATAACAATATGCTCAATAAAAAGCCCAGTGACAAGTGAAGTCAGCTTTCTATACAATGTGACGTGTGTGGAGGGCGATTAAAAAACCACGGCTCCCCTACAATAGACGAGGTGATGATCCAAGGAATACAGCGCCCGGAGGAGGAGGGAGTTGCTCCTGATACCGGTGTGTGTACTACTACCCTCTAATGGTGGATTATCATTAGAAAGCTCTTCTCTTATACTCCTGCTCATCCTACTGAGTCACGTGACCCTACACCCGGCCCTGTCATTGGTCAACCGTCTAATTGCTAACGCTTCAACGTAGCAGGGGTGCTCCCAAGTGGGTACCACGTGACCCAGTTACCATAGTAACGCATATTAAACAGCATGATATAGAGTTACAAAGAGTTCTGTTGTTATAGCAACGCCGGGGAAAAGAAAACACAAATAATTTAAATGATCATAACGGTATACTGGATGACCTCTGTCTGTTGTCTCAGGGTGTTCTGGATCTCCCAGGTACGATTGACGCCCTGATTTTTAATGGCTGAGGCTGAAAAATTACCTTAATATCAGGAAATACACCCCTGCACAGCCTGCCATGCCCTGTGAACGTATTAATACTGGAGGAATGTAAGTGTGGTTGCGAGTGACGGCATTATCATGGGCTAGAATGGTGGGTCGGTGACTGCTCACTATAGAAGTATAATGGTGGCATGGTGTGTGTAAGCATGTGTAGTTATCTCCATCTGATTACCATATCAAATGCAGTATAGCTCAGCAGGGGGCATCTAGTGGGGGCCTGGAGCTTTGCTACTTTCAATGACAATCAGCAAAGCACTCGCTAGTGGGTCAGAATGGATTGATGAAGATTTCTTAATCCTGGCGAACTTGAACTTTTGAAATGATCGGAATGTCTTTTCCAACCCCTTTCAATTACTGAATTAGAAAAAAAAATGCGTATTGTCGAGGTACTTAATTTGATAAAGTAAGCCATCTCAAAGTTTGAAGGATACAAGGATAGAAAAAATGTAAGAAAACTATGTACAATTGGTCGAACACATATCTCCGGTAGCCCTGGGACCCAAACCCCATTCTCAATAACAAAGCCGAAGGCTCGACATGATTGAAGCCGAGATGAAAGAGTTAACAAGACAGTGAGGCAGCATCTACATGATTGAAGCTGGGATGAAAGGGTTAACAAGAGAGTGAGGCAGCAGCTACATGATTGAAGATGGGATGAAAGGGTTAACAAGAGAGTGAGGTAGCAGCTACATGATTGAAGCTGGGATGAAAGGGTTAACAAGAGAGTGAGGCAGCAGCTACAAGATTGAAGATGGGATGAAAGGGTTAACAAGAGAGTGAGGCAGCAGCTACATGATTGAAGCTGGGATGAAAGGGTTAACAAGAGTGTGAGGCAGCAGCTACGCTGCTACGAGATTGAAGCTGGAATGAAAGGGTTAACAAGATAGTGAAGCAGCAGCTACAAGATTGAAGCTGGGATAAAAGGGTTAACAAGAGAGTGAGGCAGTCACACGATTGAAGCTGGGATGAAAGGGTTAACAAGAGAGTGAGGCAGCAGCTACACGATTGAAGCTGGGATGAAAGGGTTGAAAAGTTAAAAGAGAGTGAGGCAGCAGCTACATGATTTAACTTTAAGCTGGGATGAAAGGTTTAACAAGAGAGTGAAGCAGCAGTTACATGATTGAAGCTGGGATGAAAGGGTTAACAAGAGAGTGAGGCAGTCACACGATTGAAGCTGGGATGAAAGGGTTAAAAAGTTAAAAGAGAGTGAGTCAGCATCTACATGATTGAAGCTGGGATGAAAGGGTTAACAAGAGTGTGAGGCAGCAGCTACGAGATTGAAGCTGGAATGAAAGGGTTAACAAGAGAGTGAGGCAGCAGCTACAAGATTGAAGCTGGGATGAAAGGGTTTACAAGAGAGTGAGGCAGCAGCTACATGATTGAAGCTGGGATGAAAGGGTTAACAAGAGAGTGAGGCAGCAGCTACATGATTGAAGCTGGGATGAAAGGGTTAACAAGAGAGTGAGGCAGCAGTCACACGATTGAAGCTGGGATGAAAGGGTTAACAAGAGAGTGAGGCAGCAGCTACGTACGCTAAATACTCCTCCGGTGATGTATGAGAGGCAAGCTGGCTCAGGTCATTGCACAGCCACTCACAGAATAGAGAAGAGATAGGACCTTCATAGCTCGACAACAGTTGTCATTACCACCGCTCAAAGTGGTGAGTTGATTACGGCTCCTCTTTCTGCTTGCTGGGCTTCGAGTACGACTCAGATAATGAGATAATGGCACGCTCTAAAGCCAGGAAACAAGCTCTTTTCTCCTGGATCCTTGCTGTGTTGCCATGGCAACCCAACATAATATGTTATAGAACATGTTCTAATTGACGTGATGGTAGGTACCTGGGGCTGGAATAGGCGCGCTGTGATGCAGCTTACCCACAGCGGCCTTGTGATCGACTTATCAGCGGGCAGTGTTCCTCCGGCCCTGCCGCTGATTGGTGAAATTCTCTGGTAAACTTCAAACCAACACAGTAAGCTGCTAATATCATACCGTCACTTATAACTTAACAATACACCGGGTGGGTGTTGAACGAGTTATCAGTATCTCACACCACATGATTGGAATGAGGACAAACTGCGCTTAGAAAATTAACCGCTGAAAAGTGATTTCAGGAGGCTGCAGTCTCCCGTATGATGGTTTGAAAAAAAATAAATGAATCGATCCTTTGGCCCAAACCAGCCTTCAAAACCTCAACCGATGGCATACCTAGGTAGTTTCCTTTATCAGCTGTTATAAACACAAGGATAATAAAACCACTCCTTTATGAACTCATGAGAATTGAAATTGAATTTTAAACGGAAACAATGGTACCAAAAAATAAACAAACATAAACTATTTGCGAACTCAATTATAATTTGGAGATGGCACGCGTATAATGTCTGTTTGTGCGGGCGCACAGTTTAATGAATTTGAGCTTGCCAAGAAGTTATCAAGAGAAACGAAGGCAAAAGGGAGACAAGAAGACAAGAGGCATCGCTTCTATGGAAACAAATTTTTTGGTGGTTAATTACGTAATGAAAATACCCAATTTTCGACACAATTTTTGAAATTTTATGAGAAGTTGAAAATAATATGGAACCTTAAGTTAATAAACTTTGCCGTATTGTTTAAATTCATGGATCACTACGCAAATTTCAAAAATATTAACTCATAGAAATTGATGACAAAACAAACAATTTTTGTGCAACGCATGAAAATGAAATATAATGATCAAAAGATCAAATGCGTTTTTCAAGGTTTGGAACACTAAGTAAGTCATTGATACAATTTTTTGTTACTGGGCGTAGGGGTGCAACTTATAAACACACTTACGAAATATCGACAGAGTCTTTGAAAACGAGTGAAAAAATAGAGCAACTTTCAGGATTCCAAATTTACGTCGAGGACTGAGGACAAATAAGAGTAAATAAATCATTGAAATCAAAATTTTCCGCATTTTTATCTTATCTGTTAACAACCCACTTCTAACTTAAGTTAATATGAATTCCTCCTTCCGCTGAATTGCTCAAAATATCATAATAAACACACTATGAACACAATATGATTATAAACACAAATAGGCATTATAAGGCACACCGGAGTTTTTGAATGCATGGGTGGATTTGTGAACTTTTAGATTTTATATCTTTGTATGAGTCATTACAGCAGTTAATATAAATAAGATACTGTAAGAGTAAAATCAGCATTCCCGAGATTTCAAGAGGCAGAGAATGTGTCCCATTTCTCGTGCCGTGATTATTAACGAAACGCATTTCTGAAATTTTAGAGATTTGCAGATCTCGCTTCTATCATTCTCTTATTTGGGTCAATATCCGAAATCGATCAGTAACCTTATGTTTTTAGACATATGCCTGGTATTTCATCTTGATACTCTGGGCCATGAGGGTTAGTGGGTTGAATGAAGATTGCAGGGTCAAATTAGGGAATCAGCTGTAGGTACTCATTGACACCAGACAGGCACACTCAAGGACCATATGATGCCCTGTCCAAGTCCTAAACCCTCAATCAGTTAGCCAATCGGGCCTTCTAGTCTGGTCAGTTATGCACGAAAATTGCTGACTCTCTGCATTTATAGGTGCAATTTGAGACTCGGTTTGTAGGCTCTCCATATGTAACTCTTTCGAAATGTACCGTGACGCAATGATAAAAAGAGGTGGAACACGCCCAAATGACCACGCCCATTTTTACCATGGGAAAATTTTGAAATTTCAATTTTCAGCCAATTTTCACATGCTTGGCATCAAAGTAGCATGTTTTTGACCCGCTGAGTCGAATCCCGGCATCAGTTTTACATTTCAACCTTCCCCTGACCCTATAGGCCCGACCACGCCCTTTTTCGGTGACGTATCAGTTCAAAATGATCCAAAAGCATTAATTTTCTCTGGAGGACATATTATACATCAAACTAGTATTAGTTTGGACCCCTGAATCGATTGCTGATGTTATTTTTCTGATTTGACCTTGTCCCGACCCTTTTGGAACGACCGCACCCTTTTTGGTTTGGATCCCATGAGGCCAAAACTTCATGAATCATTCTAATCATTATGATATCAATGTAGGGCATCGAACTAGTGTTTTTTTTGGACCTCTGAATCGATTGCCGATGTTATTTTTATGTTTGGACCTCCCCTAACCCTGTAGGCTCGACCACTCCCTTTTTGATTAGACTGCAAAGGGCCGAATCATCATGAAATATTATCATATGAATATGGGGCATTAAGTTAGTGTTTTTGGCTCCCTGAATCAATTGCTGTTGCTACTTTTCTGTTTTAACCTTTCCCTGGTCCATATGCACCATCTGGCAGGACCTACCACACCCATTTTGTTTTGGACCGCATAGAGCCCATCTGGGATATCGTTTTGCCAGAATGGCTTCCTTTTCGTTCGGGTCCACAATTCACATATACCAGATGTCACCATGCCCTTATGTCAAAATCTTTTGGGAAGCTCCCCTCATGAATTCGTGCTTCACCAGTTCCCCACTATGCACACCGCACAAGATCACCCAAACCAGACTCGCTTCATTGCTGGGTTTCACTTCCGCCATTGTATATTGTATAACCCTATTACCCCGAATCTTGGTATTGCCCGGGCTACCAGGCTTCCCATACCTAATACCTTGCACTAAATTGTACCACACAGCACCTAACCCGAATACCCGATGCTCTAGGCTTACACTGTAATATGGGATCACCCATTCCAGGGTCACCGTTGCCTTGGGAGTTGGGGTACAGTGTACGTGTGACGGAATCTAAACATGTTATCCTGTTCTTCACTGACATTCTGGCCTTACATCATAACATGGGATCACCCATTCCAGGCTCACCGTTACCTTGGGAGTTGGGGTACAGTGTACGTCTGACGGAACCTCATCATGTTATCCTGTTCTTCACTGACATTCTGGCCTTACATCATAACATGGGATCACCCATTCCAGGGTCACCATTACCTTGAGGTACAGTGTACGTCTGACGGAACCTCATCATGTTATCCTGTTCTTCACTGACATTCTGGCCTTACATCATAACATGGGATCACCCATTCCAGGGTCACCATTACCTTGGGGTACAGTGTACGTCTGACGGAACCTCATCATGTCTTCACGGACATCCTGGCCTTACACTGTGAGTGTAACATGAGACCATGCTTTCCCTAATCATTAATCCTTGGGCTATACTGTATCTGACCCCACTTGGGCTTCACCTTATTATTTTGGCTCCCTAGTTTACGCCCTTCTATAATCTATATGAACTGTGGCCGAGGTCCCTCATACTTACTTGGGTCCCCCGTACAAACCTGGGGCTTTTCCAAGGTAACTTGGGCTACCTTATGCTAATCTTGGGTCTGCCCTTTACTCAATTGCCCCGGCTCATTGCAAAGCTAGACAGACCATACCAATACGAAGAAGTGACTTGGGATCACAAAGATTGTATATTATGACTTGGGCTTCCCTTTATAACTAGGGCTCATCCATACTTATTATGGCTCGGCTCCCCATACCATCCCGGCCACATGCCATCTTAGCTGCCCCATACCATTTGGGCTCCCCGTGCCATTTGGGCAGTCCCAGCTCGTATGGTGGGATCACCTGAACCAGGCTTGTCCTTACCTCGGGCTACAAAGTACCTGGCACAACCTAATCCTGGGCTTCATCAACGTTTTGGACTCACCACGTAGCATGGTATATTGGTATCACCCTTACCTTGGGCTATATATTGTACCTGACTTAACAATAATTACTTGGCTCCCCATACCAGTATTCAGTGCTAGATATGAGTCGTTATTATTTATAATTATCGAAGTGTTTTAGTTTGTGCTCCCCATAGGTACTAACTGATTAGAATGATTCATGAAGTTTTGGCCTCATGGGATACAAACAAAAAAGGGTGCGGTCGTTCCAAAAGGGTCGGGACAAGGTCAAATCAGAAAAATAACATCAGCAATCGATTCAGGGGTCCAAATTAATACTAGTTTGATGTATAATATGTCCTCCAGAGGAAATTAATGCTTTTGGATCATTTTGAACTGATACGTCACCGAAAAAGGGCGTGGTCGGGCCTATAGGGTCAGGGGAAGGTTGAAATGTAAAACTGATGCCGGGATTCGACTCAGCGGGTCAAAAACATGCTACTTTGATGCCAAGCATGTGAAAATTGGCTGAAAATTGAAATTTCAAAATTTTCCCATGGTAAAAATGGGCGTGGTCATTTGGGCGTGTTCCACCACTTTTTATCATTGCGTCACGGTACATTTCGAAAGAGTTACATATGGAGAGCCTACAAACCGAGTCTCAAACTTGCACCTATAAATGCAGCCGGATGTGCATAACTGACCTGACTATTCATTCCAGATAGAACTACCAGCAGTTTCCTTGTCTTGCATGCTCCAGGCAGCTGTTGTAGTGGCATGCTAATCTCTGACACCCACCCCTATCTGAGTGGGTTTCATTCCCAATCCCGGACCCACTGCTGCACCACCCACCCGGCCATACAGAGCATCAGGAGGTACAAGTCACAGGTCAGTACATGTGCTGAGCCCTCGAAGTTGAAGAGCTGGAAAGGACGGAGGTCGTGGCAGTAGTCCCTCTGCAGGCACTGGTAGATCCCGTCCACGATCCCCACCCCCAGGGGATCGTCCGGGACCTGCTGGTTGTGGAAGTTCCGTCTGAGGTTCGTCATGTTCTGCGAGGCCCAGTGCTCGGTAGCTCTCTTGATAACCTTATCAACTGGAGACATGTTATAGATGAGTATAATTTGGCATTTCATCAACTGAAGAAAGTATCAGAAATAGAAAAGTTTGACCTGGAAAATTTCATATAGTTGAGATCGTTGATCAATTACCATAATTACCGTAATAAGTTTCAAAGGTATGTGTACTCACGGTTGTAAGTTCGGTTGACACAGCTGAGGTCGAGCAACTCCTCATCTCTGCCCGAAGTTTCATTGTACGCCGTGAAGTTGACAAGGAGACACGAGGGATAGTTCTCAAAGTCCTGAATACAGATTTTCTGAGTGAGTTTTTTCCGAGCAAAAAATCACTTTTATCACTTTTCATGATAATCACAGGTCCCCTATCCACCATTATTCAAATTTCTAATTTAACTGAAGTAAGGTAGACTGTATGATCTGTTTGAAATAGGCATTACAAATTACTAAATTACCGAACAATGGTATGGAATATGTGAATATGCTCATAATAAGCCGACCATTATTCCTTAGAATCATTATTCATTGAATAGAGTCATTGTTAGTCCATTAATATACATTTTACATCAAAGTAAACAATATGATGTGGATGATGTACATACTCGTGTACAATTGTAGTAGGTACAGAACGCTGGCTTCGTTACTGGGTCCTCCTTTCTGTCCAAATAAACCTGAAATAGATTTGTGCCCGGTCACATCGCATTGCTGACTATAAAATTCGATGTGACGAGTGGCAGGGTAGCTTCACCAACCATGGAATGACTCTTATCTAAATATCTATGCATCTTATAGTCCCTCTCGTCCGCCTATTATTTGGGTATGAGTATGGATGCATTTGAAGCGGGAAAAATTGTTCGCATTCTGCTATTTTCGGCTAGATTCTAACTTTCCATGTAAGGTAATAACATTGCCGACTAGAGACATACCTACCTAACATATTGGGGTAGAAAACCAGTACAAGGTAGCAGTCCTCTGACCGCCCCTCGGCAGCAGTCCATGCTCATAAACATAGGACCATGGCGCCGGCCAACGGCTCAAACGCTAAGCGGGACAAATGCAACAGGACACCTTTCTTGCCAGGCTTTGAAGACCCTTGCGTCTTAAAAGGCAAAACAGTATTCGCCAAAACTCACTCCGAAAGTGAGTTCAGTTGACCTGGTCTAATTAATGTTCCTATAACCTGGTAGGAGTCTGTCCTGGGGGAGAGCACTTCGTCGTAGTAACCAGAGAAGTTGTACACGTGCTTCTGACTGCAGTTCACCCAGCACCACATGGACTCGTCTGTGGAGGAGATGACAGCAATTAGATACCTTATGTCTTTATTATGGGCCTTATCACCGGCCCTAACCGTGATATCCCCACCTAGATACTTAGAAGATAGTTTATGCCACGTAGTCCGTAGGTTGAAGGTTTTGTCCAAAGTGACGGTTGAAAATGTCTGCTCAAGGGGGGGGGGGTATGGTTCACCCTCATATATTGGAAAACACGAACTTCAGATATGAGTTGCCCAGGCCATAGGTCCGAAATTGCCCATGGAAGGCCTCGGAGCAAAGATGGTGTCAAAAATCGAAATTTACCAGAAGGAGATAGAGCTTAGCTTGCGATTGCATTCGATTCGTCTCAATGAGCTAATCATTTCAGTGCATTTGTTTGTCAAAATTTAATGAAAAATTGCGAAGTGATGGACATGCAAAGAACGCA
Source organism: Beroe forskalii (assembly GCA_011033025.1). NCBI lineage: Eukaryota > Metazoa > Ctenophora > Nuda > Beroida > Beroidae > Beroe > Beroe forskalii. The sequence goes on along the minus strand of WFMF01000003.1, from coordinate 1,893,909 downwards.
TGTTGGCCTATTTTGGGCCTAAATATGGCCATTATGCCACATTTTTGGATATATGAGCTTCAAACTTGTTTTGGCCATCGTTAAGGTCAAAATTGATGGACAAACCAATTTATAAGTGAATTGGACCTTACTTGGCCATTTTAGCCCATGAAAACCTTCAAAATCCAGTAAATCGCTTGTCTCAGTTTGCGATTTTGATGTTTCAATGTTTCTGCATGAAGATTCAGAATCGCTTTGAAACTAAATTTCGCACTTATGTTACTGTGCGAAATTTTGAGTTTTGACTCCAAAATGAAATTTATGGCCATCGGAGCAAAAATCCCCGGGGATTCTTGCTCCGATGGCCAAATATCTTGAAATCGGCCACTTTTTTAAATTCTGAAAGCAGTATTTGGATCAAACTGCTATGTACCGGCATGCAAATTTTCACGAGTTGACTAGTAGAAAAATTAATTAATGAGTACCTTATTTATTCTCTTTTGACTCAATGGTACACGTTTCCATTTGTACGTGTACCATTGAGTCAAATGAAAGTAAATAAAGTGCTCATTAATCGCAATCTGGATCATGCGACTCTTATTCAAGTTATTCAACGTCTCGAATCTCGATCCGTGAAACCAGAAAACAAGTCCCATACATTGCACTGTACTTGGGGGTGGATAGCAGTGCAATGACTTGAAAGATAAACCACTTTTTCATTTGCCAAAGTTTTGCAGCAGAAAAAACAAAAACTTGAGACCTCATTTACTCAGGATCCTTCGAATATTAGATTATCCCAAGGTGTAAGCTCCATCATACTGCATTTAATGGTTATGATTGGAGGAAAATCTATATCACGGAGGCTACAGGCTCTGGCAATATAAGCATCTCAATATTGAAGCTTTGAGTTTTTAGCCTGTGTATCTCAAACGGATACATGGGCGCCCATAACTTGCCAGCCCCGCTCCTTCAAAAGCAATCTCCAATTAGAATGAAATCGACGAAAACTAAGTTTATTAATTTTATTTAAATTTACCAGTTGAGACACTAACTAGTGAGCCATTACCTAGTGAGCTAGTGAGTCTCTACCTAGTGAGGCACTAGAAAAGTAGAAAGTAGTCTCTCACTTCTAGTAAGTGACTTACATTTCATTCCATGCGCTAGATCCTGTTTTCTTATTTACATTCACAGTCATTGAAAAGAATGTAAATACAGTATAATTATACAATTTTTAAAAAATTGCGGTCAAGAAGGATTTATCGAAAAATGAGTAAATTTTTGAGAAATGATACAAGATTTCTTTGCTTTCTTACTATCACCGTTTTTATGATCTATTTTGTAGTAACATGCATTTATTTGTCATTATATTTTTTGATTTTACAAATATTTGGTTGACTGTGGATGGGAACGAACATTCAAACAAACAACCCAACATAATCTTCATTCTTGCTGACGATGTGGGAAATGCAGACGTTGGGTTTACTGGAGTTGGGTCAGCTGTCAAAACACCCAATCTGGACGAACTAGCTAGAGAAGGTTCTTTATTGGATAATGGATTATTGCTCAACTGATTGGGGACCAATAAAATTTGAGAACTGAAGATGATGTCGATCATTGAAAATCCCTTGATTCACTAAACGAGTTCGCATTTAAGAGGAATATATCAAAACTTACTCAGATCAAAATTCGGGACCCACCATTTCCCCTCAACCTTGTCCATCCCTGCAGGCGTAATCCTCAGACAGCACTACACTCAACATGTCTGCACCCCAGCCAGAGGAGCCATGCTAACTGGCAGATACCCAATTCACACAGGCCTCCAGCATTACGTCATCAAGCCAGGAGCACCATGGGGACTCCCTCTAGATGAGACAACCCTGCCTCAGATCCTAAAGGAGTACAACTACTCCACCCACATGGTGGGCAAGTGGCACCTCGGCTCCCACAAGTGGGCATACACCCCTGTGTATCGGGGCTTCGATGATTTCCTCGGTATGTTTCATGGGTTCGGAGACTACTACACTCACTATTCTGCGAATGGCTTTGACTTGAGATCTGATTGGTTAAATGAGAATGGAGACTTTGTGGAGGAGCTGAGATGGGATTTAGATGGAATATACAGCACTGAGTTCTATTCCCAGCGTGTAGTTGACATCATCAGGAGTCACGACAAGTCACGTGACGAGCCATTCTTTATCTACCTTCCCTACCAAGCCGCCCACATCCCTAATCAAGTTCCCCAGCACTACATTGACAGATACGCCTCCCACTTCCGATACAAAGACGAACAGGTGTTCGCTGGCATGGTCAGTGCTATGGACGAGGGGATTGGGAACATCACTGCTGCTATCAGGGACTCAGGACTAGAAGAGGACACTGTGCTTATCTTCACTTCAGATAACGGTGGGGAGGTGATGAATGTCCTACAAATGAACACGACATCCAGCAATTTCACTTTCAGAGGGGGGAAGAGATTATTGTATGAGGGGGGAATTAGAACCCCTTCACTGGTGTGGGCTCCTAATAGAGTAACTCCTGGTGAGGAAACCAGTGCAATGGTCCATGTCACTGACTGGCTGCCCACTATCTGGTCACTGGCTAGTCTCCAAGGAGAGTTACCACCAAATAACCCGATACAGACCAAACCTCTTGACGGTGTTAATCAGTGGGATGTCATATGTGGTCAGCGTCCTTCTATAAGAGAGGAGATCCTCATCAACATCGACCCTATTCGCTACTCAGTGAGCGGCGGGCCAATCTCACCAGCCCAATCAGCCCTCAGGTGGAGGGATTGGAAGCTTATCATTATAGGTGGAGGAGGCACCCCGTTTGGTTGGAATCCAATGCCAGTCCCAGTATCAACATGGGACATTGATTCTGATCCTGATGACATTCCCCACGGCTTGGAGGGGTACAATGAGTCTTTGGAACATGTAACTTATGACACAGTTCATGACACGAACTACACAAACTACACCGAGCTGTATAACCTCAAACACGATCCCTCAGAAACTTGGAACGTGTACCGACAGTACCCCGGAGTTGTGGAATTTCTGCGGAGGAAGCTGGAGGAGTACAACAAAACTGCAGTTCCACCACTATATGTTCCTTACGATCCTGCCTCAAACCCCAAGTACTTCAACAACACATGGGTGCCGTGGAGAGATGAGAGTGTGGTGCAACAGAGCTTTGTGGAGGAAGAGGCACTACGTGAATGACGGTGTTGAATGGCGATTCAGATATTACGAGACGCATATTTGCCGTTTTTCTGTTTTTTTATATTAATAGATTAATGACTTTTGTTTTTGATTACCTACACAGTACACACTTTTTCGAGCTGATGTGGGCCAAGGCCCCCAATATTTTTATGTGAAGGGGGGGGGGCATTTGAAATTAAGGGCCTTAATTTTCATGAGCGAATTTTCACATTTTAAAGCCCTAGTTTTGCATAAAAATACAACTTCAATCATGTTTTCTGTTTGATTTGATTGCAAACAAAAAAAACTAATTATGATTTTTGATTATTATCGTATTGAGGCGACAAGTTTCTATGAAAATTTAAAACGGCTGGCTTCTGAATCTTCGCGGGCAACCGCTAGTTTTTGAGTAATTAGCGGGTTCTAACGTGTGAAAGATGAATTGAACCAGTTTGAATGGTTACTACATGAGTACATGACATAAAGGTATGATACCGCCAGTGCTCACCTCCGTAATACCAGTAGATCTTGCCACCTTTCCCTGTCTTGCTGTCCTTGTCCCCTGGCTCGTAGTTCTCCTTGTACATAGGATGATAGAAACCCTGCTCCAGCTTCACGTGGGTTGTGTACGTTATATCTTCCGTCTGGTCTGAAAAGTGGTGCCAAAATATGAGTTATCTCAGTTGTCTGGGGGGTTGGGTTAATGGTAATTGATGCCGGAAAGTTGGAAATACGAGGGTTTGGTCTATCAAGTGATAATATTTATCAAAATATTAAACTATCAAAGATAGTTTATTTAATGACAAAGGTGATGGAGATATGGTACCTACTTATTTGGGAATTGGGAATGATCTGCTGTAGGCTGAGCTTTTAACTATCTTTGCTTGACTTTGAAGGCCCCAAATGTTAAACCCTGCTGTGAAAATATACTGCTCGCCTATAACCACTACCCTCTAATATTTGCCATGCTAACCTCTGAGCCAAATGTAAACGACTTTGTAGTCGTTGTAGAATATCTGGAGGTGGGATCCCGTGAAATGTATCGTCATGTTCGTTACTCTGATGGGCAGATAGAATTATGATGCATCAAAAGTGTACCCTAGACGCTGTACGAAATAATCATGAAGTTAAAGTCCTTATTCGGCACCTTCATAATAAATAATACCATTCTGAGTCCTATTGTTCTATATTCTACCCACCTATTGGTCTAAACATTCTACCTAGACGTGAGAATTACCTCGAAGTTTCGTCAGCATAGGTGTAATCCCACATGTCTAGCGGCACAGTTATCCACTGCTTGATGAAGTCGTTGTTCTGTCTGAAACTCGAGTTGATCCACATCTTCTGCACGGTTTTCTGAGCATCCCACTCTATGGTGGTGGTCTCCCTCAGCTCCCCTGTACGGAGGTCCTTCCGGTACAGCCGCATCAACTTAGGATTCACCGCCTGAAGTAAAGTTGCTTCTCACACAATGCAACTTTTCAGAAGTAACAAAGTTACAAGTTTAATACAGTATTCTGGGTATGTGGTCGAGCTTTGATAAGAAGAATTAACTTTTTTTTAAATAAAATTGAAGATTTCAAGCACCTTCCTTCCTCGCAGTCTCGTTTGGTGTCGAAGTTGGTCCAGCCCCAGCAGTCCCACTGGAAGTTCATCTTGTAGATCTTACGAGTGGGCATCACTTCGTAGATGTGAGACGAGGGCAGTAGGTCCAGATACTCGGCTGAAAAAGCATCAGACTGTCAGCAGTCACTTTATTATCAAACTGCCTTATTTATTTTTAGGAGATATGCGATGATTAATAATAGAACTTTTGCCAGATTAAGCCAATTAAAGCTTCTTTAGTTGAGCGCTAATGACAGGATATTTTCAGTTAATAAGCAATCAAGTGTTGATGAAGTATTGAGAGTTATTTACCTTTGATCAGACTAATAAGAAGCCATGCTGATAGCAATGAAGAGGTCGCCTTTATCATATTCTGGTACCTATGAAAAATGAATTTTCTTAGACATATTAATAAACTATTTGACTGGAACGAATAGATTCCCTGGGAAACCGGAACGTTTGTTTTCGGATAAAAGGATAGTGGATATGGATACTAATACTATGTTTTAAGTGGCATAATCTGCATGCTGCAAATGGTTTGAATTGAGGACTTCATTGAAACAAGAACACAAAACATAACAGATATTCAATTATGCCAAACGCCAGCTAAAAGACAGGGTTCTCTATCTGAAATTTCTGTCAAAATCGTAAAAGCCATTACAGAAAAGCATTGAAGAACAGGCTAGATTATACGGTGGTTTTATATTATTGCAACTTAGCTCATCTTTTCTGAGCCATTAACAGCCGGATCATTCCTTACAGAATTAGCAATAACACAAGATGGTTCCTTTGCTATAGTGATCCAAGTGTAAACAAGCTTAAAGTTCTAGGAGACCATGACTGTATGTGTTATGGTTGTTCACTGTTCAATAAGATCTCTGGAGAGCACGGGTTTATCTGACAGTTAAGAAATGCAAACTGCTCCAAATTATAAAATGCAGTCTTCGAGCATAAAATTCAAATCGATCTCATCCTTCCTATCTGGGGATTTCTCTTTTGCCCCCCTAAGTCTGGTGTGGATTTTCCTTCTTTTTCAATGTTGGGTGGTACTCCTCTTTTTTCAATTCGACTGTTATCGCTAATAAGCAGGGCAAGGGAGAGAAGAAATAGAAGAGGGAACGCTGCGAAGGGCAACCCTGAGTTGCAGAGATCAAAGTTATCACAGACCTCGTACCAGCAAGGTTTATCTGGGAACTGTTCACAGGCTGTATCTGAAGAAGAACAATAAGCTGAGTGCTCTAAAATATGAAAAACATACCGTCAAGGATTTCAAATGGTTTTGTTTCATTTTGTGGGACCAGAGATATGGGATGATTAATTGCGAATACCGGGGAAGTTTGAACTTCACAACGAATGAACGCAGAATTGGACACTTACATGTGTAATTTTCATTGGTGCACTTGAGAAGGACTTTTTGCTTCTTCTGTCCCTGAGGAGTGTGGTAGAGCCTGACACACCGTGCAAACTCAGAAGGAATGGGTGCGTTGTCCAACATCTCCTAGAGGAATTCAGTGTTGCGAATGAACCAAACAAGATGCCATTGCACTTGTGAATAGTGATGATAGAATCTCAGTTTCTAAAGCAGTTTTGGATATGACAAATTTATTCTAAGATAGGCATATTTGAAAACCACCCTGGCAAACCTTAGTGCAGTTCACTATTTTGCAGTGGTCCCCCACCTCCGCCGTGGTGTACTCGCTGTCCCTGTCGAAGTGGAACTTGCTGGGCAGGTAGTCGTCGTAGCAGTCATCCCAGCAGTACACAGTCGGGTCTAGGGGTGGGAAGGCTAATGGCGTCACAAATTCAATGGGATCACTGCATTTATAGTCTTACAGAGTTACAGCTTAAGATTAAAATGCTAAAATCTACATAGGTTGCAATTTGCACAATGCATCAATGATTATGGCTGAAATTTTACAAGTTTGAATTTACAGTGCATTCCGAATGGTGTAGTGATTTAGTGACTCTTGAATCTTAATTTAAGAACATTACATTTAACTGACCCCAGTAGTATATCTTGAAGAGGTCGTTCACGTCGAAGCCTTTCAGTTTGAAGAATTTGGTGTTCCCAATGTCTCCAGGAAGATCTGAAATGCATTGAGTGTTAGCTGTATAACATGCTTGGCACTGAGCATGGATAAGGAGCTGAAGAGGCAGAGGCCTGCCCTATTCCGTCCTATTCACGATATAGTATATTTATTACTTCTCATAACCCAGAGTTCCCGGTGGCCCAGTTACCGGGAAACCCAGAGGGAGGGGTTTCCCGAATGCGAACGTTTATAGGTTTATGGACAGGGGGGAGCTGGGAGGAATCTAGAGTGGCCGAAATTTTGCGGACTTCGTTTATTGATGGCCCCTAAGGCATTTCATCATGCGAGCATTTTTGTCTATATTTACCTCTCAAGAAAAGTTTGATAGCCAGGATGTCGTTGATCCAAAGGTGTATGTGGGTCGCATTGAACTTAAACGTGTGTTTCACGTATCTCAAACTTGTGTTCCTGGTACGAGAAGTTATTCAGTGAAAAATATTCAATGTCGATTTGTATGTTCTTATTTGGTCAATGGGCATTGAACGACAGAATATATCCTCAAGTAAATTTTAAAAAATGTGGATTTTCGAATTTCTCCTGAGACTCATTTAGCCACGTAAGGTGAATGCTCCCTAGCAGAGCATCATGCTAAAGGCAGGCTTTATACCCACAGGGGTTTGGAGGCGTTGGTAAGGTCGAACATTTCCGTGTCGATCTCGTATCTGACCGTTTCCTCCCCAAGGGGCTTGTTCACGAAGTGCATGTGTGTGAAGGCTGACCGCTTCCCTATATTCCAGCTGAAATGCACGAGGGACTCCTCAGAGGTGTTGAATGCCGGTCCATCCATGTAGTACTCCATCGTGTACCACTCCTGAGATAGGAGATGGATGAACATGTAGTACTCCATCGTGTACCCTCCTGAGATAGGAGGGGAATGAACATGTAGTATTCCATCGTATACCACTCCTGAGATAGGAGGGGGATGAACATGTAGTATTCCATCGTATACCACTCCTGAGATAGGAGGGGGATGAACATGTAGTATTCCATCGTATACCACTCCTGAGATATGAGGGGAATGAACATGTAGTACTCCATCGTGTACCACTCCTGAGATGGGAGGGTACTACTCCGGTTTGGAGAGCATGACTTTGAATTTAAAGCAATAACTATCAATAACAATAAGGAATGAGATATCCCTGAATTACAGTATTACATGGTTGTTGAGTGGATCTGACAAATCTCCCTTTACAAGAGTCCAAATGTCCATGGTGTGTAGCCGTCTGTTGTACCAAGTGCCATAAGGCTGGTCCCCTTTATTGAGCCTCATAACCCCTGAAAGCATGGGTCAGCTGGATTATGTATGGCGTACTATTCAAGGAACTTGGAAAACTTGCCCATCAAATTTGCCCATCAAATTTGCCCATTGTCAATGGTTCTGCATTATTTTTCAATGGAATGGCATTATATTTCAACGAAGCAAAGAATTATTGTTGAACCTTTTAACTCCACTGAGGCAATGAATTCAGTGTAAACTGTTAAGGCTGGGATTTTATCATCAATGCCTGACTTACCATCAACCTCCCCCTCGACTTGAACCTGTTTCACTGCCAAGGATGGGTAGATAACCAAGGTGAATGCCAAGCTTATAAAACAACCGACCATTGACCCTGCCCTGAACTCATGATTAGCTTCAAAAATCGAGCATAAATTCACAATTATTGTTGCTAATTGGTAAATTAAGCATTAATTTATTATAAAGTAATTTAGGGGGGAGTCCCCCCTCATATTTTGGGAACACGAATTTGTGATATAAGTTGACCAGGGCGTGTACTAACATTGTGACGATGGTCCGGTCTTGAGTCCATAGTTCCAACATTGCCCATGTGAGGCCTCGGAGCAAAAATGGCGTCCAAAAATCGGAATTTTACCAGAATAGATAGAGTTTAACTTTTGCTTGCATTCGATTTGTCTCGACGAGCTGATCATTTCAGTGTATTTGTTTGTCAAAATTGGATGAAAATTGACGAAGTTATGACCATGCAAAGCATGTGCTAAAGTCGCAATTGGCCTTATTGGTCCTCAAGATGGCCATTTTGGCCACATTTTTGGAGATATGAGCTTTAAACTTGGTTTGCCTATCATTTAGGTAAAAATTGATGGGCAAACCAATTTTTAAAATTTAAGTGAATTGGACCTTATTTGGCCATTTTAGCCCGTAAAAACCTTCAAAAATCCACTAAATCGCTGATATCTCAGTTTGTGCTTTTGCCTAAATGGACTTTAGGTATACTTTTCCATCTTTAAATTTTTTCTGCATGAAATTTTCAAAATCGCTTCATAACTAAATTTCGCACTTAAGTTACTAAGCGAAATTTTGAGTTTGACCCCCAAATTTTTAAGGCATCGGAGCAAAATTTCCCGGGGATTTTTGCTCCAATTTTGGTTTGACCCCAAAATTTTTGTTAGCCATCTGAGCATAAATTCCCCGGGATTTTTTCTCCAATTTTGGTTTGACCATCAATTTTGACCTAAACGATGGGCAAAACAAGTTTCAAGCTCCAAAAATGTGGCCATAATGGCCATCTTTAGGCCTAAATAGGCCAACTATTTCATCCAATTTGACAAACACACTAAAATGATCAGCTCGTCGGGACGAATCGAATGTAATTGAATGCAATCGCAAGCTAAGCTCTATCTCCTTGTAAAATTTCGATTTTTGACACCATCTTTGCTCCGAGGCCTCACATGGGCAATGTTGGACCTATGGACTCAAGACCACCGTCAATTATCAAAATGTTGGTACCTACATTCCCAGGCCATCCTGGCCAACTAATATCTCAAATTTGTGTTATCCAAAGCATAAGGGGTGACACCCCGTCACAACCTCCCCCCCCCTGAGGCCTGACGGCCAACCGTCAGTCTTGCATCTAAAACCTAAATGGAGGCGACTTAAATGTATGGATGTAGGTACTACTGTACTAATGTAGATTGTACGTAGGTTATTTATACTTTTATAATATAATGCCTACAAGATAATGAAAACATTCTATGCAAAAAAGACAAACCCAACCCAAAACAAATAAAAGCGTTAAAAACATAAAAAGAATTAAAATATCAATCAATAGTGAAACATCTAAAATATTCAGTCAAACACAAGTAAACAAAGTTTCAAAGAGCACGGTTCAAAATCATAATCATCGCGCAACTTATGTATTTACTAATTATATGCCACATCATATAGAAGGTAAACAGTGAGATGGCTCAACAAAGGATGGAATTATAGAGGAAACAATGGAGAAAGTAGAGTGTATCATGTGTGTACTCTGTGAGTAGTGAGAAGCCCACTCAGCAAGGCAGGCCCGCACCTAACTGATGTATGATAATGTATAATGTATAAGTTTATACATCAGGTGCTGAACTAGAGCTCCATTGTTATTTGAACGAAGGCGTAGTTAGAGAGTCAAACTGTCAAAGATATACCTACAAATTCATCTGCCTTATAAATTATTATAAGCTTACTAATCGGTGCTTTAACGCATACATACCTATAGTACCTACCTTCATAATATACGTACCTCCAAAGCTCGTACACTTTTAACTTCTAACTCTATAATCAATACGCCTCTTTAATCAATACGCCTCTATAATCTAACTACCTGAAGATTAATCACCAACTACAAACTACAGTATGCTTACTACATGCCCAGCTCTGAACAGGTCTACATAAGTACATAGTATGCAGTGGTTTTGGAACAGGTGCAGTGCCAATGATTGTACAAAAGCATGGTATATGGATCTCTAGTATACAGAATGGGTACATACATTCTGTATACATACAGAATGTATGTACCTAATCGGACATAATAAACTCGGACATTACATTCACGTTGAGCACCTCATCGTGAATATTAATGCCTGTGAAAATTTTGTCCGTGATGATATTAAGATTCGTGATCGTCAGGTCCAAAAAGTTAAGTTCGGTATTTCCTCTTAAAATTTCTTTGGTACAGACGCAAAATTTCTGACTTCATCTCTTTAAATGCACAAATAATTAAATTTTTAACGAAATTATACTTATTTTTCATGCTCAATTGCTCAGTACCTGCAATATGGAAATTTATCATATTAAAGATTAATTAACGAAAAATATTGTCAAATCGTGGAAAAATGCGAAAAATCGAGCTGAAATTTGAAGTGGCAGGATCGAGCGTGAATATTGTCCGTGAAATTTGCCGCCGCCAATTACCTCATCGGACATAATTATCACGGACCTAAAATTTCACGGCTATTGTAAATAATAATATTCACGCTCGATTCTGCCACTTCAATTTTTTTAATTTCAACAAAAAATCGAAATTATCGGCTCAATTTTCACATTTTCCATATTGCAGGTACTGAGCATGAAAAATGAATATAATTTCCTAAGAAATTTTATAATTTGTGGAGTTGATAATTTTTTGAGTCGATTGCAAAATGCCGAGCTTTGCGCTCAGAGCAGACAGAGCCGTGTGACTGAGAGTGAGAGGAGCTCTCACCTGTAAAAAGCATGTACAAATTGTTAAAAGTGCTCCCGTTGCTATGGCAACATGTGAAGTGAGTTATTTCACTTCTCGCAGCTAGCTGTGTTGTTTTTGCTACGCTGCTCCCTAAAGTGCCTACCTAAAGGTATGCCTGAGTTGATTCCGATGTGCTAGATGTCGGCAGAAATTTACGAATGAGGAGGCGTGTAGCGCAAGCGACTGAGCAACGCACTTCTATTGTAGTTGCAGACCCAGTGGGCCTGCTTGTAACTTATAAATGTAATTTGCGGATTGGGATATTATAAAGGAAATACGCAAAATTTTGGCAATAATTGTGGAAACCCTTATTATCTTATTATGTCTGAAAACAAGAATTGCAAAGAAAAATGGTCGAACTTGTGAACTTGAGTGCGCTTTGCTAACGTCAAACGTTCCTTGAAGTTGAAGAGTATTTACATTGTACAAGTATAAATTCTCATTATCCCTACTATACTTATCTACATTACGATAAACAGGTTATTGTGTAGCGATGAATAATTAAAAACACCTTTATGTAAGGTGGGCATTATTATGACAATTTACCTATGGGTAAGGATACAGTTATAAATTTCTAGCTTTAATATTGAGACTCAAGCATGTTGTTATTCGTAGCAATATATTTACAATCCCCTGAAAAGTAAATGTGTGTTTCGAAGAGTAGGTTTTATAATGCAGCACAACGGCCACGCACACTGAGAGAAATAAAGAAATAACTCTATGGGGATTGCGAACTCCTTCTTTGAGGGGCACAGTGCCCCTTTGTCCTTGGTAATCATCCCTTTGAAGGGCAGAGCGAATGATAAAGGCAGAGGCGATCACCGTTGCTGAAGCAGGTTTGTGTGTACCAACGAAATGAGAAAGGTTAATGAGGAAACGTAAGCATCGCCCGCATCAGCCGTCAGCAGTCGAACTTTCAAGAATTAGAAAGTCATCATTCAAAATACTCCAACTCATAACATCCATGTTTTAAGTTGGTTCAAAATGCAGTTCAAATCTTATGAAGTGGGCCCAGGAACACACTATCATAATATGGGTGGAAATCCGCGATCTACTTCATTCCATTATATGTACCTACTCTCATTCTGACCTATTTCCCGCTCTGAACTATTTTCTCCTCTACATCAATTGACACCAGTGCACCGCCTCAGAATTTGTCATGGCGCATTGGCACATTTACAATTACTCTTAACACCTCTTAAGTCTTTATTCTTGGCACCACTTTACCAGACGATATTCACAATCACATTTTCATTTGATGAGTTCATCGTTTTCAAAACATGCAAATACCACCTTATCAGAATCGTATCATTCCGAAAACAGCATACGCCTAGACTACATACCAAAGTTAAGTGATGAGCTCATTTCTGGTTGTCCAATGCCCCTAATTATTTGATAGTTTGATAGCCGATCCACCGTTCCCACGATCAATATTCATTGAAAAGACCTACATTTATATTGGCCCTTATTTAACTGGCCCTTAAGGAAAAAATGATAATGCATAAATCATGATATTACTATTAGACCAGGATTTGAGTTGTTCGATGCTATTACCTTAGTATAAGTTGGTTTTTGTATCTATTTTCGAGCAAAAATTCTTTGTCTGGCAACTGCTTGAAAAATTTCTGTCCAAGGGGCCGGTTAAAATGGTTCAAAAATTATTCGATCTTTGTCCATAATAGGGCCGGTTGAAAAAAGGGCCGGTTGAAAAAGGCCGGCTAAATAAAGGCCAATATGTAACTTCTTTTTACAAATTAAATTCACTTATATCGAAGAATTAAATAAAGACTGTTATCAAATAAACTATAATCAAGGAATTGATAAATAAAGAAAATGATAAATAAAACTACAACCAAGAAATTGATAAGATGAACGATTCAACCATTTCAAAAACAAATTGAGTCAAAATGAGCTCCATAATATAACTGATATCATTCCTATAAAATTAAAAACTAAAACAAAGCTTCAATCTGTATTGCTAATGCTTCCACTTAAAAAATTTAAGCAAAAAATTTAGCTATTTTAAATCCTAAAAATTTATGTGCACACATATACGCACAGACCACAGTACAAGATAATACATGAAAACCCACATGATAAATTTTTCAAAGTTTCAACCAAGATTCAATAAGCATTAAAGTAATAGAAAAATATTCTCAAATATTATATCATTAATCAACTTGGTATAACAAGTTGATTAATGATATAATATTTGAGAATATTTTTCTATTACTTTAATGCTTATTGAATCTTGGTTGAAACTTTGAAAAAATTATCATGTGGGTTTTCATACTTGGTACTTAAAATTCGATTTAACTGAAGAAAATTAAACAACACAATGAATGAATTCAAAAAAAACTGTTGTAAAACTAAACTGTTCCAAACTTCTAGTTCGATAGTTCTAAATTTTTTATTCATTCCAGATATGGAATAAAGTTTGGAGGCTGTTTGAGCAGTCTCCGTGTTTTTTGCAAAACAAAATAATCGAAAGAGGGTTCCCGGATTTCTTGACCATGCAGGACTAGAAATTGAAGGTAGTTTTGGAGTGAGTCTGCGTGTAGTCGGATTTCTGGTAGTGCGACTGCCACACCTCCTGTTGTACAGGCACTCCAGACACCCGGCACGAGTAGCAACCTGCGACAATTGGGGACACTCAATAGAAATAGGGGGAGTGAAAACTGGGAACATGCGAAAAATACCAACGAAAACAGGGCAAATTATGAACCGGGAATCAAAAAATATATATATTTAAGTTACTTTGTACCTCATAGAGAGCTCCCGGATTTATCTGGTAGAGCACTGTTTGTGTGAAGATCAACTGTCATTGTATATTTAAGTTAAATATTTAAGTTGAATATTTAAGTTAAATATGTATTTTTAAATAATTTAACGTACCCTGGCAAGTTCTTCCGTCACCAGCGAAGCCATGATTACACTTGCAGGTGAAACCACCGTGCACGTTTTTACATTGCGCGTTGGCATGGCACGGATTGAACAAACACTCGTCAATATCTGAAACATTCATTCATTCACTGCAGTCGGTGTAATGGTATCAAGTCTGGCTCGTGATCGAAAGATCCGGGTTCGTTTTCATACCATTCCCACTGTGATATAAGGGCAAGAGATTCATATCAAATTTAAGCAACCATACGGTTCGCTGGGCCAAGTGTACGAATAGAGGTAATTGCTAAGTATTCGATATTTGATTTGCTCACGAGTGAATATCGAATATTTTCCATCGAATATCATGATATTCGATACTTTCACCCGTTCCACCCTTAAAGTTAGAAGAAGAAGATACTTTCGAATATCGATTATCGAATCTTTGCGAATATCGATTATCGAATCAGGGCGAATACCCAAATATTCAATTGGATCAATTATTCGAATATTCGAATATCGGACTCAAGTTTCGAATACATCCGGTAACTGGGAGTGGGGTGTGGTGTGCACTATTTAACCTTCACGCACATACTAACTGTACCTAACTATTAAAGGACCTGTTACGTTTGGAAAAATGTATGCTAATTTTTTGATATATTATAACAAATTAGATATAAAGACCTTCTGTGAAGGTCCGATGATTCAATTTGCTTCCTAACGCTAATTAGAGCCGATTCAATATTTATTACGTGACGTCACGGAATCTACTCTGAGCCGTGCTACACGACCTGTACACAGTATTACTACTATAGTGTGTGGTACAATGACTGAATGAGACGGGATGAATGTTTCAAACATAATTAGCTATTGATCGGATAACTGGATATAGGACACATGACAGCTTGACATCAAATTTCCTAATTACAATCTCATTAAAGAATACTGAATATCATCTAGTTCATTAGATATTATAAAAGTTCATTGAATATTACCTATATCATACAATGACTTGATCAGTATCGACAAATGTTTCACGATTGCTAGACACACAATTTGGCATTGCTTAAAGATTGTTTCGTAGTCATACACTTCTGATTGGTTTCAATGAGTTGAAATTATAGATATTGATAATATTGGCATGTTCAGTTTCCCACTTCAATTCTGCTTAGTGCACGCTCGACTCGGAGGAATCCGACATAGAGACCAAACAATTGCAGAATAATTGCAGATGTTTCAAATGTCCAGATAAGTCTACTGAAAGTGGCGATTACTGCTGCAATGATATCTCAGTTGCGTAAGATATGAGGGACGGCAAAAACTGTGTCATTGAAATGCAACAATTTATCAACTGCATAGAAAATGTCCAGTCCATTCATGAGAACTATCGGCATATGCATGTAACAAGGGAAAGTTGTTTCCTGATGAAAAGTATAACAAGCTTTTATACGGCACACTGCATACAGAACATTTTTACTTATTCTTAATTTCAGAGGCCTAGGAACAGGAAAGAGATATCGGCTTCCGTCTTGTGTAGACTTGTAGAGAAGCGAGTTAGGGACTTGTATCCTAGTCCTAATGGACACTATGCTGGATTTCATGGACTCGATCAGTTCAATTCATTGAAAGAATTTTGATTCAAATTTAAACTTAAGGCTCGTTACCGTCTACCGATATTCATCTAATAACTCATTAATGTCAGCGAAGATTTATTAC
Source organism: Beroe forskalii (assembly GCA_011033025.1). Taxonomy (NCBI): domain Eukaryota; kingdom Metazoa; phylum Ctenophora; class Nuda; order Beroida; family Beroidae; genus Beroe; species Beroe forskalii. The sequence goes on along the minus strand of WFMF01000003.1, from coordinate 1,877,943 downwards.
AAGGAACAGGACAATTGCAAGTGATAAACACCGGAATCTAACTGAAAGAGCTAAAGAGGGAGTGAAAATGGCTAGAATTACAGTGTTTGTTATGATAGCGTATCCTTGCGATAGATTCTGTGACGTCACAGCCTGTTTGCCTAATCATCATCTAATTAGGCTTGTGTAGGTCGTAGAGAGTTGCGGATTTCGTAATTAGATTTCAAATAAAGTAATGCATTAATTTCTAGAATTTTGTGACATTTCTAGAAAATGAATTCCAAACGTAACAGGTCCTTTAACTGTGCACAACATGGATCAGTTTTGACCATTTCACTCATAAAACGATTTGTGAATGTCCAATCGATACCAAAATTTGCATGGATACAATATATGGCATAAGACACCGTCTGTGAAAATTTGAAGCATTTTCATTCAAAAATGACCAAGCTATAAGTATAACAGAATTAAGTCAGTTTCGGTCCGAAAATGACTTCATTTTGCAATATCTTTTCATTTTTAATGACGCTGTCGTATGCCACAAACTGTATCCATGCAAATTTTGGTATCGATTGATCATTCACAAATGATTTTATGAGTGAAATGGTCAAAATTTGCGCACAGCACTTTCGGTCCGAAACTGATTCATGTTGTGCACAGTAACTATAAGTCGGGGAAAAATCTGTGTATAAATGTATCAGGCGAGTAACATAATTTTGAAATTGAGTCAAAGTCTTTGTCTATCAAGAGATGAAAACGTTGATTTGGGAAGGAAAATAGGATTAAGAATTGCTTAAATCACTTCACCTTCGCAGACGTTATGTCCATCACCAATGAAGCCGGGCTTGCAAGCGCACTGGTAACTCCCCACTGAGTTGTGACATGTAGCGTCCGCTGCACACGGGCTCTTCGCTGCCAGGCACTCGTCCACGTCTGTCAGGATGTAGTTACACTAAACGGTTACAAGACGAAGTGGTGACCGTATACCGCAACTTACATGGTCGAGACGACAGCCGGTACATAGACATCGGCTGACGGACGACCGACTCAATCTGCAAGCATCTGCAATCCATGATGTTTGAGCCCATACCCCCCTCTCTCCCCTCTGTCGCCATTTGGAAACCCCCTCCCCTTCGGCTGATGATGTAATAGGTTGGTATATGATTTCATGATAGCTCTCTAAGACCCCTTAGTTTCGGGATTCATGAGTTTTCATCTGACTTTCATAAGGCTAAGACCCTTAGCTCCATGGCCATCCTTGATTAGTATAGCAGAGGGTAAACTAGGACCCCTTGCAGGAACGCGCGAGCATTTGTGTTGCAATGTTGTGGGCACTTTTCTTCAAAAACGATTTCAAAACGAATTTCGAATCGATATTGATATCGAATCGATTTGAATTAGGTTTGAAATTTCAAAACAACTTAAAAAAATTTTCGGATTTGAAATGATTTTAACTTGTTGGCGGATATATGCCATGGCATATATCTGCCAACAATTCAAAACGAATTTCGAATTGATATTGATTTCGAATCAATTTTGATTTCAGTTTTGATTTTAAAACAACTTGAAAAATTTTTCGAATTGAAATTGATTTATCTTTAACATTGATTCGAAATCAACTTGAAATCTATTTTAATATTTAGATCTATGCCACCATACATTTATTTCTCTTGCTACCTGATATATATACCTAATATATATAAACCTTGAAAGTGGTTCCCAGTTACTCACCGTGGCAAGCTATACCGTCTCCCTCATAACCAGTGTTACATGCACACTCGTAACTCCCCCTGGTGTTGGTACACTTCGCATTGGAGTCACACGGGTTATGGAGACACTCGTCAATGTCTGAAGGGTGTTTCGGAAATCATATCTCACAGATATCAAAGGACAGATACCAATGGCTTATTATGGTAAATTGAGCAATAGGCGGGGTAGCCAACCAGCCATTGGCCCTTCGTCACCCAGTAAGGTGGTTGACCGGCCCTGATATGTTGCCTAAAAGAATTGTGGTAGTCGACAGTTGGCAGTTATCGGACCTTAGTGGAACAAATCCATTTCCAAAAGCTCTACAAAATTGTTTGAGAAGATAACATTTATTCTATCGACTGCAGAATGCAATTCAATGTCTGTACAAACATGTCCATCCCCAGCATAGCCATCTTTACATTCACAAGTGAAACTCCCAACTGTGTTGGTACACACTGCATTTCCATCACAAGGGGTATCCAAACATTCGTTAACATCTGAAACATGCACAAAAAATGCCATATCGGATAAATCGAGGTTAAGCAATGGCCAAGCAAACCTGTATGATCAAGTTTATTCTTACACAACGATAAAGGGTTAAATATCCCATTTCTCTTGCTTCCTTGAAAGTGGTTCCCAGGTTAACATCGTGGCAAGCTATACCGTCTCCCTCATAACCAGCGTCACATGCACACTCGTAACTCCCCCTGGTGTTGGTACACTTCGCATTGGAGTCACACGGGTTATGGAGACACTCGTCAACATCTGAAGGGTGTTTCGGAAATTAGTTCTCACGGATATCATAGGACAGATACCAATGGCTTATTAATATTATGGTAAATAGAGCAATAGGCTTAGTAGCCAACCAGCCATTGGCCATTTGTCGCCCAGTAAGGAAGTTGACCGGTTGAGGATTTATGATAGTTTGCACTTATCGGGCTTTTGAGGAGCAAATCCATTTCCAAAAACTCCATTAACTTGTGCGAGAAGTTAAAATCATTCTATCAACTGCAGAATGCAATTCTGTACCTGTACAAACAAGTCCATCGCCAGCATAGCCATCTTCACATTTACAAGTGAAACTCCCAACTGTGTTGGTACACACTGCATTTCCATCACAAGGGGTATCCAAACATTCGTTAACATCTGAAACATGCACAAAATGGCGTCATTTCAGATTAGCTCAAGTTAAGTGATTGCCAAGGAAATATGGTATGATTCTATGTACCCTTATAAAACGTTAAACATCCCCATTTCTCATCCTATCTTGAAAGTGGTTCCCAATAACTATAACTCACTGTGGCAAAACCTTAAACATCCCATATCTCTTATACCTTGAGGCTTGAAAGCGGTTTCCTGCAATCAAATACTCAACTTCGCAAAACCTTAAGCATCGTATTTCTCTTGCTATCTTGAAAGTGGTTCCCAATTGAAAGTGGTCCCCAATTACTCATCGTGGCAAGCTATACCGTCTCCCTCATAACCAGTGTTACATGCACACTCATAATCCCCCCTGGTGTTGGTACACTTCGCATTGGAGCCACACGGGTTATGGAGACACTCGTCAATGTCTGAAGGGTGTTTCGGAAATTAGTTCTTACCGATATCATAGGACCGATACCAATGGCTTATTATGGTAAATAGAGAAATAGGCGGGGTAGCCAACCAGCCATTGGCCATTTGTCGCCCAGTAAGGTAGTTGACCGGTTGTGATAAGTTACCTGAGAGGATTTATGATAGCCTACAGTTGGCACCTATCGGGCGTTAGAGGAGCAAAGAACTCCGTTAACTTGCACGAGAAGTTAAAATCATTCTATCGAATGCAGAATGCCATGATCTATATACCTATACAAACAAGTCCATCGCCAGCATAGCCATCTTTACATTCACAAGTGAAACTCCCAACTGTGTTTTTACACACTGCATTTCCATCACAAGGGGTATCCAAACATTCGTTAACATCTGAAACATGCAAAAATTGATGCCTTTTCAGATAACATCAAGTTAAGCGATTGCCAAGGGGCCATCCATAAAGGACGACCGCAAAGAGGGGGGAGGGGGAGATGGGCTAATGCGGACGTTAGCCGTAGCGGCAAAATGGTACCATAGGCACACGACGAAAATTAGCCTCCATAAGCCTCCACTAGGCTCCACTCAGCCTCCACTGGGCTCCATTCAGCCTTCACTGGGCTCCACTCAGCCTCCACTAGCCTCCTCTAGGCTCCACTCAGCCTCCACTAGGCTCCACTCAGCCTCCACTAGGCTCCACTCAGCCTCCACTAGCCTCCACTAGCCTCCACATGGCTCCACTAAGCCTTCACTAGGCTCCACTCAGCCTCCACTAGGCTCCACTCAGCCTCCACCAGGCTCCACCCAGCCTCCAATAGGCTCCACTCAGCCTCCACAAGGCTCCATTCAGCCTCCACGCAGCCTCCACTAGGCTCAACTCAGCCTCCACTAGGCTCCACTAGGCTCCACTAAACTCCACTTAGCCTCTACTGGCTTCCACTTAGCCTCCACTAGCCTCCAGTAGGCTCCACTTGCCTCCACTAGGCCCCACTTAGCCTCCACTATGAGCCTAGTGGAGGCTGAGTGGAGCCTAGTGAAGGCTGAGTGGAGCCTAGTGAGCGCTAAGTGGAGGCTAAGTGGAGGCTAGTGGAGGCTGAGTGGAGCCTAGTGAGCGCTGAGTGGAGACTGAGTGGAGCCTAGTGGAGGCTGAGTGAAGGCTAGTGGAGGCTGAGTGGAGCCTAGTGGAGGCTGAGTGGAGGCTCTGAGGAGCCTAGTGAAAGCTAAGTTGAGGCTGAGTGGAGCCTAGTGGAGGCTGAGTGGAGCCTAGTGGAGGCTGAGTGAGCCTAGTGGAGGCTGATTGGAGCCTAACACTTGCTGGGTGAGAAACTTTGGTCTATGTTACAAAATGTGTTCTTTTTGTACAAACATGAAATAAATTTAGCATATTATCTGCGTTATTTCATGATTTTTGGTCGTTTTGAGTAGTTTTTCACTAGAAAATGGTCGTTTTTTACAATTTTGACTAAGATTTTCGACATTGAGTCAAATCATAAAGTTGAGTTCGTCACCATATTTGAGAAAACGGGCATAAAAGTGATGACCAAAAAGATTTTGAATGAAAATACGGACGTCCGGAGGGGTGGGGGTATTTCAGGCTGCGAACGTTTGCAGACAAGGGGCAGGGAGGGGTATGAAATAGCCAAAATTTTGCGGACGTCCTTTATGGATGGTCTCCAAGAAAATCTTTTATAATTCAGTGTATGCTTATTAAACGTTAAACATCCCATTTCTCTTGCTTCCTTGAAAGTGGTTCCCAATTACTCACCGTGGCAAGCTATACCGTCTCCTTTATAACCAGTGTTACATGCGCACTCGTAATCCCCCCTGGTGTTGGTACACTTAGCATTGGAGCCACACGGGTTATTGAGACACTCGTCAATGTCTGAAGGGTGTTTCGGAAATTATTTCTCACCGATATCATAGGACAGATAGTACTACCAATGGTAAATAGAGCAATAGGCGGGGTAGCCAACCATTCATTGGCCCTTCGTCACCCAGTCTTAGTCGACTGGCCCTGAAAAGTCGCCTGAGAGAATTTATGATATCCTGCAGTCATCAGGCCTTAGTGGAGCAAATCCATTTCCAAAAATCCATAAAATTGTGTGATAAGATTGAGTGCTGCCACTCTATACCTGTACAAAAATGTCCATCGCCAGCATAGCCATCTTTACATTCACAAGTGAAACTCCCAGCTGTGTTTTTACACACTGCATTTCCATGACAAGGGGAATCCAAACATTCGTTAACATCTGAAACATGCACGAAATGGTGTCATGTCATATAAATCGAGGTTAAGCGATTGCCAAGCAAACCTGGTATGATCAAGTGTACTTACATACCCTCAAATCCAATCTATAAAGGTGTATGGGTATACTACAAACTTAACTAAATACTACAGATTGATGTCTTGAAGGAAGATTTCTTTTTAATTCAAATAAATACTACATATCGATTTTCTAATTTAATGATTGAGATCAGAGGCGGAAGAGACTAAACTGTGAATCATCAGTGGTTCGGGTTACCCTGGAAACATAGGATTATGGTTACGGTCAGGGAAGGGAGATAAAGTGCCGTGAGGTGAAATGTCTGAGGTTACGAGTCAGATTCCCCTCACCATGGCAAAACCCTAAACAGCCAATTTTTCTTGCTACCTCAAAGTGGTTCCAATTTATTCACCGTGGTAAAACTCCAAACAGCCCATTCCTCTTATATCTTGAGGCTTGAAAGTGGTTCCCTGCAATTATAACTCAACTTTGCAAAACTCTAAACATCCCATTTCTCATCCTATCTTGAAAGTGGTTCCCAGTTACTCACCATGGCAAGCTAGACCGTCTCCCTTATAACCAGTGTTACATGCACACTTGTAACTCCCCTTGGTGTTGGTACACTTCGCATTGGAGTCACACGGGTTATGGAGACACTCGTCAATGTCTGAAGGGTGTTTCGGAAATTATTCTTAAAAATAGGCCGGGGAGGGGGTATTTCAAGCCCTTACTTTTCGACAACGATCGAGACTCGAGTTAGAGATATGTCACATTTGACCACCCCCCCCCCACATTTATACATCCCCCGATGAATAAACGCAAATCAAGCGCATTGATCCGCGGCTTATTCAAGGTCTCTATGTGCGACATTTGAACCCCCACATATCATTAACCATTGAATTTTTGACTTGGCCAACTGTTGATTTAATAATGGGCTTATTAAGTTTTTAGACCAGGGCAACCTTTTGGTATCATAGTTTACTTTGGATCTTGGGCTTTTCACAGATTACCTGAGCTTCAGGACATTTACATGTTTTATTTTGGGCTGATTGTTTTAATTTAGTACCACTCTATGAGTATTGATGAACTTCAATCATGTAGGGTTTTGGGTATCGGGCTTTTTCATAATTCATTCCGTTTTGTTGGATAATTCTTTGACATTAAGTTTCTCCATGTTCCCTCTTAGACTAATTTTTCACCCCTGGTTTGCAGTTAAGTTTTAGCACTTTTTCGATATTATGGCATGTAATTGCTCAAAAAACGGCTGAGTTATGCGCTTTTTTGTTATGTGTAAACAAGCATTTTGCTTATTACTATATAAGGTAATGCGTGCTTGTTGTGTACAGGTGTTCTTGTGTACACCGTTCGACTACTATAGTACTTTAGAGGCTCAAACTTACCGCAGAACATATTGTTTAGAGCACTCGGCTATTCTTCGCTTCGCGTCACACTCTAAATCATTTAAATGTCTCCAGCTGCGCTGTCGACATTTAGATATTATATAGAGCCCTACAAGCGCAGGGCTCTATATTTTCTGTGCGTTCGTCTTACGCCTCTAAAGTACATAATATAGTTATACTGTCAAATGCTGAAATTGGAATCTAATGAATGGTCGAAGACCCAGAAGGATGCAATACCTGTACAAATTTGCCCATCACCGGTATAACCATTCTCACATTTACAAGTGAAACTTCTGTAAGTGTTGGTACACACTGCATTTCCATGGCAAGGACTCTCTGCACACTTGTCTGAAAAATATTTCATGTGCAGTGCACCATAGATCTGTTGAAATGGCTTAATAATAAATGGTCAAATAAGAATTAAATATTATTTGACTATTATCAGCACACGGTTTCCAACGTCCGTATGTTTGTCTTGCACTTGTCCAATTTAATTTTGGCGGCACATCTGTATTTATTAAAGTGTGATTTTCCATTTGTACTGCCCTTTACTCCAAAGGAGTTGTAAGTATAGCAACCCTTTTTGCCGCTCAGCCATGAAAAGCCACCACATTTCGGGTCTGCTTCGCAATATGCCAGACAGTTCTGGTTGCTGTGTAACTTTCTGCCCAAATCATTGGGTGAGTCACCGCCTCTACAAACCCCAATGGTCTCTTTATAGGTTTTGTCTGAAAGATTGGATTCAGCCAGCTTATGCTAAGAAAACAGTTAATAAGTATACAGTCTTATGGTCTATATTTATTGGAATGCTTGCCTGTCCGCATCATAATGAGACAACAATACGAACAGTTGGTGATATATCTTCTTGCCTATTTCTACATCCTAAGCCTTTTTACGAAATTTTATATGGTACGAAATTTGGGGATTTTTTCAAAAAAAAAATCCCCATATTTTCGTCCCACACAAAATTTCAAAATGACGTCATCATCATACGTTACCATGCGTAGTATTCCCAAAAATATCCCCAAATTTCGTTCTCCCAAAATTTCCATCCCCAGAATTTTATTGTTCCATGTAAATTTATTTAAAGTTATTTACAAATCTTACCTTTTATACACTTGTATGGCCCGCATTTTGACTCATAACGGATCGCTTTGGTGTCACATTTCTCAATACTCTTGGTGTCGAGCTTATGTTGTGATAGGGCTTTGCAATTATTGAGAACGTATCCTTTCCATCGACAACGGTTTTTAAGTTCTATACGGGCTTTTTTACAGGAAAACTTTGGTTTTCTACACCTGTATGCTCCACATCTTGAGACATAAACAGCCATTTTCGAGTCACATTCCTTGGAATCTTTGCTGCTCAGCTTCACTTTTGAAAGAACTTTGCAGTTTTTGACAGTATACCCTTTCTTCCGACAACGGTTAACTTCTATACGGGCTTTTTTACAGGAAAACTTTGGTTTTCTACACTTGTATGCTCCACATTTTGAGACATAAACAGCCATTTTCGAGTCACATTCCTTAGAATCTTTGCTGCTCAGCTTCACTTTTGAAAGAACTTTGCAGTTTTTGACAGCATACCCTTTCTTCCGACAACGGTTAACTTCTATACGGGCTTTTTTACAGGAAAACTTTGGTTTTCTACACTTGTATGCTCCACATCTTGAGACATAAACAGCCATTTTCGAGTCACATTCCTTAGAATCTTTGCTGCTCAGCTTCACTTTTGAAAGAACTTTGCAGTTTTTGACAGTATACCCTTTCTTCCGACAACGGTTAACTTCTATACGGGCTTTTTTGCAGGAAAACTTTGGTTTTCCACACTTGTATGCTCCACATTTTGAGACATAAACAGCCATTTTCGAGTCACATTCCTTAGAATCTTTGTTGCTTAGCTTCACTTTTGAAAGAACTTTGCAGTTTTTGACAGCATATCCCTTCTTCCTACAACGGTTAACTTCTCTACGGGCTTTTTTGCAGGAAAACTTTGGTTTTCTACACTTGTATGCTCCACATTTTGAGACATAAACAGCCATTTTCGAGTCACATTCCTTAGAATCTTTGCTGCTCAGCTTCACTTTTGAAAGAACTTTGCAGTTTTTGACAGTATACCCTTTCTTCCGACAACGGTTAACTTCTATACGGGCTTTTTTGCAGGAAAACTTTTGTTTTCTACACTTGTATGCTCCACATTTTGAGACATAAACAGCCATTTTCGAGTCACATTCCTTAGAATCTTTGCTGCTCAGCTTCACTTTTGAAAGAACTTTGCAGTTTTTGACAGCATATCCCTTCTTCCGACAACGGTTAACTTCTCTACGGGCTTTTTTACAGGAAAACTTTGGTTTTCTACACTTGTATGCTCCACATTTTGAGACATAATCAGCCACTTTGGAGTCACATTCCTTAGAATTTTCGCTGCTCAGCTTTACTTTCACTGGAATAACTTTGCAGTTTTTGACAGCATATCCTTTCATCCGGCAACTGGTAACTTCCCTTCGGGCTTTTTTGCACTGGTTCGATGGCTTCTTGCTATGACTCTTATTGTAAGCAAGATGGACCAGCATTAGCCATAAAAGAGTTCTAAGAAGTATTTTGGAAGCCATTCCTCCAGAGGTTTATATATTGCAGGCTTCCTGTGTCTATAATGTGCAGTTTTCTAGACACTCCGATATCGAATACTGGTGCTGTGCTACCTACCAGAGAGATTTTTTTCAAATAATTTAATCATTTCACCGAAAATTCTCCCTGAAAAGCTGACTGCCTTTTAAGGTCCATTAATTAGCTTTGGCAAGCAAATTTGCCGTAAATTGCTAAATGCTTAAATGACGCCGTAAATTGCTACCTTAAATGACGTTTCGGTTGCTGAAACCCGGTTAACCGGTATTTCGGTTTCGGTTCGGTTAACCGACCGATTTTCATGATTGCGAAACAAAATATTCGGTTACGGTTTCGGTTTCGGTTGGCTAAAAACGCCCGGTTAACCGGTATTTCGGTTTCGGTTCGGTTAACCGATCGTTTCCTAGTAGCAGCTGCTGTTAATGATTACGAACAATTGACACAACTGATGTTGAGGATTTGCAATTTTTTACAGGGAGATAGAAAAGAGTGTCTTCATAGGTCGAAAACAACAGGTTGAAAAGTAGGTCGAAAAGAAGGTCGAAAGGACATGTAGAATTTTACTGTGCCCTAGTCTGGATGGTTTCACAACAGGAACTATCTTTTCCTCATCTCTCTTGAAGATTGAAAGCATGATCTGCAATTTCCAAGCCAAGAAGAGTCTTTATTGAGCCCTTTCTACCTACCTTTTCAACCTACTTTTCGACCTACTTTTCGACCTGTTGATTTCAACCTATGAGCACACATATCAGTAAACTTGGTCCGTGACAAATGCATAGAATTAAAACGTTATTAGGTTTCAGACTTTTCGTCATTGATTTCCATTGTCCAAACGCGAAATTTAGGAGAGTGAAGCAAAAACAACAGTGAAGATTGAGTTCAATTCATAAGTTGCAAGATTTGCTATGGAACGTTTCCTCGTACAAAAATACAACACGTGTTGGTAATTTTAATTTCGTTATTTGATCATTTTGAAACAATTCAACCGCTGATCCTCATAAAAAGTCATAGATAGCAGTAGGACTACGACCTTTCATCCCAATTCAAGCTTCGAATGGGGATGAAAAGTCGTACCTAATCTTAGAACTGCGACTGTTGGTCCCCCTGGGGCCTGGTTCAGAAACCTATAAGGATCCTATCTTTCCTTGCAGTTGTCGGAAGTCTTACCAGGGATTACCAAATTGCTGGTGTTTCTTTCACATGTATAAGCGGTTGAACTCCCACATCAAGCAGCTGTAGTTGTAAATCCTTCCATAGTGAACCTCTGGTCTGGACTTAGTAAACCTCTGGCCTGCTCTAGCCATTGTCCCTCTTATAACCTCCTCCTTCCTTCCTGACGAGCAGTCCATCCTCCACTATAACTTATTAAACTTCTTAATCCGAATAGCCACCTAGTGTGGACTCTCAGCCAGTACCTCTACGATATATGTCTGATCCCACATTACAGTCCCTTGCCTGACCTTGTGGGTAGTCATGGTCCCCCGCTACAAGTTATTCTATCTTTCTCAGGCGAAATTTCGCTTTGAATGTTAATAAAGGTTACTCAGGACAATGGTAATGTTCAATTATATCATGAACAATCTAGATATTATTAACGAGGCAGATTCTAACTATTCACACAGACAGCTTACCATGGCAGTTGTAAGCGGTCACTCGATATTAAAGTATTAATAAATCATTGATTATCAAAAATCTATCGCACCAAAAACATTTTTTAAAAGCAAACGGCCGACGAATAAGATTTAGACACCGCAATTCCTCAAATGCAGAAGAAAGTTTGGAATGTTGAAAGCACCATGTTACACCCACCTTAAGACACACGTGACTCCCCCCCCCTCCTAAGACACACGTGACACGGGTGGTGAACACAGATTGGTGCACGTGTTATTCCTCACACATATTTTGAAAATAATGTAGTCTCTTTGTTTGAGCTAAATGCACTAAAAACTCGAAAATTTTGCCGCACTTTTCAATATTTGACGGTCTCATTACAGTTGCCTATATTTACTGCTGCAATTCTGCATAAATTTCTCTATTACAGATCATTCAAAATCAAAGTTTTGAAACAAACCGAGTCAATCAGTCAGCGCAATAATCCTTGGCCGACTGCTTCACACAATTGAATTTAAGGAACTTATCTGGGAAGCACTTATTGACTTGAAACTCTAGTACATGAGAAGAATGAAGGTGAAACTCCATGTAGGTACTGAAAGTTTCAAGTGGGGGTGCTTCCGACACTTCTCCACTAGGTAAGTTAAAAGTTTTCGATGACGTCATGATAATGACGTCACATAATAATTAATTCATGTGAGGAGGGTGGCCGACATATTTTTTTGTTTTGAGTTTTTGTTTCTTTCAAAAAATCATATTTCCTAAACAAAAAAACAAAAAGCAAAAAAACTTAATTCCGGTTTTTCTTTATTATTTATAATTTCCTGATTATATTAAAAAATTCCTATTTTCTTAAGCAAATTGGACGGTTTTGGCAGTAACCTTAGCTGAATTTGGTGTGGTAAAACCATTCTCACATTCATTTTGTCAGTTCGAGCCCACATAACCAAACCTGAGTCTTCCCACTGTCCAAATCAACCTCATTCTAACTCAGAATAACAAGATTGACCTATTTCTTGATTTCTACAACTCAGTGTAGTTACAAGTGTAGTAACCAGTGTAGTAACCAGTGTAGTAACCAGTGTAGTAACCAGTGTAGTAACCAGTGAAGTAACCAGTGTGGATACCAGTGTAATAACCAGTAGGGTAACCAGTGTAGTAACCAGTGAAGTAACCAGTGAAGTAACCAGTGTGGATACTAGTGGAGCTTCCAGTGCAGTAACAAGAATTGTTATCAGTGTCAGGGAAAATGAACCCCCCCAAGTTTAAGATATTTCAATGCCCGATGATCTGACGACATTGCGGGGGGAATAAACAGAAATCCAAACACATGCTTTGAGTTTAGAGCTAGTTATTTGCCTTCAAAATATAAAATTCAGCAATTACATACAATGTACTAATGTAGTATGATACACCTAAATGTCAAATACACCAAATAATAATCTCACAAGATCACGGTCATTCAAGTGACCCTCTATTTGGAGGTCTGCTTGACCTGGCGAGAGACCCTCTAGTTGGAGGTCTGCTTGACCTGGCGAGAGACCCATGGGTGGTAGCTGATGTTTCTGTACGTGACTCGCTCGTCCTCGCACGCCTCCAGCATCCGGCTCATGAGGTCCACGCAGTACTGTCCAGAGATCCTGTCCTCGCTACTCGTTATTTCGGGGAAGTGGGGTGGGGTGTGGAGCACCTCGTGCACGCTGCAGAAGGGCACTTCCCCGTAGACCATGCAGTAGAGGAGGCACCCCAGTGCCCAGACCGTGCCCCGCAGGGGGTCGTACTGGCGCCGAGAGAAGCACTCCGGCGGCAGGAAGAGGTCCGTGCCCCGGCTGTCCTCGATCAGAGTGTCTGCGTGCACGAAGGTGGAGACCCCGAAGTCGATGAGTTTCACCTCGTGTGTGGACCAGTGGACGAGGATGTTGTCTGTCTTCACGTCCCTGTGCACCACGTTTTGCTTGAAGCAGTGCGTCAGCGCTTTGTACGTCTGTATGAAGATCTTGCGGGCGACGTGCTCTGGCAGTGTCTTCTTCATCTGTATGAGGGAAGTCAGATCCATGTAACCCACGCAGTGCTCCATCACCAAACACCAGCTCTTGCCACTCTGCAGGTACCCGGTAGTCCGGATGATGTTCCGGTGGGAGAGCAGCAGGGCAATGTACACCTCCAAGGGCACCTCTCCCTCCGGCATCTGCACCCACTCCCTGATCTTACTCTTCTTGATCTTCTTGACAGCCACCCTCTTGTCGTCCTGCTTCCTCCGTGCCAGATAGACCTTGCCGTAGCCACCAGACCCAAGCTTCTCGAGGACTTCAAAGTGGGTGTGCAGCGGAGAGGGGTAGAAGAGCTTCTTCAGGAACGAAACGATCATGGTGACTGTAGTAGTAGTGGAGGCTGTAGAGTGGAAGTAGACAACTTGATGGAGATGACGAAATGAAACCATCTTTTATACCACTGCTCGCTTTCCAGCTCCTCGTTACGAGTGTCCCTGCACGCAGGGTCGGGTTACAGTTGAGTGAACACAAACTACCGCATGTAACTTAGCGAGGGAGCCTTGTTCCACCTCATCAGATCCCATGTCCTGATCAGGCTGCCTGATCCCGTGACAGGGTAGACCTTGTCTCGGGTGTCATCAGACCCCGCGGGACAGGAAGCCATGTTCCAAGGGACATGAGATCTAGGACAGATGAGCTCGTCACCGACAATGTGAGCTGATCAAAGCGCATACCACAATCCTGCGTCCAAGATAGTTCAGTAGCCATGGGACTACACGGCCCTACCTAAGATTTTCTCAAAAATTTGAATTCATAAAAATGAAGTGTGAAATAAAATTCAAATAAACTGAAGTTTCCTTGAAATCCATCTTTTCGGAATCAAAACAAACAGAGAACATGATTTAAGTTGTATTTTTGTGCAAAATTAGGGCTTTTAAATGGTAAAATTCGCTTATGAAAATTTAGGCCCTCTTTATTTTCAAAAGGCCCTCCTTGAAAAAATCTAGGGTGGCCTTGGCTCCCACTAGCTCGAAAAAGTGTGTAATGGCATGACGCTGACACTGGTGCCAAGAGATACAATGACACTGGTGTCAAGACATACGCTGACCCTGATGTCACAACATATGCTGACACTGGTGTCAAGGCATTTACTGACACTGATGTCAAGGAATACGCTGACACTGATGTCAAGGAATATGCTGACACTGATGTCAAGGCATACACACATACACTGAGACTAGTGTCAAGGCATTTGCTGACACTAGTGTCAAGGGATACGTTGACACTGGTGTCAAAGCATACGCTGACACTGGTGTCAGGGGATACGTTGACACTGGTGTCAACGGATACGCTGACACTGATGTCAACGGTTACGCTGACACTGATGTCAAGGCATAGGCTGACATTGATGTCAAGGCATACACACATACACTGGTACTGGTGTCAAGGCATACGCTGATACCTGTGTCAAGGCATACGCTGACACCGGTGTCAAGGCATACGCTGATACTGGTGCCACAACATACGCTGAGACTGGTATCATTATCAAGGCCTACGCTGACAGTCTACTAAAGTCAAGGCATAAACTGAAACTGGTGTCAAGGCAAATGCTGACACTGATGTCAAGGCATTAGCTGACACTTATGTCAAGGCATACGCTGACACTGATGTCAAGGGATACGCTGACACTGATGTCAAGGAATACGCTGACACTGATGTCAAGGAATACGCTGACACAAGTGTCAAGGCATCTGGCATACACTGAGACTTGTGTCAAGGCATTTGCTGACACTAGTGTCAAGGGATACGTTGACACTGGTGTCAAAGCATAAGCTGACACTGGTGTCAAGGGATACGCTGACACTGATGTCAAGGCATATGATGAAACTGATGTCAAGGTATACGCTGACACTGATGTCAAGGCATAGGCTGACACTGATTTCAAGGCATACACTGACACTGGTGTCAAGGCATACGCTGATACTGGTGCCACAACATACGCTGACACTGGTGTCAAGGCCTACGCTGACACTAATGTCAAGACATACGCTAAAACTGGTGTCAAGGCAAATGCTGACACTGATGCAGTCAAGGTATTAGCTGACACTTATGTCAAGGCATACGCTGACACTTATCTCAAGGCATACGATTACTGACACTGGTGTCAAGGCATATGCTGACGCTGGTGTCGCTGACACTAGTGTCAAGGGATAGGTTGACACTGGTGTCAAAGCACACGCTGACACTGGTGTCAAGGCATACGCTGACACTGATGACAAGGCATACGCTGACACTGGTGTTAAGGCATTCGCTGACACTGGTGTCAAGGCATACGCTGACACTGGTGACAAGGCATACGCTGACACTGGTGTCAAGGTATATACTGACACTGGTGTTAAGGCATACGCTGACACTGGTGTCAAGGCATACGCTGACACTGGTGTCAAGAGATACGATGACACTGGTGTCAAGGGATAAAATGACACTGGCGTCAAGGCATACGCTGACACTGATGTCACGATATAATATGCTGACACAGATGTCAAGGCATAGGCTGACACTGATGTCAAGGCTTACGCTGACACTTATGTTAAGACTCAAGGCATACGCTGACACTGGTGCCACAACATAAGCTGACACAAGTGTCAAGGCCTACGTTGACACTAAATTAACGTCAAGGCATACGCTAACACTGGTGTCAAGGCATATGCTGACACTGATGTCAAGGCATTCGCTGACACTGGTGTCACTGCATACGTAGACACTGGTGTCAAGTCCTACGCTGACACTGATGTCAAAGCATTCGCTGACACTGCTGTCAAGGCATATATGTTGACACTGGTGTCAAGGTATACGCTGACACTGGTGTTAAGGTATATATACTGACACTGGTGTCAAGGCACACGTTGACACTGGTATCAAGTCCTACGCTGACACTGATGTAAAGGCATTCACTGACACTGATGTCAAGGCATTCGCTGACACTGGTGTCAAGGCATTCGCTGACACTGGTGTCAAGGCATTCGCTGACACTGGTGTCAAGGCATACGCTGACACTGGTGTCAAGTGATACGCTGACCATGGGATTGGGACTACACGCCCCCCATAAAAATCTTGGGGGGGGCTAGGCCCTACCTAAGATTTTCCCAAAATCTGAACATAAAAATGAAGTGTGAAATCAAATTCAAATAAACTGAAGTTTCCTTGAAATCCATCTTTTCGGAATAAAAAAACAGAAAACATGATTTTAGTTGTATTTTTATGCAAAATTAGGGCTTTTAAATGGTAAAATTCGCTAATGAAATTCAGGCCCCCTTAGTTTTCAAAAGGCCCCCTCCTAGAAAAAATCTAGGGGTCTTGGCCCCCACTAGCTCGAAAAAGTGTGTAATGGCATGTCAGTAGCTCGTGATTATTACGAACTATCCGGCTGGCGTCATGGTGGGAATACGAATAGAAGCACAAGTCAAGATATTTACTTTTAGCTGTAGTGGAAACCGCTTTCTCGCTTCCTCACAAATAATTGCCGATAACGTTTAAATCAAGTATCAAATGCTTGAAGTAAATCATTTCGTAATTTGCAATCATATTCATTATCATGATTGAGTACAATCAATCGAATGAACTGGTCATGAGTCATCCTCCGTTAGAAAGTGGACTTGAAAAGGTATTTCGTTCAAATTATTTTCATCAGGATTCAATTCGAAATGAAAAATGGATCTGAATTGGTTAAAAATCTTTAAAAAATCATATTCCAGAAACTGCACAATGTACAACGGTTATAACATATCAAATTCATTTCAATGAGTTGAAACTCGAATGTATAAAAAAATCAATTTCACAACTATTCTTCTACAGGATACTAACTATATTTTAATCTTAGGCTCATAAAATACTCAACATCAAATGTGCTTTAAAAGTTTGAACTTCAAGTTCAATCTTCACTTTATGAGTTGAATTTGGGAAGTTTTCAACTTCAACTTCGTTTATATCCTCCCGTAGAAATTTTCGTTACATCTACCAAAAATAACAATGATGGTTAAAAAGTCTTAATTGTTTCTTTTAGCCGGCAAAATTCAGTCTTGATCGTCACGGCCGCAGCTCTTTTTGCCGGCAAGTGTTTTGCAAAACCCGATCCATATAGCTAATAGCTTTCACAACGCTCGTCTGCACGTTTTTCAGGTTCTGAACCAGATCTACCAGCTAGGAGAGAACTTTCTTTCTTTGTGTGGAGTTATACACTTTGTACTTCTGTAGAGATGGGGACCTTCCATCAGTGGGGACACATCAAAACTGAAATACAAATCATTTGTCAAACTGATTTATAGATTTATGTATAGCTTACGATTACGATTTACGAATACGAGTACGTATAAACCGTTAAACATGAATAAAGTTGATTATGTACATATACCTTATCAGACATAATTATCACGGACATAACACTAACAACATTCGCGCTGAGCAGCTCAGCGCTAAAATTAATGCCCGGGAAAATTATGACCGTGAAACTAATGTGCGAGATTTTCAGGTTCGTGATAATTAAGTCCTGTTAAAATTTTATGTGAACAGACACAAATTATTTATTTATATAAATTCATCGCTTTAAACACTCAAATAATAAAATTCTTCATGAAATTATACTTCTCTTCCATGCTTAGAGTCACTGCAACATGGAAATTTATCATTATCGAAAAATATTGAAAAATCTTCAATTTAGATATTCGGATCGTGGAAGAAAATGAGATAAATTGAGCCGAAATTTTCGAAACTAAAGTCCGTGCGATAATTATTTCCGGACATGATTCATCGCGGACATTAGTTTCGCGGAAAAATTAATATTTACGCTCGATCCAACCACTTCAAATTTTCCCATTTTCTTTCACGTTTGAATATTTGAATTAGAGATTTTTCAATATTTTTGTTAATGATAAATTTCCATATTGCCGGTACTAAGCATGAGGAAAAGAAGGATAATTTCCATAAAATTTTTATTATTTGAGATTTTAAAGAAATGAAAACAGAAATTTTGCGTCTCTACCCTAGAAATTATGTTTCATTATAAATACAAAGTATTTGATTCATATTAAATAGAAATAAACCATGCCCCTAGCAGTCATATGTGGTTCATCTAGTGACGTCATGGTCATAGGTGAATTGGAGAATTGGTGACGTCAAGTCGCCCATTTCTATGCCCAGGAAAAGTTTTAAGCACCGGGCCAAGCAAAGCTGATTTCAGTGCCACTGTAGCCAGTAGGGTGCCAGACTGCCAGAGGGTTTAAGTTAGTGCCAGAGTTTGTCTATGTTGCTGTTTCTAGCTCAAGCTGTAAACCAGGTCAAAGGGTTTGCGTTAATAATGCAAGTTACATTATAAGATGGTTATATTGAGGCTCGTATGCTGAGGCGTGTTTTAGAAAGAATTGCAGTGTGTTTCTTATACTTATAGTTATTGCAGAGCTCAATTTTTTGAATAATCGAAACACACGGGGCCCGGGGGCGTTGCTATAACCTGGGGGAATGTAGGCTCTGGCTATTGGGTTCCAACCCCCCAAATCCTATAAGTATAATATTATTTATCCACACCCCTGGCTTAAACAATAACTCCCGGGTAGGGGATTTCCCAACCCTCTGTCGCGCGCACTATTTGCGACACGAACCATCCAAATGTCAGTGTTGTGCGCTGAGGATGGGCAGCGGTTAGTACCCATATAAGGTGACATGTCGAACTCCTTGTCCTACGTGCCAGCTTTTTCATGCGCTGCGTAATCGCGTGTGGCTCACTGGATGTTGATAACGGGCAGTGAGCCGCGCATGATTACGCAGCGCATTATGAATATAATTACGATTAAATCCAAAAAGCCGCGCACCTAAGAGTTGGACATGAGCCATGCAGGAATTTGATAATTGATATGTGCCATGCAGGATTTGAAAAAGTGCCATGCAGGAGTTGGTAATGTGCCATGCATGAGTTGGACATGTGGCATGCATGAGTTGGACATGTGCCATGCATCAGTTGGACATGTGCCATGCATGAATTGAACATTTGCCATGCATGAGTTGGAAATGTGCCATGCAGGATTTGGAAAAGTGCCATGCAGGAGTTGGTAATGTGCCATGCATGAGTTGGACATGTGCCATGCAGGAGTTGGACATGTGCAATGCAGGCGTTGGACATGAGCCATGCAGGAGTTGGACATGTGCCAAGCAGGAGTTGGACATGTGCCATGCAGGAGTTGGACATGTGCCATGCAGCAGTTGGACATGTGCCATGCAGCAGTTGGACATGTGCCATGTAGATTGTAGGATTTGGACATGTGCCATGCATGAGTTGGACATGTGCCATGCACTATACACTATGCAAGAGTTGGACATGTGCCATGCAGGATATGGACATATGCCATGCAGGAGTTGGACATGTGCCATGCAGCAGTTGGACATGTGCCATGCAGCAGTTGGACATGTGCCAAGCAGCAGTTGGACATGTGCCATGCAGCAGTTGGACATGTGCCATGCAGCAGTTGGACATGTGCCATGCAGCAGTTGGACATGTGCCATGGATTGTGCCAGGAGAGTTGGACATGTGCCATGCATGAGTTGGACATGTGCCAGTTGGACATATGCCATGCAAGAGTTGGACATGTGCCATGCAGGATATGGACATATGCCATGCAGGAGTTGGACATGTCCAATGCAGGCGTTGGACATGAGCCATGCAGGAGTTGGACATGTGCCAAGCAGGAGTTGGACATGAGCCATGCAGGAGTTGGACATGTGCCATGCATGAGTTGGATATGTGCAGTGCAGGAGTTGTACATATTGTGCCATGCATGAGCTGTACATGTGCCATGCATGAGTTAGACATGTGCCATGCAGGAGTTGGACATGTGCCATGCACGAGTTGGATATGTGCCATGCATGAGTTGGATATGTGCCATGCAGGAGTTGTACATATTGTGCCATGCATGAGTTGGACATGCATGAGTTAGACATGTACCATGCATGAGTTGGACATTTCCCATGCAGTAGTTGTACATGTGCCATGCATGAGTTGTACATGTGCCATGCATGAGTTGGACATGTCCCACGTAGGAGTTGGACATGTGCCATGCAGGAGTTGGACATGTGCCATGCATGAGTTGGACATGTGCCATGCATGAGTTGGACATGTGCCATGCATGAGTTCGACATGTCCCACGTAGGAGTTGGACATGTGCCATGCATGAGTTGGACATGTGCAATGCAGGAGTTGGGCCCATGTAGAGGGCTCCTCACCTGCTGGAGGTTGAAGTCTTTCTTGAGGAGAGTGAGGCCGGAGTTGAGGGCCAGGTTGTTCCGGTAGTGACCGTGTCCGAGGTGGTGCGCGGCCGGAGTGTGGTTAATCAGCTTAGGGTAAGGCATGGCGGCTGCGGAGTAGGACATGTGCCGTCTGTTCACTTGATCTGAGGAGGGGGAGTGTCAGAAGGGTGCGATGTAGGGGGGATAAAGGCAGGAGGGTCAGTACCTACTGGGAACCAAATTTGGGTCACAATACTAGCAATAGCAATATATGATATCCTAAGTTTGAAAAGTTGAGAAATGTAACTGAAAATGAAGCAAGAGAAAAAGGAAAAGTAGGTAATGTGAAAGTGGGGCAAACCTCTGGTACCTGGCAAGTGCAAAAAGTTTGGCATGTTGGGCACGTTGTGCATGTTTGCCATGCCCGAGGTGTTGAGGAAGGAGTGGCTCTTGAAGAAGTTCGGTTCCTGAGTCTTCTGGGATTCCTTGTTCTTACTCCGAAGGTTCTGCCACTTCCTCTTCACCTGGAAATGATTCATTCACTTATTGAATACAACTTGATTTCAATTTGAAATACGCATACGCAGATTTATTGGCTTAATCGTATGTTGATGACTTGATCTTCGGGATTATCTCGAATAGTGAAAATATTCATCAATATTCATTGAATTTTCTAAGGTTATCAGTGATAACTTATCACTATGATTAATCGAAAAGGATCACTTGCTTCTTTGTTAATCGCAATGATTGTATTTATTTGGAAGTTGCTAAGAATTATTTTATGATAAATGATGTCATAACACAATGGCATCGTCAAGAGCTTGATATGATGCCATTGTCCCTACCTGATTTGGCTCGATGCCAAGTTCCGCTGCCACTTGCTCCCTTAGGTTAGCGTCAATGTACTTGTGTTGCTCAAAGTAACGTAGCATCCCCTTCTTCTGAAACAACAGTCAGTTAGAACTTGATGGAATATGTAAGTCAAAAGCTAAGGCGTTGTGTTTCAATGAAATGGTCAAATCAAAATATCCATAGGTACGACATATTATAATGAAGGAAGCGTTTATTTTATGAACATCCAAAGGAAATATTACCTGATGTTCAGTGAACGTGGTTCGCTTTCTTTCCTTCTGAGCTGAAACAAACACCGGTTAGCATTATTGCCTTATCACTTTATCAGAAATACGTGTTCATCATTACCACACACACACCAGCTAGTGAATTGGCGGTTCAACACTGCTTAAACATCAAATTATATCAGATTAAGTTTATCAATATTTGAGTTCCAATATATTATGTACAATGCCTCAGTAGGTATAATGGTCACACAATATTGCCCTTCCAAATAACTCATTTAATTAGCTCATTACAAGTGTAAGACTTATTAGGGCAGAGTGGAAAGTGAATACGGACTTTCCTGGGATTGAATTCCCGAAATAATGCGATGATGATGCTACAAAAACCATAGACAACAAACCATTTGGCACAGTTTTGTTTGATCTATTGCGATTGAATTTGAGTGATAAAAATCAATATCTGAATGCAGAATATTTCATGATGATGAAGGAGCGATTTGGAACTTACCCAGAAAGTATGGATTTTACATAATTTGGGTCTTTTAGACCAAATTTTAAGTGTGGATTGTTTTACAGCATCCTTTTTCATAAATCACAAATTTAAAGAAATTCTCGTGAATGTATGTCAAAAATTTAATAAAAAAACAAAAAATGAGCTGAAAAATCCCAAAATGAAGCTCCAAGCAAAATGGTTGGGGTTGCCGATCAATGAAATTGGTTCTTTCAACTTTCAAGTAAAGTTACCCAAGCAAGTATTAAATAATTTTTCATAATTTTCCCCTTTCCTTCTTCAAAAACTGCTTTCTGCATATTATACAGGCACCTACCCAGCAGGTAATATTAAATCATCAAACCATGAGCGATAACGAGTACATTATTGATGAAGGAGCATGGCGAATGATACGCAGTATTATTGATGAAGGTCGCATGTCGGGTATCACCCGTCAGTACCACGTGTGTCATGGAATAATTCAATAAGAAGTGATTGTCAGCTACTTAAGACTTTAGGAGGAGAGTGGGTGATAGGACCATCCTTAGACCTTATGAGGGCAATTACTGGGCACATATTACCATGACAAGTCTTGCGGAAGGGGAGGAGGAGGAGGTGAGATAAAGTTTAAATGCTAATGTAAGAAGGGGGACTTTGAAAAATAAAGATAAAGCATGCTTCTCAAATAATTAGTCAAGGTTTATTTGTAAATTGACAAAATTGAGTACATCACATTAGTGACGATGGTCTTAGAAAGGATGGTCTTGTGTGTTTCCAGTAATTGAATAAACAACTTTATCGCGGCCAATTTATCTCCAAGTGGAATCCTCCGCGCATTGGTAGAATCGTTATCAATTTCCACCAAATATGTGATATTTAAAAGTGTTATTTGGGGCAATTGGTTATAACACCAATGAATGGTGAGGGGGTCGCGGGCAGGTACAGGGTGGTACTGTTGGAGGTGCGTGAATGCACCTCTAAGAGCCCATTACCATCACCCCCACCTAGGAAGTGCGGGTAAATGTGGTCATGCGCCGTTTGTAAACACCATCCGTTCTAGGAATGGGGGCTCGCAGTGGGCTAGGCGTCCCTGATCACATGGGACATGCCAGGAATGGAAGCTTGTATGAGTAGTTTCTTTCCATCTTGTCATGACCTCATGACATCGATAATGAAAAGTTTGACATGATGCAAACAACAACAACAGCCTTCGATCATTGAATTGATGGTCCATGATTTAGTTGAAATGTTTCCTAGAAAATAATACCTATTATTATCTAATTTTAAATACGTCAGTATGTCGCCTTTGTAATAAATTTGTCAACTCTACAATTCTAGTTGACAGCTATCATAACAAACTTTGTGGTTTATGATCCCATAAACCCCCACAGGGAAAGCCACGTGTCAGTCAAACTCTCTCTCTCTCTCTGACAACTAATTGGCATATTATGTTATTCCTTTGACTCAATCACGAGTCCTAAGCAAATAGATCATCATACACCTACTCAGTAGAAACGTAGAGTTAATGAAAGTTGAGACGTTCAACAGCAACTTTTCCATTACCCTAATTCAGTTAAGGCATTCCTAGGCAGGGGAATTAGGTTATAGACATGTGCCACGATATGTTCCGTGTGGCATTGAAATGTTATCAGTGAGAGAGATAGGAAAAACAATAAGCCGAGGATAGGGAGTCGAGCAGCCTCGTTTGTCGTCTTAATGAGAAACTTCCTTGTCTAAACAGTTAATGAGAAAGTTTAATGGTTACCCTCGAATGCTAATGTTTTGAATATATTGACCGGCAATTGAACTTCCAATAAACCGACACTTCATCCTCGAAAAATTTGAAACACAGGTACATTCCCAATGTCAATTTAGCTATCTCGAAAGATAAAATTAATTCTGAAATTTCCGAGTCGCGCGGCGGAATGTAGTTTTACACACGTTGATATGCTATTATCTCAGTATCCCGCGCGTACAACTACGATTGGTGACCGTGAGGACATGGAAATTTTAGAAGGGCTACTCAGAGTCAGAACCCGCGCAAGTTTACCTAACACGTCATTTTTTGTAGGTAAATTGTTAATTCCTGCAATGAGCTAGCGCAGTTTGCATTTCGCGCAAATATTAGTTGTATCATCGAAATAATATAATTCAACTAATTTCACTTCATTCATGAGATTTAAGTAAAAATTCTTTTTCCTTTTCTTGGTTCCCACAGACATGAGCCGAGACAGTCCATTGTGACTTATTGACTATTGAGTAGCGCACGGTCCTCCACTACTACTACGTTTTGAGTAGACTTATCATGCCAAGATCATTAAACATACTCACAGAAGCAAACCATGTGCCAAGTATATTTTGAAAAAGGAGCACAATTTAATGTGATTGCTTGGTTTCGTTTTGATATATAATATGACTACATAAAATTATCATACTCTATCATCTGCAATATATTTGTTTGTGTTAAAACCCCAAGTACCTCTCATAACTTCCGCGGTGCAATAAAAGGTATGTTTTGACCCAGTCAACAACACCCCGCAGATCAATAGCTGATTCAATTACTTGCCTTTCATAATCATATTGACATATATTGTTATTATTATCACAGCGAGTAAAACGAGACGAGAGGGCTACACAAATGGAGTTTCAATAGGGTGACAACGGACAAAAGCCGGGGAAGGGCGTCATTAGTTTATGATTATTAGCAACACAACTACTAAGCAGTTCATCATGGCATACTCGTACGTTACTCCCGTGTCTGCTTGGACTGCAGAACTCCCCAAACTCTAATTACCCGCGTCAAAGTTGGGGCAGGCAAGGGCGCCTCCTAGAGGCCCCGCTACATTATCCCTCCCCTACTGAGGGTGATGACGCTGTCAACTCCCCATTAAAACCTGTAGTAATGACGCCCTGCGACCTGAGCGAGACCTGTGCGCGCCTCCTTCCCCTGCCCGGAATGCTTCCTAAAGTTCTCGTGTTTCCCTAATATGTTGACGCACGCAGGGCTCACTGACACTGATACTACATCGTCTGCTGGGCAAAGAGAGAGGACCGGATGACAGATTGGGTAGCTCTGATTGAGCGCTGTCCCCTAATTCGAGAATATTGGAGACACTTTCTCCGGTCTATCTCGAGCAACGAACCAGAATTAAATTTAATAAGGCTTGTTTCTAAATAAACAATGTTTAGAGTAGTCTGCTCAGCACTATACTCACCGCCCAGTCATTACTGGAATTACTCCACTACTTTCATTTTACTGGATTCTGCACATGCGGGCAGTGAACTTAGTCTGAAATGGAATCAAACATGGCTCATCGATCTGAAATATGAGTATTTCTACAGGCAAGTATGGTGCTGATCTCATCAAACTAGTAGACGAATCAAAAACATGATTTCAGTAAGTATGTAAGTTATGTAGTAAGCAAGCCTGCCTTCAGTCAACCATAATTCATGCTAACGAGAGGCATTTCAAATCAGAAATAGCAAATGAACCATATAATAAAAAGGCATCTACTTCAACTATTGACTGTGAGCCATCAGGTGGTTCTATTTGGCAATTAGGTACCTGTCATTGACAATATTCTTTATCAGAAGCAGTGTTTCTTTTGGAGTGGGAGATGCTCATGGTAAAATAGGGCATAGCTAGGGGGTTCTGCCCAGGGAAAGACTTCATTCCAAAAAATAGTATGGCTACTCTAGTGGTCAGCAATCTGATAATTACAGATGGAGTGGAAAATTTGAGTAGATACTAGATTATACTTATGCCTATTTTTTCTATCTGATTCGATTTTCGACCTTTGGAGTATTCTCAAAGTATTAAACAAAATCAATTCAATGAAGCTATAAAACCCTTATTCTTTTATTCACGCTACTGGATGAGGTAAATTCAATGAAAGCTACAGGACCCTCATGGGGTTAATCCAAATACGGATTAGCGATTTCCGTGAAGAGGGGTGATGTCTGTAATACCATGAAAGCTTATGAAAAACAAACCTCCAGCTTATGAAAAACAAACCTCCAGGGAATTTCGAAGAATATGACAATTTTTTTTTCGAAATTCCCCTCATATAATAGGCTCCATTTTTGGGTGATGTAGTTTTTTGGAAAATTAATCACATGTAAACATTGAACGATCGATTTTGGAAATTTTAAACAAATTTTATAACGAAAACGTTGTTGAATAACCCATGATGACAAATCTAAATGGCAATCCAATGGCAGAAGAAAAATCTGTCATAGAATCATCGTCATAGAAATCACTGATCAATAAACATTGAGATGGAGTGGGAAGCAAAATCGTAGCTCAGACAAACCGGTGCAAATAATCATTAACTGTATAAAAATGTAAGTTTTGATAACGAAGAAAAATTGCTAAAAAGTAAAATTTGACCGCGAGGCCTAAATTGGAAAATTGTATTATCAGCTGCTGAAATATACAAAAATATGGAAGACGCAAATTTCGTGTAAATTACCTGAGTTTCATGGTGCGATAATGGATTGGGGCATTTTTAATTTAGTTTGGTTAAATCTAGAGTGGTTGCTGCTGCATTAGAAGTTCATTGTGTACACTCCTCAATAGCGTGATATTTTGTGACCTTTTAGTTTTCCTATATTATCGAGAAATACTTTAGAGGTAATTGGATGAAAAATTAAGGATTTTATGGATTGCTCTTTTTTGTTCGATGAGGTTATGTTACTATCACTTTGCCAGAGGAATTTTTTCATTATATTCAATATTTGAATTCAATATTTCTGAAAGGCTGAGTTCATTAACATAAGTTAGTTATAAAAACTTCACCGTGATTTCGAATAGCTTGCTATGAATTAGGTGAGGAGGTGATGAATGTGACAAAAGTATTTCAGATAATTTTAATTAACATTCTCAGTGAGAAGCAACTCTGAATTGGGCTGAAAATATGTAGTACGAAAAGGTTAAAACTTTCGAATTACGCCAAATACCGCCAAATTGACTTCACGACTTCGCACACATGGAGTCTATTAGATAATCACTGAGTCTATTTGGGAATAATTACAAATTTTGCGATTTCAGTTGTAACAGAAACAGCGAAATAAAAGTAATGATTATGAGATTTTCCTAAGCCGTTTCTTCCCCTACCAGTGCATCACGATGAAAGATCATGAGTCGCCCATTTTTGGCGCTTTGTACCAACCATATCAGCATATATATGACATTCATTTATGCTAGCTTGTTAAGATGAAATTTCATATCGGGATTGTCAAAACCATGTTTGTACAGTGCAATTAGAAGTTCCAATCACCACACTGCCCCAAATGTAAACAAAAAATCCATCGATTAGGTTTACGATCCGGTGAAAGGCTTGCGCCTTGCCTTGAATGTGAACACATTGATTGATTGATGAGTTTTTGATTTTTGATGCTAAATATGCCAAAAATTATGGATACGATGCCGAACTAACGAGAGAAAGGATAAATCATCCTAAAATTATCCTTTGAGATAATTTTTGGTTTTTAACAGTTGAGCTTGCATTCGTCGATAGTTATAAATATAATAAGTAAAGCTTTCTAGGAACATCTAAGGCTAAAAGACGGGTCTCTTACCATTAGATCCGACAGGTCTGTGAGCGTCGTGGCACTTGCAGCGGCAGTTGTCGCGGGGTTTGCGGCTCTGTTCGCAGGAGCAGCAGGGCTGCCCTGCAGTGGGGCCTCCCCGAGAGAGGTTGTGGGAGGTGGAGGAAGAGGACTTCCGGGAGGGGTTGTTCCCCAGCAGGCTGTCAATGCTGAACGATCCTAGTCCAGACGGCATGTTGCTGTGTCTCACGAGATGGAAAAGGGCGACAAATGCAAATGTTGAGAAGCGTCAATTGACTCTTGACCGAAAAATAAACTGGAAATTTGTAAACGTCGTTTGGAGCAGAACGCGTGACATTCCGATCGGTGTGAGTACCTGTGCTTTGTCACGTGACTCCCCTGTCCTCCCTCCTCTCGGCCAATGAAAGGGCTCGTCCAGTGCACGTGGGCGGTCAGCCTGACCAATGAGAGGACTCGAAAAACGAGGGGTAAGTAGATGCTCCGGACAAGTTCAGTGGGTATGCGGCTGATTAGGTTAGCCTCGGATTCTGATATTACAGAAAATCTACTTTCCTCGGAGCGACTTTTTCCGGTAGGTACTCAGCCCCCTACTTGGCGGGCCCAACTACTCCACAAGGAAATGGTGTTGTCATAAGCAATGATATCAGCCGGTCTTACAGCTCATAAAGCACCAGTATTTGAGTAGCAGACAGGGTCATCAAGTAGTTTAAACAAGCTCATAAGTTCAGCTGAAGTACAGGTCCTTGCTTATTCATATTGCCTGCAATGACACCCGCATTGCGTTGTGAATTACTTTATTACTAATGACGCGACATTGTTCCGAAAATATTTTGGCTTTTGCAACAAAAGTTGATCAAATGATATAATAATAGTTAGCTGATCTGATAACTATAAGAACAGAGCTGATACCAAGAAATACTTGAATTAGCAGATGCCATATACCCAGAAATTGTAAAAAGCATTGACTGATCATCAATCAGTGAATCAGCAATTATCGCGAAACTCTGATAGACAATCCTGCCAATGATCATGTACATATTGAAATCTTTACACTGCTACCCCAATTTATCTTTCTATTCAAGCAAAAAATGTGCCAGCCAATGGTAGTCAGTAGTCAGTCGGCTGTAATTGATAAAATCAGTGTCATTGGCACATACCTACTCACTACTCAGTAGCCTACTCAACAAGACAATTTAAAAATCTGGGAAAATCGCTGTTTTTAAAACTTTTCATCGGATCATTGATCAGATTCAAATATGAATTGACATGGACGTCAATTCTGTCTGCTTAAGCTATACCTTAGTACCAGAAATATAGGCGACTAATTATTAAGGCGCAAGATATTAAGGCGACAAGATATTAAGGCGATTTTTTCCTGGAGTTTGAATTGAAGTATTTTTTTCGAAAATAAACGATTTTTACATTTAAAATGGCTATGAAATGAATATGGAATTGATCGAATATACAAAAAAATCTTGTTGAGTGGGCCTTCAAAATACAGTACGTAAGATCCTGAGCTTTTCAAACGGGTCAATCATCATTCTAGAGTCAATACCGGCTTTTTACATCGTGCCACAGCGTCAGTGATACCAGAAGTTGCACTGATAACAGGCTATTTAGTTATCAATTATGTTGCTAAATTGAAAAAGTCGATTGGGGAGGAAAAATAATTGAAAAAATAAAGTCTTTTAAAAAATTAAGACGACCAGATATTTAGACGACCAGATATTAAGGCGACAAGAAATTAAGGCGATTTTTCCAAAATCGCCTTAATTTCTTGTCGCCTATATTTCTGGTACTAAGGTATATAATATCGGATTCGAAAAAGCATAATCCTACGCCTAGCATAATATGCAAAAAATAAAATATGTTAAGATTATTATTTAAAAAAGAGACCAAAAAATTACTTAATGTGTTTACCAAAACATTGTCAGGCATAACGGAAAACTATTATGATGAAAACTACAAATCAGAATATTTTCTGAGTTTCCTTGAATTTATAAGTTTATATGATTAACTACAGATTAAGTCGTATGTCATGGAGACTAGTTCAATTTCGACTTTTAGACTGAGGCTGTCAAGATTTCACACAAACCTCTGTCCTCTATGATCCTCACTAGAAACTAAATTAATTTGAACGGAAACTTCAAATGTAGCGTAGTTGGGAATTTAATTAGATCAATTTCACGAGGGAATTATGATGGTATTTTGATCGGATGTTGTTTTTTATTCTTTTATTCGACTCGTTATTCATGGCTGACTGTTGGTCCCTCTTCTCCTACAGTCTACTTTGCCAAATATAATTGTTCAGCTCGGCTGAACATCAGTCTAGCTTGGCGACTTCTGATTAAATAACTAAGCTATTTCCATCTTAATTATGTTGCACAGGGCGTAATACTGAAGGGACTGAAAGTGTGGAGTAGTCATGAGGTCGAACATGGTCATGACTGCCCCATTGAGTTTGAAGCTGATTAACAAATCAGTTCTGGCGAGCCTTCCAGACTTGCTTTGTTGATCTTATCTAGTTTGTTGATCTTATCTAGTTAACCGAACGATAATAATCGTATTTGTCTGTTAATCTTGTGAGCTGACAACTGAATAAGTCAGGAGGTATGAAGTGAACTCGCGTCTTATCAGTTGCTTATCAGCGAACGAGAACAGTAGACTTGGTGCGAAATTCAAGATCCCGGTTACCTTCACAAGACTGCACCACTGGCTGCACAGACCCTAGTTGACAGTTCCTTTTCTTTCCACGCTTCCAAACTATGGAATAGACTCCCCAAAACTTTCAATATGATAGATGGCCCAGATTCCTTCAAAATACACCTTGACAGCTTCCTCAGACAATTTCCTGATCAGCCCCCAGTGATAAGAAACACTACGCGGAACTTTAACAGTATTACAGATTGAACAAACTAATCCAGTGGCTCTCATATGGATCTTTCGCCGTGTTAATCCCTACTACCTCCTTTAAAAGTGTAAAAGCGCAAGTGGATTGATTTCCGAATTTATTTAAGACATATCATACCAAAAGCGCATTAGAATTTAGGGCCTTCTGGCTTTACTTTAAAGTTTCTGCCTTCTAAAATCATAGAGAATAATTGAAACAAAAGGCACTTGAATTATTGTACCAATCTTAACCAGCTCCTTTAGAATGAACTAATGAGCTTGTCCATCCAACTGGTCGTATAATTGGATCTAAAAACTGCTATTCCTCACTCCATCTTGCCTCTGATCATTAGTACGCACCTCCCTGACGAGATACAATGCGGCATTGGTCACGCCCACTCAGGAGCCCTCCAAGGCAAATGTTTTGTGATAACGAGCCAATGATGCACCTCTGCATTATCTCGACCACGCAGGTCGAGGGTGGAAGATAGTCGGTGTGGAGCGATGTCAGCATGACTGCCAGGAATGGGAAATTGGAGACATCGTCAAGGGACACAGTCATATTCCCTGGTGTTTGAGGAAAAGTTCGAGGACTGCGTGGGCTTGAGAGAGAGAGATGGGGCTAATAGCAGTTACGAAATTTCAAACTCGATTACTTGAGTGGTGGTACGAGCTGACACGAAGGAAATATGTTCATTAACATTATCACCAGTCGCAGTTCAATGGCCCATTAACACGCGCTCACTTTGTGACTTAACACATGATTATATATTGAATATTGATATGTGATTTCGTTAAGTACGCGGGATCCTCTAGGGCTTCTTCGTATTTCCTTTTTAGAAAATGAGAGGAAAATCTGCCGATAATTTGACCAGACCGACATTTATTGATTTTTGACGGAAAACCCCTTGGATTCTTGGATACCACCACTAGATTTCAATGGTCCTCTGAATTTTAAACCATGTTAGTGAGATGTGCGAAAATATTTTGATGGATGTTCAAATTATGAATGCAGGAATTATAATTTCACCTTAATTTTAAATTAAGAACATTGAATTGAATTAAATTTCTAAGAGTTCAGTGATTTCAATAAATCTCACTGTCTTCAAATTTGAAAAGATATTTCACAGTAATGGATGAAGTTCATCCAGTGGCTAGTAAGTTTAAAAATTTGAAAAAGTTCTGAAACTGATTCAAGATTTTGGATGACCATTGAGATTTGAGCATAATGTACCTTGCCAAAACTCTAAAGGCTCGTCGAAAATTTCCCGAATTCCAAAAACCCAGATTAATGATATTCTAAAACTAAAAGAAAGGTTACTAAATGTTCAACTGACTGCTTACCTCTAATCATGTAGATTCTGATATCACTGTGCCAGGACTGGTAACATTTGAGCTTCTTCAAACCTCACCCCATCAAATGAGGAGCCCTGCGATATAGTCTGCTTAAGTTTTCCTCATTTTATAGTACAAAACACGTAAAAGGGTCGAGTCACTACATTTCAAGCAGGCTTGACCGATTATTTCTCATTTTGAAGTGTGAATAAGACTGGCATATTGATCATAACATAATATGCTGGTGGTGATATTTTCACCTTGTTATTAACACTGTATTAAATGCAACAGACACCAAATTTACGGTGGATATTGGCGTCATTATCATTATTATGACTAGCGACTTGGTTAGGTAGAATACGGCCTATTCTACGACCGGGGGACACATTACTGGCTCTAACTTCACATGGGAAGCCTTAAGTTGTCTTAGGTACCTACTTGAAAAGAAGCCCTATAGCACACCAATAAACGATATAAATTTATTGAATTAAGGCCTGGTGGGTACTTGGAATCGTTTTAAGTAGCTGAGGGTAATAGGAGACGTACGTCTGGCCTGTTATCACAAGTCGTAGGTGTTATTTGCACATTTACTGCCATGGTACAAGGCAATAAGGCATACTTGTCATAACCGGTAGATCCATTTCCTCAGACATCAATAATCCTAATTCTCATGTTTTATTTCTTTATTCCATGATATTGTATTTTTTGCCCATATCTCCGATCTTGTCTTTGCCTATGATGCAATGATGGGTATGTACCTACTTGAGGATAGACATCTCTGCATTTTTCATTTGCAGCTTGTCTAAAAGAGTAAAATGGGAACGGATTTTTCAGCTCACGACACTTTGCACCTCGTAATATTGCATCTCTATAGGCAAAAGGTAGGTTCTGAGTTAGGGCTTGGGATAGAGTTAAGGCGTTGGGTAAGGTTAGGGTTATGGCAAGCGTCAGTACTGGGAGATAAGGTGCCGTGAGTTGAATGTCGAAGGGTGAGAATCCGAAGGTGGAGAGTTAAACGTCTAAACCAATATACTATATAGACCCGTTCAGGCAAGGGTCTATGCTTCTACGTATTATAGACAGGAGCTCGCGGGTATGTGTCAGTGTGGGTATACTATTGAAGTTAACTACAATGAAAGTTTTAATAAAATTTCATTTTTTAATTTCAATAAAAATCATCTTACCTGTTGCAGGTTGCTGGTTCGAAAGTTTTGACCATTGGTTGATTGTTCTGTCAGCTTTCCACCAAATTTCATACTTGTCACTATCTCACTGGTATAAAATTGCCTGAAAATAATAGACATTAAGTTAATTAATTAATGGAGATAATTAGATTATAATGAAGATATTAAGATTGTTTTTTGTTGCGTACTTATTCTAAATATCAAGGGTTTAGTAATGATTATTTCCGCTTGCTAACTTGAAAAGTCCAAACGATGCAAGGCGCATTTATCTTTGCCCTATTTTTGATTTTTATGAATTGCTTTTTATGACCTAAATTGCTGAATTGTCGAATAATAATGCGTTCATGGGTTCTGAAGATTTAACAAGAGTTAAAATCCTGGGAAATTCGCGACGTCGTACATGTTAAAATCTCGCAAGAAACATATTTAACATGTTATCAGATATAATATTTTCAGATAATATTTCAACTGAATTGCCGTTCTAAATTTTGTACCGTTGACTCCTGTTAAAAACCTTACCGTCGCGTTACTCTTATCATTAATTCAGAGATATGCATTCAGTGATTCACCCCACTCCATGTTCGACAGAACAGCTTCCAGAGTTCAAGTTGTGTGTCGCTAGGTAACAAGGAGAGAGAGAGCTCTATACATGTTCGAAGCATTTCACAATCATTTGAACAATGAACACGTTCTAATGCTGCACTGCTCACAAAACACACATCCAGATCATTTCACATCTCAGCAGAACTACTGAGTAGTCTTTGAGACTCCATTATAGGTGGTTGGTTATGATTGAAATGGGATAAAATGAATTGATAACCGCTGAGTCCTCTTAATTCCCCCAAATACCCAGAGTCTTAGCAGGTATTTAATGTTAAGTGGTTGGGGCGGGGTCCCTCTGCGAGTGGTTGTGCATGGTACACCGACACTCCCCAACATGGGGACTGCGAATTGATGGCAATCGCCACCAATTCCCTAACACCTCCCAACCCACACACAATTAATATACGGCAATCCATTACTCGATAATCTGCACCTTAAGATTCCTACTCTAATTGAAAGAGGCGAAAATTAAGAATTAACTTGTAAATTCAATAAAATAATATAATGGATTCTCTTGGCACATTTTTATTAAACTCTAATTTTTTGTCCGTCGGCAATTCATCAAAGTAGGGCTGCACATGTGGACCCCTCATGTTAAATTAAATACTCTGGTTGGTAACAGTGTCCCTACATGATAGTCGCGTGTTGACGTCAGCAAGGCACTGCTCTGAGCTCTGGTAGTGACGTCATCTAGAGTATTTGTCTCCAGAGTAACATTACCTCCTCCTGTTGTCAGGGACACAGATAATAGGCACTTGGGATAGCAGTAGACTCCCACTTCTCACTGTGTTAGGCGGCCTGATGTCATCAACTGACCGTGTTAGAGCCGGGTCACTGACCTCACTCCAACCACACATCACACACGTTAGAAGGTTAGACGCGGTCACTGCAACACCTGCCCCGAACTTAATTTGAAATACTCGAAATACCCAATTGGAAAGATAAGGTGCGTGCAGCTGAACATTACGAGTCGGGATGTCTAGAGGGCAGCCCTCCGCAATATATTAAACACCTCCTTAGTCACAAACCAGGTACTGTTATCAAGCCTCCTTTTGTTTAACGAGTACACACCGAACAGATGGGCTCGATAAGCTGTGAATTGCTCCTCACGCCAATTGTCCTGTAATTCGATTAGTGTCGCAAGGCACCGGCCTCCCTGCTCAGTAGCAATGAAGGAGCAGTTTCATGGTGAGCTGATACAGTTATTATTATGTCGACCAATAAGCACACTCCCACATTAACATTTTCCCTCCTTAAATGACTTTTTGTTTTACAGAAAGTCATAAGAAGAGTTATAAGCAGAGATCGTGGTTTGGGAAGGTGAGAAGTAGGAAAAAATAATATTCACATAACACTTCACACGTGAAATGAAATTCTCAAAAACCCAATAAACCCTTCTTTTTAACGTCTAGGCATGATACTGGCCTAGACGGATCGCTCAATTCACCAAAGATAAAATATGTCTCGCACCCACCCACCTATTCCAGAAGTCACCATCTTCGTGACCACAGAGTAAAATGTAACAAAAGGTGACAAAATTGAAATACGTGTTTGTTTTGTACTGGGTATTGTATTGGGTCATTTTACCTGTATACATATTACATACATAAATTTTGATACATTTTGAAAAGTTTAGCTGTTAATTGACTTGCTGAGGTTGCAAGTTCCAAAGACGAGCAGCTTTAACCCCAAATGAATTGTCATATGCAGCACATGTCTGAGTAAAGTGGTGTCAGTCACGCTGACCGACAACTGCTCCCCCTACTGATCATGTGACATACCACGTGACATGGTCACGTGGTACACATTATCACGTGATATATCACGTGGCAAGATGGATGAGTTGATTGAAATATTAGAACTAACTCATTAGTCATTAAATGATGAGGATACCTGCTGTCATGGCAGAGAACTTGGTATATCTTAGGAAAACACATATTGTAAGGGTTATAAAATGTTGGTAATATTCATTGCAATCACGTAATTTCTATAATATAAATCACCAAAATCAAAATTAAAATGAAATAAATTAGAAACAAGAAATCAAAATGTTATTCGTAAACTAATGCGGCAGCTTACGCAATGTCATGTCCAAAATACTTACACCCTTGTTCCATATGCATATTTTTAGTCGAATTTTTACTCGAATATCCGCGAGAGGAAATTCGAGTAAAAATTCGAGTCCAATTTCTGGGATATTCGGGCAAATATCCGCGCAAAATATCTGTCAACGTGTTTACAGATTTTCTCTGCTGTACTCGAATATTTGCGATAATTGATACCTTGATTAGATCAGGCACCAATGCTAATTAGTCGGATATTTGGGTGAGATATTTGCTCTTGGTTCCATATGCATATTTTCAGTGAGATTTTCTCATGACGAACTTAATGAGATAATTAATATACCTACACACAAACTATTACACGGCTGTGTTCTGCGTACAGTGTGTAGCTACACACTCTTTGAATTTGATCCACTCAAGATCCGAGGGTCCTTCAAATGGTCGTCCTTGGTTCACCAGAGGCCGGATGACCAAGGGCCAAGGATTCACCTGAGATGCGTTACATCGCATCTCAGGGAGTCAGGGCAAGATAAGAGTCAGGGTGAAGGCTTCATGAGGAGGTCAGACTAGTGTCACCAGAGGGTCAGAGAAGTGTTGCAGGGAGTCAACTGGGAGTCACAAGGGGCAAGAAAGGACCAAAACGGCACCAGGTGACGGTCGCCAGATGGAGGTCGGCCAGTTGAGAGCAATTTAGCATTCTTGCTTCAAACAATTATGATTGACAAAGGTCAGCCACAATGATCGCCAGAAGACCATTTTGTAGACACTTAGTCACCAAGCAATAATAAAGGCTTCATCAGTCAGCAAGGCTTGATTATTGATGCTCAGCATATCGTTCACGAGCTGTCAAAAAGTCATCTGTGTGGCAAAGGGACAGGCAAGTGTGCCACCAGTTTCTTGCGAGAGTCCTGTAAAGTCATAATTGAGTAATTAACACTGGGAGAAGTGAGTCTGAAAAGGATGCCGCCAAGAGTCTAGTCAGACTCTGGTTCATGTAAGAGGGTATTCGGCCAGAAGATCACGTCAGAATCACCAGTGGGTTACTTGAACAGCTAAGAGTCAGCAGTGGATACGTCAGGTAGGATAGCAGACACCAGTAGGTAAGGTAGGATCAGAAGATGCCATTAGGTCAGGTCGGATCACGATACTCAGGTAGGATCAGGAGACGCCAGCTGTAGGTCAAGAGACGCAAATAGGTCAGGTAGGATCAGGAGGCACCAGTAGGTCAGGTAGGATCAGGAGATGCTAGACGCTAGTACGTCAGGCAGGATCAGGAGACACCAGTAGTTCAGGTAGTATCAGTCCAGATGCCAGTAGGAGACGCCAGTTATAGGTCAGGTAGGATCAGGAGACGCCAGTTATAGGTCAGGTAGTATCAGGAGACGCCAGTTATGGGTCAGGTAGGATCAGGAGAAGCCAGAAGATCAGGTAGGATCAGGAGATCCCAGTAGGATCAGGAAAAGCTAGTAAGTCAAGTAGGATCAGGAGACGCCAGTTATGGGTCAGGTAGGATCAGGAGAAGCCAGAAGATCAGGTAGGATCAGGAGATGCCAGTAGGATCAGGATAAGCTAGTAGGTCAAGTAGGGTCAGAAGACGTTAGTAGGTCATTTAGGATCAAGAGACGCCAATGGCTAAAACAGTTACCTATTTGAGTTTTTAATTTAAGTGTCACTAATGGGTCAGGCAAGGAGTACCAGCTGGGTCAACAGTGGTTTAGGCCAGAAGACGCCAGTAGGTCAGGTAGGTTAGGAGACTCAGGTAGGATCAGGAGACGCCAGTCTCCCATGGGTCAGGTAGGATCAGTCCAGATGCCAGTAGGTCAGGTAGGATCAGGAGGCGCCAGTAGGTCAGGTACGATCAGGAGATGCCAGTATAATAGGTCAGGTAGGGTCAGGAGACACCAGTACACACTTAGTAAGTCAGGTAGGATCAGGAGATGCCATTAGGTCAGGTAGGATCACGATGCTCAGGTAGGATCGGGAGACACCAGCTATAGGTCAGGTAGGATCAGGAGACGCCACTTATAGGTCAGGTAGGAACCGGAGACGCCAGTAGATCAGGTAAGATAGGGTAGGATAGCAGACACCAGTAGGTAAGGCAGGATCAGGAGACACCAGTAGGTCAGGTAGGATCAGTCCAGAAGCCAGTTGGTCAGGTAGGATCAGGAGACGCCAGGTATTGGTCTGGTAGGATCAGGAGACGCCAGAAGATCAGGTAAGAAAAGGAGCGATGCCAGTAGGTCAGGTAGGATCAGGAGAAGCTAGTAGGTCAGGTAGGATCAGAAGACGTTAGTAGGTCAGGTAGGATCGAGAGACACCAATGGCTAAAACAGTTGCCTATTTGAGCTTTTAATTTGAGTGTCACTAGTGGGTTAGGCAAGAAGTACCAGCTGGGTCAACAGGTAAGTGTCTGCTGTCACCTATGGTCAGGCAATGGCCGAAAGTAGGTCAAGTTAGATCCGCAAGTAGGTCAGAGAAGATTCGTCAGTAGGTCAGATAAGAAGCGTCACTAGGCCAGGTAAGAGTCGCCAGTAGGTCAGATGAGATTCCACCGTAGGCCAGGTGAGAGACGCTAGTAGGTCAGGAGATCAGGTAAGAGATCAGGTACTGGTAAGGGTTACCTGTGGTTCGATGGGCAGTCAGTGAGGCATTCAGGCAAAAGGTCTAATTTGGTCACAATTTGGGCCACACTTTATAATTTGGTCAGGCAAGAATCGCTACCTGGAACGGGTACCTAAAGGTCACCAGTAAGCCAATGGGTCAGGCAAAATTCATTATTCAGTCTGGCTAGAGAGAAAGAGGCCCTAGTTGGTCAGGTCAGAGTCACCAGTGAATTAGGCAAGAGTTGCAAAGCTGGGCAGCACTCAGCGTGTCAACCAGGAGTCCCAGCCGCTCAGGTTTGAGGTCCCATTGGATCAGGTCATAGTCACCAGTGAATTATGAAAGAGTAACAAGCTGGGTCTGGCATGGGTCACCAGTCACTGAGGCAAGAGTCACCAGTAGGTCAGCAAGAGACACCACTTAGTCAGGCAATATTGTGCATCATACTGATAGGTGATAGGTACCTAAGCCCTTCAAGCTCTGTGTGAAAATAACCGCTTCTATTCATCAAATAAACTTTAAGAGCCTCTGACTGTGAAAACAACAGATTTTTAAGTTAAAATTCATTGGAAAAAGCGCCAGAAATGACCAAAATGTAACCCAAAAAAACAAAAAAAACAAAAAAGCCTAGCCCAAGAATCGGAAAATAGGGTAGGGTTTGGTTTTTTGGGCTTCAATCCCCCAAATAAGGAATGCTGGTACTCCTTCTAGCCTATACATCATCACAAGGACCCCAAGAAAAATAATAATTTCAATCGCATTCATTCCCTTTTCGCACTGATCTTTCCAGTATCGGATCAGAAGTTGAACGCCATCAACCATATTGCGTGTATGATGCAAGTGTGTACATATAAGTCATTATACTATTACTCTATTACCCTATTACAATACACTGAGGTGATTATGATGTGCTCGCCGTGTCGTCTTTCAAAATTGAATTACGATTCACCCTGCGTGCCAAAAGTTCGACTGGAAAATATGCATATGGAGCCCAGAGCGTCTCTGGGATTTTTTCAAGGTCGAATATTCGACTCGAATATTCTAGTCGAATATATCAATATGGAACAAGGGTGTTAGCAACTTCAAATAAATATTCCAGAATACATTCATACTTATCAAAAGCGCAACAGATTTCATAGAGTTCTTGGTTGCGGGTTTTTCGCTTCTTTGCAGGCGAAATCCCCACAGCCAATCTGTCTAGATGGAAGTCTGTTGCGACTTGTTGTTCAGAAATGCCACGGAAGTACTCCTGAACAGAGGGCTTGTTTGTTCACCCTCGTCCTAAACCCACGGTGGAAGCCCTCCACCATGTTACTAGTCCGAGGGTAATCAAAGTCAACCATGATGGTGTCATAGTGATTCCAAAAAACACCATTGGGAATCGAGGCTCACTCCTCTTATCATTGTCAATACTGGAAAGTCCTAAGTATGTTATCTCGAAATAGTTAACAACGCTAAGTAAAGTAGGATACTTGCTGGCAATGTATATGGAAAGTTCTTCGAAAGCGTCATCTACTTTGCCCATCGGCACAAATGCTAAAAATACAACAAGCCTACTTGCTCTAGCAAAATCTTTGTCTTTAAAATATAAAATTTTAAACTTTTAAATATATTCTTCTGCACACTCTGACATAAATGGAAAAAAACAGTTGATTAAAGTAAAGTTCTCAAAAACATTTCTGAATGCATTCATCGCAGCTTTTTCAAAGTCTACCATTACGATGCCTGCTGATGCTAAAAGATTTCCTAAAGCGTCCTTTATAACTGTAAGTTATTCATCGGCAAAATGCCGGTCTTGTTTCCAATCCGAGGGTCACCACAGGTCAATAAGTATGCATGTATCAGATCCTCGTATCCAATCGTGTAAAGGCAATTAGCCCTTCTCCGATTCCAATGACGAAGAGAGAGCTCTCCCTTAACATTTGCGTGTAAAGGGGAACCAGAATGCTGTAGGCTGGAGATCATCAGGCCAAGTTTATCCATACACACCAAGCACCAAGCACGAGTACCATGTATAAAACGTGAAAGGATTTTTTTTATGTTGATGCCCGACGGTAACCAAAATTTGCTTTGTGGTTCATGTTTATTTATTGGTTTACACTGCATTGATTTTATCTTCAATTGGATATAAAATTATAGTTTAAATTCAGATAATTCTGGATTTGATTGATAAAGTTGCCAGAAATGGTTGGCGCTTGTTGCCAAAAAATGTTTTGATAATAAGGGGAGCAGTTGTCGCCCATGATTCACATCCAATTATTGACATTTTAGTAAACATGTGACACACCACGTGATATTTCAGGTCATGTGACACGTTTTCAGGTCATGTGACATGTCACGTGACCTTTTCTGGGGGGAGCAGTTGTCGTGCAGCCGTCAGTCAAACAGAACATGTCTGACTTCACTTGCTCTAGCCATTCAGAAACGATTGATGTTGCAATATTTATCGACAGATCATAATTTCTCAAGTTTTCGGGAATTCTGGGCAATCTGCTGACTGCGCTGTGCCTTGTAATTGAAGTTACCGTATGATTGTACGTGTACAGTGTGATGTGCAGCAAGTGTAACATCCTACCGCATTGTTCGTGGAAAATGTTTCAACAATCCTCTAAGTGACGGTAATCATACAGTTTTCCGCGAATTAGACTTTGTAACTAGATTATAGTACAGCAGCAGTCAGCAGATAGCCCAGAATTCCCGAAAACTTGAGAAACTAGAATGGCTAGAGCAAGTGAAGTCAGACATCAGTCTGCTCAGACATGTTCTGCTTGACTGACACCACTTTACTCAGACATGTTCTGTTTGACTGACACCAGTTTACTCACACATATTCTGTTTGACTGACACCAGTTTACTCAGACATATTCTGTTTGACTTACACCAGTTTACTCAGTTACATTCTGTTTGACTGACACCAGTCTGCTCAG
The DNA here is from genome assembly GCA_011033025.1 of Beroe forskalii. NCBI lineage: Eukaryota > Metazoa > Ctenophora > Nuda > Beroida > Beroidae > Beroe > Beroe forskalii. Next base: position 1,836,745 of record WFMF01000003.1, on the reverse strand, counting down.
ACATATTCTGTTTGACTGACAACAGTCTGCTAAGACATATTCTGTTTTACTGACACCAGTCTGCTCAGACATATTCTGTTTGACTGACACCAGTCTGCTCAGACATATTCTGTTTGACTGACACCAGTCTGCTCAGACATATTTTGTTCGTCTGACACCAGTCTGCTCAGACATACCTATTCTGTTTGACTGACAACAGTCTGCTAAGACATATTCTGTTTTACTGACACCAGTCTGCTCAGACATATTCTGTTTGACTGACACCAGTCTGCTCAGACATATTCTGTTTGACTGACACCAGTCTGCTCAGACATATTTTGTTCGTCTGACACCAGTCTGCTCAGACATATTCTGTTTGTCTGACACCAGTTAACTCAGACATATTCTGTTTGACTGACACCTTCTGCTCAGACATATTCTGTTTGACTGACACCAGCCTGCTCGAACTACACAAGCCACAAGCATGAAGCTGAGTTCAGTATTTTGTACCAGATGACTCGCACGAGTATAACACCAGTGTCATATTGCACTGGTCAGAATAATTCTCAAGTTGAAATCCGACATTTACTTAGAGGGAATTTGGCGAGCATCTCAACTGTCATCGACAAGGAGCTAAATTAGTGGAATGAGGAATTCAAGTATTCTGCAGTAGCAGGGGGAGACGTTAGGAATTTCAAACCCATTAAGTGGCTTTTAATGATAATTTTTTGTTCTTTTTTTTAACTTCAGGAAAACTGTTTACAACTGCAAATCAAATAAGGGATCGTAACATATTACGTAATCAATTTTTGGCCGATTTCAACCCCCCTCCCCCTCGTAATCAAGTTTACAGTAGTTGTATTTGGAAACCCTCTTACCCCTTGGGGATTACGTGAACGATCCCTAAAAGAGCTTTTGAACTTTTTCGGGTTATACCTACTCTCCCTTTTACCTTAATTTTTACTTCTTTGCCTCATCAAAAGGGAAGTCAAATGGGGAAATAAATTAAGGGATCAGAAGCTGATATTGGTTAGACAGATTTTCATTTCAGGAAAAACTGTTTTGTTGTTCCATACTTTCATATCTATCTATATCTCGAGTGCTGGGACAACAATAGCTTCGATGGAAGTGTATTAACGACCCTTTCTGCAACCCTCCGCTTTTTACTGATGATAAGCACACGTAGCAGTGAGCTGAGGCGGCGCACCGCAATTAGGGATCGTTCACATATTACGTAGTCCATTTTTGGCCGATTTCTACCCCCTCCCCACTCATTATAAAAGTATAAAGTTAACAGTTGTATTTGTAACAGTCATTCGGAACCCCCCAGGCCAGGTCACGTAATAATTATGTGAACGATAATTCAATTTCATTAAACGGAGCCGCGCACTGAGCAAGTTTCTATGGTAATTTATCGAATAAGAAAGAGAGAAGCGCGTTAAAAAAGATTCGCGCCTTACAACAAACACCTACGGATTGTGTGACCGCAGAAGATGTTCCAGCCAAACATTTACCATGAAGTTAAGGCTGTCAAGTATCTAAGGCAGGTTACATATTGAATGCAGGTTGCAATAGCATAACCTTACACAACCAAATTCGACAAGTAGTTTCCCGAAGTCTGACATATCATATTGTATTAAAATTAAGGTCACTCAAAGAGAAGGTGTAATTAAATAAGGGCGGTGAAAATTTACGAGTTCTTAAGGTGAAATTCGACTCGATCACCTCAATTAATTAGACGATACCTTAATTTAAATTATTAGTAGTACCATTTATTCCTTCTTTATTCATTAGCAACTAATGTTTCTTAAACTGTAGCATGAGCTCTTGTTCTTTAATAAATTCTTGTTCGTTACTAACTTCTTAAACCGTAACATGAACTTTATTATAATTTACTTATCTTATAAACATGAACTTTATTATACTTTACTAATCTTATTGACATGGCTGAACAGACTACGGCAATTCTGTACTGCAGTTTGTAGATAAAAATATAATAAGGAATTCAAATAACACTCAAATACCAAACATACCTGCTGTCTGGTTTATCATTCATCCAGACGTTCTCAAAAAGAGAAGCGATATTGCATTTTAGCACGTGTAGTGTGTCAAATCACAAAATCGCGTTTCTATTCTTCAGAGTTTGAGAAGTGACTGGATTTATTTTAAACTCATTTTATACTCATTTATCCTCATCAAATTCTAGACTTAAAAGAAATAAGAATGAAGAAATTAACCTTTTGATGAGTGAGTGAATGGTCCCAATATCCCATTGTCATACTCGAGGGAGTGGGCATCAGCAGAATCCCATGGTTTCACCCATCTCCTACACTAAAATTTATGGTTGAATCGATTTTTCTCGGAACTTTGAAATGTTTAATCATCAACATGATAATATAATGATTCGTGTCTAAGAAGAGTGGTGAGTGAAACATTGTTTCAGTTAATATGACTCATTTCAATAATTTAATAAATGAGACAATTTATCTACATAAATATCAAAATTCATTAACATTGTGTATTATTTGTATCTGAAATGAAATAGAAATCTAAAAATTGGTATAAAATTATTTACATATATAATAGACGAATGATCAATTATTCGATATCTGGAATAACTAGAAGGTTGCTTATTTCCAATCATGAGTTAATCTTATTATTCAACGTTTAAAGAGATGATTTTCTATCAGCAGTTAAGCGAAGAAAAAGAAATAATGGCGAATGGGTAGCGCAAAGCGTATCTGGGCGTTATTGAACAAAATTTTGCCCATAAGCGTTTTATACCCCCTAATTACGCTGAGCGCAAATTTTTGCGCTCTGTTTTGCACCCAGTTCTGCTAAGCGCAAAATATTTTGCTCAATTTCAAATTTTCGCTCAGTTTTGCTTATCTAGTTATATAAGCTAGATCCATTGGATTACCAGCTTTATTCTATTTGTCATGGATATTGTCTTCAATATTTCAGTGTATGTACTCGGTTGCGCTCAGTTGAGCCCAGTTGCGCTCAGATAAAGCAAATTAGATAAAAAATTTTTGACTTTTCAAAGAGCGCAAAATTGGCGCAAGATAAATCAATATTTCCATATGCACAATCTAAAGTTTGTGAGCCTTTTACTTGATATACTGTAAACTGTTCTCAAACTGAACAAAATTTAGCGTAATTGAAACGAAAGTTTGCGCGCATCAACAATGAGCGCAACTGAGCGCAATTTTAAGGCACTGAATTTGCACTCATTACGACCGAGTGTTATTGAGCGCAAATGGAAGAAAAGTTTCTCGCACATTTTTGCGCTCTGAGTGCAAAATAGGCGCAGTTGAGCGCAAATGAGTGATACCGATCGCAAAAATTTGCAGCTTGCCTACTGTAATTCAGGGGTCTAAAGTGCATATTATGAGCGCCAAATTCTCTTAAGATGAGCGCAAATAAGTAGATTTGAGCGCAACTGAGCGCAAATTTGCGCTCAGTTAAGCCTAGCGCTGAACTACCCATTTGTCAACATCAAAGTCAAATTATGATAGAAAGATAGAAAGGCTACCTACTTGCTGAGTACTAGATCAGTAAGAATTGGATTATTAGAGCATGTCTGTGTATATACCAGGTGATATGAAAATTGTACAATATTAACGAACTTTATTAGCCCTATCAACTCAAATGAAAATTTTACTAAAACCCATAACAACCACCATCTTAATATGTTTCACTTATTTCCATGATTTATGATGGAAACCAAATATCTACAATATACAATCACCGGGGACAGTGAAGTCCTTAAACCTTGAGGCTTAGACAGGAATGATACACTGTTTCTGAGCAACAAAACAACACGCTGGCAAATGGCGCATTGCGACATGGTATCCTTCCTACCAAGGAAGCCAGTTACCATGCCTTGCTAAATGACACAGGTACAATCACTTTACAGACAGAACCATGGTACCACGTTAGGAAGTCAGTACCTCTCAGACAATATCAGCAGGAGAGACGGGGGGCAAGTCCACCATGACCATCCCCCCGCCCTCCAAAGCGAGCTGCCTGCGCTCCTGCTGCAACCAGTACAGCATCTCCGTGACGTCCCGTGACATCTTCTCCTGGTAAACACGTCCCTGGTACGTGACCACGTCCCCCAGCACGTCCTCCACGCGCTGCACGTGCCCTGCCAGCTGCCGCTCACACCGCTTCAGCCGCCGGTGCAGAGCGGAGCGCTTCTTCTCCTCCACCATCCGGGAGGACTTACAACTCTTGCTGAATAACCGGTGGGGGTCTGAGGCGTGCTTCTCGAACGATTCCAGCTCCAGAATGAGTTTCTCCCGGCTAGACACAGCTTCACACGCATTTTCCCACAAATCAACGACTTTTCTGAGGTTGTCAGGTTCATACTTGCAGTACTTGATGGTCATATCGATCCTGCTCTCCTCAGGCATTTCCAACTTCTTCCAGATATGATTAAGTCTATCTTGTAGAGACTTTATCTCAAAAGCAGATGTTGTGATAGCACCCTCCATTGTAGATGCAAACGTATCCAGTGTTTTAGAATCTTTGGATTTCATGCTCTTGCCGGCACCAAAGCTCGACCTACTACCACTTGACTTTATCCTAGAATCCCGTTTAGGGTTGGAGAGGACCAACTGAGATAGTTTCTCTGGAGTTATTTCGTCGCCGAGGTCCCCATCTTCTAGCTCGGGGTCCTTCCCAAGTCCACCCATGAGGACTGAGTTAGCGTTCCAGAAGCCGGGCACCACCTTGTTCTTCTCCTCGAGCATGGACTGGAGGAGCTGGTCCCTCTTCTCTCGCTCCTTGGCCAGCTCGTTCTCCAGCTGGAGATCCCTCTCGTCCGCAGAGTCCACCTCCTCCTCAGAGTCGTACAAGTGGAAGACGAGGCCCAGGTAGTCGCTCTCCCGCAGCGACATGTACTTCAGGTAGTCCTCCCCCGAGATGATGCTCTTCCACCACTGCAGCCAGTTCGTGTACGACTTGCCCTCTCGCGAGGTCTTAGCGTCTGCAGTCGCTTTGAAGTTGTTGGAGTCCCAGTCGGAGAAGACGGGCACCTTGATGAGCTGACTGGGGAACACCTCGCTCATTTCCCCCGTGGAGTCGCCCCCTTGGAAGTGCAGGTGAGCTTCCCACTCCTCTCTGGTGGCGTCCCCCCACGGAGGGGAGAGGATGGTCTTGATGGTGTTGTTGATCCGCTTGTTCTTCACCTTCTTCTTGCTGAGGAGCCCCGAGTTGAAGTACTTCTCAGGGGCAGGGAGCTCCGGGCAAGCCGGCTCCATGTCCGAAGTGAACATGATGTGCTGGTGGGATATGGTCTTGTAGATCTCGCTGTACACGTCCTTTATTTCCTGCCCCATGAACAAGTTCCGGTCCAGGAAGCCAATGTCACTCTCGTTTATGTCATTGAGCAACTCGTTATACCGACATGGGGCTATGTCTAAGATCATGTTGGATTGGGGCACTCTCTCAGAGACTCTCACATCGGACGTTTTAACGACGGTCTTGTCAGGCATGACATTGGCTGTGATGGCAGGCTGCACTGGCAGGTTGTCGGTGCTAACTAGTTCCTCACTGAGCGCTGACTTAACGCTCTGTTTGGACAGGAGTCTCTCTCGTTTGGGAGGGGCAGCTTTGGTGGTGGCTTGCAGCACTGCTGACAATTCCTCTTCTTCGTCTTCAGTGGTAGATATGGGAGGTACCCTGTTCTCAGACAGCAGGAAGTCCAGATCCCGGTGTCTGATCATCACCGAGTCCTCGTGGTCCAGGAGCAGTTCTGAGTCCTCGGGAACACCCCCAAGACCACTGGACTTGCTTCGTGTTTTGTCTGACTCGCTCTTCAGGGAACGAGAGGTGGAAATTCTCAGCTTCTGCTCAACCTCACTCACTGACTTTGTCAGAGCAGGGTCCACTGCGATGGGGGCGGCTTTCGACATGAGATGCTCGAAGAAGGAAGGGAAATCGTCCTTGAAAAGGTCATCGTCGGCAGCAGTCCGTCTTGTGGATGGCAGAGAGGTCCCAATTCGTCTGAATTCTAGTAAAATCTTTTGTCGAAGTCGGTGGATGTTAAGAGCTTTACTGGCCTCTGCTATCAAACACCCCTTGATTCGAGATGAGTTTACGGCTTTAGAGAAAACGCCCTTATACTCCAGTTTGTCTATCCTGTTCAGGTACGTCTCGAACAAGTCCTGACAAATGTTGACCACATTGATGAAAAGCATGATGTGGACCTTCTTGTTCTGGGCGTTTGTCAGCTGCGGGTCGTTGATGTCCTCACACAGGTCACTCCACCGCGAGTACACTTCTGAGAAGATGATGGAGATGAGGCCCTCCTGCTTTTCCACCGGGAGTCTCGTACCCACCAGGGTGGGTTTGATGCGCTCCTGCAGGATCTCCAGGAAGCTCTCATACCGGGCGATGGGTTTCCGGATCACTTCCTCGAGGGGTGAGGGGGGCCTCTCGAACACGTCCAGTTTCTCCACCTCATCGACCTCCTCAATGTCCTCAGCAGGTTCGGGGGAGAAGATGCTGAGGGAGGGGAAGTTGTAGCCATCTCTGGTGTCGGATGGTGGCTCAAACAACATGCTACATCCTGCAGTGTGGGAAGGGTTAGCGGCCAAGGTTGCCGATTTATGTCAATTTCTTTAAATTTAAAGTGAAATTGAGAGCCTTATACTATTATAGTTATCAAATTACAAGATTACAGACCATATTTTCATAGTCTTAATTTAGCAACTCAATACGTCAATAGGTAAGAAAAGCAGTTACGACAGCAATCGAAAAATGTAAAATTGTGTAATAAGCTGTGACAAAAATAAATGTTCGGTATTCGACAAAAATTTCAAATAATTTATAACTTATTACAGGAAATGTCGCCTTCAGATTTAAATCATAGCTTCGTCCCCCCAAGAAAAGCCCGGGGAAGAAGATTTTGGCCAAGATAAGGTAGGTGGGGGATGCCTCAATTTCAAGGATTCTGAGCCGACTGGAACAGAAGGAGGGATTGAACAAATTAAGGGGGGATTGGGATCCGGCAGAAGAATATCAAAATTGGGATGAATATCCTATTCCCGAGAAAATATCTTTTCTCAGACCCATTTCGTGGCACAGTGGCAGAAGTAGGTTAGATGGTTGCTGCTTGGACAGGTTATGGTGTACAGCAAGCTTTGGCAGGGGTATCGGGGTGCAGCCCCCAGTGGGATCCAGGGGCGAAACTCCTACATATATTGAGTTCAAAGTGCATGAAATGAAGCCCTTTTTGAGACCTTACTGCTTAATTTCCTGTAATAAAAAAACAAGGTAACCTTATTAATATCAAAACCTATGTTATAGCTTCATAGCACATAAATACGTCAAAATTAGATAACTAAGCGATCGTCAACCTCTTTGTGTTTGCCAACTATACAACTCAATAAAGAAATGAATTCGGCAATTCACAAGTCAAACTTGCCATCACTTCACTTCTTTATTATATTCATGCAGTACGACGCAGCATGCTACATATTCATCAAACAATGTACTCAACAAGCACTTACTAAAACAAATATATGCCTTGTGGCAAATTCAAGAGCAAACATTTTTACATTCTATGAAAGTATGAATGATTGGAAGTGGCAACACATAAACATAGGTTATCAGTGATTCGAACATTAACTCATTAAACAAGTGTATCATACACGTCACAATAATTATAAAATGCTTATTAACTAGCACAAGTAAAATACAAAGGGACAAAAAGTCGTCCATATTTCATTACACGATAAGAATATGAGATGATAGCATACCTACAATACGTATCAATCAACACTCATCAACCTAAACAAAGTTCAACTCTCAGGGCAATACGGCAATGTTACATAAAAGTATCAAGTAGCCCTGGTTTCGTCCCACTCCCCCTCAATAACGTCAGTCATGACAGCACATCCCAGACTCTTAAAGTACTGCTTCTCCACTGGTTTATTGACAGTCCACACCAAGACGGGCATGGGAGCCACACTCCTCACATAGGCCTCACTCACGTCGTCCTTCCTGATCTCCAGCATGTTGATGCGCCAGAGGGGCACGAACATGTAGAACATGACGAAGTCGTAGAGTTTGTCACAGGAGAAGAGGAGGGTCTGGAGCAACGGGGATGTGTACCCTTCTCTTAGGGCGGTTATCTGAAGTTCAAAGAAGTTACCTATAATAGTTACCTATACTAATAAACAATCACTCGGGAATAAATGCAAAATAACCTTGTTCTTATATGTTCAGTCAAAGAACATCGGGATTCAGGAATAGGAAGAATTGCAGCTTTATTTATAATTAACTAGAAGGCCCGTTGGGCCTTCTAGGTAACAGGACGCCCCACCATTTCAATGCTGGCTACAGAGTTCCACAATGGTGACATATAATTGCCCTAGCCATGACACTGGTTTCTTCAAATATGGACATACGCAGTATTTTAAAAATCATGGAACGCAACGCAGATTTTACAAATATTGAATTGAAGAAATTAAGGACAAAAACAAATGTTTGTAAAATTGCGTTTTTTAAAGTTTGTAAGTGTCAAATGTGATATCTAACATCAAGTGAGTAAGTAAGTCATTGATGCAATTTTTTGTTACTGGGGGTGGGGGTGCAACGTAACGAAATTGCGAAATATTCACGTAGGCTTTCAAAACACCTAAATTAAAAAAATTACGATTGCATATTAACCTCGAGCAAACAGTTGGCAATTAAGAAGAACTCAAGAACAATGTTTTTTAATCTAAAGTTCAGATTAGGAGAATAGATGGGCAACAAATTTGAATCCAAGCTCCTTGAAATCAAAATTGTTCGCATTTCTGCCTGTTCATAACCCACTTCTAGCTCCGCCTCCAGTAAAAATGAATTATTCATTCCGTCGACTTATCGCAGCAAACCATCGAAACTACAATCTTCACGTAATGAATGAATTATCGCTGATTTTCACTGTGGAACAAAATGCTCAACTCTTACCTTTTCTTCTATAATGCTGCTAAGAGTTGATAGTCTTAAGCTGTCGTACTCTTTTTACCGAACTCAAAAACTCCATTGAGAACGTCAATTATGAATTTCAACAGCGGAAACGTTTCCAAAATACACAATAACGAAATGGTAGATTCTTCGTTAAAATGCACGTGCAGTTTTGCGCGCGCTAGCGCATGTATCCATAGCAACGCTCGCAACTGGTGAATCAAACCTATAACTCGATCTTATTTTTCGTTTTTTCGCGACCCTTTTTCCAACTTCGAGCATTGATTACGAAAAATCTAAAGCCTTTACGCAAAAAAGAAGAATGTAGCAATACGGAGACACCTTTATTCTACCGTCCTGCAAAAAAAACGCGGGTTTTCTACTCCTACTGTGTCAGATTTTCTGGGAGAGCGGAGGCTCCTACTTATAACTACCTCTCTCGATTATAATAATAGATGATTGAAATGGTTTTGCCACCTCACTAGCAATACCTGGAAATGGTCATGACGACGAGTGAATCCCGTGATGACGTCAGGGTGATCCCGTCTTATGGTGACTAGGATATCAGGAAAGAAGGATATGATAGCAAAGTTGTAGAGGAATCCTGGGTACTTTTCCTTTATGTGGGCAACAGCCTTAGAGATCTGAGGATACCTTTGTAAACAATTCAGAATTTTATATATTTCATGAATTTTTTATTTTCATATGACTTAGTAAGTTAGTAAGTTAGTATCTATGAATGATTGAATGGGGCTGAATTTCAGGATATTTCATATTGATAAGAACCAAAGTGTGCAATATCCATTGCTTTATCAAGAAATGTCGTACCGTTCAAGTGATAGATAATAATGTATCATATTATGAATCACAATTATTTATTTTGATGCATAGAGTCATATGTACATAACAAAGTTACAAAAGGCTTTGAGCATTGAGTAATATTTTTTAATTTTGGTGATCAACTTAAATGGCTGTTACTGATGAAGGGCAATGAAAGAATTGATCAGAAAGTGGGGTTAGGTTGTTTGGGAATCTAGCAGGCTTACAAGCAGCAGAAGGGTGGGGAAAAGGTAGGGTAAAATTGGAAGGAAATATGGCAGACTGAAAAGCAGCAGAAGTTTGAGTAAAGTTGGTAGGAAATATGGCAATCTGAAAATCAGCGGAAGTTTGATTCAAGTTGGTAAGAAATCAAGCAGGCTGACAAGCAGCAAAAGGTGGAGTAAAGTTGGTAGGAAATATGGCAGACTGAAAAGCAGCAGAAGGTAGGGTAAGGTTGGTGGGGTTAAGTTGGTAGTATAGGGAATATGGCAGACTGAATAGCAGCAGAAGTGTGAGTAAAGTCGGTTGGAAATATGGCAGACTGAAAAGCAGCAGAAGGTAGAGTAAAGTTGGCAGGGAATATGGCAGGCTGACAAGTAGCAGAAAGTAGGGTAAAATTGGAAGGCCTAGGAGAAAGTTGCAGACTGACAAACAGCAGAAAGCTGGGTTATTTGAGATGGAAGGTATGGGAGTATAAATTGAACGAGGTTCAGTAGAGTTGAAGGGAAGGTTTTAAGATGCATAAATGCATTAATAAGCGCTTTTCTATTGTATTGGTGAGAGTAGTGGATGATACCAATCAAGGGTGACAAAATTAATTCAGCTGGTCAGGCGTGGATCCAGCATTTTCCACTGGACAGGGGCACCTCTCTGGAGGCTTGTGGTATGAAGCCTAAATAAATTGAAAAATTGAAGAGAGTTAGCAGAGATCGTGGTTTGCGAAGTTGAGAAATATCTAATATGATGTGTATACGTGCATAGCAGGTCCCTGGTCCAACTTAACAATACAAAACTGTTATTTCTGAAAAGTGCCCGGATTGCACAACAGAAATTGTGACGGCAGGTGCAATTCCTATTGATTTATCATAGACTAATCAAATTATTGTGATGTTCATTAAAACATTGGATACATACTGAAGTGCTCACCTTGCTACAATGAGAACCACCTTTTGCATCCAGCAAGAGTATGATATCGTGCTCCACTGCAAAGTGTATTACTTCATACAATGTTGGAACACTGCAGTCAGCCCTGCCAGGTAAAAAAGTGTAAGAGTCTCCTACAGTAGGCACCTAGTTTTATTTAACCTTTCAAGATTCTTTTAAGAATAGAATCATATGATCATTGCTACTGGCTGGTGTTACTGTCAACTGAAAGAAAAATGATTATTAAAATCATCACTGTCATTTCACAAATAATTTCAATGACAAAATAAATGTTTTGCAGTAATTTTGAAAGCTAGACCAACGATGCATTAATATTTTGTCATTTAACTTACATATGCTTCCTTCAATTTTCTGCCTCATCTGCAATCTTGAATGTTATTTTAAATTGTAATGATATTCTGCTACTGTAGATCTTTACAGATAAAACTGAAAGATGACTATTGATAAGCTGGTAGCAGGTTGATCTTAAAATAATGAAGTCAAAGAATTACAGCAATTTTTCTTTCAAGCCTGATTAAATGATTAAATATCATTTTTACAACCAGCCAATGATTTTCTGACTTTACAGCTTTAAAGTGGTCTGAGATTCAAATAAAAGACATACACATCATCAAAGTTATAGTTGGCAGATAATTTCTTGATTTGTTTAAGAGTTGTGTCAGAGACAAGTCCAGAGCCATTGGTTGTTCTCCCCAGTGTATCATCGTGAATAACTGATTAGGATATGAATTGAGGTGAAAATTACTTAAACAGATCTTAAGTAATTATAATTGAGTGTTAGTTATAATTACTTAAACAGATCTTAAGTAATCCAGCATTAGTTATAATATAGTATCTTGATATTCATCCCTGATTGACATTTGAATGTTATGACAAAATGCACAGCTATGTATTGCTGCTTATAAACTATTTCAAATTCACAGAACCTTTTCAAGGCCAAAGAAAGAGGCTTAAAGTTATGAAATTTAGTAACTGACGACGATAATCACAAGATTTTCAAAAGCTTCTGAATACATCCTCTCGTATCAGTTATTTCATTTAAACTTCAACATCTTGAGCTGATGGGTCTCTGTACAACTATCATGGACAATTGAAATTCTAAAACTTCATCAAGACAAGTGTGTATATTTATATCATCCTTCTTAATAGAGTCAAGTGATACCATATTTATAGCAAATTTATGCTATTTGGCACTCACCAACAGGGATGTCATCAGAAGTGAATTGAATGTCAATTTCAATAACCTTATATCCAAGTCCAACTGCTTTATGAAATGCAGCCATTGTGTTTTCTGGTGCATTGTGTGCACCACCTCTGTGAGGTATTTCAGATAATTTCAGATTATCAATAAAATTTGAAACATCTGAATCAGAGGGATGTTTGCTGAGACTGTTGCTGAACTTAAAAATCATCCCCACAATGAGGGAGCATGACAATGTCAGGAGACTCTTTAACAACCACAGGAACATAACCTCACTCAAATTTTGGTTAGTTGTGAGTTACATCACACATATTATGTGTTAGGAACCAACCAGATCAACTTTTTATTTTTTTTGAATTGGACTGGAATGGAATAGATTTCTGAAATGAATTCAGTTTACCAGACTGGATACTGGGTCTTTGTAAAATTCTCACTAAACTGGATCAAACAAGATCAATACTCGGTGCAATATATATGTATTGGCCGACAACTTCACACAATTGAATGTTATGAACTTACACGGGACAGTATCAGAAGATCCAATATGGACTTGAAAGTTTCAGTGCATTGAGATTCACCTCCACACTCCATGTACTGAAAGTTTCAAGTTGATAGGTGCTTCTAATACTGCCCCGCATTACGCATACCAATATCATGGCAGACTTTCAGCATGACTGCAGATTTGGTCGTGGAAAAGATAAAGATAAAGATAAAAATTTTCAGCAACGCAGCTCAAATTCCAACTCCTCAACACACTATATCAGTCAGTTATGCACCCCTACAAGGTACTCATAGTAAGACTTAAAAACACTGACATTTAAATTCAATAAAAATAATTTAAAGTTAATTAGAATAAATTAAAGTAAATAATGAAAATGCAAAATAAGGTCCATATATACACAAGGAATAAATTAAAACATAGCCAGTTAAGTTCTACATAAATATTATGATGTTATGAAGATTAAAAATGGCAAAAAGGTTCCCTCACAGTGAATGATTTAAAAATGAAAGAAAAGGGATTTAACAACAAATAGAGTAATCCACTCAATGCAAGAAAATGTTTATCCCCTTCCTTTTAGCTACGAAAGGATTCTCCAGCAAATAACTATTAAACTTTTCCTTTCGACTCATGAAATTAGGGTTTCCTTCAATCTTATCTATGATTCACTGTGAAACATTCCAAAAGTTATCAAACAAGTTATCAGCAAAACAGTCACTTTTATACTTATTTAGATTATTCTTGAAACTTTTAACATCTTCAGAAGATTTAACATATGTTGGCAATTTATTCCAATAGTTTCCAATCCTTTCTGGAGGGAATGACTGTCTCAATTTAAAGATTTCATTGTCTACATTTGCTAATCTAGTAAATCTTCTCTGTATGGATTCTAGCTCTAAAATAGTGCCCCAATTTCCATGACTAGCAGTAGGTGACCATAACTGGACACAGTATTCTAACTTTGGGCGTATAATAGTCTTATAGATATGTGATAAAATCTTATGATCCCTATTGATTATGTTCCTAGATATCCATCCAATGGTTCTGTTGGCTTTTTTATGCAAGACTTAATATTCGAATCCCAGCATAAATCCTTACTCATTAGAACACCTAAATCTTTCTCTGTGTTAACTTCATCCATTAATATACCATCCAGAAAATATTCATTACGTGGATTATTGTTTTGGGTTAAGTGCATTTATTAGGATTGAATTTAAAGGGGTAGTACACTCTAGAAAAAGTGCCACTTTTTATGTCCTAATTTATCTACCATTACTGCAAACATATGTTTAGTGAAATCCCTGTGTTTCTAAGTTACTATGATCGCGAGAAATCGCACCTTTATGTTATGGCGCGATGACGTCACGTGGGCACATCACCGCAACAAACGCTATCAGATACGCTACTGTATGTGAAAGGTAATAAATGTGTTTTTTTCCTGCCGGAAGTTTCGTGTATTTTGGATTTCTTTTTGTTTTCATTATTGATATTAAACTTTCTCTCGGCCCATGATGTAATGTAGGTACTTATTTAGACAAGCAATAGCGAGGTATAACACGATTCAGGGTGGAAAAAAAGGCACGTGAATATATGTCACAACTCACAATAATGAATCATATTATGTATTTTACATCCTGTATTGCTCGTATGATCATGATTCATATTAATTTTTAAATAAATATCTGTGGACACAGTGAATGTGTAAATGTAGATCACATGAATGATAGTAAAATACCACTCACGCTTAGTAATTCAGCTTTCACAACACCCACAAATGTATCTGACAGCAATTTATGGTACTTTAATAAAGTTTATACAAAACACCACAACACAACTATGAACAAACTGTGATGATGACCGATAAGGTATTGAAAGTAAGCAGGTATAATAGTATAATGATTTCGTAAAGCTGTGACGGTTACTCCCTTTCAAGCTGCTCAGAAGGAGATAAACCTACAACTTTACAAGATTCAAATGGCTCAAATATTTGAGCAGGAAGTGAGTTTGAAGACGGGACATTCTAAACTTCAAAAAGCAAGGAAAACGGCAGTACTAACTTCTGGTTGCAACGACAATATTATTAAATTCTAGTCTCAACCAAGGGCAAGACAACAGGATATGAGTGATCAAGCTGCTGACAAAGAGCCAACCTCGGTTGTTCAGTTGATATGAACGCTAACACGACAGTTCAGAGAATAAGGTGACTATAACACTGGTGTAAGAAACAGTAAAGATGATCTTCCGACGATCTTCCACTGACTTGAAGATGGCTACTGTTGTCGTGCCAGTGATTCTTTCCACAGTTTCATGGGTAAGAATCCTATAACAGAGACTATGCTTTATTTAGACGTGGTAGAAAAACAGGGCAATTTGATACAACTACGATTCTCACAGTAAAGGTAGTGCACATACATGACCAAAGGGCAGAGATGGACATTGGACAATAATGGTATTTATATGCAATCAAATTTTTGCTTCTCTGATAAATTGTCATTTTACACGGCTATGTACTGTTGGATGAAAATTTATCAGAAAAACAAAAACATCGTTGAATGATGAATCAACGGTACATATGACTCGATAGGTAGGTACAGTCTACACAAATCATGATTCAAGAACTAGAACTATACTTTTATAGCGTGTAATCATTTTGCAACTAAATATGTGTCATCATAATGTTTGGTAAATATTACTCTTTTCTTGCATACATCTACTTGAAATTTATAGTATCATACAATTGCACACAGTAAAGAAAACAAAATTTTAAACGATCAACTGAAATTCCGACAGTTGTACCCAATTTAACACCTCTATACATAGATTTCACACGTATTGTAACGCTGCGCGGCAACCTGTTGTGCCCACGTGACGTCATCGCGCTGAAATCTATAAACGCAATAACTCGCGACTTAATTGAGATAGAGGCATGGGGATTTCACCATTGTATAACATGCAACGTGAGAAGTGATAAAATCATAACCATTTTAATTTTCTTAAAAGTCAATTCTATAGTGAACTACCCCTTTAAGTAACCATAAAGATTCCCATCTTTCTAGCAGATTCAGATCATGGACAACTTCATATTTATCACTAGCATTAACAATCAATTTTAAGTCGTCAGCAAATAACTTTGTAAAGTTCTTTATCCCATCTGGCAGGTCATTGATGAACAAAACAAAGAGCAAGGGACCTAAAACAGATCCCTGAGGGACTCCAGAAAGGACATCCCTAAAGCTAGAATAGCAACCACGAACACTTGTTCACAATGTTCTGCCAGAAAGAAAGTCAGCTATAATATCTAAGAGATGACCATTGACACCACAATTTTCTAGCTTGGTTAACAGACAGTAGTGGGGAACAGAGTCAAAGGCTTTCCAAAAGTCGAAGTAAAAGATATCAACAGGATATCCATTTCCAAGCATGTTTAGAATGGAGTCAACGGTTTCTAACAAATTAGAGAAGCAAGATTTCCCTTCGACAAAACCATGTTGATTTTAATTTATTTTCCCCTCTACTTTCTTAAGAATATGCTTCCTCAGAAACTTTTCATAAATCTTGCATAAAATACAAGTTGAGGACACTGGCCTATAATTTAGTGGATCTTAAAGGACACTGGCCTATAATTGAGTGAATCCAATTTAGAGTCTTTCTTGTGAAGAGCTACTACATTTGCAGTTTTCCATATGCTAGGAATCTTTTTCTGGTCAATACACATATTAAAAAGAAATGTAATGCTTTTAATGAAACTGGTATTATCTGCCAAAGAATTCAACAGCTTTGGGTGAATGTTATCTGGACCAAAACTCTTGTAGGTATCAAGACCTTTCAGTTCAGTATAAACTTCCTTTTCATCAATCATAATTGCATCATCATTATCCAAATTATTTTCACTTGAGTAACTCAAGTGAAAATAAGTTATAAGTGGAAATGATATTTGTGTAACCAAAAAATTTTCTTTATTTTGCTTTTTCAAGCTCTAGTTGCAGCAACCCCAGGAAGCCTGATTTTCTGAATTTAACATCAGGGTCTTAGCGCGGGAGGGGGTCAGGCAATGCAACGCCTGACAAGGTCTGTCAACGGCCGACAAGTTAGTTTTAACGAGAAAAAAATTCAGGTATTTGTATAATGGCTCGCCTCCTGATAAGGCGTTGCCCTAACTAGCGCTTTGGTTTCGCGCATGGAGTGCGCGGCGCGGCAAGGGGAAGATAAGGCGGTTAGGGGAAGATTTGCCCTAACCAGGACCCTGGTTACGCGCACGGGGTGCGCGGCGCGGCGCGGCTAGGGGAAGGGGAAGATAAGGCGGTGAAGTACCTAACGTCCATCATTGCAATTTTTAAGCCCGCATAGGTGTGTGTACGCGCCGCGCAACGCTAACAGGGATATACGTGTTAAGTTGCCCTAACCAGGACCCTGGTTCGGTTGCTAAACACGTATATCTATATCCCTGTCATGTCTGCGTTGCGCGGCGCGGGTACGCACACCTATGCGGGCTTAGGAACTGGTTCGGTTACGCGACGCCCCTGGTTAGGGGAACGTGTTTAGTAACATTGCAATATGCAGCAAAAGTTTTGAAAATTTTCAAATTACTTAAATTTTCACAATATATAGAAAAAGTTCTTGTGTTAAAATAGTTATTTTGCTATTATATTTTTGGCAATTTTGTTTTAATTTTAAAGCCTGTTATTTTTCTGCAAATATTAATATGGATCGTTCACATATTACGTTATCACCTAGGTACGGTGTACCAGAAGGATAAGTTATTGTACCTTTTTTTAAAAATAGAAATAACTTATCCTTCTGGTACACGAGTGTGTCCCAAAAGGATAAGTTATTTTTCATTTTTGAAAAAGAAAAAATAACTTATCCTTCTGGTACATGAGTGTGTCCCAAAAGGATAAGTTATTTTTTATTTTTGAAAAAGAAAAATAACTTATCCTTCTGGTACACGAGTGTGTCCCAGAAGGATAAGTTATTTTTTCCCTCCCCAATGGCCTTTTTGTGAATACAAAAAGGCAAATGAGAGGGTTGGCAGAGATCGTGGTTTGGGAAGGTGAGAAATAGGATATGTGCATAGCAGGTCCAGATTTGCAATACAGCTACTGTAATTTCTGGAAAGTGCCCGGATTGCTCCTTTATAATATCAGTCGCGAAAATGTCCCTCCCTCCGTCCGTCCGTCCTTCCGTCCGTCCCCTCATCACAAATCTTCAAAATCACGAATTTCATAATCATTGGCAGTCGGTTGTCAAAACTAAAGTCTGACTTGGTCCATCCGTGGAAAATTCTCTAAAATTATGATAAATTTTAAATTGAAGGGCTGTTGAAGAATTTGAGACATAAAATCTTAGGAGTGAGTTGGGCTATGGATTGAGGGATAAGATGATAAGCTTCGGTTCTCAATTAGTTTTAGTACCAATCTGTATCACTTTTCGACTGTATACTGAATTCGACTAAGTTCAAAAAATACTGTGGGTCGATGTGATTTGTGAAAGACGAATGATTCTTTTCGGAACGAGAGACAGCATTGAAACAGAAAGCATGAAAATTGAATTTTGAAGATCAGATGAAAAGTGACATCAACATTCAAGAAAATACAGTGCGTGAACTGACAGCAGTAGCTCATGTATTGATAATATCCTTACAGAATCCTGAACTTATTGATGTTTATAAAGGCCTTGACTTTGAGAGTTTCTTCCAACTTTTCAAGAATGGAATAGATCAATGTTGCAAATTAACAAAGCCAAGATATTCAAAACGGAATCGAATTAACAACCCATGGATAACTGATGGCATTATTGATGCCATTGAACATAAAAATGATCTATATACTAACTGGGTCCGAACAAAAGTTAACAAAAATGATACTGGAGACCAAAAACTCTATGAAAAATTTAGCAAATACCGCTACTATCTCAAGAAAATAATAAAAGAACAGAAATCAAATTACCACAAAAGCAAAATTTCTCAATGTTCTGGTGACATCAAGAAAACATGGGAGATCATAAATCAACTCAGGGGTAAGAGTAAAAGGACCATAAAGCCTTGTTTTTTAGTGGACGGTGTTCTTGTACTTCAGCGCAGAGTAATAGCTAACAAATTTAATCAATATTTTGCATCCATTGCATCCAAACTGAACAATGAGACTTCTGAAGTGCTTGAAAATTCCTCCACTGATTTTACACAATTTTTGCCCCCACCTATGCCCAACTCAATATTCCTTAGTGACTGCTCAGAAGATGAAGTAAAACAGATTATAAGTCAGCTTGAAAATGGCAAGGCCAGTGACTTTCCCATACGTGTTATTAAGAAACTCTCTCATATCTTAACCCCTGTTTTAGCATCACACTTCAACAATGTACTTGCTGAAGGTATATTCCCATCCATACTTAAAACTGGAAAAATCACACCAATTTTCAAGAAAGATGATGAGCAACTTTTAGAAAACTACAGGCCAATTTCTACTCTACCAATATTTGGAAAAATATTCGAGAAAATGATATACTCAAGGCTCTATGACTTTTTTACTTCTAATGGTATACTAACCCGGAACCAATTTGGGTTCAGGCAGGGACACTCAACATCACATGCACTTAACTATTCAGTTGATTATATCCAAAAAGCACTGAAAGAAGGAAATCATGTCCTTGGAATTTTTATTGACCTTAGCAAGGCTTTTGACACCATAGACCACAGCATACTCATAAAAAAACTCGAAAATTATGGCATACGTGGTGTTGCACTAAGGCTCATTAACAGCTATCTAACTGATAGGAAGCAATATGTTGATGTTCTAGGTGAAACCTCTGAGGAGCTCCAAGTTATGTTTGGGGTTCCGCAGGGCAGCTGCCTGGGCCCACTTTTGTTCCTGGTGTACATTAATGATCTCCCTAACATAAATAATGAATCCAAATTTGTTCTATTTGCCGATGATACAAACATATTCATTACTGCGCCAAGTCAAATACTTGTTTACGATAGGGCTAACAAAATTCTTGAACAGGTGAGCCTTTATATGCTTGTAAACAAACTCCACATCAACATGTCGAAATGCTGCTTCATTGACTTCAAATCTCCAAAATCCAATAACACAGCTGAAAACCTTATATTAAAAATTGATAACACTAAAATTAAACAAGTCAATGAGGCCAAATTTCTTGGAGTGACTATTGATGAGAACCTCAACTGGAACACTCACCTTAAAAATCTGACAAAAAAACTTGCCTGTAGTGCAGGTATCATTAACTTGATTAAAGACAACATTCCGGATGAGCTGTTTAAAAACCTTTACTACACACTATTTGAGAGTCATCTCGCATATGGTATAACTGTCTGGGGAGGAGTATCCAACAACAAAATTGAGCCTTTATTCAAACTCCAGAAAAAATGTATAAGAATTTTATTTGGAGATAAGGAAGCCTACCTCAACAAATTTAAAACATGTGCTAGAGCAAGAGAATTCGAAAAACAAATCCTAGGTAGTGATTTTTACAGGAGAGAGAACACTAAACCACTCTTTAATAAAAATAGCATAATGAATATAAGAAATTTATATATTTATCACTGTGCTAATGAAATTTTTAAGATTCTAAAGTTCAGAACTCCCATATGTTTATTTGAAAATTTCAGTCTTTCAGATAGAAATGGAAGAGAGACTCGACTGTTAACTCCCACCCCATCCAAAAACTTTTTCTATGAAGGTAGCATCATCTGGAATGTTGTCCGAGAACTCCTCAAAATTTATGACTTCTCCCTTAAATTGGGGCCTATCAAACATGATATGAAAGTAAAAATTCTCGAAATACAACTGCAGGGTGACCCCAGTGAATGGCAAAACAGAACCTGGAACACCCTGCAATATTCTCGGTACTAGAAAAAGGAAAAATTCAAAAATATTGGTAGACCAAAAAGTGCCACACGAGTATAATAATATTATAATATAATACTAACTGCAGCAGTTACACTCAATGATATTTCCCATAATACAAAAAATAGTCAATTGAATCCACCCTCTTGTTACATTAAGAGAATTAGTTTTCAGGATATTTTGACACTTCTGAAGCATAGATTTACATTATGATGATTAAATAAAGATAATAAAATATTAATATATCCTCAGATTGAACAGACGTCTTGGTATAGACTTAGTATGTTGAAAGAGTTTGAAACTCCATTTTAAGAAAATTGATTTAGCTTACACTATATGAACACAATAAAATATTCTTAAAATAAAGTATACTAGAAATAAAGACTATCCTAGCTTCAAGTGCTGGTACACTCAAAGGAAGCAATAAGCCTCCAGCCCTGCGACCTTGCATTTCACCAGCATTTGAAAGCCTACCCACACTGGGTAGGAGGTCTTCTATCGGCGTAAGCTAAGTCAAACACATATCAGATTATGTTCCTTGATCACTTCATATTAGAGTGCTCTAACAATATTTAACTCCTTAACAATATATAACTCCCTATCAATATAATAATTCCCTAACACCCTGAAATCAGAACCCTATTGTTTGAATGCTCTAATGCTAGAGTTCCCCTATTACCCTGAAATCAGAATCCCTCAACTAGAACACTCTATCATTATTACTCCCATATTACCCTGAAATCAGAAATCATTTATAATTATAAGCTTTTTGTTCGTACATATTTTTAGTAATTTTAGGTGTGTTCAATGAAATGCTAAATAAAATTTTGTTTTATTATTTTTAATTGAAAAAAGAAAAAAATAACTTATCCTTCTGGGACACGAGTGTGTCCCAGAAGGATAAGTTATTTTCAATTTTGCAAAAGAAAAATAACTTATCCTTCTGGGACACGAGTGTGTCCCAGAAGGATAAGTTATTTTCAATTTTGAAAAAGAAAAATAACTTATCCTTCTGGGACACGAGTGTGTCCCAGAAGGATAAGTTATTTTTAATTTTATTTTACAATGTAGGCGTGTGTACTGTAACTGTGTATGCGCACATCTTTCCTTGGGGAAGCATGAAGCTGCACTGCGCAGGCGAGTCTGGCAGAAGTGTCATACACAGTGGCACACTTGTCAGGCGTTGCTTGACCTCCTTCATCCTTGCTTAACACGTTATTCCTGTCTGGCTCATGCGCCGGCGCGCCGCACTTCCGTAGGGAAGCGCCGCGCGCGGCATGTACACACACCTATGCGGGCTCAGGAACACAACTCTGCAATAGGGGGTCAGTTCCTTAGCCCGCATAGGTGTAGGGACCTCATCGCGCTTTCACGGAAGCGCGGCGTGCGAGCCAGACAGGGATATACGTGTTTAGCAAGAGGTCAGGATATGAGGCCATCGTGTGCCACCATCATGGCACTTCTGCCAGACTCGCCTTATGGTGTACCAGAAGGATAAGTTATTGTACCTTTTTTTAAAAATAGAAATAACTTATCCTTCTGGTACATGAGTGTGTCCTGTAAAAGGATAAGTTATTTTTCATTTTTATGAAAAAGAAATTGATTTATCCTTCTGGGACACGAGTGTGTCCCAAAGGATAAGTTATTTTTATTTTTGAAAAGAAAAATAACTTATCCTTCTAGTACACAGTGTGTCCGAGAAGGATAAGTTATTTTTTGTTTTTGAAAATAGAAAAAATAACTTACCCTTCTCAAACACGTGTGTCCGAGAAGGATAAGTTATTTTAATTTTGAAAAAGAAAAATAACTTATCCTTCTGGGACATGAGTGTGTCCCAGAAGGATAAGTTATTTTCAATTTTGCAAAAGAAAAATAACTTATCCTTCTGGGACACCAGACACGAGTCTGTCCCAGAAGGATAAGTTATTTTCAATTTTGAAAAAGAAAAATAACTTATCCTTCTGGGACACAAGTGTGTCCCAGAAGGATAAGTTATTTTTATTTTACAATGTAGGCGTGTGTACTGTAACTGTGTATGCGCACATCTTTCCTCGGGGAAGCATGAAGCTGCACTGCGCGAAGTAGAGTCTGGCAGAAGTGCCATACACGATGGCACACCCTTGTCATGTTGCTGACCTCCTGTTAAACACGTATATCCTGTTCACATACGCCCGGCCTTCCGTAGGGAGCCCACCATAGGGCTGGAACTGACCCCCTATTGCAGAGTTGTGTTCCTGAGCCCGCATAGGTGTGTGTGCATGCCCTGGGCATGAAGTGGCGGCCGGCGCATGAGCCAGACAGGAATAACGTGTTATTAAGCAAGGATGAAGGAGGTCAAGCAACGCCTGACAAGTGTGCCACTGTGTATGACACTTCTGCCAGACTGCCTGCGTGCAGCCATGCTTCCCTCAAGGAAAGATAAAAGATACAGTTACAGTACACACGCCTACATTGTAAATAATTCAGGTCATCCCTATCCTTCTGGGACACACCGTGTCCCAGAAGGATAAGTTATTTTCTTTTTCAGGCCTGAAATAATTCATTCTGGGAATACACTGTGTCCCAGAAGGATAAGTTATTTTTCTTTGCAAAATTGAAACACTTATCCTTCTGGGACACACCGTGTCCCAGAAGGATAGTTATTTTTCTTTTCAGGGCTAAAATAACTTATCCTTCTGGGACACACTTGTGTCCCAGAAGGATAAGTTATTTTTTCTATTTCAAAAATAAACAAGAATTGCGCCTGCAGCGGGCTTGATTCTTCAATTCTTGTTTGTGGGATGTACCCGTATGCAGGCGCCACTTCCTCTCCGGCGGTGCTTTGGCTGGAACCTTAGCATCATACTATAACGTGCAAGAGTATAGATATTATGCCAATGCCGCACGCGAATTACTGAGAACATGCATTGGCACGTGCCATTTCTTCTGAAATTTGCGCTGCTTCAATACCGCACCACAACTTGTTGCAATCAGTTCGTTAGATTTCTTTTCATTTTCAAGTTGAATTCGTTTCCGTTTCGCATCAGATTGTGTAACCGCTTGTTCACGCACTGTATTTTCTTGAATGTTGATGTCACTTTTCATCTGATCTTCAAAACTAATTTTCATGCTTTCTGTTTCAATGCTGTCTCTCGTTCGAAAAGAATCATTCGTCTTTCACAAATCACATCGACCCACAGTATTTTTTGAACTTTAGTCGAATTCGGTATACAGTCGAATAGTGATACAGATTGGTACTAAAACTAATTGAGAACCGAAGCTTATCATCTTATCCTCAATCCATAGCCCAACTCACTCCTAAGATTTTTAAGTCTCGAAATTCTTCAACAGCCCTTCAATTTAAAATTTATCATAATTTTAGAGAATTTTCCACGGATGGACCCAAGTCAGACTTTAGTTTGACAACCGACTGCCAATGATTATGAAATTAAGGATTTTGAAGATTTGTGATGAGAGGGACGGACGGAAGGACGGACGACGGACGGACGGAGGGAGGACATTTTCGACTGATATTATAAAGGAGCAATCCGGGCACTTTCCAGAAATTACAGTAGTTGTATTGCAAATCTGGACCTGCTATGCACATATCCTATTTCTCACCTTCCCAACCCACGATCTCTGCCAACCCTCTCATTTGCCTTTTTGTATTCACAAAAAGGCCAATGGGGAGGGAAAAAATAACTTATCCTTCTGGGACACACTCGTGTACCAGAAGGATAAGTTATTTTTCTTTTTCAAAACAAAAATAACTTATCCTTTTTTTTGGGACACACGTGTACCAGAAGGATAAGTTATTTTTTCTTTTCAAAATGAAAATAACTTATCCTTTTGGGACACACTCGTGTACCAGAAGGATAAGTTATTCTGGCTTTTTAAAAAAAGGTACAATAACTTATCCTTCTGAGTACAGAAGACTGTCCCAGAAGGATAAGTTATTTTTCTTTTTCAAAATTGAAAATAACTTATCCTTCTGGGACAGACTCGTGTCTGGTGTCCCAGAAGGATAAGTTATTTTCTTTGCAAAATTGAAAATAACTTATCCTTCTGGGACACTGGGTATTTGGAGGGACAAGTTATTTTTCTTTTCAAAATTAAAAATAACTTATCCTTCTGGGACACACTCGTGTCCCCAGAAGGATAAGTTATTTTTTTCTATTTCAAAAATAAAATAACTTATCCTTCTGGGACACACTCGTGTACCAGAAGGATAAGTTATTTTTCTTTCAAAAATAAAAATAACTTATCCTTTTGGGACACACTCGTGTGCCAGAAGGATAAGTTATTTTCTTTTCAAAAATGAAAATAACTTATCCTTTTGGGACACACTCGTGTACCAGAAGGATAAGTTATTTCTATTTTTAAAAAAAGGTACAATAACTTATCCTTCTGGTACACCGTACTAGGGGGAGGGGGAGTTTTTTTAAATGATTACGTTTGATTACGGTATGTCTCCCATATAAACGGCTCTGAGTGACGTCACAGATCTAAACGTCAATTTTTCTGTATCCTAAACCCAACCATTGCTCTAACCAAAACCCTAACCTGAAACCTTATCCTAAACCTAACAAATCCTGACCCTAACCAGAACCCTAACCTTACTGCTTAAAGGGCTAGATGCGCTTAACTATATTTTTCTGAGTGACGTCATTGTCATAGATAATGAAGGCTCCCGTTTATATGGGAGACTGACCTTGATTACAGGGAGGGGGAGGGGGTTTGGTGGTTGATTACGTAATCAAAATTTACAATTTTTGACACAATTTTTGACATTTTTTGCCACAAATTCTCGGTATTTTGAGCAAAATCTTCAGAAAACAGGTATAGTCTAGTGACTTAGTTCAAAATTTAGAAGGTACCTGCAAATTGTGATACCCTTTAATGACCGGTTGTAGAAGTTAGTTCAGACCATATACAATCGTGTTTCGACGTGATCCAAAATTTCTGAGCTTGGGAACATGTCCAGATGACCACGCCCATTTTGAGCGTGGGAAAATTCAATAGTTCTCTTGAAAATATTTTATGACTCCAAATATCATGTTAGTGTCTAAACCCATGTTTTTGGGGCGCTGAATCGTTTGGAAGGGTTATTTGGGCTCAGAAGCCCATATGAGGCAGTAGTGACCACGCCCACTTAGACCGTGGGAATTTTTTACAGATTTTTGAAATCTGTAGTTCTTAATCATTCCATAGCATGTTGGGTGTCAAAATTTATGTTTTTTGGGGCGCTGGATCGATTGGAATGGTTATTTGGAGGTTCAGATACTCATATGAGGCAGTAGTGACCACGCCCACTTTTGACCATGGGATTTTTTACAGATTTTTGAAATCTGTAGTTTTTAATCATTTCATAGCATGTTGGGTGTCAAAAGTTATGTTATTTGGGACGCTGGATCGATTGGAATGGTTATTTGGAGGCTCAGATACTCATATGAGGCAGTAGCGACCACGCCCACTTTTTACTGTGGGAATTTTTTTACAGATTTTTGAAATCTGTAGTTTATAATCATTTCATAGCATGTTAGGTGTCAAAAGTTATGTTTTTTGGGACGCTGGATCGATTGGAATGGTTGAAGAAAAATTTATTGAAGATTTCTTATCACTAATTGAACAATTTCCAAAAAATCATACTTCAATAATCATGGGAGATTTCAACTTTGATCTCTTCAAAAGGCTGCAGTCGGCAGTTGAAAGTTTGAGGATGTTTCCTCTCTCAAGGACTCTTCCCACTGATATCCCTTGCTACACAAACTGACAGCAGTAGCTCATGTATTGACAATATCCTTACAAATGGAACCGAAAATGCTGCTTGTCAGGAATTATCGAAGATATGGGCACTCATCACTCACCAATCTTCTCAATATTTGACCTGAGCCTAGGTGCTAACGAGAAGCCACCAGTCCAAATCCAAGAATACCGCTACTCAGCCAAAAACATAGAAGCTCTTGAGAAGAATTGAATCCTGAACTTATTGATGTTTATAAAGGCCTTGACTTTGAGAGTTTCTTCCAACTTTCAAGAATGGAATAGATCAATGTTGCAAATTAACAAAGCCAAGATATTCAAAACGGAATCAATTAACAACCCATGGATAACTGATGGCATTATTGATGCCATTGAACATAAAAAAATGATCTATATACTAACATCGTCCGAAACAAAAAGTTAACAAAAATGATACTGAGACCAAAACTCTATGAAAAATTTAGCAAATACGCTACTATCTCAAGAAAATAATAAAAGAACAGAAATCAAATTACCACAAAAGCAAAATTTCTCAATGTTCCCAGACATCAAGAAAACATGGGAGATCATAAATCAACTCAGGGTGAGTAAGGACCATAAAGCCTTGTTTTTTAGTGGACGGTGTTCTTGTACTAAACGCGAGTAATAGCTAACAAATTTAATCAATATTTTGCATCCATTGCATCCAAACTGAACAATGAGACTTCTGAAGTGCTTGAAAATTCCTCCACTGATTTTACACAATTTTTGCCCCCACCTATGCCCAACTCAATATTCCTTAGTGACTGCTCAGAAGATGAAGTAAAACAGATTATAAGTCGCTTGAAATGGCAAGTGACTTTCCCATACGTGTTATTAAACTCTCATATCTTAACCCCTGTTTTAGCATCACACTTCAACAATGTACTTGCTGAAGGTATATTCCCATCCATACTAAAACTGGAAAAAAATCACAATTTTCAAGAAAGATGATGAGCAACTTTAGAAAACTACAGGCCAATTTCTACTCTACCAATATTTGGAAAATATTCGAAATGATATACTCAAGGCTCTATGACTTTTTTACTTCTAATGGTATACTAACCTGAACCAATTTGGGGTTCAGGTAGGGACCTCAACATCACATGTACTTAATTATTCAGTTGATTATATCCAAAAAAGCACTGAAAGAAGGAAATCATGTCCTTGGAATTTTATTGACCTTAGCAAGGCTTTTGACACCATAGACCACAGCATACTCATAAAAACTCGAAAGAAATTATGGCATACGTGGTGTTTTTCAGGCTCATTAACAGCTATCTAACTGATAGAAGCAATATGTTGATGTTCTAGGTGAAACCTCTGAGGAGCTCCAAAGTTATGTTTGGGGTTTTTGGGGCAGCTGCCTGGGCCCACTTTTGTTCCTGGTGTACATTAATGATCTCCCTAACATAAATGATGAATCTGATATAAGCTTAGTCTTATACTTTTAGTATTCAGAGTGTAATTTCAGAGTACTTTAATTTGAGAATAGAATTCACTCGGAACAATAAGGACAGGTTATAACCCAATATAAATAGAGTAATAATTACAACAGTACAACTTTATACTTGATACCGATGTGATATTCTGTCTTCCTCTAAGGGTAAAAGGGATATCTTTTTAGAGTGTCTCAATCGAGGGTAACTAGAAATGATCGCAAAGTCCTTTATATACAATCAACATAATTAGTCCATAACATGATAACTGTGGAAGTTTAAACTCGTTAACGCGTCGATCGTGAGACTGAAGATAAGTTGCGCAGTCACGATGTTGATAAGCAGCTCATCCTCGTATATCCTGGTCCATGTTTTACGTCGCACGCGTACTTCCAATTGACTTCCACCGAACTGACACCAAGTTTCTAGGGAGAGAACGTTAATTAAATCAAGTAAAACATAATTCGCACTTGGGCATTCTTCAGGGTCTGATAACAAGTGAACAGAGTCTAACTTCGCTTTTTAACCTTAATTTCATTCTGACGTTAGAAGCTGACCTGTTCGCACGAGGTGATATCATGATTTATGACAGAGCACGTACTGAGAATAATCATGAATTATAGAAATAGTTATGAAAACTATTTCTAAGCGAAGTACATTACAACATATCCTCCGAAAAAAGAAAATTTTTCGTAGGAAAATTTTCTACTGTTTCCACAGCTGACTTTTAAGTGGACAGCGTAATCGAGTGTACAAATGCACATTACCCCCTACAAATATGGAGTTCTGGATTTAACAGTATAATAAACCTGTGCATATTCGTCCAGATATCCTCCATACCCTAGGTTAGCCAGTACTACTACTAGATTTGCAATAGGACCACAAGCTTGACTTTAGCTATTAGCTCAGTACAAAATATGAATTAACTGAAGAAGTGAGATCATTGATTTCCAAGTTATTTGGAATAACCAATCAATCTCTTACCCTAGGAACCTGAATAGGTGTAAGCAATTATTTCAATTATCATATATGAATCTAAACAATTTCATCATTCAAACATAAATCGAATCAACTTAATTAAATAAATAAATACAATCAATACTCCCTTTTTGTAAGAAGTCTTTTTCAACTCTTCAGGACATCTTCTTCGTGAAACTCATCAGGATCTCCATGCAGTGTTCCATGTCCGTGTGATTACTGATTAATTATTTTTAATTTCAATAACAGAAATTGCCTTGAAATCGCTTCTTGATTACTGATATGAAACCAAGCACACAACCTAAACAAATCAAAAAGTAATATGATTTTTACTCATTGCTGTCAGGTTTTATCACATGAAATGTGATCTGCATTTCAGTTAAACTTCAGTCTGACGCGTTGTGCTGCCAGACCTCTTATCTCTTACGTGAAATATTTCGATATGTAATACTGACACACGAGAAAAGTGTTATAACTTCATTTGAAGCAACCATAAGACCATATCATTGACCGTATTTCAGACTCTTTTAATAATTATTAATTACTCTTATTAATACATTCTCAAACTAATAATGTTCATCAACGAATCATTATTCTAAATCTTCTGAGGACACAACTCCAAAATCCTCCATTTCCTCACTTGGGTTGCCGAAGTGATATACAGAAATTAATCTTTAGCTGAATTAGCGCTGAAAATGTCGATACGGATATAGTTCGTCTTGGCTATGCATAAAACTGTCAAAACACTTACTTGTGCACTGGTAAGTGATCTCAAGTAGTACACTGACGAACGCGACATGGCGAAAAAATTAATTCTGTATATATGTGCATTTAAGTGCACGAATATGGTCTTATTTTTCTAAACAGTCAAATTTGAGTAGGTTAACATTTAGAACACAAGGAAAACTTTCGTTATCAGCTTTATTTTCCTCCTGAGTCTATCTTTCAACCCTTTCTTGGGCGATTCAGTTCCATACCGTTGGACTGACTTCAGCTTTGATTTTGGCCTAAGTCCAAATCTTGTTCTCGATCTGCTGTCCACCTCATCAACTCCTGTTGATCTAGAAACCTCTGTAGATGGTCTACTTATAGGTACTCCTCTACTTAAGAGCATGCCTATCTATTTCAGGCAATCCTATAGACCGTGTTGTGGATGCTTCTTGATCTCTGCTACTACTAGCTTGTGCTCCTGATGGCACATTATCAAGAGAGCTACTTGCATCCCTGGCTGCTTGTGGCTGAGGACTCACTACCGGGCCAGGTGGAGATGTTATATCTCTTCTCACTGGCGTAGTCTCAGGCGTCTGAAAACCACTAGAACTTGACGTACTACTCGATCTCGTAGTCGACACAGGATCTGGTGTTCTAGGTGTCGATGAAATAGTGATAGTTCTATCTCGGGGAGAAGGCGAAACACTTCTACTCCCAGTAGGAGACCTAAGATCAGTGGATATTACTGGTTCTGATGTAGTCCTAGGTGACCTCAGATTCGGAAAAGAGATAATTATTTCGTCGTCTGAACTATCATCACTGTCCTTACGTTGATGAGTCTTAGATTTGTTCTTATCCTTGACTTCCTTAGGACCTTCATCCGCAGTTTCATATTCACTATCAGATTGCAACGGTTTTCGAGGCAACTGGGAATACTTATTTGTTTTATACAACTTCATTTTCGAAACATTAACGATCTTTTCTGTTCCGTTCACATTAACAACATAGTTATGGTCGCTAATCTTTTCAATGACTTCAAATGGTCCTAGCCATTTTTCTGAATACTTATGACTGGGTGTATTGCATAGTAAGAAGCAAAATTGACCCTTTTCGAAGCTGATTTCCTTCAAGTGCTTATTATACTGCCTGCACTGATACTCTGCAGCACGTTTAGTATGTTCCAGTGCTTTTCGTGTGATATCACGCACTTGCTTATAGAGTTCATAAGCATGAGTTTGTACTGGAATAGTATTGTCACTAGCTTGTAGTTCTTCAAGCCTAGTGTCGTTACTAACAAACAAGTCTCTTGCCATGGACAGTTCTTGCCCAAAAACAAGGAAATTTGCACTATATCCTGTTCTGGATGATTTCATGCAATTAAGAGCAAAGACTATGTATTTGACATATAAATCATAGTTCTGATACTGTTTTTCTGTTAAACATGCCCTAAAACACATGTTCAATCGCCTGTTTTGGCTTTCCACTTTTCCCTGAGTTTGGGAATGGAAACTCGTACCTGGTTTATCTTCGATATTGAATAACCTAAGCACTGTTTGGAAAAACTTACTGGTGAAATTCTTCGCCAGATCATGATGTATGGCTGACGGAACACCAAACTTGAGAACCCAACCAAAATGACTATAAAATATGGGCTTCATGGGCATTTTTCCATGTGATTGAGCTTGCTTCGTTTTGCAGCAAGTCAGACACGCCTCAATCCAAAGTTTAAATTCTTTTTTCATGTTATAGAAATAGAATTTTTTCTGACACTGGGTAATTGAGTTGTCAACTCCCGAGTGACAATTAGCTAACGTGTTATGGTAGCTATACAGAGTCCTCTCTATCAATGAATACGGAATAACTATAACATTGATAGTTTTCGAGACATTGTTATTGTCTCGCCGTTTCATGTACAGAATGCCATTTTTCACTGATAAGAAGCTGAAATTCTTCCAATAGTGATACAGTTCTTTATGGCAATTTCTAGAATTCAGCCGTTCTGGCCGTTTTCCATTTTTAACCCAATTCATAACCTCGAGAAGTATTTTATCATTCTGATACTCAGATTTGATATTATCTAACGTAACAGGTTCTCTCATAGAATCAGCAGTTGCACCTGCGTTTTGCAGTAACACACGCTTTAAACTTCTAGTATCAAATTTCGGACTGATTTCGTCATCAACTTCAGACATTTCATTTTCTGAAGAAATATCACTGTTATCGGACATTTCATCAATTAACTTAGGAACCTGATTTAGATCCGATCTTTTCTCATTGAATCTCACAGATTTGTGGTTAATGAGTTCACCGTTAGTGGTCTGAGTCTGAGCAGTTTTGGTCTTCGTTTTGAAGGGACCATACCTGCTGAGGTAATCAGCGATCTTGATTTCCTCTGATTCACCTGACACATGTTTAATGGTGAAATTGTACCCTGCTAGTTCCGAGACTCTTCTTTGCATGTAACTGCCTTCTTTGTTAAAAATAGTTTCTAGATTCAGCAGAGCTCGACAATCTGTTAAGATTGTGAACTTTCGACCATGCAAAAACATACGCCAATGTTTTAATGCAGCAAGTAAGCCAAGAAGTTCTAGTTTCGTGGCACCTAGTTTTTGGTGATGTTTTGGCACACTTTGACTGAAATATGATATTATTCGTCGCTGCTTTCCATCAAATTGAGTTAGCACAGCGCCATGACCAAGGCGACTGCTATCACAAACTACTTCTAATGATTCGAATTTATCATCGTAGTCTATGAAACCCAAAATTGGAGCTGTAGTTAATGCATTTTTCAATGCATCAAATCCTGATTGGCACGATTTGTCCCAATTAAATTTCACATCTTTCCTCAGCAAGTTATAGAGAGGCGATGCTTTCTCAGCAAATTTAGGTATGAAATTCCGATGAAAATTCACCATACCTAGAAATTTTTGAATTTGCTTGACGTTTGTAGGAGCAGGAAGGTCAGTTATTGCCTTCACCTTATTTTCGTCGATCTGCAAACCATCAGACGACAGCCTGTAACCACAAAATATAACAGATTTGCTAAATAATTTGGTCTTTTTGGGTCCTAGTTTTAGGTTGGCCCATTCTAAACGTTCGAATATGAACCGTAAACGTTTGATATGTTCACGTTCACTGTTACTACTGAGCAAGATATCGTCAATATAACACAGCAAATTATTGAAGGGTAATTTGGAAAATAGTTGACCGATCATTCTACTAAATTCCGGTGATGAATTACACGCTCCTTGAATCATCTTAGTCCACTGATATTGTCGACCTTTATATGTGAACGCGGTAATTGGCCTACTGGTTTTTTCTAAGCCAATTTGTGTAAAACTGGACGTTAAGTCAAAACTTGACCAGTATTTACCTTCACTGATTTTGTCAAAAATATTACTTATTTTAGGCAAACTATGATGATCTCTGATAATTTGACCATTAATTGCTCGGGCATCAACAACGAATCGATATGACCCAGCCTTGTCACCAGATTTATCTTCTGAGCGATTGGGTTTTTCAACTGCAAAGACGATACTATTCCACAAACTATATTTGCAGTGCTCTATTTGGCCTGATTTTTCCAAATTTTCAATTTCCAAGTCCATGTACTTTTCAACCTTGTACGATGGTAGCCTACTTGGAATCCATCGAGGACGGTAATCTCGTTTTAGATTTAACCTGGCCTCATAGAAGGATGCAGTTCCTAAGTCAAATCTATCCCGTGAGAAACAGTGACTAAATTCCGAAACTAGTGATTTTAGCTCGTCTTTAGTTTCACTGGAAATCTCAATCTCATCAATTCGCAGTTGTTGAATCAATTCATTGGGATCCTTCCACTTGCCTTCGGCTTTAGTAACTTCAACTGGTTTCGCTGAAGGTAGCCTTGGGAGATCTATGGACGCATCGTAGAAATCAGATGAGCCTTTCAAACGATGTACCTTTTCAACATTTTCAAGCTTTTCGTAAGGATCTATGAAAGCTATCAGTTGATTTTTATAGACTGTGACCTCATAAGGTTGCGGATTTATGCATTGCACTGGGACAATATTCAGATATGAATATGATAGTGATCCAGTCACAAACAGACCTGAGTCTTCGGCCAGCTTATGATACGGTTCCACAACACCCTCATAGTTTTTTGAGGCATTACATATGGGCAATTTACCACTGAGATATACAGCAGTATTTGCTGGTACTGTAACTGTTTTGTTACATCTCAATTTCATCCTTTTAGTAATACTGATAGGCTTATTCATAAATGGAACAGTGTTATTCTTTGGCATAGTAACCTTTCGTTCTGAAGTGTTAATGACCATATTTAACTTATTGATAACATCCATACCAATTAAAAACTCGCATTCAATATTATCACTGACGACAAAAGTGTGATTTATTTTTGCCGTTCCCAGTTTTAGAGGCAATGTTATTTGACCTCTCATGGGAATTACCTTATTTCCTAGACCGGTGATCAGAAAATTGGTAGGTTTAATGTTTCCATTTAGATTTAAAATGTCCACCAGACGTACTGATACAAGCGATACAGATGCACCAGTGTCTAATAACATATTTGCTGGTTGCGATAAGCAATACCCATTCAATATGACTTGATTATTCAATGAATCCTTGGTCGGTTGCAAACTGGCATAAACGTTTTGTTTATTTTTCTGAGGCTTGCAACCTCTAGTTAGTTTAAATGCTGTGGCCCTTGATATTGGACTTGGGCATTATTCCAAGAATTATGTCCTGTGTTTGGACGATTAGTGTTATGCCAACAATTTCGACTGATATGTCCAATTTTGTTGCATGTCCAGCATCGAACTACTCTTCTCTGTTGTTGAGAAGGTTTCCTATCATTTGATTTAAATGAATTGTGTGCCTCCCTATAGTTATTATGGGAATTGTGGCGGTTAGCAGGTGATCTAGATCTTGATCTGTCTCTCCTGTCATAGGAGTTAGAGGATGATCTGTGTCTCCTTGAGATATCAGGAGTTTTAGAATCAGCCTTAGAATCAACCGATATACTTGATTCCTTGAGAATTGATTTGGTTTCAGTGGCATCGTTTTCTGCACTGAATCTCTTCTCAACAGTTTCTAACTGTTTTGCATATTCAACTGCGTCATTAAAGTTGCTTAGTGACGTAGCCTCATTCAATTTTCTTCGGATTGTTACGTTATGTACACCACGAAGAAAAGTCATAAAACAGTCCTGTTCTGATATGACAGGATCAGTATATGCAATATTAGCTTTCTCACTCAATTTATAGGCGTATTCAGCGATTGTTTCATCGCTATTCTGCCTGCAGTCCCTAACTTCGTTGATTAGTTGGACTATTTGAGTGCCATAGATTTTGGCTTTGTATACAGGGCAGAAACTGTTGGCGTCTGCCTTCTGTACATCTGACAAAACTACTGATTTCAGTTTTGCGTACGTTTCATCGTCCACGTTTTGTAGAAAATAAATGTACAGATTAGGATCATTCTTATTAGATATTAAGACATGTTCCTGAAATTTCTCACAATAACGAGCAAAATTTTCACCTTTCTGATATTTAGGGAATTTCGCCGGATAAGAAATTTTCAAATTTTTCAACTCAGCAGCTAGACTCTGATCTTGATTCGCTCTACTGCTACCTGGTTCAATTAGCTCATCTAGCTCTTGTTTTATAGCTAGTCCAGAACTACCAGCTGTTTCAAGGTATGATTTTACCTTGTCTAGAATCTCTTGCCTGGCGTTATCGGTCATTATGTGTAGTTCAGATATTGAAACAACCTACGACAGTACAGTATGATTCACAGGTTTTTAGTACTCAGGCTCCACTTGATATAAGCTTAGTCTTATACTTTTAGTATTTCAGAGTGTAATTTCAGAGTACTTTAATTTGAGAATAGAATTCACTCGGAACAATAAGGACAGGTTATAACCCAATATAAATAGAGTAATAATTACAGTACAACTTTACACTTGATACCGATGTGATATTCTGTCTTCCTCTAAGGGTAAAAGGGATATCTTTTAGAGTGTCTCAATCGAGGGTAACTAGAAATGATCGCAAAGTCCTTTATATACAATCAACATAATTAGTCCATAACATGATAACTGTGGAAGTTTAAACTCGTTAACGCGTCGATCGTGAGACTGAAGATAAGTTGCGCAGTCACGATGTTGATAAGCAGCTCATCCTCGTCTATCCTGGTCCATGTTTCACGTCGCACGCATTAACACTTCCAATTGACTTCCACCGAACTGACACCAAGTTTCTAGGGAGAGAGAACGTTAATTAAATCAAGTAAAACACATAATTCGCACTGAGCATTCTTCAGGTGGTCTGATAACAAGTGAACGAGTCTAACTTCGCTTTTAACCTTAATTTCATTCTGACGTTAGAAGCTGACCTGTTCACGAGGTGATATCATGATTTATGACAGAGCACGTACTTGAGGAAGATTTCGTCAATAAGGTACCATTGCAGTTACAAGGTTCTTCAACCAACTCACTCCTTTATAAAATAACTCGCGAGAGTGAAGTTTCTCAGTTTGGTGTAGTGGCATCGTATGCAGTACTCACAGCAGCTAGCTTAAGATCTTAAGGTCTACGGGTGTTCGGGTTCAATGCTTTGATGATCCTAGCCTTGAAAATTCTGATTCTTTTTCAAAGCTTGGTTTATTGATTTCTCATTTCAACCATCCTTTTGATGATAAGACGTGGTCCGTGGATAAATAGGGAAGTATATCTATTGACTGCCACAGAATTCTTCATATCATTTTTTATTGGATTTCAATTTATTAACATAACTGTTCAGATTGTAGTATATGGCCTATAGGCAATTGATAATGAGCAATTTGAGTGCGATCAATGATGGCATTGAATTATTCAATAGAGAAAATGACCTGCCCAGCCAATTAAGTAACGAAAAAGTCACATTATTTGCATTGACAGGGCCCCATGGATGTCACATCCACTTACACAAAAAAATCATGTCCCATGTATGATTTCTGACTTCTGAAATGTTCATTATTAAAGCTTTCAAAATTACGAAGTTATTGAGAAAAAAAAAAAAAACTTTTTGAAGTACCCACGCGTCCTCCGGTTTAGCGAATGTGTCCAATTACATTAATTTTTTGGCGAACAAAAGAGCATTTGCCATGTTGTAAACTCAAAGTCAAAGAGACATAAGATGATCGAATCACTGCAACTTCGTACTGTGTTTTCTAGATTGAAATATAAAGGAGTGCAGTTCCTCCTAGTTTATTAAGTTATGTTAAATGATAAAAATTCAAACTCGCAGCATCTGACCATGCGAAATTTTGGGACAATTTCTACACCTGTTTTTGAATTCAATGAAACACGGCCTATCTGGCATAATAAGATTTTGCTCACATGATGAAGCCATGATTTCAACTATATAAAGCGCACTACGCTACAGAGACGATATCACACTTCACTAACGTACCCAAGGTTTGCTGCATTATGGTGCACTACTGCTCAGCAATTTTAGTGTTGGTAGTTCAACTCCCAGCCCCCCAGATCTGCAATATTTTATGAAGGTGGGATTGAAAGTTTTGAAAATGGCTTCGCGAAGAGGGGGAATGTTCAATTAGTACTAGTACAATTTTCAATTTTTTCTTGTTCCAAATAGAAGAGAACACCAGCTTTTATCCCTTTTTCAACAGCATGAAAATATCAACTTTCAAATTTTGAAGATCTCTATTGCATTTTTGACAAATTTTGAATGGCCTTAAAATCTAAACTTATTTTTTATTTCACTTAAAACTAAACCCTTAGTCATTATCATTGACAACGGATGACCATATGGGAATGACCAAATCGGCTCGATTAATCTCAATAAAAATACAAAATTGCAGAGAAAAAATTAACATAATTCTTCCTTGGGAGAAAGCAAACTGTGATTATACTTCAAGGGCATATCCGAGATCGAACCTACAGTTGCATTTACGACGGAGGTCTTACCTTATAGTTTATACTTTTTGATTTGAGAAAAAATATTGGATGACCGAATTTCATCTTGGGGATGAACATCTTAATACCTTCATACGATATTTGCATTGTATTGGAACTAAATTTAAAAGTTTAGTTTAATGGGCTTGTTTCAAACGTAAACTTATACTTTGACCTGGTTTGTGTATAGAGGTGGCGCAAAGCGCCGCCAAGTGATCGACGGTAAAACCAAACAGCTAGAAATTTCTAAGGAACTGCAAAAAATATTATCTGCTGTCTACACTTTTGTTTGTGCTCTTCCGTAGAACCTTCGAGCTTGTCAGGGATTACGGTAACGAAATGTTAGGAGTTGTTTGATCATTACGAATTAAAGGAAGATAAACAGTGTTTTTTCATTCGCCCACCATCCAATTGCGAAGTGATACAATAACTTGAGTTTTTCACTTAAACTATAACAATCATTTTTATAGTTTTAGGGGGAAACTCAAGTGTTTATATGACTTGCCGACCTGGCAATTGGATAGTGGGCGAATGAAAAACACACTGTTTACTTTCCCTTATTCTATCTGATCAAACTCCTGCCATTTCTATACAATTACCCTTATTCCTGACAAGCTCGAAGGTTCTGCGGGAGAGCACAAACAAAGGTTCAGATAATATTTTTTGCAGTCACAAAGAAATGTTTTACAGATCTCATTGATACAATGTGATCTGTCTCGGCACAATATATCATTATATAAGACTCTCGCTGTATCATTTCGCCGACATGTCATTCACTGCTTCATCCCACTATCTTTTGCGCCAGTTTCTTTCATAGATATTCAACAGGGGATGCTTTGAATCTTTATTAGTTTATAAGCTTACATTTCATTGCGAATTCTATTTAAATTCCCATATTTTAACATCCAAGTATTTGAGTAGTGATGATTTGGCTGCTATTATTGTCGATGGCAACTCTGGCTTTGGTGGAGTCCAAAAGTTCCATTGATGACATCCCTCTGCTTTTCAAGAACACCATTGAGAAGTGGAATGTTGAGATAAGAGATAAGAGGGATTACTCTGAGAGGTATAACCGACTGGTGGCCATGAAGAGAGATCTGGATAGCAGCACTGAGGGACCCATGCTGGACCATCTCAACAGGTTCGCTGTTAACAACGATGAGGAACATGAAGATCTCCTGAAGAGGTCTGCACGTGCAGCATCCCGCTGGGAAGTGTTGGTGGCAGCCGGTGAGAGGAGGATTACGAAGAGGGCCGCTACTCTCCCCACAGAATTCGAATACTGGGAGAAAGTGTTGGGTCTTCCAGAGCCCGTGAAGGACCAGTTGAGCTGTGGCTCTTGCTGGGCATTCCCCAACACTGTTGCAATGGAAGCACTATACAAGGAGCTGACGGGGCAAGTGGTAGAGCTTTCACAACAGTTCTTTGTCGACTGTACCTTTGATTATGATGGCTGCGGTGGGGGGATCGCCAATTCAGGCCTCGAGTTCGTCAGAGACCACAACAACTACGTTATGCTGGAATCTGACTACCCATATCAAGGAGTCTATAGCGGATCTTGCCCTTTCAATGAGGACGACTGGACAGCTGAGAACAGCGCCCTGAAAGCTGCATGGCTCACCAACGACAATAGATTAGGAAACTCACAAACAGAAATGCTGGAAGCTCTTCTGGATTCGCCAGTATCTTTCCTTTCGTATGTTTCCCAACTCTATACGAGCTACTATGGAAACGGTCTGTTTGAAGATACTAAATGTGCAACTGAAGCTCTTTCACACATCCAATTGCTGGTGGGGTATACTGAAACTTATCTCAGGGCTCGAGGTAGTTACGGTGAATCTTGGGGAGACAAAGGCTACATCAACTACAAGCGTTCTGCAACGGCCACCCTCTCGTCTTGCAATTTCTATAAAAATGCTTACTCTGCTAGAATGATCCTAGCAAGGGATATTGAGTATACCTTCTGCAACGACGCCAAAACTGCAACATGGCAGGATTGCAGGGATTCCTGTCTCAGCATGAATACGGATGGTGAGAGTGGTTGGGATCTAGCAGTCATACCTACCAAGATGCACAACGAGCAGATACAGACGATGGCTAATGAGAGATGGTCTGGTGTCAAGAACAATGATAGGTTCAACTACCTGTGGATGGGACTGTACAACCCGGAGGAAACTCAGGACTACCCGGACCTGCTTTGGATCGGAGATAATCAGCCCTATAACGTCTTGGACTGGTTCAACATGGAAAAGTATAATTACCCAGCCAACAAGTGGGGACTCATCAACAAAAACGATGGAGAGTGGACGTTCGTGAGTTCAAAAACAGACAAATACAGGGGCTTCTGTGGCCGGATCACCTCGTGCTACGACATCAGCTCGGTCATCGCCAACGGCTCGGTGTCGTTTAGTGACGAGAGCTTCTCTCTGGGCAGCACAGCCCAGGTGACCTGTGATGACGGCTACACTCTCTCTGGAGACAGCGAGGTCACCTGTGTCGGGGGAATGTGGGGCGGAGACGACCTTCTGCCGGAGTGTCTCTGACTCTTTGAAGAGCACTGACGTTCTACCAGAGGCCTCTAACTTGCAGAGTGCCTGCTCTTAGACGGAACGAAGAAATCATGTTATTTTACTGATTATTATTATATTGAAAATTCTGTGAAAATTAGCATTTCACTTCTTGAACCTTTCAACTTCTAATCAAATATTGCTCGAATAAGATTAATCCCCCATTTATCTTTTTCGATATCCACTATTAGGGGTTAATGGAGGTTTAATTTTTAGGGTACTTCACCAAAAAAGATCAAAATTTCAAACAAAAATGGCTCATTTGTTTTGTGGTATAATTGTGTAATTCCTGAAATCCTGCGATCCTTTCTCATTTTTGCCCGCTTAAGAAGGGAAAGAAAGTAACTTATATCAAGCAAAAAGTTGTCCAAGACATTCCTTGGGGAACCCTGATAGCCAGAGGAAGAGGGAAATAAAGGCCGATTTTTGTTTAATTTTTAATTCCAAATTCAATAAATTCAATAAATAGGTTAAACTTGAATTCTTTTAAATGTCAGTACCTCACGTATTTCCGACCAAATGAACCTACTCACGATTATGGAATGACTGACAATAAATTAATGGGATTCCCTCAGGAACTTGTTGGGATATCGCAGATGCAGTTGATCACGGTCACGTGACGTTTAGCAGGGAGGAGCTGACAGAGGGAACCCAGGCAGTGGTGAAGTGTGCGAAGGGCTATGTGCGGAGTGGGTACAAGAGTGTAACGTGTGAGGGGGGCCAGTGGACGCCCAAGCTACCATCGTGTATACCACAGAATAAAGATGAAGGTGATACTATTATCGGCTAATGAGCCTGATGTTCATTGTACCCTTTAGGGATCGTTTACATATCTAAACTTAATCAATTTTTGGCAATTTGTAACCCCCTCCCTCCTCTCGTAATCAAAGCCCAACCACTCCCCTCTTAAGGAGAATAATACGTAATCATTGCTACCCCTCCTCATTGAGTAGTCAATAAAAAATATACAGGGTATCCACTTGAATATTTATGGTTTCAACTTTTTAGGAAAATATTGAGGAAAGTTTTGATAAGGTGTTCATGTTGCTTCCAAATCCGTTTTCTGAAAATTTTGCCAAAAAATACGAAGAATATGTCGAAAGTTGGAATTACTTTGATTGCTTTATCAACCAAGGAAACACCCTCCCCGTAATCAAAAGCTATTCATTGGAGACACCCCACCGGCCCCATGAATGATTACGCATTATGTGAACGTAAAAAGAATGTCACGTCCAGAAAATAATTACAAAAACGCATATCTGAAAATATGAACCGAAAACACGGTTTACTGTGTACAACACAGATCAGTTTCGGATCGAAACTGATAGTTTCGGTCCGAAACTGACTTCATTTTGCAATATCACTTTGCAATATCTTTGAAAATATTTCTAATTTTCAAAGAAGCTGTCTTTATTAAGACAGCTTCTTTGAAAATTTTGACCATGGCATAATATGCCATGGTCAAAATTTGCGTGCAGCACTTTCGGTCCGAAACTGAGCTATGTTGTACACAGTTAACAATACTCACCCCTAGTGGTTTGTCCGGGAGGGAGTTATCACACGGGAAAGAAGTGCAAGGAGTGTCCAGTGAACCATTGGATGCCACCAGGGGATACATACAACTCTGGGAGTGAAGGTTATTAGTCTATACCCTAATCTGACGGCACAAAGTGATTCTGTTGGGAGAATAACACGAGGCAAAGCCGAGTGCCAATTAATGTGCTTATCAGCCGAGTGTTGATTAGTACACTGATCAGCCGAGTGTTGAGCAGTACACTAATTGGCACGATGAGTCAGCCGAGTGCAATTAGTACAACACTTCCGTGGCGTTAGATAATCGCATTGTAACACAACCAGGCATACAATATGCGCTGTATTTGGGAAAATAAATGTTGATTCGAAATGGAAATGGTAACTATCATGTAATCTATGTAACCAATGTCCAACGAACAGTTTTAAACATATTGAATAGAATGTAATCATCATAGATTTTTACACTTTTACAGGGTGCAACAAATGTCCAGAGGGTTTGGTGTCTAAAGCAGGCTCCAATGAAGCGAGTGATTGCCATCGGAAATCATCGTTCAAATGCAAAGCAGTGAAAAATACTGACGTGGGAAAGTCAAGGTTTATTTGTAGATGTACTCGAGATGAATGCAAATAAACTTGATAATCAAGATAAACGTTAGAACTTTAGACACTTGAGATTAGCTATGCCCTGGATAGTTCTACAATTTACGTTCATGTTTGAACTGCTTTCAACCGCCAATAATAGTAATCCGTTGATTGATTCTGCAATTTGAATTACTTTGAAGTTGAGTAATTCGGTCACGATGTGTTATCAATTTAGACGGAAATCAAACTTAAATGTTGTTTGTACGAGTCAATGAAAAGTTACAAGTATAGTTTCATCAAGATGAATTGTTTAAATGAATACAGTGTACATCATCATTGAATATATCATATGAAATTTAAAATTTAAACGATATAGTCATTGATTATCACTGAAATAAAATAAACTTGGAATAATAAACCGGGCGAGTAAAGCATTTAAAAAGTTGGCAGTCGGCAGACAGTGTTTCAATGCAGAAAAACCAGTCTCATATCCAATCATGGATAAACATCGAACACCCGATACAGTTCTAGAACTTTTGATAAAAATATGGGAAATACCAAAATACACTGCAGAGATTAAAAAGGTAAAACGAAAAACCAGTGCGCGGCGCGATCGGCCGGCCGCGCGCCATAAATAAAAGAAGAGCGGTGAAAAGTTGAATCACGTCAATGTCTTAGCGCCTTACAAACATGTGTAAAAAACTGTGGACCGATTTGTCCCATTTGATCTTGGATGATTTCATTACGACAAGATTTAGCTATGGGGCGTCTCCGTTCACGATATTGAACATCAGCGGCATATTGGTATTGTAATCAAAACATTCCATTGAATAATCATCTGAAATAACGTCCAAGAAAGCCAAAAACCGGAAACTTACGTCCAGTTGCCTTGATAAATTTGACTTGACGAGTTCGATGATAAAATCTGGAGAGTTATCGCTCAGTATAAAACTGGTCAACGCAACTCCGAGGGGTTTCCCAATAACAAGATTCCCTGAAGAATCAAAAACTTGGAACGAATCCTCAATTACATCGAGTAAACCGAACGGTTTGGAGTATGATATCAAGTTGTCGGTACTATTGGCGTACAACAGATGCACTCCACAGGTGAATCCATCAATCGGTATGGTACCAAATACTGCGTTACCTTTACCCAG
Organism: Beroe forskalii; assembly: GCA_011033025.1. Lineage (NCBI taxonomy): Eukaryota > Metazoa > Ctenophora > Nuda > Beroida > Beroidae > Beroe > Beroe forskalii. Next base: position 1,793,573 of record WFMF01000003.1, on the reverse strand, counting down.
AAAACAGCCCAAACTGCCACTTCTCAAGTCCTCCAACACTGCCACATCGAAATTGAGAAGTTGGTGAGATAAAACAGGGGTTGGTATTATAGACATATCGTCACTCGATTCTTTGACCGGTGATAAGTTTGGTGACTCTTGAACACCCTCCTTTTTATTGAGAGTCAGCGATCGGAGTTCCCGATGAACACCGTCTTTGAGGATGATATCGATAAGATCCAAATCATCGAGGGGGGAGGTGGTTTCTGATGTGGAAATCGCACTGTTACGCGACGGTATCTTAACGGTATCTGGTACTTTTAACGTAGAGGGGGTTACATTATCAGCTGTAGCTGGAAGAGTCGGAGTTTTGCTTTTAGCAAGTTTCACTCTCCCATCTTTCTGCAGAACATTATCAGATGGAATGGTGTCAACATGTTGTGGTGGTGGGACGGTATGATCCACCTCTATGAGCTGATTATCCTCATCACTGACTGATGATGAAGAAGATGTCTCATCATCAGTTGAGTATTCTGATGATTCTGAGGGGGTGCTGAGAAAGGGGTTTAATATCCGACATGGGGGTGTTTGGTGCTGTGTGTAGGTAGGGTAGAGGAAGGTGCTGATAAAGGAGGACGTGTTCATCCTCAGAGATAGAAGGTCAAATGGAGATAATTGGGTCACTAATCAATAATCAATATACCAGACATAATTCACCCTTTATCAATGCTATGACCAACGGACATACTTAGTCGATTGAACACTTAAGTCGTGTAAATTTGCTTATATTGAGTCATAGTTCATGTCATCACATGCTCTAAATTACTGAGGATGTCCAAAAATGATGAACATCTTATTTCATTCGCTACAAATAGTCGGATTTCTATAAAGATTCACAGTATAAAAGAGCTCCTTTCCTGGTTTTCATGAAGCATCTTCGTTTAATTTCAGGAAGTTTAATAGTTGGAACAAAGCGTAATCTTGAAAGTAATCTTGGAGCTTCAATGGCTTTTTACGAGACAATTACAAATATTGAAATCTAGCAAGCACAAATTTTCTGTTTCACTGATTTCATCTGTAATACGACGTGACCGCCCTTGACTAAACTAATTGATACCGACTTTAAAAGAAACAACACATATGGAAACTCCGAATTAATAAAAACGAGGAATTAATATCATGTATATATATATACAGTAGTTGATACAATACCAATACATGAATCTCGAGAAAAACATTTCGGAAATCACTCATATATTCGGCAAACTTCAGTCAAAAGCTAGGGATTATAAAATTTCGGTATTTTAACAGCTGGCAGCTCAACTAACATGCTCTGAGGGAGGTATCGTATTAAAGCGAGTGTTATAATTTACATGCAGTGCGATTAAAAACACGTTTAAGCCGCGTGAGACGACCGAACACACGTGGAAGTCATCGATTCATCATTATGAGCCATGACCGTGGTGTCGAGAGCTTACTTACGCCGCGTAATAGCCAGGCGTAACGCGGCGTAAAAGCGTAAACTAGGACACCAAGGTCCATCGGTAATCATTTTGCGGATTATAAAGAACTTAACGCCTACTTTGAAAACAAGCGGATCTGAATGAGATTAATACATACAATATTATTAAACATACAAAACGCATTTATACAAATACCAAGTTTTTTTTCATGAACCCCTTTACCAATTAAATTAAAGAATGATTAAGCAAACCAGTCAAGTTTTGTCCATGTAACTCCTGATTTGACGTTTAAATAAATACTGCTCAGCATATAAATATCATGTTAAAGATCAGTTATAAATAGAAGTTACGAACAAATGTCGCGTGCGATCTAAGTGTTATAAATCTTACACTATTTTACATTATGTACAGATAAAAAGTTATATAAATAATTTATAGGAGGCAAAGGAGGCGGTTAAACATGCTCAACATTTCAAATATATAACCACTTTTAACTGATGACTCTACTCACGCCCAACAATGGCGGTATGCAAGAATCAAGATGCAGTAATTTATGTGCAAGCATAATACTTAAATTATACTTAAACATAATTACTGGAAGATGTAAGACCTGCTCAACCCAATCTGTACCACACTATAACACCATGTACTAGGGTATTGATAGAATAGTCCGTCTCTTAGGGACCCTGGGTGCGTTAGCCTCCTTGGCCGTAGCTCGTGACGCCTTGAACTTGTTCTCCAACACGTAGTACAGTCCCCCTGGGTGGGTTTCCTTGTTCTTGGTGATGTCAGTCCGTTTCATCTGGAGTTTGAGGTTGTTGAGCTGCGTCACCAACTCCCCCGTACGCAGCTTGTCGTCGTCACGTTGCGCGTCCTGGTTCCAACGCCGGGACCGGCGCGAGTCCCACCTCATCTGCAAAAGGGTGTTGGGTGATTGGAACTAGGTTATGAAAGAGTAGTAGGGAGACGTGATCGACGGAAAGGTTGGAACTTGGAATCGATTACCGGGATCAATAACTCAATAAGCTTTTCAAGACGTTTAACTGCAAAATTTCCCCATTCCAGGCAATTTATCAAAGTTTAGCAATTTAAAAGTTCAGACATTTCCCCTACCTTGCTGCTGGCGTAGTCGCCTCCTCCCATCACCTTGCTCCCGTCACTACTGACACTCTCCACATAGATCTCGCTCCGTTCGTTGGAGGCTCGATCGTCCTGCTTAGCACTGGCTCGCATGATGCGGCCCCCCTTGTTACGCCGCTTGTTAGCCGTCTGCTGCCGCTTCTTGATGATCTGAGTAACCTCTTCGTCCTCTGTCTCGTCTTCTTCTACTCCTGATTATACACGGGGAATGTGAGGAATTGAGGAGTGGAGGATACATGATGGAAATTATACAACATGAGAAGTTAGTGCAGAATGTGAATTGAAATTGAGGGCTGCACAGGTAGCAAGTACATCTTAATGATTTGATCAATGCTGACGAAGAATATTATATTCAATCTGAATCATATCACTTCGCTAAAGGAGAGATAACTTACCTTCCACACTTTCTGAGTCGAGGTCAGCCTGGTTGGTAATGGATCCCAGGGAGGGATGCTTCTCCAGCTTCTCCACGGGCTGGGTCTTAGTGACACTCACCCCACACGCTAGTTCCTCGTACAGAAACATGTTGTACTCAGACGTGGGGAACGTCCGGTCAGTCTGAAAGGGATGGGTTGGTTATTTGGTCCTATCTGTCTGAAAGGGGATGGTCTAATAACGGGTGATGACTATTTATCTGGAATTATTTCAATGTATTCTTGTGGGCAAATCGAGATCATGTTAGAGCTCAGATGTGCTTATTCTGGACCTAAAAAGTCTGCTGATTCAGAATAACATCATGAGAAAATTTGAAACCCCTGTTTCCCCATGCTACTGTCATGATAAGTTTGAGAAGGTACAAAAAATCTTGCACAAATTCAAAGATTGACTACCTGACATATGATTGGAAAATTGCAGACATTCCCATCAGTTGCCATCCAGGTTTATTCATGAACTTCGTTAGCTGAGACACTAAAGAAGACCTCTACATGCATTTTTCGTTGAATATCAAGAAAATTCTTGGATTTTAGAGCTACAATCCACTTAAATTTCTGGAAAAAAGGTGTGCGTTTTTTTTGCTACACCAGGCCTTAAGAAAGTCTTAGAACAGGACCTAGGTGGTCTGAACACTCAGATTTGATGGCAGGGACCTCATTAAACATAACTCATGTCTTTAGACCACTTCCATTTATTGGTATGCAGAATTTTGGATAGAAAATTACCCAAAATCCCAGTTTTATGAAAGTGACATTATCCTAGAATTGACAATTTTAAGCACGTTTTAGGTTCCATAGGGTCACCACTGGATAAGTTAGTGATTCTACTCACTGCAGTCACTCTTGAGACCCTCCTGCTCAGATCCCATAGTAAGGCTCAAATAACACTTTTGGAGATGATTATTGTCATTGAGATTTTGTGCAAGATTTTTTCGTACCTTCTCAAACTAATCGGCCAGTAGCATGGGAAAACAGGGTTTTCAAATTTTCTCATGATGTTATTCTGAATCAGCAGACTTTTTAGGTCCAGAATAATCATATTTGAGCTCTAACATGATCTCGATTCGCCCGCAAGAATACATTGAAATAATTCCAGATAATTAGTCATCACCCGTTATACTAATATACGATGTTTCAGGATTTTAAATGAAAGCATCATACATTTACGGACTCTAAGAGACTGATAGTAAGAAATGACACCATACTTGCTCAGATCGTGAAATTACACTCGCTCACTTGCAACATAGAATATTATGGTGTTATAAAAACCTCGTGATTTTACATGAAAGTGAAATGCCACTAGACATCTTGCACCAATAGAAACCTCGTGATGATCGGTAATGATGTCCTCATGTTCCTCAAACATCTGAACGAGGGAGGTGGGAAGGTCGCTGTGCTTGTCCTTGTCAGCTTCCTCCGCATTTAGCATCACCGTGTGCTTCATCTTCTCACATCCCTAGATTAGAGAATTAAAACAGGAGTCAATCGGAGTTAATTATAAAATTTGATGCTATTCAGATCTAGATTTAATGCTGATTGTCGAATATTGAATTTCACTGAATCACACGAAATGGTGCGTATTGAAACGCACTAACCTGTGGGCAGGTGAGGGGGTCGAACCGCAGGGCTCTCTGTTTACAGCAGGGGTAAACCCCCACTGCAGCTGATATCTGATCCTCCCCGTCTTTAAACACAGGGGGAGATAATGGTTCACATTCATGACTATATGTTTAACCAGGCGCCAGGTTAGCTTGCCAGGCCAGCCAGGCCAGGCCAGGCCAGGCCCAGGCCAGGCCAGGCCAGGCCAGGCCAGGCCGTGTCAGGCCAGGCCAGGCTGGTTGGGGCCAGGCCAGGCCAGGCGCAGGTAGGCCAGGCTAGGCCTGCCAGCTTCGTAAGCCGGCCAGGCTGGGCCAGGTTGTGCCAGGCCAGGCCAGGCTTGTGCCAGCCAGGCCGCGGCCAGGCGGCATTTAGGCCAGGCCAGGCCAGGCGCGTGCCAGGCCAGGCTGAGCCAGGTCATGGCCAGGCCAGCTAGGGGCCAGGCCAGGCCAGGCCAGGCCAGGCCAGGCCAGGCCAGGCCAGCGTTAGGGCCAGGCCGAAGGAAGGCCAGGCCAGGCCAGGCGGGGCGGCCAGGCCAGCCAGACAGGCCAGGCCAGGCCAGGCTGAAGGCGGTTAGGGCCAGGCCAGGCCAGGCCAGGCCAGGCCAGGCCAGGCCAGGCGCCAGCGGCTGGGTTGGCGGCCAGGGTTGAAGCAGGTTAGGCTAGGCCAGGCTAGGCTAGGCCAGGCCAGGCCGTTTGGGCCAGGCCAGGCCAGAAAATAGGCCAGGACAGGCCAGCGCGCAGGCCAGGCCACAGTTGGCCAGGCTACAGGCCAGGCTAGGCCAGGCCAGGGCCAGGCCAGGCGAGGCCAGTGCTTTAGGCCAGGCCAGGCCAGGCCAGGCCAGGGTTGTAGGCCAGGGGCCAGGCCAGGCCAGGCGTTGGCCAGGCCAGGCCAAGGCCAGCGTTAGGCCAGGCCAGGCCGCTGGCCAGGTCAGGCCAGGCGGGGCAGGCCAGGCCAGGCCTAGGCCAGGCCAGGGCAGGCCAGGCCAGGCCAGGGCCAGGCCAGGCCAGGCCAGGCCAGGCCAGGCCAGGCCAGGCCAGGCCAGGCCAGGCCAGGCCAGGCCAGGCCAGGCCAGGCCAGGCCAGGCCAGGCCAGGCCAGGCCAGGCCAGGCCAGGCCAGGCCAGGCCAGGCCAGGCCAGGCCAGGCCAGGCCAGGCCAGGCCAGGCCAGGCCAGGCCAGGCCAGGCCAGGCCAGGCCAGGCCAGGCCAGGCCAGGCCAGGCCAGGCCAGGCCAGGCCAGGCCAGGCCAGGCCAGGCCAGGCCAGGCCAGGCCAGGCCAGGCCAGGCCAGGCCAGGCCAGGCCAGGCCAGGCCAGGCCAGGCCAGGCCAGGCCAGGCCAGGCCAGGCCAGGCCAGGCCAGGCCAGGCCAGGCCAGGCCAGGCCAGGCCAGGCCAGGCCAGGCCAGGCCAGGCCAGGCCAGGCCAGGCCAGGCCAGGCCAGGCCAGGCCAGGCCAGGCCAGGCCAGGCCAGGCCAGGCCAGGCCAGGCCAGGCCAGGCCAGGCCAGGCCAGGCCAGGCCAGGCCAGGCCAGGCCAGGCCAGGCCAGGCCAGGCCAGGCCAGGCCAGGCCAGGCCAGGCCAGGCCAGGCCAGGCCAGGCCAGGCCAGGCCAGGCCAGGCCAGGCCAGGCCAGGCCAGGCCAAATCTAACCCATAAACCTAAACCTTACCCCTGAACTTAACCCTAACCCGAACCTTACTCTAACTGTAACCCTAACCCTACCCTTACCCTAACCCAAACCTTAACACTAACTCAAACCCCAACCCTAGTACCCTAACCCTACCCCCTCCAAACAGCAATGATCCCAACTGCTATCCCTGCTAAACCCTTCAAAATGTATGTTTGTACTATGTACTGTGCAATAAATTTGGGACCCTGGAAACCTCATCTGCCCAACATAATTCGACTATTGCGGTCATTTTGAAATGATCTTCGTAAAGGAAAAAGGTCAAAGCTGAAGTTGAAACATCACCTATAAAAGTAGTCGGTGAACTAACCGTTATATAAATCAGATATAAGAATCAGTCTCAATATATAATCAATATCAATCAAATCAAATATAGTAATATATAACACTCTTGGACGTCTGTATCTCATTCAGAAGCTGAGAAATCCTATTTTAATATATGTGCCTGAGGGGAATTTGAAAAAAATCATATTTGTACCTACCTCTTTTCCCTTTCCAATGGAGACCCAATTAGACCACCTGTTGTAGGCCACCTGTTAGGGCGTTTCATAATTTCCCAACTAGAGAACTGTATATTGTTCGCGTTTGGGGTCAAAAGCTATCCTTTAGGACATACAAAATAGGCAGAAAAAAGTTTCAGACGAAAAAAATTATTTCAAGCACGTGCACATGTCACAGCCATTTTTACCTGTAAAAATCATGATTTTCGATTAAAAGTTACCCATCTCTTTTTCTGCTTGAGTGGCATATTTCGAAGCCTTCTCATCGTGTTCCTCAGCCCAGAAAATGGGGGTATAGGTTCAATATTTTTGACCCACGACCTTCAGAAGCTGAGTTATCACCGACTTTCATATGCCCAAATATGGGCATGAGCCTGTTTTTGCTTGCGTATGCCAATATAAGGGCAGATGAAAATCGGTGATAACTCAGCTTCTGAAGGTTGCAGGTCAAAAATTTTTGGTCCTATACCCCATTTTCTGGGCCGAGAACACGATGAAGGGCTAAGAAGTATGTCACTCAAGCAGAAAAAGTGATGGGTAACTTTTTACCGAAAATCATGATTTTTACAGGTAAAAATGGCTGTGCACGTGCTTGAAATTATTTTTTTCGTCTGAAACTTGTTTCTGTCAATTGTTTATGTCCTAAAGGATAGCTTTTGACCCCGAACAATATACAGTTCTCTAGTTGGGACATTATGAAACGCCCTAGCCGCCCGTGGCCCAATCCAGTATTGAGTTTGAGTTCGGTGTAGTGTAACATTAACCCTAACCCTTAAACCTAACTCCTAAACCTAACCTCTAAACCTAACCCCTTAACCTAACCTCTAAACCTAACCCATGAACCTAACCCTTACCCCTAAACCTAACCCCAATCTAACTCTAACCGTAACCCTAACCCTACCCTTACCCTAACCCAAACCTTAACCCTAACCCTAGTACCCTAACCCTAACCTAAACCTTACCCTACACCCCTCCGAACAGCAATGACCCCAACTGCGATCCCTGCTAAACCCTTCAAAATGTATGTAAGGACTATGTACTGTGCAATAAATTTGGAAGTGGCCAATATCTGCCGAAATATTGATTTTAGAGCTTTGTAGATGCTTTGTAATCGATTTTTCGTGCCAAAAAAACTTAGGTTTAGAGTACCATCATTCATCTCTCCATTATGTAAATTTTTGAAAATTTACCACAAAAATTCCCACGCTAAATATGGGCGTGGTGAATATCTTCCAGAATATTGATTCTAGACCTTTGAAAATGCTTTTAATCGATTTCTCGAGTCGAAAAACATAGGTGAAGAGTACCATCATCAATATCTGCCAAAATATTGATTTTAGACCTTTTGAAACCCCTTCAATTCTCTGCTGCTGAGGTAGTAAATGTTATGGCTTTTCAATTTGAATATAATAATGATCATAGCAAAAAATTTAAGCTGCAATAATGAATTCTGCATGATCTTACTAAGTTTTCCACACTTTGGTCTTACATGGCATACATGGTTGTGCACTAGGGAAAATTCTGAAAACACATTTCACCTCACTTGGTTGATTGTTGAATGTTTTAAGGCCTCAAACTCAGAGGCCATTGCTACTTATAAATGTGGAATTAGCTAATTATTTTCTATTCTTGGGAGTAAAAGTAACAAGGACCCTGGAAACCTCATCTGCCCATCATAATTCGACTGTTGCGGTCATTTTGAGGTGCTCTTGGAAGTCTGTATCTCATTCAGAAGCTGAGAAATCCTATTTTGGAAGTCTGTATCTCATTCAGAAGCTGATAAATCCTATTTTGAGTGTATGTGCCTGAGGGTAATTTGAAAAAATCATATTTTTACCTACCTCTTGTACCTCTTTTTCCTTTCCAATGAAGACCCAATTAGACCACCCGTTGTAGGCCGCCCGTGGTCCACTCCAGTGTTGAGTTTGAGTTCGGTGTAGTGTAACCCGGCACTGGAGGGAGATCAGGAATGTTTTTCAAGAGGTGGGATGTAAGTTGTGATTTGAATGCCTCGAAGGATGGAGCGGCTTTTATGCCTTTTGGGACGGCATTCCACAGCCTTGGACCAAGGAATCTTCTAGATACACAAAAGTTGAGCACAAAATTGAAATGCGATCACTTTTCAATCTGCAATCAGAATATAAGAATTAATTACCTGATCATGGAGCCGTCATCCGAGCTATAAACAGCATGCAACAGGAGTGATGGCAGCCTTATTTCTTAAGATCTTGGTCGATGGAAAAACCGTAAGTTTTCTCTCTACGAGAACTGCTAAAACCTGAAAAGGGAAGATTATCGTTAATATTCAATCGAGCATGGGCTTATCGAGATCTTATTCCCCAATTTGGTGCCCCATACAATTGGGTGAGCAACAGGACGAAAGAGGAATGGCAGCACACCATATGTACTTTAGAGGCGTGAGACGAACGCACAGAAAATATAGAGCCCTGCGCCAGCAGGGCTTTATATTACATTTAAATGGAGACAGCGCAGCTGGAGACAGCGCAGCTGGAGACATTTAAATGATTAATAGAGTGCGAGGCGAAGCTGAGCCGAGTGCTCTAAATCATATTTCTGCGGTGAGTTTGAGCCTGTAAAGTACTATATAGTCGAACGGTATACACAAGACACACCCTGTACCCAAGAAGCACATATTAAGTCATAAGCAAAATGCTTGTTTATACATTACAAAAAAGCGCATAACTCAACCGTTTTTTGAGCAATTTTGATCAAATTTTCAGGATATTACGGGCAACATGTGACCAACATAATCCTGGAATAGCTAACATTATTGACCATCAGAAGGTGAGATATGCCATGAAAACCGGTCTTTTGTTTTAAAGTTATCGCTTAAGAACTGGCTTTTCTTCTTGGCTTGTTCTCAGCCTGCTCCTCGGCTCTCCGCTCCGAACGACGCTTCTTCGCCTCCTCGCTCTTCTTCTTCCTCTCTTCCCCACCACCTCAAACGATGGCGAGATGTCTCTAGAACTAGTCATGCTAGCGGAGGACCCGGTGTGAGCTGTGTTCCGAGAAAGTTACACGCATTTGAATGAGTTTAAGCCGAATTTAAGATCGTGAATTTGGGAGGCCAAAGACTGAATTGCTTATCCTGAATCTTCCAACAGGAGAGCCTTCTTGATACAGGTTTAATCCAGGTTGAGAGCCGTGCGCGTTCCATCTCTGCGCGCCTAAAAATGTCTGCTAGATAGTGCTGCAGATTGTACGGCTGGCTTCGCGCGTTCCTGACATAAGCTCAAAAACTGTGACCGTGCGTTCTTTGTAGTATGTCCCACACTGCGTGTATCGGAACCCATTGCATTGATTCCTGTGGATGTTAACCCTGAGGGTCAAAATCGGGAATTCCTGTGGATGTTAGTCCTGTGGATGTTAGTCCTGAGGATGTTAGTCCTGTGGATGTTAGTCCTGTGGATGTTAGTCCTGTGGATGTTAGTCCTGTGGATGTTAGTCCTGCGGATGTTAGTCCTGTGGATGTTAGTCCTGTGGATGTTAGTCCTGCGGATGTTAGTCCTGTGGATGTTAGTCCTGTGGATGTTAGTCCTGTGGATGTTAGTCCTGTGGATGTAAGTCCTGCGGATGTTAGTCCTGCGGATGTTAGTCCTGTGGATGTTAGTCCTGTGGATGTTAGTCCTGTGGATGTTAGTCCTGTGGATGTTAGTCCTGTGGATGTTAGCCCTGTGGATGTTAGTCCTGTGGATGTTAGTCCTGTGGATGTTAGTCCTGTGGATGTTAGTCCTGTGGATGTTAGTCCTGTGGATGTTAGTCCTGTGGATGTTAGCCCTGTGGATGTGCTAGTCCACTGTGGATGTTAGTCCTGTGGATGTTAGTCCTGTGGATGTTAGTCCTGTGGATGTTAGTCCTGTGGATGTTAGTCCTGTGGATGTTAGTCCTGTGGATGTTAGTCCTGTGGATGTTAGCCCTGTGGATGTTAGTCCTGTGGATGTTAGTCCTGTGGATGTTAGTCCTGTGGATGTTAGTCCTGCGGATGTTAGTCCTGCGGATGTTAGTCCTGTGGATGTTAGTCCTGTGGATGTTAGTCCTGTGGGTGTAAGTCCTGCGGATGTTAGTCCTGTGGATGTTAGTCCTGTGGATGTTAGTCCTGTGGATGTTAGTCCTGCGGATGTTAGTCCTGTGGATGTTAGTCCTGTGGATGTTAGTCCTGTGGATGTTAGTCCTGTGGATGTTAGTCCTGTGGATGTTAGTCCTGTGGATGTTAGTCCTGTGGATGTTAGTCCTGTGGATGTTAGTCCTGTGGATGTTAGTCCTGTGGATGTTAGTCCTGTGGATGTTAGTCCTGTGGATGTTAGCCCTGCGGATTTTAGTCCTGCGTAAGTACCAAGGAAGGCCTAATAGTGGAAGCCTTATGAAAAAATGTGAAGGGATGTCGAATAACTAGAACGGTTAAAAGAGTAAAAATCGCAAGGAGCAACTTCGGAGAAGTATGACCGATTATTAGCCAAGTGAATACCAGATGGGAGGCCGCAATGAACTTTAGGTGCTGGTTTGAGTCGGGGTTGACTCGATACAGTTCCACTCTGTGGTTGCCTGTGGAAGTTAGTACTTTTCCGAGTTTTTGGAGTGGCTAATCCCACCTTCACATTATAGAATAATGTACCTCCCGTCAGAGCCACTCGGCCCGCACGACGGGGACGTTCGGTGAGGATTTCGCGCCAAAAGTATTGTCACCTTTTTTTGAGCACTCGAAAAATACAGCAGGTGCATCGATTCTGTAAGAAGTTTCTCTAAGGGGCCATCCAGAAATGAGCTCATCAAAAATCGGCCTTTTTTGAACATACATACATACTACCTCATCACTACCTCATCATTTTGGAAAGATACATACATACCCCAACCTCATCTCATCATTTCAAGATTTAAGTTACGTCACTCATTCAATATGAAAGGCTGAAGTGACGTCACTACTGCAATTTATGTTAGATCCTCTAACTTATTCATTCAAAATTGAAAATTGTCGCCTGCTACATTTAGTGTACCGGTATGGTCCATTTTACAACGAGTGGTTGATGTCAAAATTTCGCCTCTAAGTGATGAGCTCATCATTTTGCAAACCTACATACATACTACCTCATCACTACCTCATCATTTCCAAAACATACATACATACCCAAGTGATGAGCTCATTTCTGGATGGCCCCTAAATATAATTAAACAATGGCAGATTCTGAGATTTATAGGTTGCTTTGACGTCCATAGAAACCACACGATTTCCGAAAGCAACCGACCTAAAAATTGAAGATTTTTGGCATTTTTGACATGAATCTTAACCAAATATACAGATTCGATTGGTCATCATATTGGATAGACATTTCGATTCTGTGAAAAGTTTCAGAGATCATAACCAGTCAATGTTGAATTCTGGGATTTTCAGGTTGCTATGACTTTCATAGCAACCACAGGAGTTTCCATAGCAACCAAGCTGGAAATTTAAAGATTTTCACTGAAATTAGCCCCAAATTCCACTCAAGGAGACATGCAGGAACATGCATTGAACCCCTATTGAGCTACATTCATTTTATTTTGGTTGGACAGCAATTCAAATAAGACAGACAGTTATTAATTGGAGCTTGGTATCTTCGTGTGAAACATCCTTAGGTGTCCATCCTCAAATTTGATTGTATAAAGTACTCAGGAGACTGTAAGTTCTTGGAGCATTCTTTGGCACACCTGTGCTCTGACTTCGAGACAAGTTGGGATCTGTGTTGATTGATCTTCTGATTGATTCATTACTCTTGTACTTCTGTACTCTCATACTCAGATAACATGGTTAAGGACGGGAAAGACACTCTCTGGAAGTTTGAGGATGGACTACGGACAAAGACCTCATGTGATTTCTAGCATCAAAAATGTGGGAGGAGGATCGTTGGGCGCCCATAAAACGACGTTTAACTCCGCCTAAGCCGGTCGTGACTCCATTTCATAACACCAGGATAGAGGTAAGCCCGGGACCACATAGCTAGAACTACACTATTGAAGAAGACTTCCTATCACCTGAAGTCTCTTCGAGTTCTAACACTAGTCAAAGACTCTCTTCTGGATGGCATGGTGGCTCAACTCAAGGGTAGTGTGCCTGTGTGACTCAAAGACCTGGTTCGCCAATATTTGTTTTATCAGTTAAAGTTTTAAACTAAATTCATTGTACTTGAACATTTTGAATTGTTTACTACCCTTTCTATCTACAGTAAAATTGAAATAAAGGACAATAAGCGAGTTCCATTTAGAGACCGGTTGCTATGGAAATTTGTGTGGTTGCTATGAAAGATATGGCAACCTGAAAATCTCAGAATTCAGCGTTTCCAAAAATGAAATATCTGATGCATTTTCCGAATAATCAAAAAAGTAAATGGGGACAAAATATGTGGACACTGGCGGGAAGAAAGTTGGCTGACTGCTGGCAGACAGTGGCGGAGTCCTTGAATGTCCGGCTCTCCGCCAGCGGTCGGTATAGTCCGAAGCAGACAAAAGTCTGCCATCGGAAGTGCCAAATTGAAAGATAATCTGCAACATGAATTATGAGAGACCCACCTCTTAGTGTTTCATCTCTATTCAATCAATTCCATATGTTGATATTTGCGTTCAGAGCTTCAATCTTCAGAGCACCCAGTACTGATTCACTGAAAGATATGGTATCGTCAAAAAATTAAGTAGAAATAATCATGAGTTGTAAGTCAAAATGAGCTTAATGAGCAAGGGAAACGAAATTGGGGTTATTATTTGGTTGTTATAGTGGGATCGGTATGGCACCTCAAACATAAAGGTGTTGGCAGAGATGTGATCGGTAGTGGGAATGATGATGAAAAAACCTGATATCATACTGTAGCTCTAAAGAGCAGAACGGTGTGCTGATATCCAATGAGGGACAGACTTGCGCACGCTATCAATAACATCAAATTACAGTTTCAACCTCATCGGTGCTTTAGTTTATCAAGCTCTTGTAAGAGCTTAGTAGGACAAACTTTTCAATGACATCAAATTTGACCCAGAGGAACAGTTAAAAAGTCTGTTAAAACTTTAAAAGCAGGACTGGTAAAATTGAAGGTCAGATGATATAGGAAATTATCCTTGATATGACCAGATGAGGCATTTCATTACCTATCTCAATTTTCCTGTAAAACTGCATGTCATGGAATAGGAAGTGATAAAACAAAGCAGGTTATTGTTAAATAAAGTTATCTTATGATTTCAACAATGAATTATATCAGAATTTTTGAAGTTCATATTCTTACCAGTTAAATTTTGAGGTATCTCAATGCTTCTTGTTTTCTTCTCAGTTTCGGTGGAGCACCTTTCACATTTTCATGCCATGAAGTATTGTTCTCTTTGTTGATTTATCATGTGCACTCATTTAAGTCCACATTTCAGATCCAAACAGCCATGATTCCTGTTCACATTGCAATTGCTAAAATTCTTAGTCTCAAAGAGTAAATTAAAGATTTACCTAAAAGTAAAATAAATCATAATTTCAAAAATTCTTAAGCAGTCAGTGAATGGGATTTAATCAATTGAATACAGTAATAGGATTCCCAGAAATGGGTTTATAGAAACAATTGCACAAGGAATAGACAAGTGCAATTATGGTTCTTATTATAGAAATAGAAATAGAATAATTTATGGTATTAAACCATCACGCTTCCTTTCATTATCTTCCACAAAAACACACCGTTTAACCCAGGTGTCCATTTATTCAATTTTCAAGAACATTGTACAAGAAAAATCCCAGTGGATAATATCAGTCAATGTAAATGACAGGAATAAATGAAGATAATCATAAAAGAATAAAAAGACATTTGTCTGCATAAAAGGAATGAACTAAATCAGAACTAAATGTGTAAAAATCTCCGAAGAGAGTAAAATATTATATAGCTCGAGGAAGCACCAAACATTCATAATGAATGGTGTATCGCAATAACAATAAATAACAATAAATTAATATCTGATAACAATAAATTAATCTGATATGAATAAAAATATATGTGCAAAGGTTTCAGGGGGGACAATGAATATGAAAAAAGGGTAAGGAATGTTTGCAGTTTTAGAAACCCTATTGAAGTGTGAATAAATATAAATCTGAAATATTAGAACACTCCAAGTGTGAATCCAATATTTAAAAAAAACTAAAACCCCTTGCCTATGTTAATGTCAAAAAGTAAATGCATACATCCAAAAATATATAAGTTTTATCTTTTTATATGGATTAGATAACTCAATAACAATCATAATATGAAAATGACTCAATTGAAAAACTCTCAACAACAAATTATGAGGGTTATAAGGGGCAAACTTCCACATCCAAAACTAGTAATCAGTTTTAGGTATGAGATTTAAATCAAGTGTGTCCATCTCAGATGTTTTTCCACTGGGCTTGCCTCTATAGCCCCTGAGTGAAATGACACATGTCTTGAGAAGGTCAAATCTGAGACGTCTCCTCACAAAAGCGACAGTGTCACTGTATGATTGTCCAGTCTTATTGCTCAGTTTCACAGCCAAATGCTTTAAAAACCTAGCAGCTTCATTACCCATGCCACCAGTTGTACTGAACACGAGGGGAGTGAAAGTGGCTTTTTCAACCTGCAGTACCCTGTCATTGTACTTTGATTTCTTCTCATTCTCGTGTCTCCTGTACATCTGGAAGAGGCTTGTGTTTGCATTGGATTGAGCTTGTGGGTGCAATACCCTTATATCAGTAAATGCTCTGTCCAAAGGCGTCCAGAAACCTCTTGTGCATACGTCCAGTCGAGCCCCATCACTTACATCAGTACCCCTTTGAAGCTGTTCAGTGGTTATAGGTATCAGGCTTGGTTCGATTACTGTGTCCTTGCATACCTGTTCAAGCAATTTTGCTATGGTACCTTTCAGTGAGTCATGTCTCAGGGAAACATAGCCACCGAGTTTGCAGGTGAGACAGTGGTTGATTGTACTAGGTTCACCACACACACATAAACGTGGCCTGTTCAGGGAGCTCAGAGTCAAGTTGTATCTCAAACTGATAGCATCATGGAATTCTTGTTTATTCAATAAAAAGCCATATTCTTTCAAGGGTAGTGATGTTAGCCATGATGAGGCCCCTTTCTCTGAGAGTAGTTCTAGCTGCCGCTGTACAATAGGACTGATCTCCTTCTCCAAATCATTCTTATATTGATCATAGAAGGTCTGCCTGTTCTTCTTGACCTGAGTGATAACTTTGTTTTGTTTGGACTCATTGACTTGGAATGAGCTCTCTTGGTTGTATATGGCATTTGTTAGATCTTCCATTGCTAGAATAGAATTTCCATATTCCAACTCTGCTGTTTGACAAATGTTTGCAATGCTGAGACCCCCCATTCTGGCAGGCAGGGCAAATATCTTTCTTAACTGCTCAGATACATGCAGTTTTCCAAGGATAACTGGAATGAATACATCCTTAATGTGGTATTCTAGTCTACTCAAAAGTTCTGACACAACTAAATTGATTATTGAAACCATCCACATGAAGTTAAAAAGGCACAGATAAGCTAAAAAAGTGATATTGGTAGCACATCACAACTCGTTGTTGATGGATTTCTCCCATCCCTGCGCGCAACACTCGGAGGTTTGGAGGGTCGTGTTGCATTTTCCCTGCGGAAAACATTGTGTGCGCGGCGGAGGGTAGGGTAACATCCTACAAAGTTCCTTAGGTGTTTCCCCTTACCAAGTGAAATTTACGCCGATACCCTAGTATGATTTTACCCTACCCTCTGCCGCGCGCCACTTCCGAGTGTTGCACTTACTCCATGTTACGGAGCCTTATTTTGCGCGCGCAAGCGCGAACAAACAGGGACACGTAACATGTGGTAAGTGTTGCACGCTAGGGATGGGTTTAATTCATTGACGATACCCCTGAATCTATATCCGTTTTCTGATGAAGTGGGCCGTGCAATTTCCTAAGCCCGCATAGGTGTGTGTACGCGCCGCGCGCTTCCCTGCTGGGGAAGCGCGCCGCGCGAGCCACACAGGGATATACGTGTTTAGCAACCGTGCAATGTGAACAGGATATACGTGTTTAGACTCATAAAAATATGCGTCTTGATCAATCTCTCTGTAATCTTTGCAAGTACATTGTGTATTTGCACACATATGGGTCCCGGTCTTCCTAAGCCCGCATAGGTGTGTGTACGCGCGCGGCGCTTCCCTACGGGAAGCGCGCCGCGCAACGCAGACAGGGATATACGTGTTTAGCAAGTCCCGGTCGTAGGATGTTACCCTACCCCCGCGCGCGCGGTGCAACGTTCCACATTTGGACGTCACTTTGCGCCTTCGGCGAGGAACCTTGCTCTAACCAGAGCCCTCTTTTGCGCGCGCCGCCCGCCCGCGTCGTTCCACTCCTCAAATTAGTCGTACGAAGCACGTAACTATGTGGTGAGATGAACGAGTTGCTAAACACGTATATCCCTGTTATCGTCGCGCTTCCTCAGACCTATGCGGGCTTAGGAAATGAACGAGAAACCCCATGTCAGAGGAAATAGACGGGCAACGTCCGTCGAACATATGGGTAAAACACGTAGTCGGAATGCAATCAATAACAACCAAGGTTCTTGTCAATGGGGGAGGCTAGCTATGCCTGACAAAGATTTGCGATCACTTTTGAATATAATATATCAAATATTGTTACAATACGAATTCATTACAGCATAAAAATATGTTGTTATGTTCATGTTCATTGTTAAACACTGATTTGTCATCCATACTGATTTGTCACTTGAAGTGTTAGTGATATAACATGTATGCAACAGGGTTCTAAAAATTCAAATCACCAGTTTGTCACTTTTGTCTTTTTTTTCCTGAAATGCTATTGAAGGGTTCTTAACATTGAGCACCTCAATGTACCTAATGTCTAATACTATTATAACTTAATAACTAGTATGTTATTGAAAAGCATGTCTGGCTTGTTGCTCAAAGTTTTACTGAACTGCAAGTGACAAATTGGTTGAGAGACAAATGGATGTTCTGAGTTTTTCTTTGAATTGTTAAGGCGCATGCATAGAACAGCGTTCAACCAAATATGGAATTGGTCCATTGATCAACTTCATTTTATCGACTGATGTGTTTTAAATAGAAAATCTTTGAGCTAGTAGGGAAACAGCAATATATTGCTCATTCAAACACCATTGAAGTCATCATAGGGACCAGTAAAACACATCATACATTCAAATGGAGTTGACCAATTGACCAATTCCATTTGATTGACTGACAAACTTTACGGGCACCTTATCATTTGTCACCTGAAGTTGAATCTAGTTTGAACTGTACTGTGCATAAATTTTGTATGTGTGCATGTGTGACAAAGGTTTGCATGTTGTAAGTTAGCAAAGCATTTATACCTATGAATACCATGTCTGCACACCAAGCAAACTTACACTGGACACACTTGTGTAAAGATGAGTGAACTGTAGTTCAAGCTGTCATCATAACAACACATGTTATAGCAATAACCCATTGAGTGAAAAACAGGTATGCATGAAAAATCAGTGTCCAACATTCATTCATATTATTTAGGAAGATACTAATCTCTTTATGGAACACCTGATCATCCTCAATGTACCTGCTATCAATTTCAACTATTGAAAAAGATCGAAAAGTAAATTAAATGACTGTTGCCTGCCACATTGCTAGAAACATCTGCAAATAACTTAGCCTATTTCATTAACATCATTTACTATCATTGTACTGATACAATAACATAACAAAAATCTAATAACATTGATTGAAAAAAATAAAATATCAAATAGCACTGTTTGCACTTGCAGTAAATGATAATTTCAATAATAATGATGCATTTTCTTTAAATAAGTTGGTATATTGCATTGAATTATTCCTAAAATTGAACATAATACATCTGAAAAATATAAATTTAACCTTTACTCTTTGAAATATGATCATCTCAGAATTCAAACAATTGATATATAATAACTCTATAATTGGACAAATAGTTTTTAATCAATAAAATTATGATTGTAATATTGATGAATATGAATAGGTACTGAAGATTCTCATAGACCTAAGACAACTTTTCAAGAATGGAATAGATCAATGTTGCAAATTAACAAAGCCAAGATATTCAAAACGGAATCGAATTAACAACCCATGGATAACTGATGGCATTATTGATGCCATTGAACATAAAAATGATCTATATACTAACTGGGTCCGAACAAAAGTTAACAAAAATGATACTGGAGACCAAAAACTCTATGAAAAATTTAGCAAATACCGCTACTATCTCAAGAAAATAATAAAAGAACAGAAATCAAATTACCACAAAAGCAAAATTTCTCAATGTTCTGGTGACATCAAGAAAACATGGGAGATCATAAATCAACTCAGGGTAAGAGTAAAAGGACTATAAAGCCTTGTTTTTTAGTGGACGGTGTTCTTGTACTTCAGCGCAGAGTAATAGCTAACAAATTTAATCAATATTTTGCATCCATTGCATCCAAACTGAACAATGAGACTTCTGAAGTGCTTGAAAATTCCTCCACTGATTTTACACAATTTTTGCCCCCACCTATGCCCAACTCAATATTCCTTAGTGACTGCTCAGAAGATGAAGTAAAACAGATTATAAGTCAGCTTGAAAATGGCAAGGCCAGTGACTTTCCCATACGTGTTATTAAGAAACTCTCTCATATCTTAACCCCTGTTTTAGCATCACACTTCAACAATGTACTTGCTGAAGGTATATTCCCATCCATACTTAAAACTGGAAAAATCACACCAATTTTCAAGAAAGATGATGAGCAACTTTTAGAAAACTACAGGCCAATTTCTACTCTACCAATATTTGGAAAAATATTCGAGAAAATGATATACTCAAGGCTCTATGACTTTTTTACTTCTAATGGTATACTAACCCGGGAACCAATTTGGGTTCAGGCAGGGACACTCAACATCACATGCACTTAACTATTCAGTTGATTATATCCAAAAAGCACTGAAAGAAGGAAATCATGTCCTTGGAATTTTTATTGACCTTAGCAAGGCTTTTGACACCATAGACCACAGCATACTCATAAAAAAACTCGAAAATTATGGCATACGTGGTGTTGCACTAAGGCTCATTAACAGCTATCTAACTGATAGGAAGCAATATGTTGATGTTCTAGGTGAAACCTCTGAGGAGCTCCAAGTTATGTTTGGGGTTCCGCAGGGCAGCTGCCTGGGCCCACTTTTGTTCCTGGTGTACATTAATGATCTCCCTAACATAAATAATGAATCCAAATTTGTTCTATTTGCCGATGATACAAACATATTCATTACTGCGCCAAGTCAAATACTTGTTTACGATAGGGCTAACAAAATTCTTGAACAGGTGAGCCTTTATATGCTTGTAAACAAACTCCACATCAACATGTCGAAATGCTGCTTCATTGACTTCAAATCTCCAAAATCCAATAACACAGCTGAAAACCTTATATTAAAAATTGATAACACTAAAATTAAACAAGTCAATGAGGCCAAATTTCTTGGAGTGACTATTGATGAGAACCTCAACTGGAACACTCACCTTAAAAATCTGACAAAAAAACTTGCCTGTAGTGCAGGTATCATTAACTTGATTAAAGACAACATTCCGGATGAGCTGTTTAAAAACCTTTACTACACACTATTTGAGAGTCATCTCGCATATGGTATAACTGTCTGGGGAGGAGTATCCAACAACAAAATTGAGCCTTTATTCAAACTCCAGAAAAATGTATAAGAATTTTATTTGGAGATAAGGAAGCCTACCTCAACAAATTTAAAACATGTGCTAGAGCAAGAGAATTCGAAAAACAAATCCTAGGTAGTGATTTTTACAGGAGAGAGAACACTAAACCACTCTTTAATAAAAATAGCATAATGAATATAAGAAATTTATATATTTATCACTGTGCTAATGAAATTTTTAAGATTCTAAAGTTCAGAACTCCCATATGTTTATTTGAAAATTTCAGTCTTTCAGATAGAAATGGAAGAGAGACTCGACTGTTAACTCCCACCCCATCCAAAAAACTTTTTCTATGAAGGTAGCATCATCTGGAATGTTGTCCGAGAACTCCTCAAAATTTATGACTTCTCCCTTAAATTGGGGCCTATCAAACATGATATGAAAGTAAAAATTCTCGAAATACAACTGCAGGGTGACCCCAGTGAATGGCAAAACAGAACCTGGAACACCCTGCAATATTCTCGGTACTAGAAAAAGGAAAAATTCAAAAATATTGGTAGACCAAAAGTGCCACACGAGTATAATAATATTATAATATAATACTAACTGCAGCAGTTACACTCAATGATATTTCCCATAATACAAAAAAATAGTCAATTGAATCCACCCTCTTGTTACATTAAGAGAATTAGTTTTCAGGATATTTTGACACTTCTGAAGCATAGATTTACATTATGATGATTAAATAAAGATAATAAAATATTAATATATCCTCAGATTGAACAGACGTCTTGGTATAGACTTAGTATGTTGAAAGAGTTTGAAACTCCATTTTAAGAAAATTGATTTAGCTTACACTATATGAACACAATAAAATATTCTTAAAATAAAGTATACTAAAAATAAAGACTATCCTAGCTTCAAGTGCTGGTACACTCAAAGGAAGCAATAAGCCTCCAGCCCTGCGACCTTGCATTTCACCAGCATTTGAAAGCCTACCCACACTGGGTAGGAGGTCTTCTATCGGCGTAAGCTAAGTCAAACACATATCAGATTATGTTCCTTGATCACTTCATATTAGAGTGCTCTAACAATATTTAACTCCTTAACAATATATAACTCCCTATCAATATAATAATTCCCTAACACCCTGAAATCAGAACCCTATTGTTTGAATGCTCTAATGCTAGAGTTCCCCTATTACCCTGAAATCAGAATCCCTCAACTAGAACACTCTATCATTATTACTCCCATATTACCCTGAAATCAGAAATCATTTATAATTATAAGCTTTTTGTTCGTACATATTTTTAGTAATTTTAGGTGTGTTCAATGAAATGCTAAATAAAATTTTTGTTTTATTCAAAAATTTTTGTTTTATTCACATGTGATTCAAGTTGGTCATCACCAGTAGACCAGCTCACCAGTACAATGAAAAATGCTAACATGATGCTATAATTAGTCTATGAACATACCAAGATACCATTATCATTTAAAAATGACCTTGCCTGTTTATATCATACTACCTATCAACTAGAAATCTCGTCAAAAGTTGTTATGAAATTACAGATCATGTCTTGGAGACTCTATAGAGAAGCTGAGATGAGTCTTTTTGCCAAAATTTTGTTGATTCCTGGCTCATGAAATTTATCACTGGTTTGTGCACATATTTATCTCAAGGAAGTAATATATGTAATCCAGTATAAGGTAATAAAAACGAGGCATGCCATGTGTCATTCAGTCTAGTTCCACTGAACAGTCCAGAGTTGATGGGATTTGTAAAACTAGCTTGAGGAGAATCCTATCTTCAGCCTGAAATAAATAAAAAACTTTACAACTCTACTTTATACAATCAAATCCGTATAAGGAAATACACAATAAGGGGTAGGGAGAGCCTGGTCAATGCAGACCAAGGGGAAGGCAATGCTTGGCCCAATGCAGAGGTCCGCATCTTTTGGAAATTTTGATGGATTTATTGGTATTTTCACATTATTTTCCGTTAATTGATTCTGTGTTTTTTGCGAAAAATTGATGACAATTAGTTAGCGATGCTGATGATTGGTATAAAAGCCATGAACCAAATTGTTCATCTGTAAAGTGTTGTATCATTGCGTATAAGTTACATCTTATATTTTTCAGAGGGATACTCACAATTGAGGAGGAGGATCGAGTCATGTGTCTGGATCTTGGAGTGGAGAGAGTAGCCTTGCCTCGTGGTGAGCTAGAGGTCGATCTTATGGGGGAGGAGGTACGGAGGGGGGCAAAGTCGGACTTCCTTTCTCTGAGAAGTTTGAAATTGTTGGAAAATCAAAAAGTAGGGGCAAACATTTTTATATGTATCAAACTTACTAACCAATGAGTATCCCTTATCCTTTGTTGATAAATTATCACTCACAGCGCTATCATAACGCTTCTGTGTGCAGATCGCTTGATTACCGGAGGGCTCAAAAAAGATGCGTGGATTTCCTCTTCGTGCGTAAAAATAAAAAATAGATTCTATCGAAAGCGCACAATTTTGTGTGTCTTTATCGAGCCCTCTGTCAATTGAGCGATTTGCACACACATACCAATAAACAAAGCCCAAATCACCTGATAATCTGCACAGCATTCTCGAGGTCTTTACACCATTGCTCTCGCTCTTCGGGGTTATCAGGACAGCCCTGGCAGAGAGAAAATTATGCCCCTTACTTAGTTTGTAAGGTGCGTTATGGAAAACTATTTAGACATGTCTCTCTTGCAATTTTCCATTCTCTGTATTTCACTTTTGTATTTCTAACAGCGTGTTAAGATTGGGAAGATTTGAATGAAATTGCGCATGTTGCTATGGTGAAAGAGAATTGCACGTGCAGGTGAACTGTATACTACAAGCAGTAACACGGTAGAGCCTGATACTCTAATTCATGGGGAACGTGACTCGTGTGCACTCACCTGCACTTGTGCCACTCTGACACCACTGTCCTTCACTCCCTCACACTTCACCCTGACCTCTCCAGTGCGGAGAATGTAAATCTTCAGCTCCTTCTCCCCCGCATCTAAAACAGTTAATATGTGCACTAGGGGTTACAGAAGAAAAACAACATGCAAGATACACTTCTAATGATGAAGTGATTGAATCACTGCAACTTTGTACCGTGTTTTGTAGATTAAAATATACTATCAGTAACCAACCAATGCACATTGCACATTCTACTGTTATAGCAAATATTCTGAGCGAGATGACACTTCCTCCCCCACTCACCCGGCACATTAGCCTGGTACTCTTCCAGAGAGTTGAGGATGTTTTTCAGTGTGGTGTTGTGTTTCTTCAGGGTATCACGTGGTGCATTGGACCTAGAAATGAACATCATGAGATCGTTGGTATTTGAAGCCAGTGAGGCTTCTCCCGTGAAAAAATCCATTCAATAAATTATTGATCATTGGATTTTGAAATACAGAATTAATACAGAATTAATTATGGTTTGTTCACTTCTCAATCCACTTTGACTCCCTCCAACTAATCCAAACCTACCTGTACTTGACGAACTGTTCACTTTCGGCACAGCACTCCGTGAGCTGCCTCTTCAACTCCGCGTGGTAGTTGTACACCCCCTGTAACTCACTCTGCAGGGAATCCACTATCTTGTTCACTGCCGCTTTAGCGTCGTTATCTGGTGACACCTGCAGGAGACGCTAGAGGGGGCCTTTAACGGGTGGAAAGGAGATGTGTTCATTGATTGGTATTGACTATGAATGTGAAATGGAAAATCATACTTAGTAAGAAATGAAGTTAGAAGCTAAATCAAATGGCTACAAGATTTTATCGTCCCCAGGGCTCCTGAGTAAGAAGCACTGTCCTAATAGTAATTAGCAATTATGAAGTACAATCAAACCTGCTCATCCAAATACTCCGTAATCTCTTGCAGCTGTTGTTTTAATTCGCTGTTCTCGTTTCTCAGGAAATTCAGATCCTCGTGCCACTTCTGAAGTGGTTAAATTTTAAAATTTGTAAAATCTTAAAATGTGTAAAAGTGGACAGGAACATCTCCAATTATATCAATTATAGCAGGGTGGTAAAAAGGGATAAATGAAATGAGGATACAAATTTATCACAAATTCATGATTCCATTAAAATAAGTTCCTGGATTTCGAACCTGTTCACAGACAAACTCAGTTATCTCTAAGATGTGCTCTCTCAGCTCGTCGTTTTCCTTCTTGAGAGCTTTTATATCACTCGGAGGTGACCCTCCTTCTAATTTCTGAGGAAATATTGAAATGTTCAGCATCAAATTCCAGCTTTAAATTGTCAATGATTACGCAAAATCAGAGTCTGGTACCGTCAGGAGGAAGTTTAGATGCCAGATGACTCCTGCAGCCACTAACACTCACCCACTTGAGCTCCTTCATCACGTCAGTCTTGCTGAACTTGCTCTGAGGGGTCGAGAGTCGGTGAGGGTCCACCACACGCAGCTGTTTGCAGCACTCTTCTCGATCCTTCCACAGCTCCTTCAACTTGCTCTCGTTCTGTCGGAGCTTCCTCTTCAGGGCATACGTTTCCTGGGGTAAACCCGCATTTAGACTTAGGCTGAATATTGTACAGGGTGTTTCATAAATACTTTTACTCTTATATTATGTAGTAGTGAATAACTCGGACAAGTTACAAATAGAATTGAAAAGCAGCAATATTATGTAAAATCCGGCAGTTGTAGGTGATATACATAGTTCATCAAAAAGAACATTGGAAATTAAGATGATATACTAACACCATGAGTTGTCGAATGAGACTAACCCTAGATAGAGAGACCATAGAGGAACCAGGGCCATGGTGAGTGTTCCTCATTTTGTGTTCCAGATCCGATATGTCTGCCTTGAGTTGGCTTATCAGTCCTTCAGTTTCCACAATTTCCTTGTCCTTCTTGTCAACCATTTCCTGCAACTCTGCTTCATCCACATCGTACATGGAAGATATCAAGTTCTTACATCGAGCACACACGAATTTACCATTAGGATCTTGTTTAGAAAGGAAACTCTTGGTTCGTGTTAACTCTTCATGAGTCTCCTCTAGTTGATCCTGGAGTTCTAAGACTCGGTGGTGTAGATCCAACTCTTTCTCAGGGGTCACATGGGCTGAACCACCTGAAAGGGCTGAGGGTGGGGTGTGGAGGATGGAGAGGTCTTCTTGGACTTGCTCAGCTTCCTTAAGGAGGTTTGCCAACTTCTTATTCTCCTCAAAGACTTCTTGAAGTGTAACTTTGTAGTCTTCAAGTTGGTTCTCAAGGACTTTCACCTTTCGACCAGCAACGGCAGCGTCCTTCATGGCATCATAGAAGTCTCTGTTGTCAATTCTGTTTGGAGTAGTGTTCTTCAGATCGTGAGCAATAAGGAGTCGATCAGCTTCCACCAATTCACTGTGAAGACTGCTGACTTCAACTTCTAGTCGCTGGATATCCAGCTCTTTACTTGACAGAAGACCCTGTAACCTGTTGATCTCTTCAGGCACATTCTCGTTCAGTTTTTTGATGATTCTGTCGATACAGGAGGAAGTTAGGTACCGTGCTTCATCCCTGGCAAGTTCCTTCTTCAGTGCTTTCTTCAACTGTTCATTGCTGTTCTTCAAATCATTTACTCTTGCCGTTGCCATTTGAAGAGCAGCACTTGTCTCAGAAAGTCTGCTATTCTCCTGAGAAAGCTTTGTGCAGCTGTCTTGCACATTTACAAGTTCCCCCTGGATGGCTTCATTTTCTTCTTTCAGTAACTTGATCTGACGCTTCAGATCTGCATCTGTCGACTGTGTCCTCTTAAGTGCTTTATAAGCTTCCTCTTTACTCCTCATTTCAGCTTCTAGTCGTGAATTTTCATCTGAAAGACGCTCATTTTGTTCTATAACTTCCTTCACAGTTTCATCGAGTTCTTTTCGACGATCATTGTCTTCTCCCACCTTTTCCAACTCTCCTGCCACTTCATTCATCTCATTGATGAGTGTATTGTGCTCTAAATTGAGAACAGAAAGTTTGTTTTCCAGCATTTCACACTTCTTCTTCAACTCAGCATTGATGGCTTCCTTGTTTGCATTTGACTCAACTGCTTCTGAGAGTCTGTCAGTAAGATCCCAATTTTCTTCCGTCAAAGCAGTTAGTTGTTTTTGAGTGTCATGAAGTTCTGAGCTACATTTTTGATTGCCTCGCTGGTTTTCAGCTGCAATTCTCTCGTGATTACCAATTTCAGCATTCAGCTCGTTTATTACTTGTTCATAGTACTTGTTTTGCTCAACAGCGTTAGCGTGGGCTTGATCTTGGCGAGACAAAGAATCTTCCATATCACGTTTCTGCTTTTCAACACGTCTCAGTTCCTGGTTGATATCTGATAGTTCATTCTTCAGTTCCTCAATCTTCTTCAAGCTCTTGCGATCTGGTTCAGGACTCTTAGGCTTGGAATGCAGTGATTTCTGATGATTATACCTTGACTTGAGATCAGAAATTTCCTTTTCTTTGGCAGAAATAGCATCTTCTGACTTCTCCACTTGATACTGCATGTCATAGATCTTGTTCTTCAGCTCATTGTTTTCAGCATTTAGATTCACAATGAATTCTTTTGTCCCTTCATTGTTTGATTGAATGATCTTCATCTTGTTCTTCAGTTCAGCAAATCTTAGCTCTTGTTTGTTTTGCTCTGCCTTTATAAGATCGGCTTCTTTACACTTAATCAAGTTAAGTTCATTTTCAAGTTTAGCCTTTTCATTCTGAAGAATTTCAATCTCATACATCATTTCAGTCAATCCTCGATCTGGCTGAATTTGGTCACGGAGGTCATTTAGCTCCTCTGAGATCACTTCGACAGGCTCATGAACATGGAGCTTTTCTATCAGATGAGCATTGAGCTCTGCGAGTTCAAAGTTATCACCAGTCTTCAGCTTGTTCACCTTATGAAGATTCTTAACCAAGTTCTCACAGTGAGTCAGCTTTTCAGATAGCACATGAACTCGCGAGTTGGATACGTCCACATCCATTACAAGACTCTTTAGACTGGAATTGAGTTCTTCAATGTTGAGTTCTGCCTTTTCCTTGTCGGCGTAAAGATGCCTGTTTTCTTCCAGAAGAAGCTCACCACACTGCCGTTCATGTTTCATTGTTGTCACAGCATCTTGTAGCTTCCTTTCAGACTTTGCAAGTTTGCCATTTAGAACAGTCATTTGATTGACAAAGTTCTTATTTTCCTCATTCTTGATATCAAACATATCTCTAATTTCTTGCAACTCACATTCGCATCTCTTGAGTTCATGGACAAGGTGTGATCTCTTGTTATCGGTAAGTTCAAGCTTTCGACGCAAGTCAATAATCTCGTTTTGTTGGGCAGTGTGCTCTAACCTCTGAGTGGCTGAAGCTGATGTGATGCGTTCTTGGTTTAGATCTTTGAGGATGTTGACAAAGCGTTTAGCATGGTCCACATTGCTGCTTCTTTGACTGGTTTGGTTCATCGCAGCTGTTGAGATGGATTCAATCTTCTTTAGGAGGTTGTTTCGATCAGCTTCCATATCTTGCAGTGATCTAGTCCAGATCGATTTCTCAGTGTTGTGTTCATTTTGGAGTCTCTCGATATCATTATTCAAAGACCGAATCTCGTTGCCTGATTCCATGATCTCAGATTTGAGACTTTCTATTTCACAGTTCTTAGTGTGGCACTGCTGGTCAATTTTATCATAGTTATATTGAGCTTGTGCCAAACTGTCTTTGAGACCCAGAATGTCGACCCTGTGTTGCTCTGCTTCGAGGCCTTTTTGCAAGCACTGATCTTCCAGATTGGCAATGGAATTCTCAAGTTTGTTGTGTACAGCAAGGAGACATGCATACTCTTCAATCCTCCTGGTGAGCTCTGATCTCATTCGATCAAACTGATATTTCTCTTGCTTTCGCTCCTTGTGGAGAGACCTCTTTTCCCCATCAGCAACCTTCAACTCTTCAGTCATCTTTTTGAGTTCATCTTGCAGATCATTGTACTCCTCCTCTGTATAGAAGTGATACTGACTTGGATCTGACTTGACTGACTGAGCACTTTCATCAGCCTGGAAGTGAGTCAGCTCTTTCCTAAGCTGGGCTACTAGCTTCACAAGCTTATCTCGATCAGTTTCTTTCTGTTCAAGAAGGTTATTCAGAGCTTCAAGTTCGCAGAGAGCTGCCTTGAAGTCAACTTTGAGATCAATACGTTTCTTATCAGTTATCAAAAGTTGTTCATTGACCTTCTTTAGTTTCAAGATAAGGTCCTCGTTGTTCATTGTCTGAGCAACTTCTGGATCAATATCGAGCTCCAAGAGTTTGTTATCATGATCTTCTATGTCATGTTTCTTCACGAGCACATTTTTCAAGGCTTCTACCTGAGCCTCCATCGCCTTGACCTTGGCAGCTGAGTCCTTGTAGTATTTCTCCTTTTCTTTGGCAGCTTTCTCAAGTGCACGCTGCTTTTCAAGGGACTTCTCTGATATTTCATGCCTTGCAAGTTCTGCTTCCCTCATGCGTTTAATGGCAAGTTCAGCATTGTCCTCACTCTTCTGCACGGAATTCTTCAATGCATGGAGTTCGTTTTCCAAGCCCTTCTCACGCTTTCTTCGCTCATCAATGATGTCCTTCAGCTCATAAATTTCTTGTTTATAAGCTTTATACGTTTGACTGTCGTCATCCAGGTCTTGTTCAAGCAGTTTGACTTTGTGTTCCAGGCGTTCGATGGCAAGTGTCTTTTCTTCAACCTCACCCTGCAAATCTGCTTTGACCTTGTCTGCATCCCGCAAAAGACTCTTGATGTTCAAAATCTCTTCATCTCGTTGTGTCACCTGGTTAGTGAACTTCTCCTCAAGGTCAGCATATGTCTGAGCAGACTCTGTGATGGTCTTCTTGATTTCAGCCTTAACATCTGTTCTCTCTTTTTCTGCCTCTGAAACCTGGCCCTTCTTTTCACGTATCTTGGCTTTGATCTGTGCAACAGCATTTTCCTTACTATCAATCTTTGCCAACAGTTGCTGATTCAAGTTCTCCTGGTCTTGCCTCTGTTCAGACTGACACGTTTTTATGCTTTCTTCAATCTCCTTCTGTTTTTGCCTGTCTGCTTCAAGTTGGCGTGTGAGTATCCTCAGTTGTTCATCTAAGTCTCCTTGGGCTGAGATGGAAGCTTCTCTCTCCCGTTCTCGGTTCTCCCTTGCACGTGTGTTCTTGTCCTTGATCATTTGTTTCCTCAAGTTGCTCAGCTCCTGTGTTGACACCTTCAGATCTTTCTCAAGAACAGTGCACCTCTTCTTGTACGCTTCATTTCGAGTGGCCTTTTCCTTCCAGTAGTTAATGTCATGGGATTCGGGGTCATCCTCTTGTACTGGTTCAGATGGTGGGGGAGATGGACTCATCTTTCTAAGAGCTTCGAGCCTCTCAACCTGTTCGTTTAGATTAGCGATTTCCATATCTTTCTCGGTAATCATATCTTCAAGTTCCTTTACTTTGGTTTCCAAAATATGATTGATTGGACTAGATTTATCAGTGATTTCTGAAACAGCAGAAAGGGTGTCAGTTGAACTGTCTTCATCAGATATAGTATCATACACCGTGCCTGGCATGGCTCCAGAGAATTGCGGAGGAATGGTACAATTCGATTGAGCACCCCGAGATTTACGAGCCCTGCTTTTCACTCCATTGTCAGCACAAAGCTGGATCAGTGCTCTGTTCTTGGAAGCCAGACGGTCCATCAGCTTTTCTAGCTCATGATAACAGTCATTCTTCTTGATGTCGTTATCTGGGTCGTCATCCTCTGCATCTATTAGATTGCCCAATGCAGTTCTAGTTTTCAGCAATTCCTTATTAATATCACCGACTTCTTTTTCAATAGAGATCAGCTTATTGATGATGTTTATCGATTTCTCATCTGCAAAATCTCTCAGAGAAGGATCCTTTTGCTGAGCAGTTGGCTCTTGTATTTGAATGGAAGGTATCTTCAGAGATTCTGATTTGGATTTGCTAGAAGACTTAGAGACAGACTTGATTGATTTTTCCTTAGTTTCCCCGCCTTCCTCTACAGCCTCTGCTGCTGGTGGCTGGTCTTCTGTTTCTTCCTCAGTCTCATGCTCCTTCTCTTTCTCTTTAGCAACGGCCTCTTCTTCCTCAACTGGTGGTGGTGCCGGGGACACGGGGGTGGGAGAAAGTGGTGGCTCAATTCCGCCATCTTTTGATGCTGCTTCCGAGAATGTCTTGAGTTGCGACTTTGCCTCCTCGAAATCTTTCTCCTTCTCAGCAAGGGATAGTTCCTTTTCTGCAAGAGTTTTGTCTAATTCTGCTAGGTGCCTGTCCTTTTCAGCAAGTGTCTTGTCTTTGTTGGCAATGGCTTGTTCAGCTTCTTCAAGTTTGAGTTGCAAATTACTGATATCATCCTCCAATTTCGAGACAGTGGCTTTGTTTTTGGTATTTTCTGTTTGTAGAAGGTTATGATTATTGTTCAAATTGTCATGTTCCAGCACCAACTTGTCGTGCTCTGTTTTCAGTTTTGCCAGCTCAGATGATTTTGATGATAATTCAAGCTGAGACGTTTCCAGAATGTTCTTGGTTCTTTCCAAGTCTCCACTCACATTCTCATGTTTCTTGAAGAGATCATCAGCTTTATCAGTTGCCTTAGTGAGTTTCTCTTTGGTTGCTTTCAAATCTTTATTCAGTTCATCCTGCTTAGTACTGTATTGCGCTGTGAACTCAATGAACTTCAGAATGATATTCTTTGCCGACTGCAATTTATCCTTTTCTGATATGTACCCAAAGTTCTTGTTACAGCAGATAGGATCGTTCTTGACTGCATCAGAAATCGTAGCGAAGAAGGTGTTCATATCCTCATCATACTGCACCACCTTGCTTGTCAACATGTCAATATTGACTTTGTATTCTTCCAACGTCTTGTTAGCGAAGTTGATGGCACCCTGCAGTTTCTTCTTTTGGGCCTTCACTTCTGCATACTTGTTCTTCCATGCGGCAAGATCCTCAAGATTTGCTCCAGCTGAAGCAGTCTTACTGGCCTCTTCTTCAGCCTGGAATACAAGATCCTCAATTTCCTTTTGTTTTGCGGCAAGCACTTTCTCGAATTCGTCCATCTTTTCCTGGAATGTCGCAATCTCAGCACGATTTTCAACACACTCAGCCTCCTTGATTTTCAATTTTTCGTTCATCTCAGCTATGGCATCGTCTTTCTCCTTGAGTTCTTCATTCTTCTCTGTCACAAAGCGCTCCTTGTCCTTAATTGATGTTTCAAGAGACTCAATCTGTTTAGTACGGTGTGTGAGCTTCGTACCAATGATAGCAATTTTCACTAAAAGCTGCACTCTCGTGGGCCCAGCAGGAACATCAGTCTGGGTGGTTCTGCTCTCCTGATCCTTTAGCGAGTGTGCAGCACCATCGGACTTCTCTTCTTCCTGTTTAGTCGCGGCAGCTGCTTCTGCAGGGGGTGGAAGCATGGCTTCAGCTGGGATTCCTTTGATACCTTCTTCGTAGTCCTTGATGGTATCGAGGGCATCCTGCAGAGCATTTTGAAGTTCAAGGACTTGCTCCTTCAACGCATCGACATCTTCTCGCTCATATGAGGTACTCAGCGAGTTCTCTATTTTCTCTGACATTTCTTCCAATGTACTGATTCTCTCTTTAGCAGTACAATCTTCTGTGGTCGAATTACCACCATAAGCACCGGAAGATTCTTTGGCTGCTTTGTTTTTGAACTTGAGTTTGAGATTATCCTGATAGAGATTGTGTACCTTTGTCTGCAGTCGGATATTCTCTTTGATCACATCACCGCCAGTTGTGCTGCCAGGTTGTTCAGGCTTGAAGGCATGAAGCTCCTCATTGAGCTTCTTATTCTCAGCTTGGGCTACATCGCATTCTCTTCTGAGAGTTGCTATCTGAGCTTTATACTGCTCAATTTCAGCTGTCATAGCAGCCACTTTTGGTTGCAGATCAGAGTTGATCTTCTCAGAGAGGTTTTCCTTGTCATTGAGCAAGTCTGTGATGACCTTTCTGCTCTCTGCATTTGAATCAAGAGTTTTCTCCAATTCTGCTGCAATCACAGAAGCATCTCCTTGGAGGAGCATTTTGACCTTTTCTTTCACCTGACGATTGTCATCGTAAGCCGACTGCAAGGCATCCTTTAACTTCATGTTTTCTTTCATGAGCTTCTTGAGGTTGCGCTGAGCCACCTTATGAGACCGCCAGAGAGCAACTGGGTCGGCAATGTCTTCTGGAGCTGGGGTTGCTTCCGTCGTGTCTTCAACAGCCGTGGGGGACGCCTCCTCAATCTCATCTGATCC
This sequence comes from Beroe forskalii, assembly GCA_011033025.1. Lineage (NCBI taxonomy): Eukaryota > Metazoa > Ctenophora > Nuda > Beroida > Beroidae > Beroe > Beroe forskalii. Next base: position 1,760,795 of record WFMF01000003.1, on the reverse strand, counting down.
TTCAGTCTGCACATCCACCTCTTTAGCAGAAGTAGTCTTTGGCTTGGAGTGCCTGGGCTTCTTGCTCGGGGTCTGGCCAGGCAGGTAGGTCTGAGCGATGCCATCTCTCTGAGAAACGCCAGCCTGGATATCAGCATCAGCGGTAGCAATGTAAAGTTGGCTATCATTCTGCAATCTCACAGCAAGTTTCTTGATGTCAGATTTCAGCTTTTCGTACTCAAGTGAGGAATTCTTCCGTTTCTCGACTTCGTCATCGAGAGCTCTCTTGAGAGCTTTCACAACTTTCTTCAACCTGTCGGCTTCGGTGTAATGTTGCTTGTTAGGATCCCTGATATCCTTGGTATCAACAAGTGCTTCAAAAAGAGGGTCGACATCAGTTTGCTCGCACTTATTATCGTAGATTTGTCTGATCTTTTCTCCGCAAGCAGTCTTATACGATGCCAGGAGGAGCGAATGCTGCACCTCCGTCTCTCGGAGGCACTTCTGTAAGCCGGCAATCACATCTTTGTGAGTTTTAATGACACCGTTACAGTGAATGTTCTGGTTGATGACTGCCTTGGTCTGAGCAGAGCACTTCTTCAGTTCCCCCTTCAGCGTCCTTATCAGCTCATCTCTTTCCCCGATAATGGATCTCATGTTCTCAGCTGACATCGTCACTGGGTAGATGGGTTTGTGCCGCGTTTTACTCGGCGCTGAAACCGGCTCGAACTGATGTTGGACGTTTGCCAAGATCTCCTCAGCCTCGAACAGCTGCTTCTCCTTCTCCTCTGAGAGTGTCCTTGTACATTTGGCATTGTTCGTTGACGAGCTTTATTTGGGACGTTAGGTGGAGACGTTCCTGGTAAGCGCATTCTAGTTGGTGCTGGAGTCGTTTGAAGGCACTGCTGGAGTCGACTGCTGCTTTCATGGTTCCATGATCTGAAACACGGTGAGTAAATCCAATAATAAGGAATTACGAATTGTGATCACAAAATGTTGTGATCACAAAATGGGCTTAGTTCAGCACTTGCAGTTAGCAACCAATTCGATTTCAATGTTTAAATATGCTCTCAATCATCGATAAAATAATACAATTTCAGCTGGCAGGAATTATTCCCATTTCAATCAAAAGTTCTAAAGTTTGTTAGGCAAACCAAAACGTGCTTCCAAGTAAACAGCGGATAGCAGAAGTTCAAAGTAGATCATAACATTTGAACTGTGTTCCAAAGTGTTGCCCTCAGTTAATCAATAATGTTTGTTATCTTCAGAATCACAAGAGTGTGAAGACAGCAGAACACCAGTCCAATTCATCCCAATATTATACACGAAATAGGGTGCTGTTTTTCGGAAAAATTCTTTTATTCCGGCGTTCCACTGTCAAAAGTACCGTTTATATTGCTACAATAACTCACCAGAACCACTCAAAACGCTAACAAGTTTACTCGTAAACATTATCTACAAACAGTAAGCAAAATCGTCAGATCTAATGATAGTTTTACTTATAAAATTCGAAATTGTTGAATCGATGATTCATTGACTAAACTATAAGAGTATATCCCATTATGCGGGGTATGTGTACCACACAAAGCAGCAATATGTCATCAGTTCTCTGTTCTAAACTATGATGATGACGTCACTCTTACTCAGCGTATCATCACTTCATGACAAATAACAGCCGGACAGTAAGCCGGAATTGATGTGACGTTCGTCAACAAGTACAAATTCCATCACAGAACTAATTGTTATGTCCCGTTCTAACATACTGCATTATTTATATTTGAAAATCTTCTGAACGTTTTAACGTTTTATGCTTAATATTATACGACTTTTTGTGGTCAGTTTCCAGCCGTAGAATTGTTCATAACAAGGTATCTGATGTGCGCTAAGATGCTAATAAAATGTTTTAATCGGAGGTAATAAGCGCATCTATTTGCCAATGATGGTTTAAAGTTTAAGACTTGCCGTCAGCAATCAACGTTAAAAGCTACTTTAAAAGCTAAGTTATCTCGACAAGAATTAAAAATATTGACAAGAATTAGTCCTGACTAGAATAATAAAGTAGAATGTTACATATCATGACTAGAGTAAGAAGTTTTGACTAAAGTTAGACGTCTTGACTAGAGTTAGGAGGTTTGACTAGTGTTACAAGTCTTGAGTAAAGCCAGAAGTATTGACTAGAGAAAGAAGCCTTGAGTAAAAAGTCTTGACTAGAGTTATAGACGTCTTGAGTTAGAATTCTTGATTAGAGTTAGAAGCGAAGCCTAGAGTTAGAAGTCCTGAGTTAAAAGTCTTGAGTTAGAAGTCTTGACTAGAGATAGAAGTCTTGAGTAAAAAGTCTTGAGTAAAAAGTCTTGAGTTAGAAGTCTTGATATGAGTTATAGAAGTCTTGAGTTCGAAGTCTAGAGTTAGAAGTCTAGACTAAGAAGTGTTGAGTTAGAAGTGTTGAGTTAGAAGTGTTGAGTTAGAAGTGTTGAGTTAGAAGTCTTGAGTTAGAAGTCTTGAGTTAGAAGTCTTGAGTTAGAAGTCTTGAGTTAGAAGTCTTGAGTTAGAAGTCTTGAGTTAGAAGTCTTGAGTTAGAAGTCTAGAGTTAGAAGTCTTGAGTAAGAAGTCTTGAGTTAGGGTTAGAAGTCTTGACTGGAGGAAGCACTGTTGGGGAACACGTTGCAAGGGGAGTCAGGAGTCCTGTATTCGTCACTGCTGCTCCCGTACACCGATCCTAAGTCAGAAGTCCTACCCCCGGCGGGGGGATGAGGGGATGGGGAGCCCGCCCCGGGATTTGATGGGGAGCCCGCCCCGGGAAGGCTGGAAGATCCGGGGGGTGTGCTGGGTGTGTTGGGTGGTTGGTCGCCGCTCAGTCGGGCTTGTCTCGGAGCTGCATGTACTATTTGGTATCACCATCGGATTAAATTGTGATGCTATACCGAGAATATCACACAGGCAACTGTGAAAAACTGTGCGATTTTTAACAATCTCAAGAATGATTTTTTTTTCGTAGGAAATTCGAAAACGGCAGCGGTGTCAAAACTATCACCACAACAAAAATCATGCTTCACAAAACCATGAATCCAATAAAAAGTTTAATAAGTTAGAACACAAAATACAAAACTCTGCGGTATGTACAACAGACACTCGCCATGCTGCAAATGACACACAAATTCAAATATTTGAACGGTAAATATTGAAACTCTACTTTCCGAATTCATATGATACCTTTGCCATCATCTAATCCAGCTTTCTAACAATTTGATCGCTTGGAGTTGAATGTGAAGGAGGGAGGCACTCTAATCAGGTGGCAGTGACTCTCCACCAATGCAGAGGGCGGGTGGGAATGACGTCATTATCATGAGTCAGAGTGGAGAATTGATGATCTCAAATGGCAGATGCTCTGGGAACTAGGTGGCATGGCTGAGATGCAGGAGGGATATGTAATCGAGTAACAAATGTATCTCGATATTATAGTGTGTAGGTGGATCGAACGGTGGAGTTTTGAGAGTTTTTAAAGCTTAATTTAAAGGCAGTTGTTTTGGGTGATCTTTTTTGTTTCGTTACGAACTTATAATCTAAATCTATATGTTCTGAACGCCTGGGCCAAAATATGTCTTCAATAATTGGGATATATTCTTTGGCTAGTTTCATTTAGCGGGGCTTTAATCACAACACTTTGGAACACTGAACAAACATCATGCTTGTGTAACGACATGCTGCATCAAATCAAACGTCACTAACTGTTTTAAAATCTAAATTCAGCTGAATACTTCTCTTCTTTAAAAGTGCCTCACTAATTAATAATTAAAGGAGTTGCACAGGAAACAGGCGGCTATAAATAACACATCTGACGGCTTTGATCAGGGATAATGCCACTCATTACAGCTTATTAATGGTACGGTAATTAACTGCTGTTCACTCACCTTTCCTCCCTTTGACAACGTCCTGAGGATGTTTTATGGAGCAAAAACTAACGCAACGGATCAAAGAATCTCTGATTTGAGATAGAATCTCATTAATTCATGATTGAGATAGAATCTCATTAATTCATGATTGATATAGAAATTCATTAATTCATGTTTCCAATGAACTGTAAGTGTATTTGCAGTATCGCACCTGTGGTTTGGGGGCGTTTTCCTTGTAGAAGTCGAGCTCTGAAAGGAGTTGGGAGATCTTCTCTCCACTGGTGCCTCGCACTGAAAAGATATCACGTTAATTTACCACATAATTACTTGTATAGGTTACTAGAAGCAAACATCATACAAAGTATACAAATCAGCACCATGTGAAACTTCTGGCAGATACCAATGGTTATTGACTTCATAATATTAAACTTAAGAATTCGGCATTGTTCTTACAAGGTAAGTCGAGCAGGGCAGGGTCGTTTCCCATGGTTCTCTCAAGAGCAAGTTCCAGTTCGTTTAACTGTCGTGAGATATCCTCCAGGGTTTCCAGCTGAAAGTATTAAATAGCTCGTGAATCATGCTAGGAATCATATTGATCACAACCATAGCGTAGCCCCACTCGCCCATGAGAAATTTATTGTGGCTTTGAGGGGCGCCCATGAGAAATAAAACTCACATTTTCCTCGACTTCCTCAGAGTCCAGTTTTCCGTTCAGCTCGAAGAGGGTGCTGAGGGCCACCTTGAGCTCCTCATTGAGGAGACCTATCTGGATGGTTCCGCGAGACAAACTCTTCTGAAGCTGAGATATCTATTTTAGTGTTAGTTGGAGAAGAGAAGATAGCTGGGATATCTACTTTAGTGTTAGTTGGAGAAGAGAAGATAGCTGGGATATCTACTTTAGTGTTAGTTGGAGAAGAGAAGATAGCTGGGATATCTATTTTAGTGTTAGTTGGAGAAGAGAAGATAGCTGGGATATCTACTTTAGTGTTAGTTGGAGAAGAGAAGATAGCTGGGATATCTATTTTAGTGTTAGTTGGAGAAGAGAAGATAGCTGGGATATCTACTTTAGTGCGTCAGTGAAGAGAGGATGGTAAAATGCCTCAGATCCAGAAGAATTATATGGAAAGAATCGTCCTATGATTAAGAAATAAGTAGATTGGATTCACAGTCACATTCTGAAAAAATGTTACATTTTTCAGCTGAAGGTGTGTTTTAACTATGTATTAATCGCAAACTTTAAGCTACAACCACAATAGCCACTTAATTTACTTAACCTCACAACCGCAGTTGCAATTAGCATTTTAAGATTTTACTGTACTTGTCAACGAAAGATTTAAGTTAAGTTTTCTGATATCAGATCAAGCAAACAAATTACAATTAAATGCTGAAAATATTCCTTCATAGCAAGAACTAAGATTCTATTGTCCCAAGCGGTGGTTTCGACAACGAACTTTTAAAACACAAGCTTTTATCTTTTAAAACGTGTTATTGATGTTCATGCAACATGCAGCGAATTATCTAAATTAAAATACAATGTCGTGCAAGCCCATTCAGGTTCATCTAAATATTATCGTAAGGGTGCTTGGAGCAAACGTGTTTACATTTTATAATAAAAGACGGGTTTTAGTATCCTAGGCTTGGATTACATATTTATTCGTTTGTTACAGAACTCAGCAGCCGACATAGTCTTAGAAAACTGGAATATTGTCAAAATCAAGCAGAAAGAAGTTCTAAGGGAAACAATTTTAATTTTTTCAGCTGTTCAAAATGTATATGGGGGAAATGGTGAAACACATTACCTTCCATCTTCTATTTGCAACTCAAACGTTAATTTTTCTTGATGATTGTTACCATTTTACTTCAATTTACCTTTTTAAAGCACTAATTAACCACTTTAAATGTTAAATCAAGATAATGACGTGGCACATGAAACACACACAATACGGACACTCCACTGTTTCCATGGTTACCTGCTGAGACAACTGCTGGTACCTTTCTTCCCACTCATCGCTTTGTTTTTTTAGGTCTAAACTGAGACTCTACTACAATTAGCCTTTTCAAAAACAAGGAAATGTTTTGAGACTCTACTACGATTAGCTTTTTCAAACACAAGGAAATGTTTTGAGACTCTACTACAATAGGCTTTTCCCCCGAAAGGGATAATGATGGTCTGTGGATTTTGCACAAAAAACCCTCTCAAACACAAGGGAATGTTTTTTTCGGAAGTCATATCTTTGACAATTCGTGAAAAATATACTCTGGATCACTTTTTCCTTGCCACACGATTAAATAAAGAAACCATTGTTATTGTACTTACTTCTCTCTGATGCAGCTTTTTCTTCGTTTCTTTCAACCCTACGTCTAATTCGGCAGCGTTGTCACATAGCTGTTCATTCTTAGCCTGCCGGGGGAGCACGGTAAAGTTTCAGACCTGAACTCGGCAGCGTATTAGCATACCATAGGATCGTATAAAATCGTCAAGACATTGACCAATCAGTGAGCGCGTTTACAGCCAACTCGCTCGCTGAATGGTCAATGTCAAGTTTAATCTTGTGGTGGGTAAGCTAAGGTGCCGTCGTTATATAACAACCACAAGGAACTATATTCGTAGCAGCAATGAAAGCTTTTCTTTGGCTATCTAGATTCTTAGATTTTTCGTGAATAAAAATCGTTGTTATCTTAGCATGTTGGATTGCATGATTTCCCATGATGATTATTGATTACTTTAATAAAGTTCATAATAACTTTCAACTTTGTAGCAATATTGTTTCTATTTGCTCTGATAAAAATCATAGAAGAAAAAGTACAAGTCACCGACAAGGCCATGTCGGCTACCTCACAAACTCACACAGATCATCAGAATCGGGAAGCAATAAAGTAAAAATATTTCAAAGAGAAATCCGAATTTTAAAAGTTACAAATTTACACAAAGAGGTGATCAACATTATCAATTGAATCAACAACGCTCATCCAAAAATAGACGAAAATAAAATAATAGTTGGTTACATTAACACGATATTTTGAATTTGATTGAAGCATTTCAAAGATAAGCTATGAACTTCTGACTACAAATTTCCAGAAGTAGATTCCCTACTTTGAAGCTTTCAGCCAAGAGATGTATGATGTGTGGGGGTGTATGTAGTGTGGTGTCAGATGTCAGGATTCCCTACCTTAAGGTCACGTGATTTAGCCTCCACAGTTTCCTTATCACCTTCCAGGATACCCAGCTTAATCTTAACTTTGTCCAGCTGAGCCTTGTATGTATCATTCTCTATCTGAAAATGGATGTGGTGAGAATATTGAAATTTCAGCCATGAAATAAAAAGTGGTGTGATATTTTCCTGCACAATGGAAATTTCAATTATTGCGGGCCTAATAAAACAGAATAAATCTGAGTATCTTATTGGACATGTGGTTTGTGGGAATATCCAGACTTCTCATGATTATTCAGTGCCAGAGTAATAATTAATCAAGACTTTTCACCTGTTTCTTGTGTAGAGCCTGTCTCAGCTCGTCGCACTTTGCCTCGTAGTTCACAGCAGTGTTCCTCGTCTCATTGAGCGACGTCTCCAGGTCTCCTTGCTTCCTGGGAAAGTAGCAATGATCAATGACCCAAACCTGAGTCAATTAATAGCACGTACTTTATTACCCCATTTCAAAGCTCTATCGCTTCAAATAACTGCATTTCGAAATAAAACAATAAGAAATATGAGTGAAAAGGACTCGAGTTTACTTGCTGAGACGAGACTTGTCCAGTTCGATAGCACTTAGTTGGGTCTGCAAGGCTTCACACTGCTCTGACTTTTTCAAAAACTGGAAGAAGGAAAAAGGTGGGTTGCAAGGATAACACAGAAATAAGTGTGTGAAAGTCAACCATTCACGTCTTATACCGTACAGTGTACAATATGTACAGAGTTCACTAACTTGTATAGTGCAGTGTACAATATGTACAGAGTACACTAACTTGTATAGTGCAGTGTACAATATGTACAGTATTCATTATGTCACAATAGTACACTATACATTAGTACAGTATGTACACTAACTTGTATAGTGATATCGTCCAGTTCCACCCTTGTATTCTCAGCCTCCATCCTCTCTATATCCAGAATCTCGCGCTGCAGCGCCCCCAACTGCGCGTCTATCTCCGCTAACTGTCTCAGAAGCTCCTCCCGTTTCTGGGAAGGAGATGAGGTTAGATAGGAGATTAGATAAGAGATTACATTTGAGATGAGAGGTTTAATGTTTGTTTCTGGAGATGAGATGAGGTTTAATAGATTAGATAAGAGATTACATTTGTGATTGATAAGAGATTAAATACCATGTGAGATCAAAATATATATTCAGTGTTCACTTCAGTGATGAAATACAGTTAACCAAATTCTCAGACTGTCAAGTAACAAATTAACAAAGTAACAATTCAAATTCACGTGTTCAGTAGTATACTGTCTTACTCCAATGACAACGCATTGAGATGCTGATTAACCAATCAAATCACCTCGTTATCTATGCCCGTATCCTCCTGTATCATTCCCACTAAACTAGCGAAGGATAGTCGAGCGATGTGGATTTGTTCTTTGAGCGTTGCAAGGCGTTGCAAATGCAGCTGTTTCTCGTGTTTCAGTCGGTCTTCTAGCTCGTTGCGTTCCCGCAACACACACTCGAACTACAATCGTTATTATCAGAGAGTTTTACGCGAGATTCACACTCGAACTACAATCGTTATTATTAGAGAGTTTTAGTACGAGATTCACAGTCAAACTGTAATCGTTATTATTAGAGAGTTTTAGTACGAGATTCACAGTCAAACTGTAATCGTTATTATTAGAGAGTTTTAGTATGAGATTCACAGTCAAACTTCAATCGTTATTATTAGAGAGTTTAAGCTAGAGATTCAAATCATCGGAAATCAGCATGGTTGATCCAAGTATCAAGGGGAGATAAGAAATAACTCACTATAACTTCATTCATCTTCGTTACAACGAGACCGATCTAAACTCGCGAGTCAGAGCAAACTTGTAACGTTAGTGCAAAGGCGTATGTCTTAATAAGACCCAGTTTATTTAGGGAACATTGAATTTACAATATTCTTGGAGGATCCCCAATAGAGTTCAACAGGTGGCAAAACATTCAACAAACCATCCGATCATTGGCTGTTCTGCAGTTTAGCAAGCACTATAACATAAGGGAGGAATGGGGACTCAGCAGGCGAGTGTTCGTAACATTGTTAATTAACCGGATTCCACGCTACAAGGGTTATCCAGGAATTATTATTCTCCAATCAAGCTATCATTGTATAACTCACATCGGTTTTAAGTTCATTAATGATCTCGGTATCCCTCATCTGTCGGTAAACCAAGTCTCTGATACGGTCTGACTGCTCAGTTACTGTGTTTTGCAGCTGCTCGTTAGACCTACGGGGGAAGAAACTGATATTACGAACGACAGAACAAGAAAGACTACGCAGAATGAGTAAACTGTCGTTGTAAGAGAAACAGGGGGTAAGCACTCTAAACATTTCATAACAAGAAACGAATGAAGACTCATGATATTCAGTATTCTTATCTCGGCACACGTTTTAGATAATTCGACTAGATTTGCCACTGGTACCACAAATTTACTGTGATATTTGGAGCGCGCGATTTTATTGTTTTTGGTAGCTGCGCGCTCTGAAGGTAACTCATCAAACATGCGTACAGCAAATTCCTTGACGCGCGCGCATTACAGCCAAAATATGTACACAAAATCAACCACTTTAAATGTATCAATAAGTCTTTAAAAATCGGCCAGACTCGAAAACGATTAGAGGGACTCACTTTGAGAGAATAGCATTTGTATCAATCTGTTTCTGAAGGGTATTGATGGCGTTATCCTTCTCTTGACAAAGCAAGTCACAGACATTGCTGACTCGTTTTACTTCACGCTCTATGTCTTGTAGCTGGGGCAAGGAGCAGAGTTACGGCGCTATGAGAAAATAGTGCAGTCAGACACACTGGGAACAAACAGACGCACGAAACAAGGAGGCAAACAACGCATTCATCTTTCAGTGTACCTTCTTGACGTGGAAGTCCACTTGGTCTTGGAGCTCCTGGTCTTTGTCTTTGAGTTGCTTCTCAAACTCCTGCTCCCGCGCCTGCATGCTTTCCTGTAGCTCCGTGCACTTCTCAGACAGATCTGGGGGATGACAGAGAACTTATAATACCATATCAGTATATCTCATAACACCCTGGTATCTTCCAACAACATTATGACTTTTTCTCCTGGTAAAATGGTGGGTGCTACTTTGATATTTTCATTGTGATCAATGTGCTAGAATCTTACTCCGTATGGTGTTGTTCTCCATCCCGATTTTGTTGGAGCCTTCCTGTTCATATTTGATAAGTTGAGACTGCAAGCTAGAAATCTGAAATAAAAAGACAGGAAGTCAGACACAGCACACTCTTATTTACTTTTTTCAATAATCGCAGCATGATATTTAGGATTCAAAAGACGCCTTTTCTCGACTTCGATAGATTCACTGCGTTACGTTTAGACACTGGCACTCAAATTTTAGAATTCTGATGATGCAATGGAACATTTCAATTCTTTGTAAGTAGTCTCTCACTTTGTGGAATCTCACATAACGTTTCAAATCGTTAGAATTCTATAACCTGTGATAGTGCGTTGGTGTAATCCTCCTTCATTTTGCTGTACCGCTCATTCGCTTTCTTTGCTTCTTCTGTCTCAGTAGCCTGGGTGGGGGACATACCGTGAGATGATAATGGAAGAGCCTCTCAAATATTTTAGTTTTGGAACTGCCAGTGCACTCTAAGTGAGACAAGAATCGCCACTGGAATACGAGAATGAGAGAAAACCCACCAGTCTCGCCAGGAGTCGTTTCTTTTCCTCTGACAACTGCTCGTTCTCGAGCTGACAACTATCTAGTCTCTTGCGAGTGGGTTGTTTGCCCTGGGCGCCCTGGTCAGCTTCCAACAGCTTATGGACGTGAAGTTTCTGCTCATTCATGTCGAATATTGTCTCACGGAGTCTCTGGTTCTGAAGAGGGTAAAGTCGAATAGTTTTTCGTGGTACGTCTTTTAGAGAACGGACATTTGATCTCAGGACATTTCACGGCATTTCATCTCGTAATATTCCAACTCCGAGCAAAGGTTGGGGTCAGGGCTGGGTTAAGGTTAGGGCCAGGTTAAGGTTAGGTCTTGAAATGCCGTATCCCCATCTGTGGTTCTGTAATTGAGGGACATATTATGGAGTGCCGAAGTCTGTTAGCGTCTTAACTTTTCAAATTTTAGTTCCCTGGCGTTAATAACAAACCAGGCGTGTGCATTTGTCCTGCATAACTCATACCTCTGAACAGAGATGTTCGATAGCGTCAGCTTGGCATCCAGTCCAGTCTTCTCGCCCATCTTTCTGTAGATCCTCCGGTCGCTTGGGCTTCTCCAACCGGTCCACTTTCAGAGAGTAGAGCTGCGAACATTGGGGTTATAAAACACTAGAAACTATGCGTACCTAACAAGCATCTAAATAGGACTCAAAAAGGGGAACATTTTCAAGCAAATTTGAACAGATTCTACTAACTTCTGCGCGCGCAAATATATTGCGCGGCGTTTATGTACAGGGATGATTTCTAATTTTGGTCAAGAAAATGTCGCCGCGCGCTCAGCTAAGTTTGCAAAAATTTGAATTTTGCACACTTGTAACAAGATATCAATTAGATCAGAAACACTCAAATCCTCTGGGGACTTTAACCGATAACGAATACTACAGACTTGCAATTCACCACCAGGTCACCAGAACATAGCTGAGAATTAAAGAACGATGCAGTGCAGAACATTACCTCTTTTCTAGGTACATAAACTAATTAGGGGGAGTGTCGCTGTCATAACTGTCCATTTGCCCCATTTTTCTTTGTCACTTTTGTCCCAAATATCTCAAAGTCCCTGTCCCAATTCACTTTTTGAGTCCCATTTGTCTTATTTTCTCTGTCCCAGATGTCCTATTTGTCCCGATTCACTTTTCTTGAGTTTGGGACAATGCAAGCCTTCAACTTACGTCATTCTTGATTCTTGAGCAAGCTACTAAGAAACCAAGAAAAAAGAGTCGAAATGAAATGGTTTCGGGGGCCATTAGGGCATAAGTTGCAGGGTGAAGTGGTATGAACATGAAATAGTGAATCAGACGATAAAAGGGAGAATGAAGTATACCAATAAGATACCTACTCACAGTTGTTTCTCATAGCACAAAATCGAAAATAAAAGCTGCCTAACAATCTTAATCAGGCTCATCAACTTAATACTGTAAAACAGTAATACGAAGAACAATGCACACTCTATTGATTATTTTAAACATAGATCCAGCGAATGACGAATAACTGGATAACTGGATAAAGCCAACAAATAAGTGTTTCATCAAGTTTAGGTAATCATGTAAAAAGCTATAAGTAGCATGTTAACAGTTGGCACGCACAGCAATTACTGGTTTAAACATATCTGATTCATCGATTGAAATAGCTCAAAGCATTGTCCGATTTGTATTACGCAAAACAGGATTCATATTAGCATTATTGAAAACTTCGGATGGAAAGATTGGCACCAAAAATATACATAGTACCTACAGCCGTTTTCACTGCATTCATGGTTCATTGACTTAATCGAGACATGAATTATGAATCATTTTAATCAAATTAATTACTTTTTTAGAATGCTAAATAATTGAAATAACTAAACATACTCCTTCTTTTGACCGTTACAATTCATCACCGAGCCTTACTATAAAACACTCGTTACATACGAACACCATCACACATACACATACTTACATAGCGAATAAAGCGTAGTGCCGATGACGTCATCATCATAGCTCAACGTGGGCAGTTGTCGACGTCACAGCGCCTATTTCCCGCAAGCAGCACCACTATTTTGTACACAACATGTAGTGCAACATGCACTCGACCACGGACGTGGGCGGTATTTTCAATTGCACTTTCACGCAACATGTGGTATTCAAACGCACGCACATCGGAAAGAAACATCGGTATAGTTCTTTAGAGGAAACAGTTGATACGAGTTTTCTTAAATTTTAAGCACCTAATTAAAGAAAAAGTATAAATCATGGATTTCACCAGCTTGTGTGATATTTGGCACCATTTGAACCAAAAACTTCTTATCGAATCTAAAACAATAATTTTTTAGTTTAACTATATAACTGTTATATAACTAACTCTTTCACTGAATTATTTTTCTTCAATAATATGAACAGATAAAGTATGATTTATAAAGTATGATTTATAAAGGTTTGTTGTACAGCAGTTTATGTAGGGCGTTGAGCAAGTCCGATGATTGTTCGATGTAGCCTCTACATAATTCCTGGTGTTCTATCACTTGTAGACATAATCCCTGGTGTTCTATCACGTAGTAAGACATTAGCTAAGCTTCTGGTTGCTCCTCCCCATCTTTTCCAAAAGGGCGAATTGAATTAATAAGCCCAAAGCCAAGCCGAGCCCAGCCAAAATATCAAATGCAAATATAGCATTGAATCTCGGACCTAAGTTAAAACCATTTAACCATTCAACAATTAAGATGATCCAATCAATACAAGAAAGAAGAGTGAGAAATCCACCCAATAGAATACCGAAACATATCCCAATTCTCAACAATTTTTTCATCGATCGCAGACCCTCCAGTTTTCCAGCGTCAATGAGAACCACTGCTATTGACAGAAGGGTGGCGCCCCCTGCGAAGAAGAACGCGATCAGGTTGGTAATCGGGAAGGAGCCGTGGCCGAAAGACGGAATGAGGTCGATATTTCCGTAGATACAGACGGTGAGGAAAAGTGCGAATGTAGCACCGGCATTCACCAAAGCACCGAAAATATTCAACCCTGCCATCCTTGGTGGGAGTAAGGGGGTTAGTCGGCATTTCAATGAAATGTAGCAAATCTACTCCGAATCAAGGCGAATCAACACAAATCAACACAAAGCAAGACGAATCGGTCCAAATCAAGATTCAAGGCGAATCAACCCAAGTGAAGCCGAATGAAGTGAATTTGAGTTGATTCAGCTTTTTCCTGGTTTTCATTAGTCTCAACTGTAATTAATAATGCACAACTACAACCGGAATGAGGGATATCACCAGAGCGATGTGATTTGGAAAAAGATGGAAAGCATTTTACATGTTAGAGTTTTGACATGCGACCACAAGTGGGCATACTCACTTCATAACAGTAAACAGAAAGGCAAACGTTGAAGGTAGTTAACGATAAGTAGGTATTAAATACTATAATATGAATATGGAATATGACCTGTTTATAATCGGACCCACTACAAGCACTGTGTGGTAGTATTATACGAGTAGATATACACTATGGTACAATACAAGGGAGGAGGTTGGCAATGAACAGTGGGTCCACGTGATGAACCGTTTTCTTCAGGAATGTGACGCTTTATCATGCCATTAAGCCATTACACACTTTTTCGAGCTATTGATTCGTGTTTTATTGATTGATTTAACTCTAAAGAAGGTGAATTTCAGGACAATTTCTGTTTTAGTATCAATAAGAATTACTTCAAGTTAAGTAGCGTCAGAGTATCTAGAAGTGGTGTCAAGAGTGAAGTGGTGTCAAGACTTAAGTGGTCGGATGAGGTAATTGATTTCAATTAGAGTAATGTGGTATCAAAAAGAGCAAAAATTGGCTGGAAGTTCGACAAGGTCGAGCATTAAGGCTGTCGGACTTCAATCTGTCGGTGAACGGAAGCTCGACGAGGTAAAAAGTAAGAAAGTGATATTATGAGGTTATTAATGATTCTGACATAGCATAATCAAGCATAATCTCATAAAAGTATTATGAGGTTCTTACTGATTCTGATATAGGATGATAGCGCGCAGAACACATGTGCACGATTCTTTTGTTCACCTATTACTCCTAATTTTCCTTTTGACGTTCCTCCAGGAGCTTCATAGCACGTGCAGTCTCCTTCTTTCAGGACCATGTGGGTGACATGCTACTGTGACGTATCATTACTACGTCACATAAACCTATATTATCAGTGTAGAGATGAAGTCATCGTCACACTTTAAAGTGGTGAGTTGATGACATCATCACACTTTAAAGTGGTGAGTTGATGACATCATCACACTTTAAAGTGGTGAGTTGATGACATCATCACACTCTACAGTGGTGACACTGTCACCCTGGATGTATGAGGGTGATAGAGTTACAACGCACATCTCTGATTGAGTTTCAAACGCGCGGGAAACAGCCACTGTGAAATACAGCACATAGTTATACAGGACAGATTATACATTACATACACAGGGCCGGCAATAGATAGACTGAAGCTAGCAGATAGGAAACTGGAAAATTCTAATATTGAATCTTCTGTTTTAATGAAGCGACCACACTTTTAGGATTTAGCAATTCAAGGTAACGGCCTGGTGGCTCCATCTTCCTGTCGAGATAAAAACCTTTGTGATGTTGACAGTTTCAACTTATCAAGATCTTTATTTTTTTCGATGTCAAAATAGTCAGCTATTGAGCTAAGAAAGTTGGCTCAGTCGGTAGAGGTACCGGCGAATGACTAAATTGCAAAATCGCCGACGCGGGGCCGATCGGTGCTGACCGGAGCCGATCGGCGATTTTGCAATGTAGTTATTTGCCTGCATAGTACATTCAGGTATTCACCTGGGAGGTATATTTCACCTGGGAGGTATATTTCACCTGGGAGGTATATTTCACCTGGGAGGTAAGGTCGTCGTTGTCCTTCTTGAGCTTGTCTATCTGTCTGGTTGCAGTGTTAAGGTCCTGAGTCAGCTGCGTGATTTGCCGGGATAATATCCGGTTATCAGTCGAGGTAACCGGACTCGGTTTAGCAGTTATCTGAAATAGAGAGATCGGTTTAGCTGCTATCTGAAATAGAGTGATCGGTTTAGCTGCTATCTGAAATAGAGAGATCGGTTTAGCTGCTATCTGAAATAGAGTGATTGGTTTAGCTGCTATCTGAAATAGAGTGATTGGTTTAGCTGCTATCTGAAATAGAGTGATCGGTTTAGCAGCTATTTATCTGGAATAGAGATTGAGTCTTTGATGACTGGAAGTATAAAATTCCACACTATGTAGATAAATCACTAGATTACAATAACAGTGTAGATCAGATCTCGTAGACTAACAGATGGTTATGGTTTCAAAAAATTTAAATTTTTATTTTTCCCCGGATATAAAATTTAAAAAAATAAAGAATTTTGAAAGATTTAAAAATTTTTTAATGAAACCATTTTTAATTTAGCCCCTTTGGAATTTTTTTTTTGGGGCTTTTATTTCCCCAAAAAATTTTTTTTTTTCAAAATTCAGTTGAGGGAAAGTCAGTTTAGCAAAAATTTTTTGGGGAAAAAATTTTTTTTTGTTTTTATGGGTGGCCTTGGGTTTCCCGGGGCAAATTTTTTAAGGGGGGTTTTTTACCGGGGGGAATTTTCCTGGAGGTTAAAAGGGGATTTGGGTTTTATCCCGGGGGTTTTATTTTGGGTTCACGGGATTTTAATTTGGGGTTTATTTCCCGATTTAAAATTTTTAAATGAGCTTAGCCCGGGGGGAATAAATTTTTCGTTTAGTTTTTTAAACCTTTGGGGCTAAAAAGAAAAAATTTTTTTATTAAAAAGGGTTTTTTGAATGAACGGTTTTTAAAAAACAAAGAGTACCAAATTTAAATAAAAATTCACTAAATTTAAAACAAGGGAAAAAAACGGAATTTGAAAAAATTTAAAACAATTTAATTTAAAAAATTAAAAAAGGGTAAATTGGAAACCAAAAAAAATTACACCTTTTTAATTTTTCGTTAAAAGGGTTAAAATTTAAAAAAAACTGTTTTAAAATTAAAAAATTTGCCAAAAAAATTTTAAAAAAAAATAATTTGATAAAAATTTGGGGTTTTTTGTTTTAAAAAAACCCCAAAAGGGGAAAAAAATTTTAAAAAAATTTAAAATTTTTTTTTTCCAAAAAAAGTTCAAAAAAAATTTTTCTTTATTTAAAAACCCCCCCTTTTTTAAAAAAAAAAATTTTTAAAAATTTTTTAAAACCCCCCTTTTTTTTTTTCCTGCCCTGCCCTTTTTGGGAACCCCTTAAAAAAATTTTCCCCCCCCCTTTAAATTTTTTGTCCCAAAAAAAATAAACCCAACCCCCCCCAAACAAAATACCAACACTTATTCAGAGTGCATTCAAATAGTTCATCCTGACAAATAAATTGGAATTTGTTGGTATATAAACTCGCAACTCCAGCATTCGAACAATGAGGAAGGAGTTTTCATTAGATTTGCATTAGTTCTCATTAGATACACTGGAAGGTTTACAGCTAGATCATGTGGCTCCAATCATTGGTCAGCCGCTACATTTCAGCTTTTCATTTTGAAGTTTGGGCCTGTTCTCATGTTCTGCATACATCTAGGAAAGTAGGGACAATATGACTGATAAAACCATGAGCTATCCCCCAATCCTTTGCATTTGATGTTGAAATGCAAAACGAACCCTGCCCCCTCAATTGCAAGGCCAATCCTTTCCTCTTGAAATGAAGGAAGAATCCTGCCCCCAAAGCTGAGCCCAATCCCATCCCTTGTACCCTGGGATTTAAGGGACAAGCGACCATGGAGAGAACCAGTGACTGGTCAGAGTCAGAGTCTTAAGTGGAACCTTCTAAATCTTAAATGTTTCATCCAATGCACCGACTACATTCCAACCTATCCTAAACACTGCCATGTCCCTTTAATTACACTAACTCTTTCCGTATACACAATTACAAGTTTATCCTGAATATTCTATTGGTGTCGTCAATAGTGCATCTTAAGCAATAGAAATGATGGCATTCCTTACCAGGCATTCCTACAATCAAATGGCATATTCCGTGTAGGTTACCATGGTTACGCAAGTCAGAGTGGGGCAGCAAAACACCCATTTCCGGGTGAAAGCTCCTGCTCACATTATACTCACTGAGTGACGTCATCATCATAGGTTAGAGAGGTGAATTGAGGAGGCAGCAGACTTCTCTTGCAATGAGTTCAAACCAATCTCAGGCTTCTAATGGCCCCATTATACTAGAGATAATATTTCTGGGTTCGGAGACAATGGGTGATATCTGAAGAAAGGAAATTACTCTGCCCTAGGATTGTTCCATACGACACATGGACTGTTAAACCTCATCAACCCACCACTCTCAGCCCTCACGATGCCATCATCTCCATCGCATACTCTCAGCTTTGTACACCTAATGGGGGACCTAGTTCGATGACAATGCGTTAATTAGGGACTCCTCGCGGAGGGTAGTTGGTTGTCATGGCAACCGTGGGGCAACTAGGAAACTGGTGGGTATCACGTGATCAGGACCTGGTCACGTGACCAGGAAATCTACTGTATTTCTGGTTGCGGGGGCTCTGATTCTTGTAAATATCCGAACAAGGCAAACTGAACAACTAATCTATCATTGCGGGATATTGGGATTACGCCAGCTCGCATATATACCTCTTGAGTAACATTGCTGGATTCTACGCTATTGAGAGAAATCTAGCAGCAACTGATATTAAAAACAGTAAAGGTTGTTGAGGTATTACTTATCGCAAACTCTTGAAATGAAAAAAATTACATCTCTTCCCTCAAACAATTAATTAACTTCTCCCAACGATTGTCGCTATCTGAAATTCCATCTTTTCAGTGATCACAGTTTCCTATCAATTGTAGCATTCTATTGACGTGCAACTGATCATCACACACTGTATCACCATCTCTCTTCTTTCTCTTTTTGAACGAACCACCCACCAACAGCTACTCAAACACGCTTAACTTAATTGCTTGCTATACGAAATTCTGGTCGCGCTCGAATCACAGACACTTTGAGAGTGACGTCATCTTCCTGCTTGAACACGTTAAGTTGATGAAGTCAGCTGACCTATTCTCATTTGCGACATTTAGTGGCGATCAGAGGGCTCGAAATGCCAGAGTTTCGCATGATGAGGATTGGTGTGCAGTGAGAGATATACATATCATTGCTTGTACTGCTTATTGCTGGTGCTGACGCTGTGTATTGGCTGGATGAGAGGAGTTTTAAATGCTACTACATGGTGTGCATTGGAATTATTATAGTGAGCTGCTGAGTAAAAAATCGTAAATTATTTAAAAAAGGAGCAATGGTATACTATCCGAATAGAAGTCACTAATTATTAGTGGCTTTACCAAATTACGAAATTTGGTAAATAACTAAATACCATAATTGTGAATAACCAATTCTTGTTCTTCATTGAATTAAATGATCAATAAAATCAACCTCTTTGAGAGATTTATTCTCCGCCTCCAAGGTGTCGACTTTACTTTGGAGAATGAGGTTCTCAAACCTGAGCCTCCTCACTTCATCACCAATGGATTCGTTGTTGAGGGACCCGTTCAGTCCTGCTACAGGGGGACACTGGTCAGTAGGGGATCAGCAGGGGGTCAGCAGGGGATCAGTAGGGGTCAGCAGGGGGTCAGCAGGGGGTCAGTAGGGGGTCAGTAGGGGATCAGCAGGGGATCAGGAGGGGGTAAGTAGGTAGGGGATCAGGAGGGGGTCAGTAGGGGTCAGCAGGGGGTCAGTAGGTGTTCAGCAAGGGATCAGGAGAGGTTCAGTAGGGGGTCAGGAGGGGGTCAGTAGGGGATCAGGAGGGGGTCAGTAGGGGATCAGGAGGTAGGGGATCAGGAGGGGGTCAGTACGGGGTCGGCAAGGGGTCAGTAGGGGATCAGTAGGGGATCAAGAGGGGTTCAGTAGGGGGTCAGTAGGGGGTCAGTAGGGGATCAGTAGGGGATCAGGAGGGGTTCAGTAGGGGGTCAGCAAGGGATCAGGAGGGGTTCAGTAGGGGGTCAGCAAGGGATCAGGAGGGGGTCAGTAGGTGTTCAGTAGGGGGTCAGTAGGGGATCAGGAGGGGTTCAGTAGGAGGTCAGCAAGGGTCAGCAGGGGATCAGTAGGGGATCAGTAGGGGATCAGTAGGGGATCAGTAGGGGATCAGGAGGGGTTCAGTAGGGGGTCAAACAGGGGACATATCAAGTTAACAGAGGACCCTATCACTAACAGGGGACACTATCAAGTTAACAGAGGACCCTATCACTAACAGGGGACACTATCAAGTTAACAGAGGACCCTATCACTAACAGGGGACACTATCAAGTTAACACTATCAAGTTAACAGAGGACCCTATCAGTAACAGGGGACACTATCAAGTTAACAGAGGACCCTATCACTAACAGGGGACCCTATCAAGTTAACAGAGGACCCTATCACTAACAGGGGACACTATCAAGTTAACAGAGGACCGTATCACTAACAGGGGACCCTATCAAGTTAACAGAGGACCCTATCACTAACAGGGGACACTATCAAGTTAGGACCCTATCACTAACAGGGGGTCCCTATCACTAACAGGGGACACTATCAAGTTAACAGAGGACCCTATCACTAACAGGGGACACTATCAAGTTAACAGAGGACCCTATCACTAACAGGGGACACTATCAAGTTAACAGAGGACCCTATCACTAACAGGGGACACTATCAAGTTAACAGAGGACCCTATCACTAACAGGGGACACTATCAAGTTAACAGAGGACCCTATCACTAACAGGGGACACTATCAAGTTAACAGAGGACCCTATCACTAACAGGGGACACTATCAAGTTAACAGAGGACCTATCACTAACAGGGGACACTATCAAGTTAACAGAGGACCCTATCACTAACAGGGGACACTATCAAGTTAACAGAGGACCCTATCACTAACAGGGGACACTATCAAGTTAACAGAGGACCCTATCACTAACAGGGGACACTATCAAGTTAACAGAGGACCCTATCACTAACAGGGGACACTATCAAGTTAACAGAGGATCCCTACACTAACAGGGGACACTATCAAGTTAACAGAGGAGTCAGAGGAACCTATCACTAACAGGGGACACTATCAAAGTAACAGAGGACCCTATCACTAACAGGGGACACTATCAAGTTAACAGAGGACCCTATCACTAACAGGGGACACTATCAAGTTAACAGAGGACCCTATCACTAACAGGGGACACTATCAAGTTAACAGAGGACCCTATCACTAACAGGGGACACTATCAAGTTAACAGAGGACCCTATCACTAACAGGGGACACTATCAAGTTAACAGAGGACCCTATCACTAACAGGGGACACTATCAAGTTAACAGAGGACCTATCACTAACAGGGGACACTATCAAGTTAACAGAGACCCTATCACTAACAGGGGACACTATCAAGTTAACAGAGGACCCTATCACTAACAGGGGACACTATCAAGTTAACAGAGGACCCTATCACTAACAGGGGACACTATCAAGTTAACAGAGGACCCTATCACTAACAGGGGACACTATCAAGTTAACAGAGGACCCTATCACTAACAGGGGACACTATCAAGTTAACAGAGGACCCTATCACTAACAGGGGACACTATCAAGTTAACAGAGGACCCTATCACTAACAGGGGACACTATCAAGTTAACAGAGGACCCTATCACTAACAGGGGACACTATCAAGTTAACAGAGGACCCTATCACTAACAGGGGACACTATCAAGTTAACAGAGGACCCTATCACTAACAGGGGACACTATCAAGTTAACAGAGGACCCTATCACTAACAGGGGACACTATCAAGTTAACAGAGGACCCTATCACTAACAGGGGACACTATCAAGTTAACAGAGACCCTATCACTAACGGGGGACACTATCAAGTTAACAGAGGACCCTATCACTAACAGGGGACACTATCAAGTTAACAGAGGACCCTATCACTAACAGGGGACACTATCAAGTTAACAGAGGACCCTATCACTAACAGGGGACACTATCAAGTTAACAGAGGACCCTATCACTAACAGGGGACACTATCAAGTTAACAGAGGACCCTATCACTAACAGGGGACACTATCAAGTTAACAGAGGACCCTATCGCTAACAGGGGACACTATCAAGTTAACAGAGGACCCTATCACTAACAGGGGACACTATCAATTTAACAGAGGACCCTATCACTAACAGGGGACACTATCAAGTTAACAGAGGACCCTATCACTAACAGGGGACACTATCAAGTTAACAGAGGACCCTATCACTAACAGGGGACACTATCAAGTTAACAGAGGACCCTATCACTAACAGGGGACACTATCAAGTTAACAGAGGACCCTATCACTAACAGGGGACACTATCAAGTTAACAGAGGACCCTATCACTAACAGGGGACACTATCAAGTTAACAGAGGACCCTATCACTAACAGGGGACACTATCAAGTTAACAGAGGACCCTATCACTAACAGGGGACACTATCAAGTTAACAGAGGACCTATCACTAACAGGGGACACTATCAAGTTAACAGAGGACCCTATCACTAACAGGGGACACTATCAAGTTAACAGAGGACCCTATCACTAACAGGGGACACTATCAAGTTAACAGAGGACCCTATCACTAACAGGGGACACTATCAAGTTAACAGAGGACCCTATCACTAACAGGGGACACTATCAAGTTAACAGAGGACCCTATCACTAACAGGGGACACTATCAAGTTAACAGAGGACCCTATCACTAACAGGGGACACTATCAAGTTAACAGAGGACCCTATCACTAACAGGGGACACTATCAAGTTAACAGAGGACCCTATCACTAACAGGGGACACTATCAAGTTAACAGAGGACCCTATCACTAACAGGGACGCTATCAAGTTAACAGAGGACCCTATCACTAACAGGGGACACTATCAAGTTAACCGAGGACCCTATCACTAACAGGGGACACTATCAAGTTAACAGAGGACCCTATCACTAACAGGGGACACTATCAAGTTAACCAGGACTAATGGGACACTATCAAGTTTAACTAATCAAGGGAGAGGACCTATCACTAACAGGGGACACTATCAAGTTAACAGAGGACCCTATCACTAACAGGGGACACTATCAAGTTAACAGAGACCCCTATCACTAACAGGGGACACTATCAAGTTAACAGGACCCTATCACTAACAGGGGACACTATCAAGTTAACAAGGACCTATCAAACAGGGGACACTCCTCAATTAACAGAGGACCCTTCACTAACAGGGGACACTATCAAGTTAACAGAGGACCTATCACTAACAGGGGACATTATCAAGTTAACAGAGGACCCTATCTAACAGGGGACACTATCAATTAACAGAGGTTTTAACAGGGTACCCAGGATCCCCTATCACTAACAGGGGACACTATCAAGTTAACAGAGACCCTATCACTAACAGGGGACACTATCAAGTTAACAGAGCGACCTCATCACTAACAGGGGACACTATCAAGTTAACAGAGGTTCACTAACAGGGGACTATCAAGTTAACAGAGGACCCTATCACTAACAGGGGACACTATCAAGTTAACAGAGGACCTCATCACTAACAGGGACACTATCAAGTTTTAACAGAGGACCCTATCAACTAACAGGGGACACTATCAAGTTAACAGAGGACCTATGTTTAACAGAGGGACACTATCAAGTTAACAGAGGACCCTATCACTAACAGGGGACACTATCAAGTTAACAGAGGACCCTATCACTAACAGGGGACACTATCAAGTTAACAGAGGACCTCACTAACAGGGGACACTATCAAGTTAACAGAGGACCCTATCACTACAGGGGACACTATCAAGTTAACAGAGGACCCTATCACTAACAGGGACACTATCAAGTTAACAGAGGACCGTATCACTAACAGGGGACACTATCAAGTTAACAGAGGACCCTATCACTAACAGGGGACACTATCAAGTTAACAGAGGACCCTATCACTAACAGGGGACACTATCAAGTTAACAGAGGACCCTATCACTAACAGGGGACACTATCAAGTTAACAGAGGACCCTATCACTAACAGGGGACACTATCAAGTTAACAGAGGACCCTATCACTAACAGGGGACACTATCAAGTTAACAGAGGACCCTATCACTAACAGGGGACACTATCAAGTTAACAGAGGACCCTATCACTAACAGGGGACACTATCAAAGTAACAGAGGACCCTATCACTAACAGGGGACACTATCAAGTTAACAGAGGACCCTATCACTAACAGGGGACACTATCAAGTTAACAGAGGACCCCATCACTAACAGGGGACACTATCAAGTTAACAGAGGACCCTATCACTAACAGGGGACACTATCAAGTTAACAGAGGACCCTATCACTAACAGGGGACACTATCAAGTTAACAGAGGACCCTATCACTAACAGGGGACACTATCAAGTTAACAGAGGACCGTATCACTAACAGGGGACACTATCAAGTTAACAGAGGACCCTATCACTAACAGGGGACACTATCAAGTTAACAGAGGACCCTATCACTAACAGGGGACACTATCAAGTTAACAGAGGACCCTATCACTAACAGGGGACACTATCAAGTTAACAGAGGACCCTATCACTAACAGGGGACACTATCAAGTTAACAGAGGACCCTATCACTAACAGGGGACACTATCAAGTTAACAGAGGACCCTATCACTAACAGGGGACACTATCAAGTTAACAGAGGACCCTATCACTAACAGGGGACACTATCAAGTTAACAGAGGACCCTATCACTAACAGGGGACACTATCAAGTTAACAGAGGACCCTATCACTAACAGGGGACACTATCAAGTTAACAGAGGACCCTATCACTAACAGGGGACACTATCAAGTTAACAGAGGACCCTATCACTAACAGGGGACACTATCAAGTTAACAGAGGACCCTATCACTAACAGGGGACACTATCAAGTTAACAGAGGACCCTATCACTAACAGGGGACACTATCAAGTTAACAGAGGACCCTATCACTAACAGGGGACACTATCAAGTTAACAGAGGACCCTATCACTAACAGGGGACACTATCAAGTTAACAGAGGACCCTATCACTAACAGGGGACACTATCAAGTTAACAGAGGACCCTATCACTAACAGGGGACACCGAGGTGCTGCTCACCTGCAGAAAACAGGCTTAATTGGTTGATACAGGGTTAATTGGTTAATGGGCTAAGAAAAGCTGCATAGTGGTTTAAATAGAGAATCGATAATTTCTTAAATTTCGTAAAGCCATGTATTGATGTATGAATATAATATTCTCCAATAACTTTAAGGATAACAGGTCCTATACCTATTACTAAGAATATCAAGTTGTTATTTGCCAACCTTGGCCCTGTTGCTCTGTAGAGCCCCCTTGTTATTTACCTTGGCCCTGTTGCTCTGTAGGACCACCTGGTTATTTACCTTGGCCCTGTTGCTCTGTAGGACCACCTGGTTATTTACCTTGGCCCTGTTGCTCTGTAGGACCCCCTTGTTATTTACCTTGGCCCTGTTGCTCTGTAGGACCACCTTGTTATTTACCTTGGCCCTGTTGCTCTGTAGAGCCCCATGTTATTTACCTTGGCCCTGTTGCTCTGTAGGACCCCTGGAGACACGCTCCGGGGAGTGTGAGGGGTCCGGGGCTGTGTTCTGGCAGAGGGGGAGAGACTGCGGGGCAGTGGGCTCAGGGGGTGCCCAGCAGTGCTGCTGAGAGATGGTGTTAAATAGTTCAACAGAGGTATTAAAGCTAATTCTTAAAGTTTATGGGAAGCAGAGCAGCAACTATAGAATTATACACAGATGCCTATTGCCTAATGCCACTTTGGAAGCACTGAAAATAGGCAGCTACCTTCTTTTTAAACGGGGCGATCCTGTTGGAGACAGAGAACGGTTGTACCTGAAATTGTGATATTCAATATGTACCTATAAATAGAATTTTCCAATCCTTTTTTCATGATATGAAAATGAAACTTTTGACTTTCGCACAATAGTTGATAACAAAAATGGGCCAAATAACAAATATATCAGCCGATGAGTAATCTGAAGTTCTCTGACCTCTCTTGAACTCTGTCTCGGAAAGGCGAGGTATTCCTATTGGAAGATCTGTTCCTGCTATCTGCAACTAATGCACTGTTCTCCTGCTGCCCATCTTCAATTGTTATGATATCGACATTAGCACCTGCAGGTTCTTAGAATAGGTTTATGGGTATTAATCAGTGGTGTGATATGCACTTGCTAACACCAGAGAGAAGCTGTTTCATGGGACAGTTTATGGATATTTCCATGAAATTTAAAAACAACTATACCCATCAAAAGCTTGTTTAAGGGACAGTTGTTTCTTTGATTGAAAAAATGGACAGTTACACCCCCGCTAATGTAGGAACTAACAGAGAATGAATTAGTGCAAATTACCTGAACCAGACTCTTTGAAATTGAAGAGATCCACACAAGTCTGACTGTTAGACATCACTGCATCATTTCTTCAAATAATCCATTTTAAACTGGCAACTGATGATGATTAATTATTGCTAGAATAGGTTCCTGCCAACCATTAGAGTGTGAGTTAGTTAGAATATGTGTAATATCAGTACAATATTAGTATTTAGGTTATTGATTGTAATTATTTCATCCTTGCTAAACACGTATACCCCTGTTATTGTCCTGTGGTGCGCTTCCTCAAAACAGGGAAACACGTGGCGCGTTCATACCCCTATGCAGGCTTAGGAAACTTCATCCAAACTTCATCTATCTTTAAAATTAATAATTTGTCTAACCTTACACAAGTCATATCTTTTAGCTTTCAAACTTTTACATTTGTTTGTGAGTGAAAGTTTGATTGCAGTATTTGCTTCATATGGAGATAAATAAAATTTATTCAAATCATATAGAAAAAGATTTATAAAATATTTCTTTTGAATATTCAGGCATAGATTAGAACAGCAGCGCCACAAGGTCACCACAGCAGCACCACAGTAACGCCACGGTGAGACCATGGCTGTGCCATGGTGAAGCCACAAGGAGGCCACTGTGGCACCATGAAAAAGTCACCAAAACGCCATGCAGTGCCACAGTGACACAATGGTGATGCCACAAAAAGCCATGATAATGCCACTGTGGAGCCACAAGGAAGCTACCAAGGCCCCAGGGAAGTGCCATGGTGAAGCCATCGTGATGCCACAAGAAGGCCAACAAGAAGGCCAACATGATGCTGACCTGGAAATGCCACAGTAAAGCCACAGTAAAGCCACTGTGAAGCCACAATAGCACCACTGTATTGCATGTCTTGTAATTGTTACGATATTTCTGATGATATCAAGTGAAATGTAATTTATGATTTGTGATGATCTGAAGAATATGTCCTGTAATATTAATGATACTTAACCTATTACTCCTTAGCTAAGTCTAATGACATGATGATGAGGAACCATCGAACTCTGACAATACAGTTGTGAGAGCACCAGTGAAGGGCAGCTGGTTGAAGTCGAGTGAAGCAGCAGGAGACAGGCTGTGAGGTACTGACACTAGTGAAGTCGAGTGAAGCAGTGAGAGACAAGCTGCGAGGTACTGACACCTTAGAAGCGAAGTGAAGCAGGAGAGTGCGAGGAACTTGCTGCTGTAGCTGAGTGAAGCAGCCAGAGGGAGCTGTGAGGTACTGGCATCGTTTGGAGGACTGTCAAGGAGAAGTCTGTCGGGAGTTGACGATTCAGTTCCGTTCTATTCAGTTCAGATTCGGTTTCGGTTATCCTTTGAAGAATACAGTTTGTACGATCCCATCCTAGTAACGTGGAAATAAGGAATCCTTCAATACATCTACATCTTCCGAGAATCATCAGAAGTCATCAGTGTAAATTTCATCATTTGTGAATTTAAGTGCGAGTGAATAGAAGTGTGAGGTGAGCGCAATTCGTGTGCCAAATTGAATTGATATTAAAGGGTGAATTGAATTGAACTATTCATATTGATATTATAGATTCACAGTTGAGTTCACTGAGATCACCAAGACACAATCACACACCCAGATCACAGTGGAAGTTCAGTGATTTGATAATACTATAAGAATATACTTGTTGAATACTTTACTCCATATCTCTTTCAAAAGTTATAAAAGTGTTTCGCTTTGTTGTGATTCTTGAAAGTTGATACAAATTTATACAATCAAATTTGAGCTTTATTAGGTCCATGTGCACGCTTTCAACAGTAATTGCTACCCTGATGACACTTTCTCACTACCCTAAGCTTCACCATCTGACCTGTCACCTTACCCCATCTGAAGGTTGACATTGGAGTCATGAATATTATACTACAGTCCCCTTTTCACAACAGCTCTGGCAAAGCAAAGAAAAATAGTGCATCTGTGCATCAGTTTATGGTGTTGATAGAAGAATTATGGCAAAGTTATGGCATAACCAAATCTTTAATCAAATCAATGTCGTATTTTGCCTTAGAATGCCATATTTTCAAAATATATTATGACCTCACTAAGAAAATAATGGCATCATCTAGCGCTCTTCAATATCATTAGAAATATCAGGGCATTGTTAGGGATATTATGGCAATTTAAAATAAGATTACTGCAAATGGTTGAAAGGAGCAACAAATATGGGTGCAAATATGGGTAATTTCAAATTAAAGGGAGAGGGCCAAGGAGATTAATCAAATAAATGATTTGAAATACTTTTAACCATTTTGATCAAAGTGGCTGATTTCCAGGCTAGTATCCCAAATAACTTTGGGTTCTTCATTATCTAAAATAATGACGTCAGTCAGAAAAATATAGTAAAGCGCATCTATCTAGCACTTTAAAGGTTAGGATCAGGATTAGAGCCAGGATTTATTAAGTTTAGAGTCAAGATTAAGGTTAGGGTTTTGGTTAGGGCCATAGTTAGGCTTAGGAAACAAAAATATTGACCTTTATAGGTCTGTGACGTCACTCAGCCAGAGTTATCACTCTAACCAGAACCCTCTTTTGCGCGCGCCGTGGTTTCACTCCTCAAAAGGAGTTAGTACGTGGTTAGGTGAACAAGTCATCAAGAGTTACATGTGATTATGCGACACAAACCTGATTTCCCCTAACCTTGGGGCGTCGCTTGCCCTAACCAGCGCCGCGCCCTGGTTTCGCGCGCACGGAGTGCGCGGTGCGGCAAGCCGCTTGCAACGCCCCTGGTTTGGGTATGTCTCCCATATAAACGGCTCTGAGTGACGTCACAGATCTAAACGTCAATTTTTCTGTATCCTAAACCTAACCATTGCCCTAACCAAAACCCTAACCTTAATCCTTATCCTAAACCTAACAAATCCTGACCCTAACCAGAACCCTAACCTTACTGCTTAAAGCGCTAGATGCGCTTAATTTTATTTTTCTGAGTGACGTCATTGTCATAGATAATGAAGGCTCCCGTTTATATGGGAGACTGACCCTGGTTTGGGGAAGGGCGTCCCGAAACTAGGATCTTGGTTAAGGCAACTCGTCTGGATGGCCCTAAGACCCCTTTTTACGCACGCGCGCGACGCCTGTGGTTAGGGGAATGCGCGGCTTTGTTGTAAGACTTGTCCTGCGTTGTAGGACCTATTTTGCGCGCACGCGCGGGTGTTCAGGGAACACGCGCGGTTTTTGATGAAACGAAAGGTGCGCACGAACTTGCCCTGACCAGCGCCCAGTTCTGCGTTCCTAAACCCGCATAGGTGTGTGTACGCGCCGCGCACTTCCCTACGGGACACACTGTGCTGGGGAAGTGCGCCGCGCGCCACCCACACAGGGATATACGTGTTTAGCAAAGTTCTGCGCGCCGTTCCTCCTCAGAGGAGGCCGCGTAGCTGTAGACCGCGCCGCGCGCGCGCGTAAGCATGCTTATGTGCGCGCGACCTACGGCTACGCGGCCCCCATCACCTTGCATTAACGCGCGTGTTCAGAGAACACGCGCGCTTTTCGAAGAAAAGGCGCGCGCGAACTTGCCCTAACCAGCCCCCTGTTGTGCGCGCCGTTCCTCCTCAGAGGCCGCGCACAACAGGGGGCTGGTTAGGGCAAGTTCGCGCGCGCCTTTTCTTCGAAAAGCGCGCGTGTTCTCTGAACACGCGCGTCAATGCAAAGTAACAGGGGCGTGTCGAACTCATATGTGCGCGGCTTTTCCATGCGCGGCTCGTTGCCTGTTAATTACAGGCAGCGAGCCGCGCACTATTACGCCGCGCATATATGAGTTCGACACGCCACCGTAACGGTGGCGTGTCGAACGACCGCGGCTTCACCATTCGCAGCGTAATCGTGCGCAGCTCACTGCCTGTCATTAACAGGCAGTGAGCTGCGCAGGATTACGCCGCGCATGAAAAAGCCGCGCACATATGAGTTCGACACGCCCTGTAAGTAAGCCCAAAAAGCCGAAATCAACTGAGATTTGTTTGGGTGATAACAACACAAATTTCTAACTTGTTTTACTGTGACTGATCCAGTTTCACAATTGTGAAACTGATTCAGTTTCACAATGTGAAACTGGATCAGTCACAGTGGAACAAGTTAGAAATTTGTGTTCGTTTCACCCAAACAAATCTCAGTTGACTTCAGCTTTTTGGGTCGGATCACAGAAACTTAACGCTGGAAGTCGAGTCAAAAGAAATAATCAGTGATTTATAATTATACTCAATCTAGAAAGAGCATCAAAATCAGCCTAAATTCTTAATTGAAGTAAAATAAATATCTGAAAAGAAATAATCTTAAATTCAAATCTTAACGCCTGACTGTGGCGGAATTAATTTAACCCGAAAACGGAAATTAATTGCATCAAAAACTAGAGAAATAATCAGTGACTTATAATTATACTCAATCTGGAAAGAGCATCAAAATCAGCCTAAATTCTTAATTGAAGTAAAATAAAAATCTGAAAAGAAATAATCTTAAATTCAAATCTTAACGCCCGACAAAATAAGGGAATTAATTTAACCCGAAAACGGAAATTAATTGAAAACTTGACCTGCAGCGGTCATTGAACAGGCTTACAAAACTGTTTATTCTGGAAAATTGCATCAAAAACTAGAGAAATAATCAGTGACTTATAATTATACTCAATCTGGAAAGAGCATCAAAATCAGCCTAAATTCTTAATTGAAGTAAAATAAAAATCTGAAAAGAAATAATCTCAAATTCAAATCTTAACGCCCGACAAAATAAGGGAATTAATTTAACCCGAAAACGGAAATTAATTGAAAACTTGACCTGCAGCGGTCATTGAACAGGCTTACAAAACTGTTTATTCTGGAAAATTGCATCAAAAACTAGAAAAATTCTACATTTGAGAAAAATACGCTGACACATTATTTTAAACTTAAGTAAAAGGGAATCAAATTTTAAATTCAAATGAAAATTGTTTGAAACTTGACCAAATTTTACTGTTAGGCTAACAAAAATAAGAAATAATCTTAACTTCAGATCCATGAAATCTAAAATCAACAAAAAATAACCTGGAAAATGAAAATGTTTTGGAAACTTGGTCCAAAAGTCAGTAAAACTGAAAATGCTAACAAAACTGTCCCATCTGCGCGGCATTTCTAAGCCGTCTCCACTAAGCCATCCTCTGAAGACTTGAGCTGGAGATAAGCCGTCCCGTTCAGAACACTCTCTTGTATCTCCCTCGACCTGAAGAGATAATTATCGGCAGTATCATTGATTATCAAGTTAAATTAATAAACCCGTCTACAAATATGCAAATTTTAAGATTTCATTATATCGTTACTTTCTAATCCATAGCCCACTCACAGTATTTAACCCACAGTATTTAATGACACCCGCCAAAGTGAAACACTGAACACATCCTCATCATGACTACGATTAAAAACCCGTCAGTCAACATCACCCATCAATTCCTAATGTTAACCTTAGTCTCTATCTGTACCTGCTCACTATCTTAACCAGAAAAGAACGTAAGTACTTTGATAGGAAGTTAAAATTACATTTAAAATAAAAATATGAAAATCATAATAGAATGTATAAATAGAAAATGTTACAGGATGAATAAATTGATTTGTCAGTTTGTCAGTTAAATTTTGATTCAAGTTCAAATTTTCCAATATTAGTTTTGTTTTTTCAGTTTCGTTTTTTCACTTTTGTTTTTTCAGTTAGTTTTGTTTATCTTATTTCAAAATTTCCAAAATTAGTTTTGTTTTTGGTTTCGTTTTTTCACTTTTGTTTTTTCACTTTTGTTTTTCTTATTTCTAATTTCCCAATATTTGAAACTTTCAAATTTCCAAATTTTCACAAAATTTCCAAATTTTCACAAAATTTCCAAATTTTCATAAAATTCCCAAATTTTCATAAAATTTCCAAATTTTCATAAAATTTCCAAATTTTCACAAATTTCCAAATTTTCACAAAATTCCCAAATTTCCAATTTTTCACAAAATTTCCAAATTTTCATAAAATTTCCAATTTCAAATTCACAAAATTTCAATAAAATCTCCAAATTAAATTGCACTCAATTATTCAAAGTTTCACAAATCTCAAATCTCAAAATTTAAATTTTCATAAAATTCTCAACTTCATAAAATTCTCAAATTACTTGGGCGGGGTTTTAAAATGAAAAATTTTTTCTCCCGGGGACTGTCAGTAACAGAGGTCTATCTTTCGGGGACCCCGTCAAAAAGAAGGGTCCATCCCAAAAGGGCTTCAAACAAGGTTTTTGCAAGGGGGTGTCAGGGGGGCAGGTTTTATCTTTGGGGACTTCAGTTTAAAAGGGCCATTTCAGGGGCTATCAAGTTTCTGGGCTTACTGGGGTTGGTTGGGGGGTAGCCAGGGGGTTCAAAACGGGGCTGTCCCGGGGGGGCTAAAGAAATTTTCCTTTTCAGGGGGCTTTAAGTTCAAAGGCCTATATAAGGGGGGGTCAATTTTTCAAGGGGCTTACTGCAGGGGACTTTAAGTGGCAGGTTCTTGGGGGGGCCCCGTCAAATTCAAAGGAAATACTTTTAAAAGGGGATTCCCAAATTCAGAGGTCCTTCCTAACGGGGGTTCAGTAAAGGGTTATATTTAACGGGGACTTCAAATAAAAAGGGTCCCTTCTTTCGGGGGGCCCCTTTAAATTGGAGGCTCCTAAAAGGGGCCGGTTTCAAGGGTTAACGGGGCTTCTTCAGGGCCCTTTCCCCGGGGGTTCAGGTCTAATTTTTTGCAGGGGCTTTTTAGGGTGGCAGGGGCACTGGATTCAGGGGGTTTGGGGTTCCTTTCAGGGGCCTGTCAGGGGCAGGGTCTTTGGGGACCCCTTTAAGTTCGGGGTTATCTCAGGGGACCCTGTCAGGGCCTTTAGGACCATCGCGGGGGACTTCAAGTTTTTTGGGGGTCTTTTTCCCCCGGGGGCTGTCAATGAAAAGCAGGGGGCTGCTGGGTGGCTCAGGGGACTGTCAAGTAGGCAGGGTCCTGTCACTGACGAGGGGCCTATCAAGTAGGCAGGATTTTTATACTTTGGCTTGGGGACCCTGTCAACAGAGTTACTGTCGCCATGGGACCTGTAAAGGATTTGGCAGGGTCTATCACTTTGGGGGACCCTGTCAGGATTGTATAGGACCATACTTTAACGGGGACTGTCATTAACATGGGACTGTCACTTTGGCAGGACCCTGTCAAGTTGGCAGAGGTGCATACTTTAACTTGAGGGACTGTCGAGCAGGCAGAGGTTACTGCTGGCAGGGGGCTGTCAGAGTAGGCAGGGTCTATGCTTTGGCAGGGGACCTCAGTTGGCAGAGGTGCATACTTTAACAGGGACTGTCAGAGTTGGCAGAGGTCTATGCTTTGACAGGGGGACTGTCAAGTAAAACACTTAGGACCCTATCACTGGCTGGGGACTGTCAGGGTTAACGAGGATTTTCCAATACTTTAACGGGGACCCTGTCCAAAGTTGCTGAGGGATTCTATCGCTGAGGGGACTGTCCAAGGATTGGCAGAGGTCTATACTAGCAGGGACCTATCCCAAAATAAACAGAGTTCTATCTTAACTTGGGGACTGTCCAGAGTAAACAGAGGTCTATCACTAACAGGGGATCTATCAGAGTTGTGAGGTCCTTTCACTAACAGGGGACCCTGTCAAGTTAACATAGGACCCTATCGACTAACAGGGGACCTATCAAGTTAACATAGGACCTATCACTAACAGGGGACCCTATCAAGTTAACAGAGGTCCCTATCACTAACAGGGGACCCTATCAAATTAACAGAGGTCCCTATCACTAACAGGGGACCCTATCAAGTTAACATAGGACCCCATCGCTAACAGGGGACCCTATCAAGTAAACAGAGGTCCTAGGTTCCCAGGGGACTATCAAACAAGGGTCCTATCACTAACAGGGGACCTATCAAGTAAACAGAGGTCCCTATCACTAACAGGGGACCCTTGGCAAAGTTTCTAACAGAGGTGGGACCCTACTAACAGAGCTCTGTTGGGCAGGGGACTGTTTATTTCATGACCATTAACAGGGGAAACTCACTGAGCAACCAGGGGTCAGGTGTTAGGGGGCCACAGGACACCACTGCTACTGCACAAGTTGCCACTGGTACCACTGGGTGCTCTGGCTATATTGAACAGCATTTCCAGTGACATTGGCTTGGTGAACTTCACTGAGCAATGGGGTCCGGGTGTTAGGCCATGGCCGCCTTTTGCAAACACTACAGTTAAAGGCAAGTGTAGTTGTCCAAAGCGTGAAAATAGATTTGCTCTCTGTCCACATTGCCATGGGTCGGTCAAAAGTCATAAAAGGTAAGTGTAGTTTTGAAGGCGTGAGCTGGGTTGCCTTCGGTAACATAAGTGTATTTAAAAAGTGGTACGGATTTCATTTTGAGTGGTGATTATCGAAATGTCAGGACCTCCTGCTCTCCTTCCATTATTTTCTTGATTAAACTTGATTATCGTCGTCTTTTGTTGTTTAGTTACTTTGTATGATTTGGTTGAAAAATTGTCATCCTGGTATTGCTACCGGTCCTTTTTCCTCCTCGGGAAGAAGGGCCGGTGAACTGTCTCTATACACGGTTAACGTTCGAGACAGTTCCTGATCTCCTGGGGGTTTATGGATCAGTTTGCATTTTTTAAGAGAAAGTACACAACAGCTGAAAGCTTTAAGAGACTGGGACCTCACTGGTAGATCTGGAGGATTTTTTAGTTCTCATCCGGCTAAAAAGCACAAAGAACTGACTGTAAGAGAAAGACTAATGGCTGATACAGCGCTAGTCTGTTAGGTTGCACGCGATCTTATACTACAAGAGCATAAGAAAGTTGGCAGCCTACTTGTTTCTTAGTCTTAACGCACCATCGCTGTAGTATTAGCAAGCTAATCTACAGACTACGGCCTCGGGAGCAGCAACGAAGCTCCGTTCCAGGGAATCTCACCGATGTTCTGATTTAACGGTATGGTGCCCGAATCATCAGAACCTGGAACAGGGGACCCTATCAAGTTAACAGAGGTCCCTATCACTCACATGGGACCCTATAAAGTTAACAGAGGTCCCTATCACTGACAGGGGACCCTATCAAGTTAACATAGGACCCTATCACTAACAGGGGACCCTATCAAGTTAACATAGGACCCTATAACTAACAGGGGACCCTATCAAGTTAACATAGGACCCTATCACTAACAGGGGGACCTATCTCAAAACAAAGGCCCCTATTACTAACAAGGGACCCTATAGAGATAACAGAGGTCCCTATCACTAACAGGGGACCCTATCAAGTAAACAGAGGTCCCTATCACTAACAGGGGACCCTATCAAATTAACAGAGGTCCCTATCACTTACAGGGGACCCTATCAAGTTAACATAGGACCCCATCACCAACAGGGACCTATCAAGTCAAACAGAGGTCCCTATCACTAACAGGGGACCTATCAAGTAAACAGAGGTCCCTATCACTAACAGGGGACCCTATCAAGTAAACAGAGGTCCCTATCACTAACAGGGGACCCTATCAAGTAAACAGAGGTCCCTATCACTAACAGGGGACCCTATCAAGTTAACAGAGGTCCCTATCACTAACAGGGGACCCTATCAAGTTAACAGAGGTCCCTATCACTGACAGGGGACCCTATCAAGTTAAGAGGACCTATCACTAACAGGGGACCCTATCAAGTTAACAGAGGTCCCTATCACTAACAGGGGACCCTATCAAGTTAACAGAGGTCCCTATCACTAACAGGGGACCCTATCAAGTTAACATAGGACCCTATCACTAACAGAGGTCCCTATCACTAACAGGGGACCCTATCAAGTAAACAGAGGTCCCTATCACTAACAGGGGACCCTATCAAGTAAACAGAGGTCCCTATCACTAACAGGGGACCCGATCAAGTAAACAGAGGTCCCTATCACTAACAGGGGACCCTATCAAGTTAAACAGAGGTCCCTATCACTAACAGGGGACCCTATCAAGTAAACAGAGGTCCCTATCACTAACAGGGGACCCTATCAAGTTAACAGAGGTCCCTATCACTAACAGGGGACCCTATCAAGTAAACAGAGGTCCCTATCACTAACAGGGGACCCTATCAAGTAAACAGAGGTCCCTATCACTAACAGGGGACCCTATCAAGTAAACAGAGGTCCCTATCACTAACAGGGGACCCTATCAAGTAAACAGAGGTCCCTATCACTAACAGAGGACCCTATCAAGTTAACAGAGGTCCCTATCACTAACAGGGGACCCTATCAAGTTAACAGAGGTCCCTATCACTAACAGGGGACCCTATCAAGTTAAACAGAGGTCCCTATCACTAACAGGGGACCCTATCAATTAAACAGAGGTCCCTATCACTAACAGGGGACCCTATCAAGTTAACAGAGGTCCCTATCACTAACAGGGGACCCTATCAAGTTAACATAGGACCCTATCACTAACAGGGGACCCTATCAAGTTAACAGAGGTCCCTATCACTAACAGGGGACCCTATCAAGTTAACAGAGGTCCCTATCACTAACAGGGGACCCTATCAAGTTAACAGAGGTCCCTATCACTAACAGGGGACCCTATCAAGTTAACATAGGACCCTATCACTAACAGGGGACCCTATCAAGTTAACAGAGGTCCCTATCACTAACAGGGGACCCTATCAAGTAAACAGAGGTCCCTATCACTAACAGGGGACCCTATCAAGTTAACAGAGGTCCCTATCACTAACAGGGGACCCTATCAAGTTAACAGAGGACCCTATCACTAACAGGGGACCCTATCAAGTTAACAGAGGTCCCTATCACTAACAGGGGACCCTATCAAGTTAACAGAGGTCCCTATCACTAACAGGGGACCCTATCAAGTTAACATATGACCCTATCACTAACAGGGGACCCTATCAAGTTAACAGAGGTCCCTATCACTAACAGGGGACCCTATCAAGTTAACAGAGGTCCCTATCACTAACAGAGGCCCCTATCACTAACAGGGGACCCTATCAAGTAAACAGAGGTCCCTACCACTAACAGGGGACCCTATCAAGTTAACAGAGGTCCCTATCACAAACAGGGGACCCTATCAAGTTAACTTAGGACCCTATCACTAACAGGGGACCCTATCAAGTTAACAGAGGTCCCTATCACTAACAGGGGACCCTATCAAGTAAACAGAGGTCCCTATCACTAACAGGGGACCCTATCAAGTATTTGCCACGGTGATTACAGTGAAACTATTTACCTGAATGGTTGCCACGGTCATAACAGTGAAACTACTTACCTGAATGGTTGCCACGGTGATTACAGTGAAACTATTTACCTGAATGGTTGCCACGGTGATTACAGTGAAACTATTTACCTGAATGGTTGCCCCGGTGATTACAGTGAAACTATTTACCTAATGCTTGCCCGAGTGATTACAGTGAAACTATTTACCTGAATGGTTGTCACGGTGATTACAGTGAAACTATTTACCTGAATGGTTGCCACGGTGATTACAGTGAAACTATTTACCTGAATGGTTGCCACGGTGATTACAGTGAAACTATTTACCTGAATGGTTGCCCCGGTTACAGTGAAACTATTGCCACGGTGATTACAGTGAAACTATTAACCTGAATGGTTGCCACGGTGATTACAGTGAAACTATTTACCTGAATGGTTGCCCCGGTTATTACAGTGAAACTATTTACCTGAATGGTTTCCGACTCCGAGGTCGTCCTCCCCCGCGTGAAGCACGACTGAGCGTCCAATAACGGAGTTTTCTCCGTAAATTGTGAAGGGGGCTGGCCAATTCTTGCCCGTGTCAAAGTGAACCTCCATGTAGATCGTTTCTGAGGGTTACCAATCTTAGAAAACCCCTCGACCTCTCTTGATACAATAGAGGATATCAATGTCTGAACAGGCTATCAACTTATCGAACTGATATCAGAATGCCGTCTGGTTATGCACATTTCTATTTGATTAAAAGCGCAATGACAAAGAACAGGTTGATTCAGTCCATGAAATTATGGTCTGATTTCAAGACCATTATAAAATGTGTTTCCACTGGTCAATTCGGAAACTCTTGAAAGTTTCCTTATCAATAGTAAATAATCTCTTATTATATTCTTAGTAGCATCAAATTTACAAGTAACATTAAATAATCTCTTGAAGTTTGTATAATTTAAATTTACTGGTAACATTAAATAATCTCTTGAAGTTTGTATAATTTAAATTTACAAGTAACATTAAATAATCTCTTGAAGTTTGTATAATTTAAATTTACTGGTAACATTAAATAATCTCTTGAAGTTTGTTTAATTTAAAGAAAGGTTCCCACCGTCGCCAGCCATCACGTTTCCCAAGTCCCCGGTGTGTCGGTTATTTAAATCCCCGTCCTTTCCAAAGACGCTCCCGTGGGTCATGTTGGTGGGGTTGTAGTGTCCTCCAGCCGTGGAACAGTCCACTGTAGGGACAGATACATTTACAAATAATTTGGATCTAGTGGAGTCTCAGCAATTCTAGGGGAACAAAGTAATGCTTGGGGAAAGTTTATGATTTATATTTTCTTTCTTAAATCTTACGTCCAGATACTGCAATTCTACAATGGAAATAAAAAGCCAGTTTGTACTTTATTTGTTTCTAAATCTTACGTCCAGATACTGCATTCTCATGGATGTGGAAGCCGTGTTTTCCCACTTTGATCGCTTTTACAAGATGTCAGAGAACAAATACACGGAATCCCCATAACAAGATGTCAGAGAACAAATACACGGGACCTGCCATAACAAGATGTCAGAGAAATCAGTAAACCCCATTGAAAGAAGGAGATTACAGTCCCTGGACCTATCTAACTCCAGAGTTCCAAATAACCTTAGTCTAAAGTCACTGACTAATAATCATCAATTAATCCAGCTCGAGTTAAATGATACCATAAACCATTACCGATGTAAGAAGGGGTGGTTTTAAACTCAGTGTCTCATTATCAGACCCACCTAAATATTCTCCAACGTTATTTAGCTTCATGTCGCAATAAGCATGTATATCGTTTTCTTGGTTACGGTGCGGTGGTGCACTGTTACCATGGTAACCAAGCAGTGAGAGAACCACCAATGCAAACATCATTCTGAATACAGTCTTATCTAGAATGATTGGTATCTATTTTCTTATCTTAATCTACCATAGTACATGTCTCAGGTCTCTATAGTTATAGGAAATTATAATACAAAGTCAGATTTGAGAGTACAGACACACACTAAGGCACTAGAAAACTTCAATCAAACGATCTAAAACAGTTTGTTTCCTGTTTCCAAAGGAATGAAGAGCAGGAACAAGAGAACACGTCTTATATTGACCAGTTCTCCATCAGAACAACAGTGAAAGGTAAACCCTGAATTACCTTGACTCAGGTGTGACTTGACACTTCAAGGTGGCAAGGTGCCAACATGGGAGGTGCTAGGATTCACACAGTCGGGAGAAAGCCCCATTTCCAGGAAATCAGAGCTGTCACCATCCTGCCAACTAGAGTCTGAAGATTGTCAACCGTTTTCAAGTGAATTAAACGTACTTTCCATGTTTAGGCAGTGATCCTTTCTGCACTTGCGAGCCCTTCATAACATTTCATTATACTGCTTAGATCACAACCATTCATTCGCCAAAAACTATACTGTTTTAAGAATACTTCCACTGATGAAATACGCCATCCAAAGTTACATCTGAGAACTGAGAGTAGTAACATTCCTCATTCTTCATCGCTTCATTACAGAGAACCAGCAAACAATGTACCAAATCAGTTCAGTGGAAAATGGAGTGATGTCAGAATAGAGTATTGTCAGGGTGAAAAAGAGTGTTGTCAGGATGAACTGGCGTCAAAATGGATTGGAGTGGTGTCAGAGTGAAGTAGAGTGGTGTAAGAATGAACTGGTCTCAGAATAGAGTGGAGTATTGTCAGAGTAAAGTGGAGTGATGTCAGAATGTTTTCATGGTTTCAGAATCAAGTGGAGTGGTGTCTGAATGCGCTCGTTTCAAAATGAAGTAGAGTGGTGTCAGAGTAAAGTAGATTGGTGTCAGAATGAACTGGTGTCAAAATTAAGTAGAGTGGTGTCAGAGTAAAGTAGAGTGATGTCAGAATGAAGTGGTGTCAGAATAGAGTGGAGTGGTGTCAGAGTGAAGTAGAGTGGTGTCAGAATGAACTGGTGTCAGAATAGAGTGGAGTGTTGTCAGAGTAAAGTAGAGTGCTGTCAGAATGAACTGGTGTCAGGATAGTGTTGTCAGAGTAAAGTAGAGTGGTGTCAGAATGAACTGGTGTCAGGATAGTGTTGTCAGAGTAAAGTAGAGTGGTGTCATGTCAGAATGAACTGGTGTCAGAATAGAGTGGAGTGTTGTCAGAGTAAAATGTAGCGGTGTCAGAGTAAATTAGAGTGGTAGTTTCAATTATAACCAGCAGCTAGTATAAATTTGACTGATTTATCATCTATTAGGTAAACTAAATTAATTTTGAATTTCAGCTGAGAGACACAGTTCCCACCCGTCGTCCTGAGAAGAAAATGTCGAAGCTGCAAATCCTCAAGTCTGCTGCAAGATACATCGACTTTTTGTCTCAAATATTAAGAGAAGAAAAGGATGTGAAGGAAAAGGTGGGATATTTTTTCATTTTCATCTACATTTTCTGGATGCATTCTGTGATACCAACTATGATGGAGGTCCGACATTGGTTGGACACAGAATTCAGGAATTCACCCAATTTAACTATAAATTTAACTATAAATTTAACTCTAAAATTACCGCTGATCCACTAATGTCAGAATGAATTCAGGAAAAAGAAGAAGCAATGGTCTCCAGCACAACAGATTTCTTTGAACAGCCCTGCCCAACTGTTTCCTGCTCAGCTCTGCCCCAAACAAATGAAAGGGAGTCCTGCCCCAATGAGTCTTTCTCAACCCGCCTCCCAATCAATGAGAATGAGTCCTGTTCAGTCCTCCTCCCAACCAATGTTGTGGAGTTCCCGGGGTACCTAACACCTGATGTCACACTCAACAGCGGGGCCGACACGACCACGAATTACTTCGAGGACTCCTTCGACTTCTACTGAAAGTCCTTCATGCAGATTTCTGATCGGAACTTTCAGAATGCAGATTTCAGAATGGAGATTTCAAGGATGGAAATTTCAAGTATAGAGATTTTAAGAAATGATTACTTTAGGGCGTGCTACTTTCAGCCGAAGGTACATCTAATGAACGCAGCATAAAACTTTTTGACTCAGTACAGCACTCGATGTTTCTGTACGATTTTCACACTTTCATCCTCTACCAATGAGTGAGCTGAGCTCACTCATTGGTAGAGGATGAAAATAACACGACAGTTTTTTGTGGTTATTAACCTGTGGTAAAATAAATGAGTAAATGAGAAATCCCTGGGGGCTAATCATTAACAATGCGCTCATTTTCGTGATTATAAAAACAGTTGGGTTATTTTCCATATTGCTATATTTTTCTTTATAAAATATTGTGTAGGAAAATTAATTATTATCGCCCCCCCCCCCATCGAACAAATTGAAATCCATTAGTTTAGTATGAAATTTCATTATTGAAAGTAGATACTTTTGCCGATATTATTAAAAGTTGAAACTAATCATCGATTGACTATTATAATAGAAAGAAAGACTAATTTATTGATTGCTATGAGCTGTAATATTACAAAAGATAATAATGATTTTCGAAACTGATTTAAAGTTTTCGTATCATTTGTTTTAACTAAGTCAATTCTTCAAATCAATAAATCTCCAACACCATGACATAGTAGCCTAAAAATAACGGAGTCCAGGGCCTAGGTTATATGTAATTTAATTTACATGTCGGATGTAAAATGGAAAATGTTGTAGCTCTGAGAGTAGCACCCTTTTTGTGAAATGTTGTTTATACTTTTGCTTCTGTTCGCCTCTCTCCCGGGGGTGTTTTCGTTCTCCCGAGTGAGGAACTACCGCGTGTCGGATGAGGAGAAGGAAGCTGTTCTCAGGGCTGGGAGCTTCGCTGAAGCCTACAGGAAGTACTCTGCTCTGTACGGAACCAGGGAGGGCCCTGCACTGCTCATGGCTAAGGACCCAGGATCACAGCGTTCAGATGACAGGCAGAGGAAGAATAACTTTGTGAAGGCGCTGAAGAAGATACGAGCCCACAACCGCCTGTACGACACAGGCCGCTCCTTCTACCGAATGACTGTGAACACGTTCTCTGCCATGTCAGACGAGGAGAGAGTTGGTTCCTCGGCCTGCAGAACATGACCAAGTCGGAGACCAAGTCAAACACAAGGAAATCTCCTAAGAAGAAGCAGCCCCGCCTCTCTGAGCTGGGACAGCAGGGGCTACGTGACGGGTTCCTTTAACCAGGGGAAACACTGTGGGTCTTGCTGGACATTCCCTGCAGTGGGACTCATAGAGTTCGCCCTGAAGAAGGCGACAGGACAACTTATCCAGCTTTCTAACCAGCAACTCCTCGACTGCACTTACGAACTGTTCTACGAGCACGTGGGACCAGACCACGACGGCTGTGACGGGGGGTTGTACGAGCACGGGTGGGATCTGGTGATAGAGACTCAGCACTTGGCTCCTCTAGCCAAGTACAAGTACTGGGGGTACGACAGGAAGTGTGAGTATGATAGGTACGCTAACGCCCTCCAAGACACCCTGCAGATCACAGGGTACAGGTTCGTGGAGGGTCACGATGCTGTGATGGCTGCTATCCAGACTTCGCCCCTAGCAGTGGCTATCAAAGCTGAGGAAGAACTGAAGGCCTACGACAGGGGACAATACGACGGCTGCAAAGCGGAGTACTCTGATCCAGACCATGCTGTCCTTCTCACGGGGTACGGACCTGATTTCTGGGAAATGAGGAACAGTTGGGGGCCGGACTGGGGACTCAACGGCTTCTTCAGGTTCTACAGGGGGGAGAAGGCTAACTTGTGCCTGCTGCTCGACTATGCTGCTTACATCACCTTCAAGAGTTTGAGGGATGAAAAGCCGACACCCACTAAGGAGGCATTACAAACCACCGCATCAGAGGAAGTCGTGGAAACCACTGCTGCAGCCTTGGAAACCACTGCTGTAGTTTTGGAAACCACTGCTAACAATGTGGAGAGTACAGAGAGTGCTTTAGCAACGACTATTGAAGAAATAGAAAGTACAACTGTTGTCACCATGGTAACTACAAAAGAACACACAACTTCAGAAACAGAAACAGACCACCTGACCACTGAACAACCCACACAAGAGCTGACCTCAGAGTCCACAATGGCGCTGACAGAGCAACTCACGACGCCCTTCACAACCAGCTGTGTGCCAGGCTACTTCTGGAGCGGAGTCTCCTGTGACATGTGTCCAGAAGGACATTACAGTGGCTATGGGTCCTCCACCTGTACCTCCTGCCCTGAAGGGACCACTTCACAGCCTGGGTCCACCTCTATCGACGACTGTGTGGAGTCAGCGGAAGAGTGTCAGGATGCAGCCCTGGTGAGGAGAAAGTGCGTCAAGTGGGCTGCTAGAGGCTTCTGTTCTGTGCCTGAACACATCTCCTTCATGGAGACTGAGTGCAGGAGATCTTGTGGGTTTTGTTCGGAGTTCTGCGAGGCAGGTTTTGGGATGAATAGTAAAGGCAGGTGTCAGATGTGTCCTGTCAACACCTACAGTGAATACAGGAACCAGGAGTGCAGTCCCTGCCCTGCTGACACTTTCTCCCCCAAGGGATCCACTGATGTCTCGGCTTGTGTCAAGAGACGTAAACCGTGTGTCAACAAACTGCCAGATGCATGGTGCAGTGCAAATGCTCAACTCGGTCGCTGCCAGAAGAGAGAGCATAAGATGAAGAATAAGTGTGCTAAGAGCTGTGGTTTTTGTGAAGAAGAAGAAAATGACAAGCAATGCAGAAACTTGATAACAGATACTTCTTGCAAATGGTGGAGAAAGTCAGGATTTTGTTATGATTCTCAAACTGAGCACCTGATGACAATGCTGTGTGGCAAAACATGTGGCACTTGTCGGAGTGAAGCTGACCCTACTGATTGCTTTGATGAAGAGAGGTTTGAAGAGGATTGTCCGGGGTGGGCTGCAACAGGTTACTGCAGCAGTCAGAAATACGCTGCATTCATGCTGAACAACTGTGCTATGTCATGTGGCAGGTGCAACACCAGTCTCACCACAACCCAGCCCCCTCAGCCCACCACTTCCTTAGACCAGGAATGCTGGGTGAGTGATGTGGTCATGTCACTCACCAATGTACTCCACCATGCCACCCTGGTCTCTCCTGAGCATTGTATTGAACAGTGTAAGAGCCACTCACAGTGCAAGGGCGTGATGGTCAGCCCAGTAGCTTGGATGGCTTGGAAGTCAAAGAAAAGAGAATGTTTCCTGATGGGTGATGATCTCATGTCAGATATGATTGGATGGACAGCAGCTTCCCGATCCTGCTTCCAACATGAACCAACCACTCCAACTCCAGAATTAACTGAGGCACCAGACTGCAAGGACACGGACATGCATGCTCAGAGTTGTCCAACATGGGCTAATTCTTTCTGTTTGGCAGAGGAATATAAAGAATTCATGGCAGAACACTGCAGAGAATCCTGTGGGTTCTG
Organism: Beroe forskalii; assembly: GCA_011033025.1. Lineage (NCBI taxonomy): Eukaryota > Metazoa > Ctenophora > Nuda > Beroida > Beroidae > Beroe > Beroe forskalii. The sequence goes on along the minus strand of WFMF01000003.1, from coordinate 1,716,014 downwards.
TGACACAACCAAACCTTGCAGGGATTCAGTGGAACACATTGGATCTTGCTCTACTTGGGCAGCATCTGGCTATTGCAAGCAGGATCGGTTCCAAGGGTTCATGGTCCAGCACTGTGCAGCTTCATGTGGAAAGTGCAAAGATCCTCACTGTCACAATACCAACTTTATGTGTGGGCAATGGGCAAGCTTGGGTTATTGTGGACAAAGCCAGTTTGTGAGCTACATGAGTAGAGCCTGCAGGGCAGCATGTGGGCTGTGTTGATCGTGAAGCAAATCAATGCCTGTGAAAATCTATCAAGATATGATATATAGTGCATGTGAGAAAGTTTTGTAAACAGGCAGTTTCAGGAAATTAGGGAGAATTGGTCCTTTTCGAAGCCTCGGGGATTTTTTGCAGATCTAGTTTATTGACACCTATTATCTTTTTACCAATGAATTTAATAGGAAGATTTGCATGCAAGCTCAATAACCAATTGCTGTTTTATCAATAAAACAAGTTACATTGCCAAGAGGTTCATGTAACACTTAAAAGTTTAAAAATGAAACCATTAACCATTAACCAGTCATATAAAAATGGTTATATTAAGATTAATGGTAAATGCACACATGAATTGTCTGTTATTACCAACCTTATCTTTGTCATCTTCAAGAGGGAGAGGACTTGCAGTGCATAAATAAGCATTCCTTAAATAAAACATCAGGTTTCTTGTGATATGTCCATCATAATCATATGTCTGAATGAATTGTTGATCAGAATACATTTTTGAAAATGAACTGCCATGTCATGTGCAAAACTTTAAATTAAAAAAATGGTAGATGATATAATTTGACTGCTAACAATTCTAAATTCACATTTATCTACATAGTGTGTTAAAATGTAGGAATGTTACTGAAGGTATAAGGTTTTTATTTTCAAGTCACTGAATTAATTCACAATATAATTTTAGAAAAATAGAATTAACATATTTAAAATGTAATATTTTTTGTTTCACTGTTATTCACTAAATCTATTTTTGTTTTCTTTTTTGATATTTGAGCCCAAAAATGAGTAAAGAAAGATGAGACGAAATAAAATTTTGATTAACACATCAATACCTCTCAGAACTGAATGACCGGAACCTTCAAACGTCCAATTTTTTGTTCTCACGGCTATGATAAGCTTCGTTTGTCTGACGTCGACAGGGAGTCAGGCAACGCCTGACAAAGTTTCGTAGGATGTTACTCTTTCCCGTGCGCGCGCAACCGCGTTTCACATTTGGACGGTCACTTGCCCTAACCGGCGCCTTATACTACGTTGCCAGAGACCTTATGTCTGCTCCATATTTTCAGAGTCTGGGCGGCGCGCGCGCGAAGACTAGGGGGAAGCAATGTTTGGAAATATTACACGCGCGGCGCGCCGTCGTTCTTTCTCAGAATAGCCGTAGGCCACGCCTGTTTACGCAATGACCAGATGTTCATGTTCCCCTGCCTAGCCAGGGATGTCGTGACGCGCGGCGCGCGCGCAAACCTAAGGATCTGGTTAAAGCAAAACCAGTTGCAATTTTTTCATTTTCAACTGGCCACCTTTTGGAATTATCAGTTTTCGTTATTGCTGCCGCAAAATTTATGAAAAATAACAATAGGTATCACATTATTCTCAAAAAAGGAAATAAACGACTTAAACAATCGTAGGATGTTACCCTACCCTTGCGCGCGGCGCAACGTTCCACATTTGGACGTCACTTTGCAACCTAGCCATTCAGTCAGAAGAAATAGACGGGGCAACGTCCGTCGACTTAAACAAATAGTGCCCTTCCAGGACGGAACGCCGCGCAATTTACTGAGCCGCGCAGTATAACAAGTTGGATTGATAACTTTTTTACTCCGCACGCAATTTTAATTACACGATGTTTGCACGGCGCTGAATATTTGTTGTCATTACATATGCTGCTATGTACATTCCATAAAATGTATTAGTGTTGTACATTAGTGTGTTTGCCTGTATAGTTTATTGTGTTGCCGTATCGGATTAGGTCCGTACCTAAGACTGCTTTGACTCAGTATGAAGGTCGACGAGTGGGTGGAACTCACGAAAGAATGCAAGTATCTGCCTGAGAAAGACCTCAAGCAGCTGTGTGACATGGTGTGTGACATTCTTTTAGAGGAATCGAACGTTCAGCCAGTGTCCAGCCCAGTCACTGTTTGCGGGGACATCCACGGCCAGTATTACGACTTGATGGAGTTGTTCAGGGTGGGTGGCGAGTTGCCCGACACCAACTACATTTTCATCGGTGATTTCGTAGATCGGGGCTACTACTCCCTGGAGACGCTCACTCGATTGCTGGTCATGAAGGTAAAGTACCCTGGAAAGGTGATACTGTTGCGGGGCAACCACGAGTCACGAACTGTCACCCAGGCCTATGGGTTTTACGACGAATGTCAGTCGAAGTACGGAAACTGCAATGCGTGGAAGTACTGCTGCAAAGTGTTTGATTTGCTCGCGATAGCAGCCCTCATTGACGAAGAGGTGCTATGTGTTCACGGGGGACTGTCTCCCGAAATCAAAACCATCGATCAAATCCGTCTGATTCCCAGAGACATGGAAATCCCGCCTGAAGGTGCGTTCTGCGACTTGGTTTGGTCAGATCCCGAGGAGGTGGAGAACTGGACGATCAGTCCCCGTGGGGCTGGGTGGTTGTTTGGCAGAAAAATCACTGACGCTTTTAACCACATCAACGACTTGTCGCTGATATGCAGAGCTCACCAATTAGTGCAGGACGGTTACAAGTTCATGTTCGATGACAGACTCGTCACCATTTGGTCCGCCCCCAACTACTGCTACCGCTGCGGTAACATTGCTGCAGTTATTTCCTTCACAGATGCCTCCAACTACGAACCCAAACTGTTTGACGCTGTCCCTGATGACAAACGAGTAGTCCCTAGCAGAGTGGTAACTCCTTACTTCTTATAACAGTCGCAGATATTCAAATCTTAAATGCTACATATTTGTATATATTTCATCAGGCAATTACAGGGCCTGCATTTATCTGGAATATTGTAACCTTAAACCAATGACTCACTTCGCCACCTTCTGCCATTTCTCGAGCTCTGATTGGCTGATGTTGCACAGCTTCTTAGCTCTCATTGGCTGGTGCATGTTACGCACGTGGCGTCCCAATTCACTGCCTCTGAACATGTGTATGATTCTAAGGTTGCCATGGTGACATAGCCTATTCAATGGCGGGCAGTTTGAATCATACCTTGTAACTCGACATCGTCTTCGTAAAAATTACTTTGAGACTTTGATTACTTTGATGAATTGTTTATAGGCTCATTTTACCTGCACTGCATATGTTTTGAACATTATGCTTCATAAAGTTATTCCTAAAGTTAAATTAGTTTGATTTTAATGAGATGAAATAGATTTGTGTGGAAATTGTCTCTTTGGGGCGACCATTTGCATTCATTAATCCTTGTTAACATTTACCCTAAACGCTATGCCACTGTGTAGTGCTTACTTTTTACTTGATAATTGTGCAGTATATATCATGATTTGTGTTAGTTTGTTAAACCAATACTTTAATAAAGTTTTACTGGTTTAGAATTTGAATTTTTTTGCATTATTGATTAGCGTACATCAAGCACCCTGTAGCTCAAGTATCATGTATTGTCTTTGCCTACATTCCTCTTAACCCCTTTAATTACAACCCCCTTCACTTTAATTCCTTCATCCCCTTTACTTACAACCCCCTTTACTTAAATTCCTTCATCCCCTTTACTTAAATTCCTTCATCCCCTTTACTTACAACCCCTTAACTTAAATTTCCTTGACTAACTTTCCACTTTACATGCATTTCCTCTTACTTATATGATGACTTTTCACCAAATCAATTCTAATCACCAAAATACATCACCAAATCACACTATCATCCCCGATTAACATAATGTTACAGACTTGTGTGCGATTTGAATGACATTGCTTTTGTCACAAATTATATCACAAAATTCTTGTAAATTCTTATAAATTCTTGTTATGACCACTAACTTACATCCCTCTTTACTCTTTCACTCAACTTTACTCACACTCTCTTCACTCCCTCTTATTTCACATTCCCTCTTTACTCCCTCTTTACTCCCACTACTCCCACTTTACTCCTTCTTTACTCCCACTTAACTTCCACTTAACTCCCACTTTACTCACGCTCCCACTTCTGCAGTAGCCAAGTCGTGGAAGTGTTTGGCTCAGACGCGCTCACTTTGGGATCTCCCGCAGCCGAAGGGAGCGGACTAGGGACCGCGCGGGACAACAAACGCCGAAAGTTCGAGAACTTAGCTGGTCATGCAGGTCAGTAGGTTTCATAGAATCAATAGTGGTCATGCAGGTCAGTACCATAATCTGGGGTAACTTTAGATTGATATCAGTGGTTATGTAGAGAACTTAGCTGGTCATGCAGGTCAGTACTTCATAATCATACATTCTATAGAGGGCATGCAGGTCAGTTCTTCATAATCATACATTCTATAGAGGGCATGCAGGTCAGTACTTCATAGATTTTAGAGGTCTGTCCTGTTTGTTTGTCTGTTTTGTTCGTCTGTTTTCTTGAGCAGGAAAGGGTCAGTTATTTGTTTACAGTCTTATGTGGGCCTATCTCGGTGAACGTGTGAACCTGAACTGTGAAGTAAACAGCATCTTAAGGTAGTTCTGTGGCAACTAGAAAACCTTTAGAACCCATTGGAGACCAGGTTGGATGATTTCACTGATGGACCTTCATATTCATTTGAAATCACATCTCTTGGATAAGGTTCGCGCGTCTTATGACACTTTGGTGCATGGTATTTCAAATCTTCGATCTGTTGAGCTCAGGAATAAGCTTTGTTTGCTTCTGGGAACAAAGTGCTGGACCTAGTTACACATACACACATTACACAATAATTACACATACAAAACATTACACAATACACATTACACATAACACAATACACATTACACATTACACGCACATTACACAATACACATTACACAATACACATAGAAATCACTGTCGAGGAAGCCGTTTAGTCCGTTCTACTTGCGAGCTGCTTGCCATTTTACACGCGCTCTTTCTACTGTTCTTAAAACACGAAACTTGCTTGCCAGATTGTACCTAACGTTATTTGACTCTCTCGCCATACGCATTTCGTTATGTCACTTTCTCATTTAGTGATATTGCAGTGTACAGTTCATCTCTAAACTTGCCCTGTCAAATTACCGAGTATAAATTGTAGGAAGTAAATAGGAAGTAAATCAGTGATATTTCGATGTCTAAAGAAGAAATTCCTGGTCCGTCAGGAGTCACCTGTGAGTTTTCTGGGTTTTTAATGAGTGTATTTTGTATAGTGTATAGATTTTATTCACTGTATACTATGTATTACGTGTACTGTATACTGTGTTGATTGCACGTTTTCTCATTGAAATGTGCCGTGGTTGGTATCATTGCATCATGTTAGTGTTATGACGTTGTTCAGTACACAACATGGAACCAATGTAAGTGAAAAGGGGCGGGGTATTACTCAAGTGTAAGAGAAAAGGGGCGTGGTCCGATCTGTTTCTTTCAGCATACCGAGAATTCCTTGAAATCTCCAATTGTTAACATGATTTACCATTTACTCCTTCATCGAACATATCCATTGGACTTAGGACGAGGGAATTTCAGCGGCACTTTTGAAAGAGAAATGATTTTCCTGCAGATAGCCGCTTACTGGAGGCCCCCTCCTGGAGGCCCCCCTCCTGGAGGCATTATTCGCATAATTCTCTGCTCTCACTTGGGGAGCTCTTGGTATTGCGCAATTGTAAAAGGGTGGGGCTTGTCGTTAGGTACTAGATAATTATACTGCGTAAAACTATAAGTGTATGAAGAGTACGTCAGTAACTTGAAATCTGTGTATCAAGTAGATAATTTCTGTATCCTCGCACCTTTCTCTTTCACAACAAACTGCGACACAGTAACACGTTGTTATGTGCTCTCAATATTGCCTTATATGGGCATGGTTCACTATCGCCTGAGAACAATACTCTGTACTCTGTACAGTGTACACTGTACAGAGGTAAATACTCCGTACAGTGTACAGTGGTTAATACTCCGTACAGTTTTCAGTGGTCAATACTCTGTACAGTGTACAGTGTAAGGCAAACTTTGGCAAATGCTTCCACTTCTTTTGGAGTTTGCCAAAAGCAGTGTTTGCCATAGTTTGCCAAAGTTTGCCTTACCCCCTCCCCTACACAAGCATGTACACAATACACTTCACAAATGTATAATGTATTATGTAGTGTGTAAGTGTATTGTGTACAGTGTACCATATACAGTGTTTGATATAGTGTATTATGTATAGTGTATAATGTACTGTGTGTAATGTATTTCATTGCATTTCCTTATGTGGAAATAAATTTACTCTCAGTGTGAATAAGCCTTCGCAACATGCTAATCGAATTAAAGCTCAGACGTGTTTGAAATCGTACACCCTGAGCTTTGCACTTCCCTAGACTTCCTTCACTCTACTACACGGCTGTGTAACCCTCTTATTTTCCCGCCAAAAGCTCCCGCTTCTGTGAAGTTTGGTGAAGTAGCAGGCCAGTAAAATTCTCTTCTTGTGAATGTCACTGGATGGTGGGTCGGGCTAATAATAGCCATGACATGGCCCTGGATTCTGAGTGTAATGGCGTCATAATGACGTCGTGACAGGGCCCTGCGTTCTGAGAGTATTATGACGTTACGCATTCCTCAGTCCCATGGATTAGTAATTATATCATTACATCCCCTATATCAGTGTGGAGTGTGGCTAGGGCTGTGGAGTGTGGAGTGTGGCTAGGACTGTGGAGTGTGGCTAGCAGGATAGTTTGTGTTAGACTTACTCCAGAGTACTCCTGTCAGTCAGGGCCGCATATACACCGCATATACCGCATGTATATACCGCATATAGCTGTAATGCGGGGGTATGCGGTATCAGGTCATTGGTTCTAGATCCTGTAGGGGGCAATGCAGGGTAAGGTGTAAGGTGGCCAAATGATCTAATCCTACTCCGACACACAGCCATTAAACCAGCTTAACGCGATTTAAACGCACTGCAATTCTCTTGTTTGGCTCCTTTCATTTGCTCAATAACTTAGAACGCCTTAGAATCGCTTAGCAAAACTACAGTCTACTCCTTGTAACTGGAATAGTGGAGATTATACCAATTTTGCGCCCCAAGGGTAGCCTTTTCAGGCTTTAGGCCACAAAAGACATCACATTGGTCTGAATATCCACAACAGGGATCTATCTTCTAAACGCCTCTTGTTTTAATGCAGGGCGATTCATGAATTCTAGGCTTATCAGTTCCTCAAATCAGATAACTATGAGCGTTGCTGAATATCATTTTACACGTTGCAAATTCGCAGGGGCTCTCTCACTTCCTATCCCTGATTTCTACCAATCACCGGTCTTCCTGCTAACCACGTGCACATTACAGCCAATCAGAGGCCTTCCTGCTAACCACGTGCACATAACAATCAATCAGAGGCCTTCCTGCTAACCACGTGCACACTCCAGCCAATCAGAGGCCTTCCTGCTAACCACGTGCACATCCCAGCCAATCAGAGGCCTTCCTGCTAACCACGTGCACATCCCAACCAATCAGAGGCCTTCCTGCTAACCACGTGCACATTCCAACCAATAGGAAGGCTGAGGTAATACGATAGCCTGCGTCCTATGATCTCATCCTCCAAGTCTACATTTCAGTGCAACTTTTCAAATACTGCTGTACAATACAAGTCATTTTAATGTAATAAGGGAATTCATGTGTTTCATAATCTGTTTCCCACATTAATTGTTTGAAAACAGCATAATGACTTGTGCTCATCAGCCAAAAGCAACTCATCAAAAGGGCAGTAACTTTGAAAACGCTTAGTGTAAAGGAAGCCAAGATAAGACTTTTGGAGATATGTTTTTATTGTCGTCCCAACCCATCAAGATTAATAGAAAAGTACAACTTGTCCTCCGGTTTGCATTCTAACTTACTACAAGTTGCTTGAAGTGATGAGCAAGCGAAGGCGCGTTATCGTTGCAACAGATTTATCATTGATCTGAACTTCTGAAGTCCAAAGACCAAATAACAGCTTGTGCGTAGTAGTGAGATAATGGATTGGGGCAATGTTTATAAGTCGCATGATGTACTGTAGCTTCCGTTTTAAATCATATTTTCCTCTGAGTGCGTAGAAGTGCTCCTGAAAAACAGCGATGGCATCTCAACGCAAAGCGATGTGCATTTTGAGAATCCCTTGGAAGTAAAACTCACAATTGAGTGGTCCCTTATTTCTGCTTTTTTTCTTCCAGTGAATTATCGCGTGTCTATTTTTAGAAACAGCTGAGATTTACCAGTGATTCATGCTTGCTAATGGAGGTTTATCAATGCGAATTCCCGTTAACCTATCTGCTCTCTTCAATTTGCGTTGTACTTTTGTATCTGGAAACTATGTCTACTGTTGCCATCCTATTGAGGTCATTGGCGAGGCTGTCAATTCGGATGCTATTTGCATTTGTAACCTTCTTAACGCTGACATTGTGGAAACTACACTATTAGATTAGATTTGATTTTCAAACACCAAGTTGTGAATAGAATTGTAATTAGAATCGCGATTTGAAGTGTAATTGTTTCAGGAGAAAGGTCCCTCCTTTATATTTTGTATTGTGATTGGTTTTTAATTGCACCATTTCAGCCTGCCTGTACCAGAAGTTTTCATGGTAGCCATGGTAACCGATCCCCAACCGATTTTATTAATCTTGGAAAGGTTTCATGATAGTCACGTGACATGGACAGCACGTGTTTGATAGTAGTATGGTATAATGTGGCACCTTGACGTAGTGTCATGGTAGTGGATGGTTTGAGCATGATGCACTACTGTTCCTTGTTGCCATGGTAACGCACAGTGTTGCTATGGTATTGTGTGTATAGTTGAGCTTGTATTACTAGTTGTAATGTACACTACATACCATTAATACATATACACAGCACATTCTATACTCTTGCTATGATCCTAGATCAAAATTCAACGTGTTTTGTTTGTATGCATTAACAGATTTTAAGTGTAATGTCTCATTTAAGACGCGACTAATTATTCCAAGCTTACTCTACAATAACTCTCAGTGTTTTTACCGTGTTTTTACGTCTAGCAGGTTCTCAAATGTAGTACTCACATGCACTAGACATGAGTTAATGATAATACATTTACCACATGGTTTAATGTACAGTACACAGTCATTGACTTTAGTTTAGCATGTTATGTTGTAGTTTCGTGTTATCAGTGCTCCTTTATAATACACACAGTTATACATGTGTATTGTGTACATGGTGTGTGAAGTCACCTGATTAGCTCATCACTAATTACTGTACTGCACACTGACTCGTGGTTAGTAATTTAATTTGTTCTACAGACGAGTCCTGCACTAGAAAAATGTACTTTCTTTGGCAGCGAGTCTTCATATTTTAGCAAAACCTCAATGTCCCTGCGAGATTAAAAGTTGGAGAAATTTTTATTGGCAGTTAGTTGAAGATGGAGGCTTGAAGATTTTTGTCCCCTTTCCCTTCGATAACTTGATAACAAAAATTCGCTATTTTCTTATCATAAAATTTATTCATGGCATCGCATGCAAGCAACCGAAATTAATTTTAGGATCTGCTTCAGTGATTAGCAAGGCTGTAGGTATTCATTTATTTTGCACTTTTCCCTGAAAATGAAGGTCAAACTGAGCCTCCTTGATCCTTAGTTTCTTGTAAACCGGATTTCTAAACTTGAAATATTGCACCTTTTCCAGTTCTTCTGAATTCTTATCAATGGTGTTACATTACTTGCCCCAAAGAGCCTTCCGTAATTCCGAATTAAAGCTTAATATTTGCTATCTGGTATTCTATCTGTAACGATCGAAGGAATTCTTTCTTTTCACCGATTTATCGCCATTTTATTCCATCGTCGCCCATCGCTGATATTTCGACAGAAATCTTCATTTTTCAAGGCGCTATTTTTTACAGAGATTTGTTGTCGTGCAGCTATAGTTTGTGTTCAATCAGAAGGCCTACAACTGCAACAACAGTCAATTATGCATCGCTTTTGTAAGGGTCTTCTTATACGCGAAAATTTGGCCAAATTTTTACCGCTCAAACGCAATGAGACGCGCCCAATGTCAACATTTAGTTCGCGCGCGCGGTAATGTAAAGTACACAATTTAAGCATTGTGTGTGAGTTGGCGGGATGTTTTGTAAACAGTTGCTTCCATTGGTCAGTTTTTGGCGGCTTCTGGCTTTTCACGTGGTCAAGATATTGCAAGCCCACCACAGGACCACAGATGCGCAATATGTCTTCTAATATTTGAATGTCAATGTTTGATCTGGACTGGCTAAGTTGCCCTGTTTTTTGCTTCGTAAGATGACGTGGTCACGAAACTCGTAGTGTACGCTCAGTTATTCCTTCCAATTTGCGAAATGTGGGATGTGAATTTGTTTTATTTCAGGTTTTATTTTCAGCTGGTATGACTAACATGCTCTAATTGTATCCCCATTTCAGCTGGTATGACTGACATGGCCGTATTGTACCCCCATTTCAGCTGGTATTACTGACATGGTCTAATTGTATCCCCCATTTCAGCTGGTATGACTGACATGGTCTAATTGTATCCCCCATTTCAGCTGGTATGACTGACATGGTCTAATTGTATCCCCCATTTCAGCTGGTATGACTGACATGGTCTAATTGTATCCCCATTTCAGCTGGTATGACTGACATGGTGTAATTGTATCCCCCATTTCAGCTGGTATGACTAACAAGCTCTAATTGTATCCCCATTTCAGCTGGTATGACTGACATGGCCTTATTGTATCCCCATTTCAGCTGGTATGACTGACATGGTCTAATTGTATCCCCATTTGAGCTGGTATGACTGACATGGCCCAGTGTTACCGAGATCCAAAGACAGCACCTCTTACGAAGTTGACACTTGATCTCATCAATACTTACAAGCATATTAACGAGGTAAGTTTTTTAATTTCATCAATACTTACGATCATATTGATGAGACAAGTTTTTAATTTCATTAATACTTGGAATTCTTGTCAGGGTCGAAGTAATGCCATTTTGATGAGGGTGCCTGTGTATCCGTTTAGAATACACAGGTTAAAAACTCAATATTGAGATGGTTACATCTTTAGATACTGTAGCCTCCTAGACATTAGTTTGCCTCCAATCATAGCCCTAGCGCAGAGTGATGGAGCACAAACCTTGGGATAACCCAATATTTGAAGGATCCTGAGTATGTGAGGTCTCAAATTTGCGTTTTTTTGGGGGGGGGGATGCCGTACTTGCCAGCCCCATTGATTGCAGTGATTATGTACACTTCAATTATACATCGTTAACATTATACACTATACATCGTATACATAGTCTGATGGGATTATCGCATGAAGCTGCCTTCCTACGTCTTATTGTAGGTGGCAGGCATTCTTTAGTTAACTCACAAAACACATCGGTTCAATCACTTCCTCAACTCGATTAGTGTAAGAGCAATTCTAAGTATTCTGTTGAATGCAGCAGTGATGCACTGGATTTCCAAATCCACATCTTGAGTACATTGCGTAATCTCGTTGCTGCATACAATATTCTTAAACGTTTCCATCGCCTCTCCCACTTTTTACTGTCTGAAGAATTTATCATCGACCATCATTTGTCACTTCGCATCTTGACTTTTAATGCTTTGTAAGATTTCTCGTATGTTTTGCAATCAACTGAGGTTAGAAACAGGTGCTGTAAGGAAAGCAGAAGTACACTAGTTTATCACGTACTTCCCTTAGTATTATCTAGTTTTTATGACGTTGAGATAAGACGGGCTGGAAACCAAATACATTGCATTTAATTCGATTTCCTCTTTCAGAGTTCTGTAAATTCTTGTGGTTGTATTCTCTTGCTTTAGTACCTCGTTCTTGTTCGAGAAGTTTTATTGACTTGCTCAGTGCTCACGGATCATTTCTTTGTCCGTTGCTCCGTCACTGCGTGAGAATATTCAGAGGTTCCTGCACAGTTCAGGCGCTAAGTTGTGAAAGTTTGCAGGCTACACGCCTGCTTGCCATGTGTTCTTTGATTCGTTTGTACCAGCGGATTGTGAGGTAACCTCGATAGGTTTTGTCAGCGATCATCTCTTTCTGATTGGTGGTTTCTAGTTCACTACGTGACCCTTTAATTCGCGTACTTTACAGCCCTCTGTGGATCTGACACCACTTAACCCCTGCTATTGGGCATCGTTTAATCCATTTCAGTCTACAAATTGACTTTGTCTCTTTCGATAAAATCAAACACATTAGCTCTGTATTTCCGGTGTGTAAAATATAATTTTATCTCTGATTTTAGTGAATTTGGCAGCATTGACTCTCTTTCTATGGCTTTTCAAGGAGATAAGCTCTAATATTCCTGGTTCATCAAATTATTGCGTTCTCTTTCACACGTTTCCTGTTTAACTTTCAGAGTATTTTGTCTCTGGAAATATTTCAAATAATTTTATCAGCTTGAAAGAGTTAAATCATTTTATTTTTGGTCCTCCGGTAGTGAGCTGCCGGCAACCTGCCAAAGTGTACCATTTTATCGTGCTCCGGAATTTGATATTTGTTATCATTAATACTGCATTAACAAACCCGCGTAACTAGTCGCAATGCTATTTGAAATAATTCTCCATTCGTAGTAAGATGACCATCAGTGTATTCGAAAAGTTCTTTGCAAAGGTAAGCATCTTGGACATATGACGATTGTTGCTAATTCGAACTGGTAACCGACGTATAGCAACGTAATATGGTAATCATAGCAACGTAACATGGTTACCATAGCCACGTATCATGGTTACCAATGCAACGTAACATGGTTACCCTATCATTCAAGGAACGTAACATGGTAACCATAGCAACGTAACATTGTTATCATAGCATCGCATTATGGTAGCCATAACAACGTAACATGGTAACCACTAACCAAAGCGACCTACGACACAACAGCGTAATACGTTTGTCCTAGGTATACTACCAGAAAAAGAAGAGAAAGCACAAGAGCAAAGGCGGGGAGGAGATGAATTCCAAGAAGGAGAAGTGCCTCTATAACGACGGCTACGACGACAAACACTACGACTACATCATAAAACAAGGCGAAATATGGGACGAGAGGTACTTCAAACATCTCTAAATATTCCAGTCTGTATTGTCTAAATGTCTATAGTATAGATATTTACTATAGTATAGATATCTAGTATAGATACCTACTGTCCTGGCACCAATATGAAGGCTTTAATGTCCCAACATTTGTTATAGTGGCCTATGTTTCAGATGGCAAATTGAAGGACTCATCGGCAAAGGTTCATTTGGGCAAGTTGCCAAGGCGTACGACCTTGTGGACAAGGAGGCAGTGGCGATAAAAATCATCAAGAACAGGAAACTCTTCCTGAACCAGGCTCGAATTGAGGTAAGTCTCACAACCTTGTATTGGTGACTCAATTCTATCCAATCAGATGCAGCCTTGTAAAATGCGACCAATCCAGTGCGATCACTCCACCCATTACCCAATCAGGGTCATTAACTCTAACCAATCAGGTGTCGGTCACTCTTACCAATCACCCAATCAGGTGTCTTTGTTGGAGATGATGAACAAGGCAGAGCAGGAGATGCTGGAAGCCTCCCTCATCGTCAAGCTAAAATGCAGCTTCGTCTTCAGAAACCACCTTTGTCTCGTATTTGAGCTTCTCTCCTTTAACCTCTACGATCTGCTGAAGAACACCGACTTCAACGGAGTCACGCTCAACCTCACCAGAAAGGTTAGTAGGAATAGTTGTGTGAATAGAACCTGGATATTGATTATTTCTGACTTCGGTCTTCGAGCGGGCAGATAAACTAGAAATATTTAAAACGTCAGCCCTCCACGGAAAATTACCAGCCAGCCTCAGGCGCTAACAGAACCCCGCCTCAGTTCGCCACTCAGCTGGCCAAAGCCCTGTCCTTCCTGAACAAGATGGAGATTATCCACTGCGACCTGAAACCTGAAAACATCCTCCTTTGCAACCCCAAACGCAGCGCCATCAAGATCATCGACTTCGGGAGCAGTTGCCAGTACGGACAGAGGGTGAGTTGGAAACATCGGGATAAACTACAGCAGATTATCTTGATGCATGTCACTATTTCCTAGCCCTCTGTAATCTCTTTATCACAGATTAATGTCCCCAGATATTCTCTTTTCTATCACAGATTAATGTCCCCAGATATTCTCTTTTCTATCACAGATTAATGTCCCCAGATATTCTCTTTTCTATCACAGATTAATGTCCCCAGATATTCCAATACATCCAGTCCCGGTTCTATCGCTCCCCTGAAGTCTTGCTGGGCTTGCAGTACAGCATGGCTATTGATGTGTGGAGTCTCGGCTGTATCCTGGTGGAAATGCACACTGGGGAGCCGCTCTTCGCTGGACAGAACGAGGTAAACATCCCCAGTAACCCCCCGGCCCCCTCCCCCGGCCCCCTCCCCCGGCCCCCCCCCCGGCCCCCCCCCCCCCGATTACATATTAAGATAGCAGCCCTCTGACCGCCCCTCGGCAGCAGTCCATATTCATGAACAGAGGACCATGGTGCCAGCCAAGGGCCAAAACGCTAAACGGGACATATACTACAGAGCACCTTTCTTGCCTGGCTTTGGAAACCTTAATACAGCTCTCCTAACTCATACCTTTCTCAGTTTGAATAGATGATTAAGTTAGTAGAAGTCTAATATATCCCTCACTCATACCCTTTTCAGTTTGATCAGATGGTTAAGATAGTAGAAGTGCTGGGATTGCCACCTTCCTACCTACTCGACAAGGCGCCTAAAACTAGGAAGTTCTTTGACCGATCCGAAGAAGGGCTGTACTCTTTGAAGAAAGCTCCGACCCCTTCAACTAAGGTTTGTATACTGACACTTGCATAATCTAATTCTAAATACTATATTGCAGAATGAAACAGTGTCACCTTGGTAACAGTGTCACCTTGGTAACAGTGTCACCTTGGTAACAGTGTCACATTGATAACAGTGTCACCGTGGTAACAGTATCACTTTAATAACAGTGTCACCTTCGTAACAGTATCACTTCAATAACAGTGTCCCCGTGGTAACAATGTTTCTCCTAGGAACCCTCTACCCCTGGTTCCCGAACGCTGCATAAGATTCTGGGGGTTGAGTCCGGGGGTCCTGGAGGCCGCAGGGCGGGTAAGCCAGGTCACTCCGTGGCGGACTACACCAAGTTCAAAGACCTGCTGCTGCACATGCTGGAATATGACGCTGAGAAAAGGATAACGCCAACAGACGCTCTGGAGCACCGCTTCTTCAAGTCCTGCGCGGAGGAGAACCACTCGAGCTGCGCGGAGCAGCCGTGCGCCCCCTCGTGCGCCCCCTCGCTGGTGCGCAACCACTCGGTCTCCCAGAGCTGCTCCAACCTGTCAGTCCCCAAGCGGCGCCACACCGTCCAGGGCTCCGCATCCACCGTGGACAGCCGCAAAATGTCGGTGGACTCGAGCGTTTCCTACACTCAGATGTGCCTGGGCATCCCCGTGCAGGCAATCAGCATGGACGTCTCCCGGGACTACTCCTTATCCAATCACAACTCAGTGGCTGTGTCACGTGACTTCCCCGTTCAGAATACCGCGGCCCCCGAGCCAGACAGAACTGCCAAAGATCAGCAGTGCCGGCGCAGGTCGGCTCGCATTCGCAACGAAAACGGAGCGATTAGTTCTAGAAATGGCAGCCCCATGCACGTCGGAGTGTGCGTCAAGCAGTAACCATGGTGACCACAGTACCATGGTAACCATAGTATCACAGTAACCATGGTAACCACAGTACCATGGTAACCACAGTGCCAGCATAACCAGGAGCCTATCAGTGCTCGCATGGGTCAAAGCCTATTTGATTGAAAAGTTCCCGCGCTCTGGGACGTGACCTGGAGTTGTTCAGAGCTACCGAAAGTTTGTACTCTCCGTTGGTTATATTGGTGCAATGCCTTCCAACGAGGTGTAGTGTTGTCTCAAGTACCAATTCCGAGGAAAATGACGAGGTCCTGCTTTTATCTTTCCGAAAACCCATGTATTTATAAATTTATTGATAGTAGCCTTGATTATGGTGGATCGCATACTGTCCGCCTTTTAATAACGCTGATTAAATTAGCTATTATCCTTACTATTGTTTTAAAATTAGATTCGGGAACATATTTGGCCTAAAGTTTGCTATTTCGTGTTATTATTTGGGGAACAAGGCTGGCAGGTGTCATTGACTCTGCCATGGATATCCCGGGAAAGTTTCTCCTAGAAAATCAAGATGCACACGTGTGCTGGCAGTTATTGTTAAAGTTGGGTTCTGTCCTTAGATTATGAATTATGCTGCGTGTTTTACACCGTATGAGGTGCCCTTTCCCCTCTCAGGCGCGACTTATTCCGTGCCTGGTTACTATTTGCGGATCGTTATAATGATAGCACACATATGTGCTTTGATTTTACTGTGTTGCATAGAAAATAGAAAGTACATTAGCGCGCTGTGACTCGTCACAAAAATACTCCAGCGTTTCATAAACGGGCGCTCCTCAAAACGGTGAAATACACAGTAAAACTGTGTGTAATTGCATAAATTGGTAAATTATTCACGCATCGTTTAAACCTTTAAGAGTTTATCACAGCTTAATTTTAGAGTTTTGTTCTTATAAGCGTTATGATGTATGCCATTGCCCATTGTATGTCCCGAACAAGTTAAAATGTTTTATTTTATTTGTTAGGCCTCGGGGCTGAAAACCACATGATTTACCTCATTTCCTTCCTAAGCCCGCATAGGTGTGCGTACGCGCGCCGCGCAACGCACACAGGGATATACTTGCTAAACACGTATATCAATGTCTGCGTTGCGCGGCGCGCTTCCTCAGAACCCGCGCGCGTGTACACACCTATGCGCGCGTACACAAACCTATGCGGGCTTAGGAAGGGATATACGTGTTTAGCAACTGATTTCCCCTAACCAGGGCGTCGCGAAACCAGGGTTTTGGTTAGGGCATTTCGTTTCTGGATGGCCCCTAAGATCCTTTTTTACGCGCGCGCAACGCCCATGGTTAGGGGAATGCACGGCCTTGTTGTAAGCCTTGTCTTGCGTTGTAGGTCCTATTTTGCGCGCGCAAGCGCGCGTGTTCAGAGAACACGCGCGCTTTTTGAAGAAAAAGCGCGCGCGCGAACTTGCCCTAACCAGCGCCCTGTTCTTCGCGCCGTTCCTCCTCAGAGGAGGACGCGTAGCCGTAGGCCGCGCGCGCAGCCTAGGCTACACGGCCTTTTCTGCATCCGAAGGCGTCAGCCAAGGCGCGCGCGAACTTGCCCTATCAACCAGCGCCCTGTTCAATTCTGCGCGCCGTTCCTACTCAGAGGCCGCGCTTCCTAAGCCCGCATAGGTGTGTGTACGCGCGCGGCGCTTCCCTACGGGACTGTTCTGGGGAAGCGCGCCGCGCAACGCAGACAGGGATATACGTGTTTAGCAAAGGCCGCGCGTGCCCTAATACGGCCTTCTCTGAGAAGGAACGGCGCTGGTTAGGGCAAGTTCATGCGCGGCGCGCACCTTTTCTTAGAAAAGCGCGCGTGTTCTGAACACGCGCGTCAATGCAAAGTAATGGTGGCGTGTCAAACGAACGCTTGTAATTGCGCAGCTCATTGCCTGTCATTAACAGGCAGTGAGCTGCGCAGGATTACGCCGCGCACATATGAGTTCGACACGCCCTGTAAGTAAGCCCAAAAAGCCGCGAAATCAACTGAGATTTGTTTGGGTGAAAACAACACAAATTTCAAACTTGTTTTACTGTGACTGATCCAGTTTCACAATTGTGAAACTGATCCAGTTTCACAATTGTGAAACTGGATCAGTCACAGTGGAACAAGTTAGAAATTTGTGTTGGTTTCACCCAAACAAATCTCTAAGTCGATTTCAGCTTTTTGGGTCGGATCACAGAAACTTAACGCTGGAAGTCGAGTCAAAAGAAATAATCAGTGATTTATAATTATACTCAATCTAGAAAGAGCATCAAAATCAGCCTAAATTCTTAATTGAAGTAAAATAAATATCTGAAAAGAAATAATCTTTAATTCAAATCTTAACGCCTGACAAAATAAGCGAATAACTTTAACCCGAAAATGGAAATTAATTGAAAACTTGTCCTGCAGCGGTCATTGAACAGGCTTACAAAACTGTTTATTCTGGAAAATTGCATCAAAAACTAGAGAAATAATCAGTGATTTATAATTATACTCAATCTGGAAAGGGCATCAAAATTGAAGTAAAATAAAAATCTGAAAAGAAATAATCTTAAATTCAAATCTTAACGACCGACAAAATAAGCGAATAACTTTAACCCGAAAATGGAAATTAATTGAAAACTTGCCCTGCAGCGGTCATTGAACAGGCTTACAAAACTGTTTATTCTGGAAAATTTCATCAAAAACTAGGGGAAAATTCTACATTTGAGAAAAATACGCTAACACATTATTTTAAATTTAAGTAAAAGGGAATCCAAATTTTAAATTAAAATTAAAATTGTTTGGAAACTTGACCAAATGTTACGGTTAGGCTAACAAAAGTCAGAAATAATCTTAAATTCAAATCTATGAAATCTTTAAATCAACAAAAAATAACCTGGAAAATGAAAATGTTTTGGAAACTTGGTCCAAAAGTCAGTGAAACTGAAAATGCTAACAAAACTGTCCTATCTGCGCGGCATTTCTAAGCCGTCTCCACTAAGCCATCCTCTGAAGACTTGAGCTGGAGATAAGCCGTCCCGTTCAGAACACTCTCTTGTATCTCCCTCGACCTGAAGAGATAATTATCGGCAGTATCATTGATTATCAAGTTAAATCCCATATCAATATCATATTTGATTGGTCGTCCCCAAGAAAATATTTGGTTCTCCTTTTTTAGCAAGTGCATCCCCAAAATTGGCTAAAATATATACTGTGCGATATTTGACGAAATTAAAAATAATTGCTCAAATTATTCTTATATAAGTGTTCCACTTTGATCAAGATTGTTTATTTTTCAAAAATACGGCAAAAATTGACCTTTTTTGACACCTGAAACTTTCGAAACGAAACGACTGCTTGAAATAGCTTGATGAGCACAGTGACAGCTTAGCGATACAAAATTTAGTCATTATATTCTTCCTTGTCCTACCCAGTATATGGAGATAGATCACTGCTTCTCCTTCTTTACGCTTGACATCGAGCATTACGATCTCTGGACTCCGAAAATTCGATTTGTTTTCCTGCTCTGTGCAGGCTCGAAAACCAAAATTACAGAAAACCAAATCTAATTACAAAGTGAATTATCCAACGTTAATCTATGTTTTTCGCTCTCGAGGGGATCGGAAAACCCACGCAATACTCCCCACCGCTCCCCAAAGTATCACTTTCACAGCTTGTGGGTGCTCTCCTGTACCTACTTGCATACTTTACGTCCTATATTATGACATGATAACATATTATTGTGCCATTGTGTAATTGTAAACCCCGCAGAAAACAGGCGGTTCAAATGACAACATTTCACTATGATGATGACGACATTTAAACTGCCTATTTTTCCTGTGCACTATCACAATCGGAGTTAGAGAATAATAAGCTAACGCAGGAATCAGCGTGGAGAGATTGTCTGCCTGATATATTTAGCTGCAAAAATTAGAAAATGGAACGAAAACTGTTGAATAATTTCAGTCTGTTTCAAAATTTGACCTTTTTTGGTCGTCCCCATATGGTCTTCCGCTCTCAATGATATTGATTAGGGAGTTAAATTAATAATCCCGTCTACAAATATGTAAATTTCAAGATTTTATTATATCGTTACCTACTTTCTAATCCATAGCCCACTCACAGTATTTAACCCACAGTATTTAATGACACCCGCCGAAGTCAAACACTGAACACATCCTCATCATGACTACGATAAAAACTTGATATCGATTGGTCACACGATCATTGACTTGCTCCTGTTTTCATTGAGCAAGCCCTGACAGGATTACAGGGATAGCATGTGCTATGTGGGACCTCCAGAGCTATCGTTGGTGCTATCCTGAATTTCTTGTTTGCTTTGTGGCGGGAGATTGGGGCTTGTTCGGTGCTATCTGTACAGGTTCAGACAACGCAGGCAACCACGGTATTGGATACATCATGGTGACTATTGCACTGGGTTTCATATGGATGAGCGTTCTTGGGTGTCTGGTCATGATACAGGTTTAAAAAGGGCAGAAGAAAGACTTGGCTAAGAGGCTGCTCCGTGAGGAACAGAGTGAGTCCAGTTCAGACCCGCATTGCAGGTCAAGTGATAGAAATAGCAGGGAAAATCTGGGAGACATAGCTGTTGAGGATGCTTGCCCTGTTGATTTCTGAGACAGGTTTTGAGGAAGGTGGCTTTGAAAATGGAGGTAATTAATCTTGTGGGGCATAAATCAGAACATCAACACGAGGAGGGCACAGCAATGCCATGATAAAGCCATGAGGACGCCACTGCGGCGCCACGACGAAGCTACCAAGGCGCTATGGTAGTGCCACGGCGACGCTATGGCTACGACGAAAAAGCCACGACAATGCCACTGTAAAGCCATGGAAAGCTACCAAGGCGCTAGTGAATTGACCATGGTGAAATAAGACGTGATGCCACGAGAAAGCCCCATGACGCTGGAAACATACATCAGAGAACATTGATATGGAGCAAGGGAGTGGGACCTAACACGCATATAAGCGTATACTACATACCTTGCACAGGTTTTGCTGACTAGATTTCCATGATTTGATGCCATTACTGAGCGTCTGGGTCCTCTTTTCCAACTTCCTGTATTCTGCAAAGAGCTTATCCTCCTCGGTTTGGGGCTGCTTTTTTCTACGGAACAAGGATGCCATCTGAACACTGGCCTTCACATGTCACTAATTGGTGATGCATAATGTTGAAATAATATATGATTGAAAGTTTGAAAGTGTTTTGAACTTTTAAATGTACCAATGAGCTAGTTGATGTTCACAATATATGTTCACAATGGTATATATTTTGCTGTCAGTTGAATGAATTGTAAATAATAGTAAGTGTAGACATGATGCTAATATAATAGTGGCCGATATTGATGATGATTTGAAGATTATGTATTTTTCAAAGATATGCCTATATTAGTATAATATTCCATTCAATTTCTCAACCTAGTCTTTCAATTGATTCAACTGCATTTATTAGAGTACTAATTTTTATCATGATGACCTACTTAACCAGGCAGCAAAATTCAAATCTATCTAGTAAACAATGAATGATTCAATGAATTATGTATACTTGCATTCAGTAATCTGGAAATCTGAATAAATAATTGGACTCGATATAAATAAAATTAGACACAATTAATTTCACTTCATAATATCAAATACATATGAAAATCATAGTTGAGGCTATATGAAGTTGATTAAACATTAAAGTTAAAAATAAAAGCTAATGCAATTGAAAATCTCAACCTGAGGTCAAAAAGAGGTTATCAAATAGGACAACAATTCAATAATCTCTTACACCTTTACTTCATACTTGTTCAGAAAAGTGTTATCGAATATGCATGAAAAATAAAGGTTTCCAATTAGAGTAAGGGTTTAGTTGTTTAATTATAAAAGTATAAAAATAAAATAATTCAATATGTAGATGTTCAGGCTAGTGCAATGTAATTTTTAATTAATGTATGATGTATCAATGTCTAGTACATTGTCCAAAAGCTTATCTTCTTATCCCTACCACTACAAATAATCTTATTGTCATGAAGGTGAAGATCTGTGATTGTATCTGGGCTGTGAGCCTCAATAAGGCCCAAAAATTTGGCTTTGCTCCAACTATAGAATCTCAACCCACCATCCCACCCTGCAGCCACAAACAATTTACCATCAGGACGAACCTTGATAGAACTACATCCCTTGCACTTCAGAGGAATTATCTTGGAAACATTTGCTGTTATAGTAACTGGTATGGCAGTCTGATCATCAGTTACTAGACTATCATTACAACTCTCTGAATTCACATCTGATACTGTTCCTTTTGTAATATCGACTATCTTGATAGTGGAGTCAGGCGAGGGGATGTTATAACATGGTCTCCTCCACATCAAATGATGATATAATTTCATCATGAACCTTCACCCCTGGAAACCTACAAAATTAATGATGAATTTGATTGCATGTGGAATGCAATAAATGTATGATAGGTAGTATTTGAATTTGAATTCCATGATACAGCAAAATAAATTAATCCATGTTTGTATAGAATCTAAGAAAGAATTGAATTATATATGCAATAGGCATGTAGCCATTAGTCAAAACTATTACAGTAATTGAGACTTAAAATTTTGCATACATCAGCATCAAATTCACAAAACCAGGTAAATTGAACCAAGCAAAAAAGCAACAAAGCAACTCCACCAGAGTAAATTTTGTGCTGGCTGAGACTCCAAATTTTCAAAACCACTTTAATCAGAGAGGGTTGTTTTCTAGCTTACTATGTACTGAGCTGATACTATTTCTTAGAAAATTGTTATTGTCTCCTTGCTGAGGGATTAAAAGTACAACTACTTCAGATAAGGATGTAAAATTTTGGACTCACCTGTTTAGCTAAATTTCTTTCATCGAACACAACAAGGTGCCCACTTTCATACCCCAAAAGACGTAGTTGTTATGCTGAGCAACATTCCAACACATACCTGGAATCCAAGGTATATCAATATGCACATTGCACATGGCAAGCAAAATATCAGGGGTGACCCCACCCCTTCATCATTAAAGTCTTTGTTCAGTGCAGGGAATCCAAAGTTTCATTTGCTTTTGACAACTACACTCAATAGATAACATTAAGTAGGGTGTGACTAGTAAACCAGGAAAACATTTTTCTTTTCTAAGGGCCAAAGCAACAACAGATTAAAATTAAGATGTTTATCAACTACCTACCAAGTCCCTTATTAACTTTCCATATTATGATAGATCTTATTGAGCCACTATGGTACTCACCTTTCTTTTTATGATCAGCAGGTTGAAAAGTCTTAGTCACACTTAAAGTGCTGATCTCAATCTGTGATACCTGCCATTCACAATTCATAATCTTAAATAATTTTGTTAGATTTAGCAGCTTTTATATCAGAATGAAGTTTTATACATAGAGCAATGGATAATCATTTCATAACTGACAATTAATAATAATAATTGAAACTTTTATATTATAGTGGCACATCAACTAATTAATTGCACAGCTGTGAAAACAGCATATTAAATCCCTACCTTGGAATTTTCATCAACACCAACATAACAGTGCCTCAGACTTTCAGCAAGGGCAAATCTGCAAAACCCTGTGCTATATGTGTGTGCTGATTTCAAACAAATACCATTTTTCCAAAATGATATTGCTCCCTCTCTGCCTTGAGAAAGTATCCCATCATCTAAATAGTAAAGCTTCATCACCTGAGCTAATATTATGTTACATTCACAGATATACTCAAAATAATTAAATCAATCAGACCTGGAAAAGGCTTACTATGAGCCGGAACATCAAATTTGCAATTTAGGCAATGTTTCTCATTCATTTCAATCAACCTAAATCTTAATCAATTAGATATTGTAAGCACTAAAATTTACTTGGTCATGAGCAAGCCAGAAAACCTTTATGAGCAAGCCAGGAAGACTGTGGTCTCATGATTTCAGTGTCAAATATCTGAACATATCCTTCTTCAGTACCAGTCATAAGGCTACTCTTGTGCTTTGGTGCAGTGGTCATGTGGTCATTCCTCAAAATGTAATCTGGTCTAGTCATATTCCTGAATATTCAACTTTCAGGTGATTTGGTTGCTTGAGATTTGAGTGCTTGGAATATAATATGCCAATTTATATATTTATGTTGGAACTTGACTTGCTAACTACAATAAAGCAATTCTTTCCAACTGAAAAGGCTAATCAAAATTCAATGCCTTCCTATTTGATACCAAGTTTGATACCAACAACGCTACTAATTACAATCAAATTTGAAAATGTTTTGTTACACTATATGGAGTTCTTGAAGAAGAGATTTTTAAGATCTTAAAACTGTCAGTAGAAAAGTGGTGTATAGTGTGTGGGTTAGATCCCTTTATTAAAAATTGTTTGTTTCACTGCATCAGTGATCAATCACATCAAACAATTTTTTGAAAAAATTGAAATTGGAAATCAAGATGAAGAATGGTTAATTTTGTATTGTTGGCCATTGACAGACCCTCATGAAATAACATCAGACAAGTCTTGCAGTATCAAAAGGCACTTGACAGTGATATACCAGCAGAAACAAAAATTTACTCTAACCAGAGCCGTCTTCTGCGCGCGGCGCGCGCCGTCGTTTCACTCTTACTCTAACCAGAGGCCCTCTTTTGCGCGCGGCGCGCGCCGTCGTTTCACTCCTCAGAATCAGAGGAGTTAGCAACTGGTTAACAGGGGCGTGTCGAAACCATATGTGCGCGGCTTTTCCATGCGCGGCGTAATCGTGCGCGGCTCGCTGCCTGTTAATTACAGGCAGTAAGCCGCGCACAATAACGCCGCGCATTGAAAAGCCGCGCATATATGAGTTCGACACGCCACTGTTTCCTAAGCCCGCATAGGTGTGTGTACGCGCGCGGCGCTTCCCTACGCTGTTCTGGGGAAGCGCGCCGCGCAACGCAGACAGGGATATACGTGTTTAGCAACGCCACCGTAAGTAAAGGAACAGCGCGCCGCGCGAATATGGAATAAGGCCAAGGGCAGGATATAGATAACATTTTTTCAGCGATAGCGATAATATTTTTGTATTAAGTTATTACTTATCATGTCATGCAAGCAGTAAGAATGCAATTGTATTCTTTCTTTTAATTGCAATTAATTTCTTTTAATTGCAATTAATTGTAATTAAAACATGCCTTTATTGCTAGCATTTTAATGCTCCAGTTGACATGCCTTAACAATTATTGCAGGTTTTGTTATTTATGCATCCCTTTAACTTGTTCTCTTCTCTTATCTGATATCTCCTGGCTTTCAGGATCAACAAACTCTATTGACAAAAACATCAAAATACAACAGAAGTTTGTTGAAGGTATTCATAATGCTGGGCTATCATGGCTTATTACTAATGAGAAAACAAGATGCAGAAAAGTGGGTAATACAATCCAAGAAAGCACAATTGACCAGATATTCTTGTCAGAAGAGTCACTCTCCAATGATTTTAAAGTCTTGCCTCCTCTTGGTAGGAGTGATCATGTTTCAATGATAGTTGATCTGAATGTCATGAACATTGAGCAAGTTCAATCTCATGAAACTGATGATGTGAGAAGGAACTGGTCAAAAATGGATTTAAAGGACATTTTAGATCTCTCCAATAACATTGATTGGCATTTTTCAAAAAGTCCAGAGTTGATGAATGTTGAAGAAATGTGGGAGGATATACACAGTAAATTGCTGAAAATTACTAATTCAATTCCTGAAAGTAGTGATCACCAATCTGGAAACAATGATCAGAACAGTACCCCATGGTTGAATTCCTCTCTGAAGCGTGCTATCAGAGCCAAAAACAAGCTTTGGGGTATTTTTAATGCAATAATTTTTAATGCAAGCCCTACTATGGAAAACCTTAATGCAGCCCTCATGAAGCAAGGTGAATTAGATGCAGTTGAATTGAAGGCTAAACTTAAATATGAGAAACTGATAACAAATGATCTGAAGCATAACTCTAAGGCTTTTTATTCTTATCTGCGTTCTAGAAGAAATGTCAAGTCACTTGTAACAGTATTGAAAAAAACTGATGGATCACTGACATCAAATGACAAAGAAACTGCTGAATGTTTTGCAGATGGCTTTAGTTTGGTTTAAACTTAACAACACTACTAATTACAATCAAATTTGAGGTATGACCAAGAATGACAAGCCCCGGACGATGGATAGTGACCAGGGTGAACATGACAGTGGAGGAGATTTGACAAGCAGCAGTTGTTCAAGCTTTGAAGTTGTTCCTGACAGAGCTACATCAGCACCCAACATCATCAATGATAGTATCTGCAATGCTTGCCAAGCAGAGGTAGACATTTTCCAATATGCTGTTCAATGTTTCAAATGTGAATCTTATTTTCATGCTGTTGAATGTTGTGATTCAAGTTATTGTGTGAGTGCCAAGACTGCTTTCACTCAGCATCTGAGACCTGCCCTAGACAAAACAGACTCATTTGAAAATAGATTTGGTAAATTCTTCTTTATGTGCAACAGCTGCTGTACTGAAAAGGAATTGAAAAAAGTCATATCACATGACAAAAGAGTTGAAGTTATTGATAAAAAACTTGACAACTTGAAAACTGAGTTCCGTACTGAATTGTCTGAACTTAAAAAGTATCTTGGAAAGTCTTTGAAATTAAATGAGTCTACATCAGCTCCTGCTGATATTGCTTCAGAGAATCAGTTGAGCACTTCCAACCCTTGGCATAATCAAACAAGGACCAATAATTTGTTCAATAAAAAGTTTTAGTTGTCAAAAAATCAGAAAGCTCTGGTGAGCCAATTGATTCATCAGTACTTCGTAAGACTTGTGTAGAAAATGGTATACAAGTAAGTAAATCTTTTTCTACTTCAAAAGATGAAATTGGACTTGTTTTAAACAGTGATGTTGCTGCTAAGACTCTTTTGACAAACTAAAAGTTTCAGCCCCACAACATAAAGTGCAAGACCTTCCATCAAAGACCCCTACAATCAATGTTGTTGGAGTGCCCAATAACATAACCAAAGACGACTTGCTAGAAGAGATCTTCTTACAAAACCCTATTTTGAGAAAACTAAATTCTGATTTCGCTGGGCAAGGTGAAGGGAAATTTACAATTTTGGCTATCACCAAATTGAAGAACAATGAGGAACTTAGCAGGGCCACAATTTCTGTCAGTAACACCATAAGAGACTACATTGCAAATGGAAGTGATGACAGAATATATTTGGGCAATGGCACTTGCAAGGTTTATGATACCTTTCATGTTAAACGCTGCTTTAAGTGTCAGAAATTTGGGCATATCAGTGACAAATGTGAAGGCACTTTATCATGTGGAGTTGCCCTAAAAAAGGTTCTGCTAATTTGACAGAGTCTTGTTGTTCAAACTGTAAAAACTCAGAGAATAATGATCATGTCAGGAACTGTAAGCACCCTGCTTACTCAGTTGACTGTCCTATTTTCAAAACTGAACAATCAAAGTTGAAGAAAAGCATTCCTTTTTACCAAAAGAAATAGTCTGTAATGCTGATAGTTCTAAATCTGGGTTTAAGGTGATGGTTTATAATGCTAGATCTCTTAACAATAAAATTCATAACATCATGCATTGTATTCAAGATAAAGACATTGACATCTGCTGTCTGAGTGAAACCTGGCTATATTCCCAAAATTGTCCTATCACAGCAACCATTAAATCTTATGGATATTCTATTACTCATAATCACAGGGATAATAAAAGAGGTGGGGGAACTGCTGTCATATATAAGTCCTGTTTCAAAGCAAGAGAGATGAGACAATATTCTCAGACTGTGCTCCAGTCTCTGCTCCTTTGATCGGTCTGGCGAAAGATACACCCTTGGGTGCCTTTCAGAGTCTTTTAATCGCTTGCTGTGAGCCAGAGCGAACTCCACGTCACCACGATTCTGACACTCCAGCCTGATTGGTCGTATCTTCCCTTCTTCCTTCTTACCGACTCTGTAACAGTCGATCGTCACTGACACTCGCACACTCATTGAGTGATAAACTTCATCCACTTTGGCTCCTATGTCCTCACCGTCATGCTCAGGGAGACCAAATATCATCAGGTTGTTTGACCTCCTTTCCTCTTCGTTAACTTTTTCAATAACCTGCTTAACTGATTTCTTAGTCGTTGTCAGAAGGTTATTTTGTACCTGCGTGATGTTCTTCTTCACCACTTCTGACCAGCTTTTCAATCCATCACTCAGTTCCGATTTCACGGTTGTCTTCACTGTGTCCATTTGATCGTTCTGAAGTTTTAGGAGCTTTTTCTGCAACTCGATTTGCTCAGATTTGAGTTCATCAATCTTTTCTGCAGCAGACTTGCAAATACTAACATTCTCCTCAAAAACTTTTGCCATACTGATAATTGTATTTACCAGAGGGTTCTTATTCAGTTTCATCAATACAGGTTCATTAAGTTCTGATAGTGAGGAGACTTTGGCCTCACTTAACACCTTCGAGAACATACTTTTCATCTGATCCTCAAATGTGTGTAGTATGTTCACAGAGAAGTCCATCGTGTAACACATCGTGTAACACACAAATTGAAGAGTCTCCTGGTCATGTGTTTCACAAACACCTTATCTATACAAAACAGTATCTGTTAACTTGATAGGGTCCCCTGTTAGTGATAGGGACCTCTGTTAACTTGATAGGGTCCCCTGTTAGTGATAGGGACCTCTGTTTACTTGATAGGGTCCCCTGTTAGTGATAGGGATGTCTGTTTACTTGATAGGGTCCCCTGTTAGGGACCTCTGTTACTTGATAGGGTCCCCTGTTAGTGATAGGGACCCTGTTAACTTGATGATAGAGACCTCTGTCATAGGGGTCCCCTGTTAGTGATAGGGACCTCTGTTTACTTTGATAGGGGTCCCCTGTTAGTGATAGGGGACCTCTGTTATTGGATAGTCCCCTGTCAGTGATAGAAACCTCCGTTAACTTGATAGGGTCCCCTGTTAGTGATAGGGACCTCTGTTAACTTGATAGGGTCCCCTGTTAGTGATAGGGACCTCTGTTTACTTGATAGGGTCCCCTGTTAGTGATAGGGACCTCTGTTAACTTGATAGGGTCCCCTGTTAGTGATAGGGTCCTATGTTAACTTGATAGGTCCCCTGTTAGTGATAGGGACCTCTGTTTACTTGATAGGGTCCCCTGTTAGTGATAGGGACCTCTGTTTACTTGATAGGGTCCCCTGTTAGTGATAGGGACCTCTGTTTACTTGATAGGGTCCCCTGTTAGTGATAGGGACCTCTGTTAACTTGATAGGGTCCCCTGTTAGTGATATGTTTAGGACCTCTGTTAACCTTGGGTCCCCTGTTAGTGATAGGGACCTCTGTTAACTTGATAGGTCCCCTGTTGTGATAGGGACCTCTGTTAACTTGATAGGGTCGCCTGTTAGTGATAGGACCTCTGTTAACTTGATAGGGTCCCCTGTTAGTGATAGGGACCTCTGTTTACTTGATAGGGTCCCCTGTTAGTGATAGGGACCTCTGTTAACTTGATAGGGTCCCCTGTTAGTGATAGGGACCTCTGTTTACTTGATAGGGTCCCCTGTTAGTGATAGGGACCTCTGTTTACTTGATAGGTTCCCCTGTTAGTGATAGGGACCTCTGTTAACTTGATAGGGTCCCCTGTTAGTGATAGGGTCCTATGTTAACTTGATAGGGTCCCTGTTAGTGATAGGGACCTCTGTTAACTTTGATAGGTCCCCCTGTTGTGATAGGGACCTCTGTTAACTTGATAGGTCCCCTGTTAGTGATAGGGACCTCTGTTAACTTGATAGGGTCCCCTGTTAGTGATAGGGACCTCTGTTTACTTGAAAGCGGTCCCCAAAGGAGTATAGGTCTCTTTAACTTGATAGGTCCCTGTTAGTGATAGGGTCCTATGTTAACTTGATAGGTCCCCTGTTAGTGAGAATTCCCTGTTTACTCTGATAGGGTCTCCTGTTAGTGATAGGGACCTCTGTTTACTTGATAGGGTCCCCTGTTAGTGATAGGGACCTCGTTAACTTGGATAGGGTCCCCTGTTAGTGATAGGGTCCTCATATAACTTGATAGTCCCCTGCCATATAGGGACTGTTAACTTGATAGGGTCCCCTGTTAGTGATAGGACCCCTGTTTACATGACAGGGTCCCCTGTTAGTGATAGGGACTCTGTTAGCTTGATAGGGTCCCCTGTTAGTGATAGGGACCTCTGTTAACTTGATAGGGTCCCCTGTTAGTGATAGGGTCCTCTCATGTCCCTGCCACAACTCCTGCCTGACTGATAGGCATCCCCTGCCAAAGTTAATAGACCTCTGTTTACTATAGTCCTCTGTAGTGATAGGGTCCCATGTTAACTTAAAAACCCCCCTGTTAGTAAAGGAATTTTTTTTTAACTTGATAGGGTCCCCTGTTAGTGATGGGGTCCTATGTTAATTTTGGATAGGCCCCCTGTTATGATGGGCCCCTTGTTTACTTGATAGTCCCCCCTTTTAAAAGATAGGGACCTTTTTGTTTATTTGATGGGGGCCCCCTCAAGTTATTTGACCCCAAAACTGAACCCCTGTTAGTATAGGGTCCCATGTTAACCGGGAAGGGCCCCCTGTCAGATGGGGCCCCCCCTTTGTTAATTTTAAAGGGCCCCCTTTGTTGGGGACCTCTTTTAAACCGGGATGGGGGCCCCCCGAAAAGGGTTTTCCTTTGTAAACCCTGATGGGTCCCCTGTTAAATAAAATTCCCCTGTTAACCTTAAAGGTCCCCTTTTAGTGATGGGGACCCTGTTAACTTGATGGGGTCCCCTGTTGGGATGGGGACCCGGGAAACTTAAAGGGGTCCCTGTTAGGTTTTGGGGAGCATTGAAGGTCCCCTGTTAGTGATGGGGACCTCTTTTTATTGAAGGCCCCTGTTAGTAAGGGGGCCCTGTTAATTTTGAAGGGGGCCCCCTGTTGTAAAATTTCTGTTAACTTAAAGGGCCCCTGTTAGTGATAGGTCCTTTTTAAATTGATATCCCTGTTAAAGGGACCTCTGACTTGATAGGGCCCCCTGTTGTGATGGGGCCCTCTGTTAACTTGATAGGCCCCCTTTAGTGATAGGGCCTTTTAAAGATAGGTCCCCTGTTAGGATGGGGCCCTCTGTTTTTTTGATAGGGTCCCCTGTTAGTGATAACCCTTTTTACTTGATGGGTCCCCTTTAGTGAAGGGGACCTTTTTTTGATGGGGTCCCCGTTAGTGATGGGGCCCTTTTTATTGAAGGGCCCCTGTTAGTGATAGACCCCTGTTAACTTGATAGGCCCCCGGGGATAGGGCTAGAATTTGAAGGCCCCCCTGATGATGGGGCCCTTGTTAATTATTTTCCGAAAAATGAACGTTTTTAGTTCATTTTTCGGTATGAAAGTATGAAGCTTTCAAGATGGGAAGAAATGTTAGCTCTAGCTCCGAAAGAAAATTTAATGTATTTTCCAAAGCTGTGCTTAAAATTTCCGGACTCACAGGCATCATTGAGATATTTGCAATTGTTTAAAAGTTTAAACCATGGTGACGCATGAAATCGCGAAAAAAATAGCCAAAACGATAGAGCTTCTTGTGAGAGAACGGGGCAATCCCTGGATATCACCTTTAGATAATATTACTATATTATGTTGTCGGTCATAGTCCCAAGTGTGCAGATGAATTTATGGTAAATAGGGGGGGGGCAACCCCATAAACCCCCGGTAGATATCAAAAAATGGCAAATGGGGGTTTGATTTTTGTGGGTTTATGAGTTTATGGGAGCTCAATTTAGTTAAATTTTGCTGTTTTATGATTGACTTTCTCTCGATTCTTACGGAATGGTACCATTAAATACATTGATGATTTTTGGTAATTTTCTGAAATGGTACACCAATTTTTGTTGAGGATTTTCGACCCTTATCCGAATTAGTAACCCCCCATTTCTAGGGGACGGCGAAATTTTCAGTTTGTCATTTTTATTGCATGTTTTGACACATTCTAGGCGCTTTTTGTCACTTTTTGTCGCGTTTCGACACTTTTTATATTTTAAACCATTCTGACATAGTCTGGCACAATTTGTCGCATTTTTGGACAGTTTTTGACGCGCTTTGTCGCGTTTTGACGCAATTTTGGTAACTCTTTTGACGTGTTTTGTCGCGTTTTGACCCTTTTTGTCGCATTTAGACGTTTTTTGTCGCATTTTGACGCTTTTTTGGCGCATTTTGCCACTTTTTGGCACATTTTATCGCATATTTCGACACTTTTGGGCGCCATTTGTCGCGTTTTTAAGCATTTTTGAACTCATTTCTGGCGCTTTTGACACTTTTTGTCGCGTTTTGACGCTTTTTGGCCCTTTTAAATGGCTTTTGTCTGCGAGGTTGATTCAATTTTAAATCCTTCATTATTCAATAGAGCTAATAAAAAGCCCAAATAGCTAATTGATGTTTGCATGAGCCAGGCCATCACTTTTTTAAAGGTTTTTACTTCTATTCCAACAGCTGTACAGCCAATGACCGGAATCAAAGGAAACAAGCCAGTGACGGTCAAGGAAGTGTAATCCATACTTTATTTGCCCAAGACTTCGCTGCAATGGGCAGCTCCTTATTTCCCCTCCCACACAGTTTCCTGTACTCCTGTACGCTCGGCTGAGTGAACCGTAGCATAGGTGCAGATAATATTTTTTTGCAGTTCCCGACAAATTTCTTGCAGTTTGGTTTCATTGTACCACACTCGGCGGCACTTCGCGCCACCTCGTTCGCGAAAGCTAGCAGCAGGTTGGGCATTATCTACAGGGCAGGGGTCTTGGGCGCAGAGCCCAGAAGCCAGAGGTTCCAAACATCTAGAAATTGCGTGGAAGTGATATCTCTGCGAGAGGAAACTTTCATTGTTCAGTTTACATTTAAAATTCATATTGGTACTAAATTAAAGGCTGATGTCTGGGGGCGCAGCCCCCAGGAGCCAGAGGTTCCAAACAGGAATAAATTTATTGGACCATTTCTACAACAAAACCAAAGACCCCAGAAATGCCAGCAAAAGTAGATTTTCTTGTGAAGATGAAGAAACAAACTGCAGTTTGGATCATAACTTTATCAAAAGGCTTGTTTTGAATGCTATGGCACTCGAACAAACTGCAAAATTTGATGCAACATCCACGAAATTGACACCACTCCTTGACATCACTCTTTATCCTTGACATCACTCCTTATCCCTGACGTCATTCTTTATCCTTGACACCACTCCACAATCCTTGACATCACTCCACAATCCTTGACATCATTCTACAATCCTTTACACCACTCATTATTCTTGACACCACTCCTTATTCTTGACACCACTCCACAGTCCTTGACATCACTCTACAATCCTTGAAATTTCTCGAAATCCTTGACACCACTTCAAACTCCTTGACATCACTCCACAATCCTTGACATCATTCTACAATCCTTTACACCACTCATTATTCTTGACACCACTCCTTATTCTTGACACCACTCCACAGTCCTTGACATCACTCTACAATCCTTGACATTTCTCGAAATCCTTGAAATCACTCTTTATCCTTGACATCACTCCTTATCCTTGACATTACTCTTCATCCTTGACACCAATCCACAATCCTTGACGTCACTCTACAATCCTTGACATCACCCTTACATCCTTTTATCCTTGACATCACTTCTTATCCTTGACATCACTCTATAATCCTTGACACCACTCCAACCTCCTTGACATCACTCTACAATCCTTGACATCACTCCTTATCCTTGACATCACTCTTTATCCTTGACACCATTCCACAATCCTTGACATCATTCTACAATCCTTTACACCACTCATTATTCTTGACACCACTCCTTATTCTTGACAGCACTCCACAGTCCTTGACATCACTCTACAATCCTTGAAATTTCTTGAAATCCTTGAAATCACTCTTTTCACTTGACATTACTCTTCATCCTTGAAACCAATCCACAATCCTTGACGTTACTCTACAATCCTTGACACCACTTCAAACTCCTTGACATCACTCTTTATCCTTGACATCATTCCTTATCCTTGACGTCACGCTTTGTCCTTGACACCACTCCACAATCCTTGACTCCACTCAGCAATCCTTGGCATCACTCCACAATCCTTGACAACACTCTACAATCCTTGACACCACTCTTTATCCTTGACATCACTCCTTATCCTTGGCACCACTCCACAATCCTTGACATCACTCCTTATCCTTGACATCACTCTTTATCCTTGACACCACTCCACAATCCTTGACATCACTCTATAATCCTTGACACCACTCATTATTCTTGACATCACTCCTTATTCTTGACACCACTCCACAGTCCTTGACATCACTCTACAATCCTTGAAATTTCTCAAAATCCTTGAAATCACTCTTTATCCTTGACATTACTCTTCATCCTTGACACCAATCCACAATCCTTGACGTCACTCTACAATCCTTGACACCACTTCAAACTCCTTGACATCACTCTTTATCGTTGATATCATTCCTTATCCTTGACGTCACGCTTTGTCCTTGACACCACTCCACAATCCTTGACATCACTCTACAATCCTTGACACCACTCTACAATCCTTGACACCACTCCACAGTCCTTGGCACCACTCCACAATCCTTGACACCACTCCACATTCCACAATCCTTGACATCATTCTACAATCCTTTACACCACTCATTATCCTTGACACCACTCCTTATTCTTGACACCACTCCACAGTCCTTGACATCACTCTACAATCCTTGACACCACTCCAAACTCCTTGACATCACTCTTTATCCTTGACATCACTCCTTATCCTTGACGTCACGCTTTGTCCTTGACACCACTCCACAATCCTTGACTCCACTCAACAATCCTTGGCATCACTCCACAATTCTTGACACCACTCCTTATCGTTGACGTCACTCCTTATCCTTGACACCACTCCAAAAGCCTTGACATCCATCTACAATCCTTGACATCACTCCTTATCCTTGCTCCACAATCCTTGACATCACTCTACAATCCTTGACACCACTCATTATCCTTGACACCACTCCTTATTCTTGACACCTCTCCACAGTCCTTGACATCCATCTACAATCCTTGACATCACTTTTTATCCTTGACATCACTCCTCATCCCTGACGTCATTTTTTATCCTTGACACCACTCCACAATCCTTGACACCACTTCACAATCCTTGACAACACTCCAAACTCCTTGACATCACTCTACAATCCTTGACATCACTCTACAATCCTTGACATCACTCCTTATCCTTGACATCACTCTTTATCCTTGACACCACTCCACAATCCTTGACATCACTCTACAATCCTTGACACCACTCATTATTCTTGACACCACTCCTTATTCTTGACACCACTCCACAGTCCTTGACATCACTCTACAATCCTTGACATTTCTCGAAATCCTTGAAATCACTCTTTATCCTTGACATCACTCCTTATCCTTGACTTTACTCTTCACCCTTGACACCAATCCACAATCCTTGATGTCACTCTACAATCCTTGACACCACTCCAAACACCTTGACATCACTCCTTATCCTTGACGTCACGCTTTGTCCTTGACACCACTCCACAATCCTTGACTCCACTCAACAATCCTTGGCATCACTCCACAATCCTTGGCATCACTCCACAATCCTTGACACCACTCCTTATCCTTGACGTCACTCCTTATCCTTGACACCACTCCAAAAGCCTTGAAACCACTCCAAAGTCCTTGACATCACTTTTTATCCTTGACACCACTTCAAACTCCTTGACATCACTCTTTATCCTTGACATCATCCTTTATCCTTGACACCACTCCACAATCCTTGACACCACTTCACAATCCTTGGCATCACTCCACAATCCTTGATATCACTCCACAATCCTTGATATCACTCTACAATCCGTGACACCACTCATTATCCTTGACACCACTCCTTATTCTTGACACCACTCCACAGTCCTTGACATCCATCTACAATCCTTGACATCACTTCTTATCCTTGCTCCACAATCCTTGACATCACTCTACAATCCTTGACACCACTCATTATCCTTGACACCACTACTTATTCTTGACACCACTCCGCAGTCCTTGGCATCCATCTACAATCCTTGACATCACTCCTTATCCTTGAAACCACTCCAAAATCCTTGACAACACTCCAAACTCCTTGACATCACTCTACAATCCTTGACATCACTCCTTATCCTTGACATCACTCTTTATCCTTGACACCACTCCACAATCCTTGACATCACTCTATAAGTTATGATGTGTCCTCCTACTAAACTTACTAATTAACTCATGAAATTTTGCAGGTCAGTACAGTTTGATCCAACTAAGAAAATGCTGCTTTCAGAATTTTGAATTTTGACCATTTTCACGATTTACAGCCTCTCGAAAACCCCCATTTTTGGGCTAAAATGGACTTTTCGTCTATAATGGGCCACAAGGACCAAAAATAAGGCTGAAAAACTGCTTTTTCCCATGTGACTGATTTCCAGAGAGTGCACTAGAACCAAATAATGATGCATTTTTAACCATAATTATCCCCAAGTCCAAGTATGTCCGAGAATTTTCTGAATTTTGATCAGTGTCTGACGGGGGGGTCGTTCTACTAAACTTACTAGTTAACTCATGAAATTTTGCAGGTCAGTACAGTTTGATCTGACTAAGAAAATGCTGCTTCCAGAATTTTGAAGTTCGACCATTTTCACGATTTACAGCCTGAAAACCCCCATTTTTTGGGCTAAAAATGGACTTTTTCGTCTATAACGGGCCACAGGGACCAAAAACAAGGCTGAAAACTGCTTTTTCCCATGTGATTGATTTCCAGAGAGTGCACTAGAACCAAATGTCATAATTATCCCCAAGTCCAAGTATGTCCGAGAATTTTCTGAATTTTGATCATTATCTCGGAGGGGAGGGGTCCTCCTACTAAACTTACTAGTTAACTCATGAAATTTTGCAGGTCAGTACAGTTTGACCCAACTAAGAAAATGCTGCTTTCACAATTTTGAATTTCGACCATTTTCATGATTTACAGCCTCTCGGAAAGCCCCATCTTTGGGCTAAAAATGGACTTTCTCGTCTATAATTGGCCACAAGGACCAAAAATAAGACTGAAGCATGCTTTTTCCCATGAGACTGATTTCCAGAGAGTTCACTAGAACCAAATAATGATGCATTTTTACGCAGAGTATTCCCCAAGTCCAAGTATGTCGGAGAATTTTCTGAATTTTGATCATTATCTCGGAGGGGAGGGGTCCTCCTACTAAACTTACTAGTTAACTCCTGAAATTTTGCAGGTCAGTACAGTTTGATCCAACTAAGAAAATGCTGCTTTCAGAATTTTGAATTTCGACCATTTTCACGATTTACAGCCTCTCGAAAACCCCCATTTTTGGGCTAAAAATGGACTTTTTCGTCTATAATGGGCCACAAGGACCAAAAATAAGGCTGAAAACTGCTTTTTCCCATGTGACTGATTTCCAGAGAGTACAGGGGTGTAGGGGTATATAGAGGTTTATGAATGGAATGGAATTGGGAAGAGAATATGAGGTAGGGTAAACTTCCACTGGAAAGAATCGGCCTAATAAGGGTGTTTCCAAAAAAAAAAAAAAAAATAGGTCGCCAACTCTGTGTGGAGAAAAAGAAAAATTTTCTAGGAACTCACTCTCTCTGGACCCGAGTGTAGCAATGTGTGTAATATACCCCCCATTTCTAGGGGGACGGTGACATTTTCAGTTTGACATTTTTCCTGCGTGTTTTGACATTTCCGGACGCTTTTTGGCGCGTTTTTGACGCTTTTTGACACTTTTTGACACTCTTTGGCGCAATTTGACACTTTTTGGCGCATTTTGTCGCGTCTTGGACGCTTTTTGGCGCGTTTTTGACACTTTTCGTGCACACTTTAACCGAAATTGACGTTTTTGTCGCCGTCCCCCTAGAAATGGGGGGTCTATAATCCTTGACACCACTCCAACCTCCTTGACATCACTCTTTATCCTTGACATCACTCCTTATCCTTGACATCACTCTTTATCCTTGACACCACTCCACAATCCTTGACATCATTCTACAATCCTTTACACCACTCATTATTCTTGACACCACTCCTTATTCTTGACACCACTCCACAGTCCTTGACATCACTCTATAATCCATGAAATTTCTCGAAATCCTTGAAATCACTCTTTATCCTTGACATCACTCCTTATCCTTGCCATTACTCTTCATCCTTGACACCAATCCACAATCCTTGACGTCACTCTACAATCCTTGGCAGTATCCAAGAAGCCCGACCACCATCGCCTCCCCCCTTGCACACCCTGCTGCTGATCCTACAACCTATCCTGTAGCTGACTCTCACCAACCGTCGGGTCAGAGGGGCTTGCCTCGACCGGCTCCAGTTGGGCAGCGTTTCAGAAAGAAGAGGAAGACCTCCCACGCAGACAGCATCCATGACGACTACTCAAAGGTGCTGCATCTTGTGAACACTGGAACCTCGTCAAGTGATGCCATTACTGCAGCAGGCAGCAAGAAGACCACTTTTTATAAGTGGAAACCTATTGCAGAAATGAGGATCATTGACAAGGCTCAGTTCGTGAAGTTGGTGGAGGAGGGCATGGAGGATGCCCAGCTACTGAAGGACTGCAAGGAGATATTGGCGGAGGAGATGTACTCCCAGCTCTGCAAGGACATGAAGAAGAGAGGGGATCTGCTTTAGATTTTAATCAGCTTTTATTTTAATGTATTCACGTTTGATTCAGACTATTGATTGATAAATTTACCTATGTAGTCGATACAACTTATTACCTATTTAACGTTTGATTCAAATTATGTTTCATATTCGTATCGAAGTTCCAAGTATTGCCCCTTCCGCTTGACACCACTTCAAACCCCTTGACATCACTCTTTATCCTTGACATCATTCCTTATCCTTGACGTCACGCTTTGTCCTTGACACCACTCCACAATCCTTGACTCCACTCAGCAATCCTTGGCATCACTCCACAATCCTTGACATCACTCTACAATCCTTGACACCACTCTTTATCCTTGACATCACTCCTTATCCTTGGCACCAATCCACAATCCTTGACGTCACTCTACAATCCTTGACACCACTTCAAACTCCTTGACATCACTCTTTATCCTTGACATCACTCCTTATCCTTGGCACCGCTCACAATCCCTGACACCACTTCTTATCCTTGGCACCACTCCTTATCCTTGACACCTTAAAACTGCCTTAAAAATGAGTAACTCTTAAATTGCACCGGATACGAATTTTTGAAATCCTTCTTCTTTTTGATTCAGGAATTAAACAGGAATTAAACAGGAATTAAACAAATATACTAATATAGTCCTAAGAGGCACTAACAGCTCTGTTTGGACAAAATACATTAATTTCTGAATTGGTACCATTTTTTATTGACTATTTTTGGCCCTTCTTTGAATTGGTACCATTTTTCGTTGATGATTTTCTACCCTTTTTTGAAATGGTACCATTTTTTGTTGAGGAATTTTGACAGTTTGAAATGGTACCATTTTTGTTGCGGATTTTCGAACGTTTTTCTGAAATGGCGCCATTTTTGGTCCCTTTCGAAATGGTAACATTTTTTTGATTTTTGACCCTTTCTCCTAGAATGGTACCATTTTTTTAAGAGATTTTTGGCTTAACTTTTCTTCCTTTCTTCGCTTTTAGTTGAAAAACGTCTTTAAAGTTGAGCAAGGTTTGCAAGAATTGCAAATTTTTACCACAATTACTGTAAGCCATTTTGTTTGAAATTTTGATCATTTTGAAATGGCACCTGGAAAATTTAACCCCCATAAACCCCCAAATGGATATCGAAAAGGCAAATAGGGGTTAAATTTTGGGGTTGCCCCCCCCATAACTAATTGATCTCTATTTTGCCCGTAAAACCCGTTATATAATTGTGGTTTTAGCCGTGTTGAGTTACTCAAGTTATGTGTTGCAGTGATAAGTAGGAAGTTCTTACTGTATTCATTTATCATTAAATATTAGTTGAAATTTTGAAAAATAATGGTCGGCATTTTCTTCCGAATGATTAGAAACTTGAAAGTAGATCATTTTGTTCACAATGTTACTTGTGTGTACGGTGTAGTTTATAATTAATTAAAGTGTATAATTTGATAATTGATGACGTCATACGGGTTTCCACTGTTTTTGTGGGTTTGAACGGGCCTTCACGGGTTTTTTTGCGGGTTTTCGTGATTTTTTATGGATTTTCACGTGTTCTAACGGTCTTTGCGAGCTCTTGCGGTTTTTCGCGGGTTTTTATGTTCTTTGCGGATTTTTTACGGGTTTTTCCGAGCTAATGCGGGTTTTCACGGGGTTTTGACGAGCTATTGCGGCTTTTACGGGTTTTGACGAGCTATTGCGGGTTTTTGCCGGTTTTTCGCGAGTTATTGCGGGTTTTCTTGGGTTTTAATGAGCTAATGCGGTTTTTTGCGGGTATGACGGTTTTTTCGGGTTATTGCGGGTTATTGCAGTTTATTACGAGTTCAGTACGGGTTTTTTCCTAGTTGTCACTTTTTATTTCGAGACACATGCGCTTTTTTGAGATAATTTGTTCAAAAATCCCGGTGTCCGACGTTACTTGGGGCCTCTGTTAGTGTTAGGGACCTCTGTTTACTTGAGAGGGTCCCCTGTTAGTGATAGGGACCTCTGTTTACTTGATAGGGTCCCCTGTTAGTGATAGGGACCTCTGTTAGTGATAGGGTCCTATGTTAACTTGATAGGGTCCCCTGTTAGTGATAGGGACCTCTGTTAACTTGATAGGGTCCCCTGTTAGTGATAGGGACCTCTGTTAACTTGATAGG
This sequence comes from Beroe forskalii, assembly GCA_011033025.1. NCBI lineage: Eukaryota > Metazoa > Ctenophora > Nuda > Beroida > Beroidae > Beroe > Beroe forskalii. The sequence continues at coordinate 1,675,355 of WFMF01000003.1, read as the reverse complement.
GTCCCTGTTAGTGATAGGGACCTCTGTTAACTTGATAGGGTCCCCTGTTAGTGATAGGGACCTCTGTTTACTTGATAGGGTCCCCTGTTAGTGATAGGGTCCTATGTTAACTTGATAGGGTCCCCTGTTAGTGATAGGGACCTTTGTTAACTTGATAGGGTCCCCTGTTAGTGATAGGGACCTCTGTTAACTTGATAGGGTCCCCTGTTAGTGATAGGGACCTCTGTTAACTTGATAGGGTCCCCTGTTAGTGATAGGGTCCTATGTTAACTTGATAGGGTCCCCTGTTAGTTATAGGGACCTCTGTTAACTTGATAGGGTCCCCTGTTAGTGATAGGGACCTCTGTTAACTTGATAGGGTCCCCTGTTAGTGATAGGGACCTCTGTTAACTTGATAGGGTCCCCTGTTAGTGATAGGGACCTCTGTTAACTTGATAGGGTCCCCTGTTAGTGATAGGGACCTCTGTTAACTTGATAGGGTCCCCTGTTAGTGATAGGGACCTCTGTTGTTTGATAGGGTCCCCTGTTAGTGATAGGGTCCTCTGTTAACTTGATAGTGTCCCCTTTAGTGATAGGGTCCTCTGTTAACTTGATAGGGTCCCCTGTTAGTGATAGGGTCCTATGTTAACTTGATAGGGTCCCCTGTTAGTGATAGGGACCTCTGTTAACTTGATAGGGTCCCCTGTTAGTGATAGGGACCTCTGTTAACTTGATAGGGTCCCCTGTTAGTGATAGGGACCTCTGTTTACTTGATAGGGTCCCCTGTTAGTGATAGGGACCTCTGTTAACTTGATAGGGTCCCCTGTTAGTGATAGGGTCCTATGTTAACTTGATAGGGTCCCCTGTTAGTGATAGGGACCTCTGTTTACTTGATAGGGTCCCCTGTTAGTGATAGGGACCTCTGTTTACTTGATAGGGTCCCCTGTTAGTGATAGGGACCTCTTTTTACTTGATAGGGTCCCCTGTTAGTGATAGGGACCTCTGTTAACTTGATAGGGTCCCCTGTTAGTGATAGGGACCTCTGTTAACTTGATAGGGTCCCCTGTTAGTGATAGGGACCTCTGTTAACTTGATAGGGTCCCCTGTTAGTGATAGGGACCTCTGTTAACTTGATAGGGTCCCATTAACTTGATAGGGTCCCCTGTTAGTGATAGGGACCTCTGTTAACTTGAAAGGGTCCCCTGTTAGTGATAGGGACCTCTGTTAACTTGATAGGGTCCCCTGTTAGTGATAGGGTCCTATGTTAACTTGATAGGGTCCCCTGTTAGTGATAGGGACCTCTGTTAACTTGATAGGGTCCCCTGTTAGTGATAGGGACCTCTGTTTGCTTGATAGGGTCCCCTGTTAGTGATAGGGACCTCTGTTAACTTGATAGGGTCCCCTGTTAGTGATAGGGACCTCTGTTAACTTGATAGGGTCCCCTGTTAGTGATAGGGACCTCTGTTTACTTGATAGGGTCCCCTGTTAGTGATAGGGACCTCTGTTTACTTGATAGGTCCCCTGTTAGTGATAGGGACCTCTGTTAACTTGATAGGGTCCCCTGTTAGTGATAGGGACCTCTGTTAACTTGATAGGGTCCCCTGTTAGTGATAAGGAAACGAAAAATTTTTAAGGAAACGAAAAATTTTATTTCACTCAAACAATATACAATAATAATATAAAATATATCATGAATCTTCTGAATTCAATTACAGTTTTTCTGATTATTACTTCATTATGGTATTGGAATTCCTTCAGTGGCATTTCATGTAAAAATTAATCAATATCAGATTTCAAACAAATACTTCATCTAGTTGGACATGTTCTGTGGCTATTGAAATGTTTTATTGGGCTCCATATCATGGAGTTAGTAAGATGGCAGAAAATACCCATTTCACTATTAGATTGTATACTTATAGACTACAAAATGTTATTAGCATTTTTATTTATTCTACTATACCTAGTTATTTATTAATAAGTTTGAAAACTATGCAACTTTACACACAGATGGGAGGAGCCAAAAATATTTTAATCCAGTGGAAGCCTTACAGCCAATAGAACTTTATTCGAGATATTAGTTCATGGGGTTGTGAAATCATTTTGCACATTGCCAATTCCTCGTAGAATGAGATTTATGTTCAGTGCTGGAAGAACAGTCTGTCATCTTGAAAGTTCACGGCGATCTACCACTAGATTAGTTTGCTCATGATTTATGTAAAATATTAAGTGGCAGGGGAAAAAGTTATAATTACATGCTTGCCAATCAAAGTGTTGAGTATGGAGAATACGGAGTATTTCTTACCTTCTGTACCCACCAGTGCACCTTGCAATTGGTTACTTAGCTCATGGCTTCAAGTTTCATTTGTACATAATAGACTATACAATATTAACGAGTCCAGGAATTATGGTGAGATGACTAAATATATTTTGGTATATTAAATTCTTCACAGGTTCCACCAGCACTGGCAAGTCTATTGTTGTTTTTGTTTTTCATGTTTTATAAAATAATTTAAAAGAAATAATCATGATAATAAAAACTCACTGGTAAACAATGAGTGGTTCATCATGATATCAAAAACTCACTGGTAAACAATGATATCAAATCACTAGCAATATAAGCATATAATTAGAATTAATATAATGCAAAAAATGTTATCAATCAATAAATAAATTAATCAATTAATTGGATGATTGACCAACTAATTGATATGTTTATTGGAGAGAAAGAAAGAAAAACACACAAAATACTTACCACATAAATACGTTACAACAGTGTTCTGTTTTGTACTTCTTTTTGAGTAACTTCTTCTGAAATTGTTTTGTTGCTAGCCCTATGGTGGTTTGATTTCCACAGGTCTAGCAGCTTTTGAAAGTTTTGCAAGGAGAGGTTTGGTATTTGGTAGTTATCAGAAGCTCTCATGGTTTTATATGGTGAAAATCGAAATTCATGGGATACCATTCCAAGTTGTGGTGGTTATTTTGAACAGTTTGTAGTGAGGTTTTCAATTTCTCTTTCATTGAATCAATCTCTAAATCATCAATTGACTTATCATGAAAGAGTGATTTTAAGACTTTATTCCAAATTGGTGCTGCACGACATATAAAGCCTTTATCCGCAGAATTTTGCAAGAGTAGAAGTGTTTTATTATTTCTATTACTAAAATTGGTCTTTTGGGACAATGCAAGTGGCAGTTTAAATTTTATTATCTTGGCCAACTCCAGACCCAGGTTGTAGTGATAACTATTTTTGAATGCAAGTATTTGGTTTTTGTTAAATATTGGTTTGGAATGTTCTTTTACATATAATTCATGACCAGGTTTTTGGTAATCAAGTTCTCTAACCCTTGCACAAGTCTTAGATTTCTCCAGGAAGGCCTCCCTGTCTCCAAATAAGACCCTGACACAGTGTTTTTGGATGCGAAAAAGCTTTTCAGTGAGGCTCTTATTTGCTCCTCCAAATACTGTAATACCATAATTCATGTGGCTTTCAAAGAGAGCATGATATAAAGCCTTGTAATTTTCTGGAGGAATGTATTGTCTGATGTGGTTAATGATACCAGTAGCAGATTTCAGCTTTTTACTCAGGAATTCAATATGTTCTGCCCATGACAACTTATTATCAATTATAATACCCAGAAATTTAGCTGATTCGACTTCAGGGATCTTAACTTCGTCTATAAGAACTGGACTAAGGTCGGCCTTCCTGGAGTAGGTTCTGTTACGAGCACATGTACCTCTGATTTGACTTAAGCTGATAGACTTTGGAATGAAGTGAACAAAGCAGCACTTAGAAAGGTTTATATGTAATAAGTTACTTTTCATATATGTCACTATAGAATTAAGGACTTTGTTGGCAACTGACACAGTAGATTCACGATTTTCACCTTTCACAAATAGATTAGTATCATCAGCATAGAGTATAAATTTGCAGTTAGTTTCATTACAGCAGTTAGCGATATCATTTATGTAGAGAAGGAACAGTAGAGGGCCCAGTACTGATCCCTGTGGTACACCATATCTTACTTTCATATCTGTAGAGCCCTCGCCCATAAAGTTGGTATACTGCACCCTATCAGTAAGATAGCTGCTTACAAGTTTTAGAGGTGTTCCGCGAATACCAGCATTTTCAAGCTTACTTATAAGTATTTCATGATCTAAGGTGTCAAATGCCTTGCTTAAGTCAATAAATATGCCAATCATATGTTCCTTATTTCTATGTGCTTCGTTAATAATGTCTATGGAGTGATGGAGAGCATGTGTAGTGGAGTGTTTTTTCCGGAATCCAAACTGTGAGTTAGAGAGTGTGTCATTATCAGTAAAGAAATTATAGAGCCTTTCATATATGATTTTTTCAAATATTTTACCAAAGATTGGGAGAGTTGATATAGGCCTATAATTCTCTAGGCAATCTTTGTTATCCTTTTTGTGGATAGGTGTTATTTTGCCAACTTTGAGAATAGACGGGAAATCTCCAAGATCCATATATTTGTTATAAATTTCACATAAATATGGGGATATAACAGTAGAGCATTTTTTTTTTTTTTACAAGGATTGTGGGAATATCACTGGCCTTTTTAGTATCAAGTCCATCGATAATATTTTCAATTTCTTGAGTAGAAGTTTCTGTAAGTATTATGGACATGTTGCATGGTCTATCAAGGAATGTTCTGAAAGATGGCAATGAAGACAGAGGACATTTCCCGTATACATCATTGTTAAGGTTCTGTGCAAGAGAATTGAAATATTCATTAAATTTATTTGCAATTAAACGCCTACATAGAATGCGCTCATTGTCAATCACAAATGATGTGTTTCCAACAGACACATTCTTGCCACGTAGTTTATTTATTACTTGCCATGTTTTTTTGCTATCATTTTGATATTGACAAAATAAGTTTTTGATGTGGTTCTTCTTAGCCAGGTCTATAGTTTTCCTTAGATTTTTAAGATAACAGTTGTATGTTTCATATATTTCAGAAATATTTGAGGCATTTTTCTTTTTAGCTTTGCGGTATTCTGAGTACAACTGATCCTTTTTGTTTATTGAGATAATGATTCCATGTGTAATCCATGGATTGTTAATTGTGTTTCTTTTAGTAGTTTTTGGAGTCGCGAGTTTGCATGTTCTATCAACTGAGGCCTGGAGTATTGCCATGAAATCACCAATGGATGTCAGAGATTCATCCATTGATGCTCTTGCAAGGGACACTTCAATATCAGATTTATATCGATCAAGGTTGTTGTTGCTATAGTCATAGTGGATGGTTATTTTCTCTTCAAGTTTTTGGGGAGGGGATGGGTAATTTGAAATTTGGAACACTGGCGAGTGATTGTTAATTTCGAACTCCAAGGTACCTGAAATGACGACATTTTCAGAGCTATTAGTAAGAATGTTATCAATGCATGTCTCACAGCAATTTGGCCTGCAGTGCGTTGAGACAGATATAAGTGGACAGTAATTATAGGAGAGGACAGTTTCTTCATATTTTTGTGTATCAACTGATTTTAAATTATGTAGGTCATGATTGAAATCCCCAAGAATAAATGAGTTTTGCTGAGGTAAATATTCTAATATCTTACTGAAGTAACCTCTGAATGATTCTGCATTTCCACTGGGAGGCCTATAAATAACACCAACATACATTGGTTTTGCTGTGTTAGTCAGTTTAATAAAGAGAGATTCAATGTCGTCATTGCAGATGGAGAGTTCATTGACTTTAGAGAAACAAAATTTTTTGTTGACATAAAGCCCTACTCCACTACCACTAGACTTATTTTTAATCTTACCTTGATATATGGATTCATATTCATCTGACAATGAATATACCTTGCTTTCTGCCTCACTTGCATTTGTTTCAGAGATTCCAATAACTGAAAATTTGAGTGGCATCCCATGAATTTCTGTCACCAGTCTATTGAAATTAGACTTGTTTCCAGATATATTTTGGAAAAATGTAGAAAAATGAGAGTCTTTTTTAATAAATTTAGCAGCAAGTGCTTCTTTGAGAGATTTAGTACCAAACCAACCATATCCAACTTTCGGCCACGCCCAAATCCCACGTCCCATAAATGCGCGAAAAGTGTGTCAAATATGTGTCAAAAGTCCCATGGATGGAACGTGGCGATTTGAGATCAGATATGCCTCCAAAACGTAATATTATGATGGGAAAACATATTTTAGAGTTCCTGAGTGCCAAAGCAACCATCTCCAACTTTCGGCCACGCCCAAATCCCACGTCCCATAAATGCGCAAAAAGTGTGTCAAATATGTGTCAAAAGTCCCATGGATGGGACGTGGCGATTTGAGACCAGATATGCCTCCAAACGTATTATTATGATGGGAAAACATATTTTAGAGTTCCTGAGTGCCAAACCAACCATCTCCAACTTTCGGCCACGCCCAAATCCCACGTCCCATAAATGCGCGAAAAGTGTGTCAAATATGTGTCAAAAGTCCCATGGATGGAACGTGGCGATTTGAGATCAGATATGCCTCCAAAACGTAATATTATGATGGGAAAACATATTTTAGAGTTCCTGAGTGCCAAAGCAACCATCTCCAACTTTCGGCCACGCCCAAATCCCACGTCCCATAAATGCGCAAAAAGTGTGTCAAATATGTGTCAAAAGTCCCATGGATGGGACGTGGCGATTTGAGGCGATATATGACCCGAAAACGTATTATTATGATGAGATAACATATTTCAGAGTTCCTGAGTGCCAAACCAACCACGCCCAACCCTCGGCCACGCCCAAATCCCACGTCCCATAAATTCTCGAAAAGTGTGTCAAATCTGTGTCAAGCCATGGGACGTGGCGATTTGAGACCAGATATGCCTCCAAAACGTATTATTATGATGGGAAAACATATTTTAGAGTTCCTGAGTGCCAAACCAACCATATCCAACTTTCAGCCACACCCAAATCCCGTCCCATAAATGCGCGAAAAGTGTGTCAAATATGTGTCAAAAGTCCCATGGATGGAACGTGGCGATTTGAGATCAGATATGCCTCCAAAACGTAATATTATGATGGGAAAACATATTTTAGAGTTCCTGAGTGCCAAACCAACCATCTCCAACTTTCGGCCACGCCCAAATCCCACGTCCCATAAATGCGCAAAAAGTGTGTCAAATATGTGTCAAAAGTCCCATGGATGGGACGTGGCGATTTGAGACCAGATATGCCTCCAAAACGTATTATTATGATGGGAAAACATATTTTAGAGTTCCTGAGTGCCAAACCAACCATATCCAACTTTCGGCCACGCCCAAATCCCACGTCCCATAAATGCGCCGAAAAGTGTGTCAAATATGTGTCAAAAGTCCCATGGATGGAAGGTGGCGATTTGAGATCAGATATGCCTCCAAAACGTAATATTATGATGGGAAAACATATTTTAGAGTTCCTGAGTGCCAAAGCAACCATCTCCAACTTTCGGCCACGCCCAAATCCCACGTCCCATAAATGCGCAAAAAGTGTGTCAAATATGTGTCAAAAGTCCCATGGATGGGACGTGGCGATTTGAGGCGATATATGACCCGAAAACGTATTATTATGATGAGATAACATATTTCAGAGTTCCTGAGTGCCAAACCAACCACGCCCAACCCTCGGCCACGCCCAAATCCCACGTCCCATAAATTCTCGAAAAGTGTGTCAAATCTGTGTCAAGCCATGGGACGTGGCGATTTGAGACCAGATATGCCTCCAAAACGTATTATTATGATGAGATAACATATTTTAGAGTTCCTGAGTGCCAAATCAACCATCCCCAACTTTCGGCCATGCCCAAATCCCACGTCCCATAAATGCGCAAAAGTGTGTCAAATATGTGTCAAAAGTCCCATGGATGGGACGTGGCGATTTGAGACCAGATATGCCTCCAAAACGTATTACTATGATGGGAAAACATATTTTAGAGTTCCTGAGTGCCAAACCAACCATATCCAACTTTCGGCCACGCCCAAATCCCACGTCCCATAAATGCGCGAAAAGTGTGTCAAATATGTGTCAAAAGTCCCATGGATGGAACGTGGCGATTTGAGATCAGATATGCCTCCAAAACGTAATATTATGATGGGAAAACATATTTTAGAGTTCCTGAGTGCCAAAGCAACCATCTCCAACTTTCGGCCACGCCCAAATCCCACGTCCCATAAATCTAAAAAGTGTGTCAAATATGTGTCAAAAGTCCCATGGATGGGACGTGGCGATTTGAGGCGATATATGACCCGAAAACGTATTATTATGATGAGATAACATATTTCAGAGTTCCTGAGTGCCAAACCAACCACGCCCAACCCTCGGCCACGCCCAAATCCCACGTCCCATAAATTCTCGAAAAGTGTGTCAAATCTGTGTCAAGCCATGGGACGTGGCGATTTGAGACCAGATATGCCTCCAAAACGTATTATTATGATGGGAAAACATATTTTAGAGTTCCTGAGTGCCAAAGCAACCATCTCCAACTTTCGGCCACGCCCAAATCCCACGTCCCATAAATGCGCAAAAAGTGTGTCAAATATGTGTCAAAAGTCCCATGGATGGGACGTGGCGATTTGAGACCAGATATGCCTCCAAAACGTATTATTATGATGGGAAAACATATTTTAGAGTTCTGAGTGCCAAACCAACCATATCCAACTTTCGGCCACGCCCAAATCCCACGTCCCATAAATGCGCGAAAAGTGTGTCAAATATGTGTCAAAAGTCCCATGGATGGAACGTGGCGATTTGAGATCAGATATGCCTCCAAAACGTAATATTATGATGGGAAAACATATTTTAGAGTTCCTGAGTGCCAAACCAACCATCTCCAACTTTCGGCCACGCCCAAATCCCACGTCCCATAGATGCGCAAAAAGTGTGTCAAATATGTGTCAAAAGTCCCATGGATGGGACGTGGCGATTTGAGACCAGATATGCCCATAGCTTCATCCCCCCCCTAAGAAAAGGGGGGGGATGAAGATTTTGGGTCAGATAAGGTAGGTGGGGGGTTGCCCTAATTTCAATGATTCTGGGGGGACTTAGACTGGAGGGGGGAGTGAAAAAATTAAGGGGGGGATTGGGATCTGGCAGAAGAATTTCAAAATTTGAGATGAAAATCCTATTTCCGTGAGAAATATTTTTTCTCCGACCCTCTGGCTTCTGGGGGCTGCGCCCCCAGACCCCCGCTATCTTCTTGTAAGACTTCCAAATAACTACAATACTTCAATTCCCTGCCATTTTCAAGTGATATCAACTTAACTAATGTGTTTCTATGTTTTAATATTGTGTTGACAATATCCCTGAGGCTTGGTTTCATGCCATGATCCCTTACAATTAGGATATTCAAGGATTTACATTAAAATTGAACTTCATTACCATTTCAGTCATTAGAAATATTATATATTATATGTAAAAAACTCAAATTGACTAAATTTCTTGTCTGTCAGTCACATTTCATAGTTTACATAAGTACCTACATACTTTCATCTTGTCATTAAGTTTCTAGTTTCGATTGATTCTATTGTAAAATTTCAATGGACATATCTTAGAAAAATTTTCTAAGTTTTTGGTGGGGGTTGTTTGAATTTTTGAAATTCAGGGGCGGGTGGCCAAAGGGGGGATTGAGGATTTTGAAAATTCAGGGGAGGTTTTTGTCAAGGGGGAGTTGAAAAATTCAGGGGGGGGATTGGACCCAGGATGAAGCTATGATATGCCTCCAAAACGTATTATTATGATTGGAAAACATATTTTAGAGTTCCTGAGTGCCAAACCAACCATATCAACTTTCATTGCCAAATCCCACGTCCATAAATCTCTTTGGCGAAAAGTGTGTCAAATATGTGTCAAAAGTCCCATGGATGGAGCATTAAGCGATTTGAGATCAGATATGCCTCCAAAACAATAATATTATGATGGAAAACATATTTTAGAGTTCCTGAGTGCCAAACAACCATCTCCAACTTTCAGCCGAGCCCCAAATCCCGTCCCATAAATCACACGCGAGTATGTGTCAAATGTGTGTCAAAAGTCCCATGGATGGGACGTGGCGATTGAGACCAGATATGCCTCCAAAACGTATTATTATGATGGAAAACATATTTTAGAGTTCCTGAGTGCCAAACCAACCATTTCAACTTTCGGCCACACCCAAATCCCACGTCCATAAATCGCCTTGAAAAATTGTCAAATATGTATCAAAGTCCCATGGATGGGGCGTGGCGTTTTTGAGAACAGATATGCCTCCAAAAACGTATTATTATGATGGGAAACCATATTTTAGAGTTCCTGAGTGCCAAACCAACCATCTCCAACTTTCGGCCACGCCGTCCGATCCCATAAATGCGCGAAAAGTGTGTCAAATATGTGTCAAAAGTCCATGGATGGGGACATGGCGATTTGAGACCAGATATGCCTCCAAAACGTATTATGATGGGAAAACATATTTTAGAGTTCCTGAGTGCCAAACCAACCACCTGCAACCCTCGGCCACGCCCAAATCCCACGTCCCATCCATGGGACTTTTGACACATATTTGGCACACTTTTCGACCATTTACGGGACGTGGGATTTGGGGTGGCCGAAAGTTTATTGATGGTTGGTTTGGCACTCAAGAACTCTAAAATATGTTTTTCCCATAATAATACGTTTTTGAAGGCATATCTAGTCTCATGTCACCACGTCCCATGGCTTGAAACAGATTTGACACACTTTCGAGCATTCATGGAATTTGGGCGCGTACGAGGGGTTCAGGCGTGGTTGGTTAGCGAATTAGCACTCAAGAACTCTAAAATATGTTTTTCCATCATAATAATACGTTTTGGAGGCACATTCGGTCTCAAATAAGCACGTCCCATCCATGGGACTTTGAAACATATTTGACACACTTTTCGCCAAAGGGCGTATGGGATTTGGACGGGCGTGGCCGAAAGTTGGAGATGGTTGGTTTGGCCTCAGGAACTCTAAAATATGTTTTCCAATCATAATAGTACGTTTTGGAGGCATATCTGGTCTCAATCGCCACGTCCCATCCATGGGACTTTTGACATATTTGACACACTTTCACAAGACATCTATGGACGTGGGGATTTGGGCGCGTGGCTGAAAGTTGGAGATGGTTGGTCTGGCACTCAGGAACTCTAAAATATGTTTTCCAATTATTCCATAGCTTCCCATCCATGGGACTTTGAAACATATTTGACACACTTTTCGGGGACGGGGATTTGGGGCGTGGCCGAAAGTTGATGGTTGGTCTGGCACTCAGGAACTCTAAAATATGTTTTCCCATCATAATACGTTTTGGGGGCATATCTGGTCTCAAATCATCGTCCCATCCATGGGACTTTTGGTATATTTGACACACTTTTCGCCTATGGGATCGTAGGATTTGGGCGTGGCCGAAAGTTGAGATGGTTGGTCTGGCACTCAGGAACTCTAAAATATGTTTTCCCATCATAATAATACGTTTTGGGGGCATATCTGGTCTCAAATCGCCACGTCCCATCCATGGGACTTTTGAAACATATTTGACACATTTTTCGCATTTATGGGACGTGGGATTTGGGCGGCCGAAAGTTGAGTGGTTGGTTTGGCACTCAGGAACTCTAAAATATGTTTTCCAATCATAATAGTACGTTTTGGAGGCATATCTGGTTGGAATGGCCCCATCCATGGGACTTTGGACACATATTTGACACACTTTTCGCGCATCTATGGGACGTGGGATTTGGGCGTGGCCGAAAGTTGGAGATGGTTGGTCTGGCACTCAGGAACTCTAAAAATATGTTTTCCAATCATAATAATACGTTTTGGAGGCATGCTATCTGGTCTCAAATCGCCACGTCCCATCCATGGGACTTTGACACATATTTGACACACTTTTATGGGACGGCAAGGATTTGGGCCGAAAAGTTGGAGATGGCTGGTTTGGCACTCAGAACTCTAAAATATGTTTTCCACATCATAATAATACGTTTTTGGAGGCATATCTGGTCTCAAATCGCCACGTCCCATGGCTTGACACAGATTTGACACACTTTTTCTGAGAATTATGGGACGTGGGATTTGGGCGTGGCCGAGGGTTGGGCGTGGTTGGTTTGGCACTCAGAACTCTAAAATATGTTTTCCAATCATAATAATACGTTTTCAGGTCATATATCGCCTCAAATCGCCACGTCCCATCCATGGGACTTTTGACACACTTTTCGCACATTTATGGGACGTGAGATTTGGGCGTGGCCGAAAGTTGAGGATGGTTGGTTTGCATTTGGCACTCAGGAACTCTGAAATATGATTTCACATCATAATAATACGTTTTGGAGGCATATCTGGTCTCAAATCGCCAAGTCCCATGGCCTGATAGTTGATACACAATTGAAACACATTTTTCTCACATACGTGGGATTTTGGCGTGGCTAAGGGTTGAGTGTTTTTAGTTTGGAACTATTGGGAAGTTTTGGGTAATATATCGCCTCAAATTGCCACGTCCCATACCTACATGAGACTTTTAATTCCCATTTCACATACTGTTCACGCACATGCCATCAAAACTTTCAGTACTTGATTAGCAATGAACCTTACTTAAGCAATTAGCCACCATAAAAACATGTTTTGTATCAAGTTAAATCGTTCGACATCATCAGGCTGAAATTGTATGTCCATCTTTATTATTGCTTCCAAGCAGACATATTTGAATATTGATTGTTTTGAGGGACAATGAATATCAAAACAAAGCACTATACATTTTGATACCCAAATTTCAAAACTGTGACAAAATCAATAGCTGAAATCCTACTTCGTAAACAACTATAAAAGGAGATAGACAACAAGGCGGAACTGCGACTGATAGTGTGTGAACGGGATTGTGCATTGTTGATAAATTTTGCAGCGTGCTTGGGAGGAAATTGCAAACCTTGTAGCCTTGCATTTAAATGCTGAAATTCGCGGCGCGGCTTGACACAAGTCCCGTAAAACATGTCCTGAAATTAGTAAAAAGCAAAATTTACAAAAATATGTACATTGTCATTGTGCTGACATAAACATTAAACCTTTAATTCTAATTCAAATTCTAATTTATTGTGTAAGGATAAGTTGAATTACTCTATGATATTTATTTTTCAGTTCTCATGATCTATGTGTCCTCAATGGTTGTGGCTATCCTTTTGTCAATCTTCAGTGTTGTTGAAAGTAGCCCTTATATTATTGTAGAAGATGCCATTCTGTCTATAGATGCAAGTACATACACATTGAAGGTTCATTATGGTAGCATTCCATCCAATACAATTCTAAGTTGTCAAAGTTCTGGTCTGAATATAGAATCAGTTAACCTCCTGGCAAACACCTATGGAACGTTAAACATCAAAATAACTGCTCAGAGCACCATTAATTCAGCTTCATCATTTTTGGTAGAATGTAGCACTAATGGAGATAGTGTATTCAGAACAGAAGCTGTATTATCATTTGTTGGAGTGAAAATTGTACTATGCAGTGATGTGCTATTTTTTAATACCAATCCACTTCTGCTACAATTGAAAAGTGGATTAACTAACAGTAATGGTAATACATTGACCATTCAATGCTCAGCGACCAATTTGGAAATAAAAAGAGTACATAACAAGCAGTAATATAAATGAATTTCCTACTTCAGCTTCTACTTGTACAACTGGTATATGTCAATCAACTCTTGAATGCGTTACTACTAATTCTGTTCAAAATGCAAATGTCATTCAAGGATTTTCAGATAAAAGAAAATTATAATCATGAATCCTTCACTTTACATAAGTTCCTCATTTCAAACAATTAGTATCAATAAGAATGGAACATTCATTATATACACCTATCCTGAAGAAGAAACTGCTTCACAGGTTGATTGTTTTATTAATGCAATAGTGATTGATGAATATAATGTACAGGACTTTGACAAAGATGAAAGTTTTGAAGATATACAACTAGAAATAATTTCTGAGAGGAATACAATGTATATCCAAGGAGCTCTGTTACTGAATATGGTGTTTTTGGTGTTAGATGTCGTGCAACATTATTAAATAGAGCTGTGCAAGCAAGTTTCATGTTCACATTTATCCCTAGTGGAGAGAGCACTCTGTCAACAGAAAAAATCGATTTTGAAGATTATGTAAAAGTTAATTGCTCATGTGATGTGATAAATGAGCATTGTGATGATAGGTGCTGCTGTGACAATGACTGCTCATCAAGCCAAGTAAGTGAATTTATCTATCATAGACCAATAGAATATTCTATTTGATCTATACTGATCATGATTGTATAGATTAATTTATTTATTTAATTCACATTTAATAAAATGGAAAATTATGTCAGCTATAAATTCTTTTGTTGAATAATGATCAGCTATTAAATATATCTGAATTATATTAAAAAGTAGTGCACCTCAATTTACTATATTGATATCATTTGGATTTTGATTTCAGAAGCAATCATTTGGTAGCTGTCTTGAAGGTCCATATGGTGGGAATTTTATATCCACCATCGCACCTGACTGTTCAGATATCAAAAATTTTTCTCCATTGGAACGTGTGCTATGTATAAAGAAATCGAATTCAGCTCATTTAGGAATATATTTCAACTATGTCAATTCAAGGTTACTCTTCATTATTTTCATTTTGTATTTTATCTAATGTCTTAAATAATTTTATCACATATTTAAACACATTCAAAATTCATTTGAGTTATCCTGATTGGTTAAAAATGATGTTTTAACCAACTGAAATGAACCAACTAGACATCATAATTGAAGATTTAACCATCAACTGTAAAATGAGTTTTATCAAAATAATACCCCTTTCATTGAAGCATTGAATTGCCAATGAGTCATAATTTCAATTGGGGGGCTACGTGAGGGGCTAATAAGGGGCTAGTGAGGGGCTAATTTTAAGCATTTAGCCCCCGTGGGTGCTAAAATAGCGTGGGGGCTATGGTGGGGGCTATAGCGCCCACGGTGAGGGGCTATTTAGCCCCCATTAGCCCCCATTAGCCCCTCACTAGCCCCTCACTAGCCCCTCACGTAGCCCCCACGGGGGCTAAAAATGAAGGTTAGCCCCTTATTAGCCCCCATTAGCCCCCACAGAAAAATTAGCCCCCATTAGCCCCCACGGATTTTAAGTTTGTGAATTTCCATGGGGGCTATTGCGCCCATATGAGGGGCTATTGCTCCCATATGAGGGGCTATTGCGCCCATATGAGGGGCTAATTTGGTTGGTTTCTGGCAAAATCAGCTAGCCCCCACCAGTAGTAAATTTTGTGCTAAAAATGCAAATTTTCAAATCGTATTAAAAATTGCAAGACCACTAGCCCCCACCGTTACAAAATACCTAAATAGGTTCCTGCCCCTTACTAGCCCCTTATTAGCCCCTTATTAGCCCCTCACTAGCCCCTTATTAGCCCCTCACTAGCCCCTTATTAGCCCCTCACTAGCCCCTTATTAGCCCCTCACTAGCCCCTTAATAGCCCCTCACTAGCCCCTTATTAGCCCCTCACTAGCCCCTTATTAGCCCCTCACTAGCCCCTCACTAGCCCCTTATTGGCCCCTTATTGGCCCCTCACTAGCCCCTCACTAGCCCCTCACTAGCCCCTTATTAGCCCCTCACTAGCCCTTATTAGCCCCTCACTAGCCCCTTATTGGCCCCTCACTAGCCCCTCACTAGCCCCTTATTAGCCCCTCACTAGCCCCTTATTAGCCCCTTATTAGCCCCTCACTAGCCCCTTATTGGCCCCTCACTGGCCTCACTAGACCCTTGGGCCCTCACTGGCCCCTTATTAGCCCCTCACTAGCCCTTATTAGCCCCTCACTAGCCCCTCACTAGCCCCTTATTAGCCCCTTATTAGCCCCTTATTAGCCCCTCACTAGCCCCTCACTAGCCCCTCACTAGCCCCTCACTAGCCCCTCACTAGCCCCTTATTAGCCCCTCACTAGACCCTTATTAGCCCCTCACTAGCCCCTTATTAGCCCCTTATTAGCCCCTTATTAGCCCCTTATTAGCCCCTCACTAGCCCCTCACTAGCCCCTTATTAGCCCCTCACTAGCCCCTTATTAGCCCCTCACTAGCCCCTTATTAGCCCCTCACTAGCCCCTTATTAGCCCCTCACTAGCCCCTTATTAGCCCCTCACTAGCCCCTTATTAGCCCCTCACTAGCCCCTTATTAGCCCCTCACTAGCCCCTTATTAGCCCCTCACTAGCCCCTTATTAGCCCCTCACTAGCCCCTCACTAGCCCCTCACTAGCCCCTTATTAGCCCCTCACTAGCCCCTTATTAGCCCCTCACTAGCCCCTTATTAGCCCCTCACCTGCCCCTCATGCATTCAGATCATAGTGCAGTTACTACGTCACGTGATATATCACGTGGCAGACCACAGTGCTGATTATATCCAGTGCCGATTTAATCCGATGCTCCCTTGAATCGTAAATAAATACTAATAAGTAAAATTCGTGCGCGGCTCTTCCACTTTGATCCTTGAAGCAGAAAAATACCATTACTGATACTAATCCTTTATATTGTCAGACGCATGCCTCTTCCAGTTTGTGATGCCCGTGGTCACTGGTTGGGCTAGACTCACTGGTCACTGGTGCCATGAGCTAGTCTAGCCCTAACCAGTGACCAGACCAGGGGCATCACAAACTTCGAGTACGAGCCTTCATTATCTATCACAATGACGTCACTCTAGCGCTTAAGAGGTTAGGATTAGGGTTGGGATTTACAAATACAATGTTTTTGATGGATTTCTCCCATCCCTAGCGCGCAACACTCTGAAGTTTGGGTTGGTCTCCCATATAAACGGGAGCCTTCATTATCCATGACAATGACGTCACTCAGAAAAATATAATTACGCGCACCTATCGCTTTAAGGACTAGGGTTAGGGTCAGGATTAGGGTCAGGATTTGTTAGGGTTAGTGTTAGGATTATGGTTAGGGTTTTGGTTAGGCTATGGTTAGGTATAGGATACAGAAAAATTGACGTTTAGATCTGTGACGTCACTCAGAGCCGTTTATATGGGAGACATACCGAAGTTTGGAGGGTCGTGTTGCAAACGATGTGCGCGCGGCGGAGGGTAGGGTAACATCCTACAGCAATGTTTAGGGTAAGGATTATGATTTGTGTTTTGCTTAGGGTCACAGTTAGGTTGAGGATACAAAAACTTGACCTTTAGATCTGTGAGGTCACTCAGCCCTGTTTAGTGTTTACATGCGAGACATACCCTGGTAAGGGGAAGCCACACGCGTGCATACACCTTTCCTAAGCCCTTATACTTATAGGTACGCATATGCGTACAGGCGCCTGCGCCAGGCTTCTCTGGGGGAAGCACGCCGCGCGACGCACACAGGGATATACTGATACATGGCTCTAAAACAGACCACGGGGTGGGCGGCGGCTACGTCATCAAGGACCCCCACAACGAGAACACAACCGAGTACCACTTCAAGATGAAAGATCACTGCACGGTTTTCAGGCCGAAATAGCAGCACTTATGCATGCTGCTGACAGACTTAAACACTACAACAACAAGCTTATCACCTTCTGGAGCGACAGCCTATCGGCACTCCAAGCTCTTTCCAACAGAATCCACAGAACAAATCAGTTGCAGACTGTCACAAGTCACTCACCTCCTAGCTCATGACAACACAGTCCAAGTCAGATGGATAAAAGCCCACATCGGACACTGGGGAAACGAGAAAGCAGACCAGCTTGCCAAGGCTGGCACCAAAGATGGTAACCCCGTCACCAGCCTTGTCCCCATTTCATTCATCAAACACTTAATCAATACCAAGGTAACCAACCTCAGCCACGACAGGTGGATCACCAACAAACATGCTCACACTGACATGATCATAGGTAACCATCAGAAGAAGGTTTTTCACACACTTAACAACAACACTGGCAACCGTATCCGGTACCGAACTGCTATCTCCATTATTACAGGACACATAGGACTGAACAAACACTTGCACAGAATAACACGCGCTGACACACCAAACTGCCCTTACTGCACTGACACAGAGGAGACAGTTGCACACTTCATTGGACAATGCCCTGCATTTATGAGAATCAGAGGCAACACACTCGGGACATACTATGACTCCATTAACGACATCATGGACAACAACAGTATGGACGCACTGATCAGTTACACACTCCAAACCAAAAGACTACAACGAACAGAGGAGGAGGCGGACAATACAGGGTGACATAGCATCTACTCATCTCTCCGATAGCTCTGAAGTATCTGGTATTGTATTGGTAAAGGTATCCTCCCCTCGCTAGCCACACCCTCATTTTACCCTCCACCACCTCCATCACCTTTCAGCCTCACCCCCCGTCGCCTCGGCGACTAGAGGCAGGCACAGTCCCACTCCGGGACTATCCTCTTGCGGACCCTCGGGTCCGGCCTCTCTTTTGATGATACTGATACATGTTTAGCAAACGCAAACCTTTACTATGAGTATGCAGGCTTTGCTTAGGAAGGGTTTGCATTCTGCATTAAGGTTAGGGTTTTGGTTAGAGCTATGGTTAGGTTTAGAAGCAATGCTAGCGGTGTGTAAAAACCTAATCCTTGCCAGGCCCCTCTGCGCACTCGCGCGCACAGACTCAAAGAGTCTGTCAGTCGTTGTCTGACCCGGCCCCTTTTACCTTTGCTTTTGGCGGGCCGGCGGGGGCGTGCGTCTGACAATAGGGGGGGTCCACCGGCCAACGGCCAACGGCCATCGGCCAATTGGCCGAAATTGGAAATTTTTTAGAGGGTTGGCCGGTTGGCCGTTTTTCTATTTTTGATATTTACCGCTCTTCAGGGTACAATCAAAAAACTCTCAGAAGAAAGTTGCTTGTTATAGTTCAAAGAACACACTGAGTACATTTGAAGACACTTATTATCGAAATCACGAAAAAATGTGGTGTTAAAGATAATAAAGCTCATTTTCGTAGTCTAGTGCTTTTGGCAACTCATAGACCAGGAGAATGCAACTGTTAACATCTCAGTAGGTTCCCAAGAGTATTGAATATTTTTCGGTGTGATATTGGAGTGCTTGAAAATCTCCTTGCATGAGGACTCCTTGATTCTGATAAAAGGGCTTGCCAATTAAGACTGCAGCACAGAGTCCTGCAAGGAATTACACACCCTGACATTGCCATTAGACTTAGACTATCGGAGCTAACGATGGCTTCCCAGAATTCTGTCAACCCCAAGGCCCTGCAACCAGTAAAATCCACTCCTGCTCCCACTTCCGGACCTTTCCACCACTAATATCACCTTTCCACAACTAATATTTACTTATACAACAGCAGTTCTTCCCTCCGCTTGACCTCCTGCCTCCATTATTCCCCTGCCCTTCTTTCCAGTAAAGTCCTCTTTGCCCCCATTTAGCCCTGAAAGTGCCCATATCCATCTAGTCTCCCTGCCTCTCACTATAGCACCATGCATTCCTTAGCCTTGTCTCGCCCTAGTACCTTGGCCTCCTTCTCAATTCCTCATGATCAGCAACTGCTCCGAAACTTCCTTCTGAGTCCTCTACCCAGTCTCCTCATCAGTCTTTTCATCCTGTTCTGCAGCCCCTTCCCAATAGATTCCTAGTCCATCCCCCAACTGACACCCTACTGAACCCCTAATGACCCCTAATGACCCCGTGGTGAACCCCTACTGACCCCCTGGTGACCCTGTGGTGAACCCCTGCTGCCCCCCATTGAGCGCCTGTCCCTGCCCTATTCAGCCCTGAAAGTTCCCCAGCCCATCTAGTCTATCTGCCTCACACTCTCACACTATAGCATCATGCATTCCTTACCTTTGTCTCGCCTTAGTACCTTGGCCTCCTTCTCAAATTCCTCAAGAGATCAGCCACTGCTCCTCAACTTCCTTCTGAGTCTTCTACCCAGTCTCTTCCTCAGTCTTTTCAAAATTTTTTTTCTTGGGCCTGGAAAGTTTTTGGCTAAAACCTTAACCCAATAAATTTCACCAGTTTTCCTTTTTTTTCCTAAAATCTAAAAAACCGTATTTTACCTCTAAAAAGGTGATCGAGGTGTCCTCATCTCTAGGGCACCCAAAATCAAAAATGTGTCTTTGGACTGACAATCAGGCTAGAACTTTGCACCATTCTGGAACACCTACGAGCATAACAGGCCTCAGAATTCCGAAATCTATTTTTCGTCTTTTTTATGGGGTGAAAGTCACGTTTTTTCGGCCTGAGAACTGCACTTTTCGATATATTCGATATAAGTCTCGAGGAGGTGAAATAAGTGTATCTGGTCATGAGATTTATGCTTCGAAACCTCTGAACCAATGATATTCACCAGTTTTCCTTTGTTTCTGTAAAATCCCAAAACCGTATTTTTGCCTCTAAAAGAACAGTCCAGAATTTAATGTCCTTCATTTCTAGAGGCACCGTCACAAAAATGTGTCTTTTGACTGATAAAATTTCGAACTTTGCACGCCATTCATGGAACACCTACGAAAGACATAACAGGCCACAGAATTCCGAAATCACCCATTTTTCGTCTTTTATGGGGGAGGAAAAATTCCCTTTTTTCGATCTATGAACTGGCTTTGTCGACATTTATTCGCCATTGAGGTCTTGTGGGGTCATGGGTGGCCAAATGAAATTGTATCTTTTCTTAAATTATACACCTGAAACCACTGCATCAATCAGTTGTAAAAAAAATGATGATTTACGGGTATTTTTGAAGATAATTGCTGTATGTATATCTATTAAAATATTTGATCATTAGTTGTAAAATCCAAAATACCCTATTTTTACCCCTAAAAGAGTGATCAGAGGGATATCTCATTTCTCGTGGACTACAGAATCCTGAAATCCTTGAACTTTGACCGTTTGAGCTGAAACTTTACACGCCATTCACAAAAGACCAGGGACACAGGTTGTCTGACATATTCAGATCTGGATTTTGGGACATTCCGGACCAGGTATTTGGTTCTGAGTGCATCACAATAGTTGTCCCTGACACCAGTATACTGAATACTTCAACTCAGGTGTTTCTGACAGTAGTACTACTGAACTTTTTGAACCTTAGGAAGTCGTTCCTGATAGACACTGAGATCCACATAGATGAAAGCACTGATTTATAATCTATGTGCATCCCGGAGATTAGGCCTGAATTCAAATCAGGGCTGATCTCCTGCGTTTGTCTCTGCTATTCGGGGTGTACATACGTTTTACATTTTGATACGTCATTTTGAAGGATTAAGCGGGGATTGCAGTTGGGATTATGTGTAGTCCACGATTATACCTATAAATCGTGAGTAGAAATCTGAATACTTAAATGGAATTCTTTTCCAGACCAAAAAGATTGGGGCTGCGACTGCTGAAGCTCTCAACGAGCAAGGAGGTATGTTCATAAATCATAAATCAAAGCTCAGCAAAAACTGATGCGTGCGTTGATCAGCGACACGCGCGCACAAACGTCACAATTGTGAATTGGCAGAGAAGGTGTTCTAGCATTTTTTCCCTCCCCATTGGCCTTTTTGTGTATACAAAAAGGCAAATGAGAGGGTTGGCAATGGACAAGTTCAGAAAGTGCCCGGGAAATTTTGTACATACTACCTCAACTGTGGTAACCATGCTAACAACCAATCAGAGGCCAGTATACACGTTGCACGTGCCACGGCCGGCGTCCGTGCCAAATTATGTCCAATTTATTCCTTTTTGTCAGAAATGTATCATATATGCGAGGCTGAATTCGGCCCAAGTCATTCCTGACTTGGGCAGCAATCAGCTGCCTGAAGAGCGATTATCAAATATCAGAATTTCAGTCATTGACTCCTGCGGCTATCACAACTTCACAACATAAGGCCGAGGAGTGAACTTAATAATAATTTAGTTAAAAACTCATTTCTAACTTTATTACTGACATTTTAAACAACAAAAGTAGGCAACAACTATTTCAGGAAAAAATGATGCTGCAACATGAAGACAATTGAGTTCATTTGACAGAGTTGGCTACTGAATCGTCTAAGTTCTGTTCGAAGAAATAATATGTTGAACCAATTCCAATGAAAATTGAAAAGTATGAATCATAAAATCATAAGGATCATCTAGGAGTAAAAACCATTATAATCACATCAAAGAAGCAGCGTAATCATAAGTAGGCAAATGCGTACGCAGGAGTCTACAAAATTCTAACGTAACAAAACTTACATAAAATGAAATAAAGGCTTTGCGCGAAATCTCAAATTACAACGAACCTACGAAACATGCGCCGCGCAGCGTTCGTGAAGCGATGATCACACGTGAAACCTACGCGCCGCCACAAAGTTATGCGTATATTTGCAGTGAAGAACTTTAATTAACTGTTATTCATCCTCGTGATTTATAATTTTCGTATGTTGGGGAGGGAAATTAAGCGCCTGCATACGGGAACAATGGATAACAAGAATTGTGCTGGCAGGCGCAATTCTTGTTGTCATAAAAGTGTCAGGATTTTACAGGATTTTATATGAGGTTCCTCTCCATTCTTGTCATGGATTTTACGAAATTTCCGTCAATTAAAGTATCAACAAAGAGCTCTCTGTGGCTTTGCGGCTAGCATTATGTCTGTTCGATATCAAGTTCTATGTTTTAGGCGGTTCGGCTGACGTAATTTAATTGAGTAGAGTGGGTGCTTGATTACCTCCAATTGTCTACAAGCTTCAATGAAACTATATCCGTATCATGATATGGATTTCAGATACCTTATTGTAGGAAATTAAGCACTCAGAAAATTAAGCACCAATGCTTCTAAAAGGGCCTAATTTCATGGTGCTTAATGACGTGCTGGCTTAATTTTTGAATACCTCAATTTTCAATTAATTTTGGGATTCAAAATGACATAAAATGTTCGATATTTTTGCTACATTTTCAGTGATAATGTAAAGCAATGATCAAAGTACAGAATCGAAATAATAATGGAACAAATCGAATATTTTCGTCTTCAGCCACTATCTCATCATCTACAGCATCCAAAAGAATTGGTTCTGCATCCTCCAATTCATCGTCATCTGCATCTTGCTCCCCGTCCTTGATGCTATCAATGATCCTCTCAGTATAGCTTTCGGAATCATCCGTATCAGATCTTTCGAAGCTTTTAGTTATCATTGACGTAAGCACGGAGCACCAAAAACTTAGCCTTTTCTGCTAAGTGACCATTCAGCTTTGACCTGTCTCTTGATTTACAGCCCTCCATGTGATCGGAGACCAGAACTGTTCTACAGAGAACTTACAGGTGTAATTCATCATAGAAAATGTAGAAAAAATTGCGTGTAATTTGAATACATTATGAAAAACATTGCATTAAGCTTCATGAAATGAAGCCTACATTTAATTACGCCAACATGTAATTAAGCACCAGACCTCTCAAAAGGGCCTAATTTCATGGTGCTTAATGACATGTAGGCTTAATTTTTTGAGTGCTTAATTTCCTACAATAAGGTATTCTTAGAAATTCGTATGAGCGTGTTCGTGTCCAGCTATGGAACGCGCCGCATGCTTTGTCGAGGATCAATTGGTACAACTCCTGTAAAATCATGACAATTTTGGGCTAGAACATCTACTGAATTGGCAACGTTCCATAATATTGTTGTAACGCGCGAAGATATTTTGTCAATCTGACAACATACTTTCTCATTCGCCGTACCAGAATTTGGCGCTCGCGCGGCTCAAACCTGGGCCAACTTTTGCGAAATAACTTCCTATTTGCTATTTCTTTCCGTCGCGCGCGGAAATTGGACGGCTAACCGCTCAACATCCCTTTCAAGTACCTAAATATATTCATCCCAATGCAATTTCAGAGCAACTGGGTAGAATTGAGAATAATCTCGATGAGATTAATGATGATCTCCAAAAAGCTGAAAGACACCTTACAAACATGGAGAAGTGTTGTGGCGTGTGCATCTGTCCTTGTGCAAGGTAAGCGATATCACAATCATGGAACAATCCATCAGCCTGGGCAAATTGGCAACCATCAACCAATGCGAAATGATTGCAATCAAGGAGTCTGCTGACACCCTTCTGGCTACCAAAACACAAAACCATAACATCATATTTTCTCAGACTCACTCAGCTCCCTAATAAGTCTCTCTAATGGCATAACAACCTCCAAATTAACCCTTAACACAATCAACTCACTTAACCGCCTAGGATCAGTAAAACCAAGTGACTCTCCCATAAAGTCAAAGCCCACTCTGGAGTGGCTGGTAACGAACAGGCCGACTTTTTTGGCCAAGAAGGGAGCCGACACTCTTCCCACAGGACCGGAACCCTTTACCTACCTTAGTTGAGCATTGTGATCAATAAACTGCTCAACAAAGCTCGAACCGAGACACTCACACGCATTAAAAATTCTAAACATAATCAATCAGCCAAAACGGTCCTTGAAAATTACATTTGAAAACCATGGTTTCAACATATGTGACCCAAGGAAAAGAGACAATTAAGAGAACTTACCCACATGTTAACGAACCAGAACTGGCTGAATAACAGCAGGAACAAGAGAGACCCGAACACCTCCCCCAACTGTGAACACTGTCGGTACCAAAGAAACTGCTGAACATTTTATAGAGAGTGCCCAGCATATGCCCACATTAGGAATCAGTATCTTCGGCATACCATACATTAGTCTCCCCAAATCCCTTTGCGAATTTGGCCCAAAAAACTAACTTACTTTATTCACAAACAGGTCACTAACTCCAACTATTATCCCACATAAGATAGGGGTGGCTGACATATTTTTGTTTTTTTTTTTTTTTTGTTTTTGTTTTTTCAAAAATCACATTTACCTTAACAAAAAACAAAAAGTGCTCCTCCGGACTCGGACTGTGATGTTAAAGGATATGCAGGCTTTTTTGTTCCAGGGTGCCACCCTATGAGAGGAAGTATCGCATGCATGCCCTTTTTCCTAGTGGATATGCTGGCCTACATTATCATATGCATGCTTTTTTTTTGTACAACATTGACCTACACTTGCAATCTCAAAGCCAACAGATGCATGCTTTTTGTTATGGAGTAGTCGTGCCAATTCCACCCCTATGCAGGAGGAAATAACAAATGCATGCCTTTTTCTTTCTGTATATGCGCAGGCTTAAATTATCGTATGCATGCTTTTTGTGTATCATTCACATATTATATCTCTGCAATCTGGCACAACAGATGCTTTTTTTTTTTTTTTGTTATGGAGGAGTTAACACATAGTTAAGTTTACTCCATTCCTATGCCGGACGTTATAATATACGTGCATGCTTTTTCTTTGCGACCTTCATAACATATGCATGCCTTTTATTATGGGAGTAGATGTCAGAGATCGTTGACTCCACCCTATGCAAAGACGAAGTATCACATGCATGCCTTTTCGTATGTAGAAGTGTATATGCAGGCCTAGAGTTATCGTTTGCAAGCCTTTTGGTTAGTGCGTAGTGCTAATCAAGACAAACCTAAGGTTTTGTCTGCAGGCTAAGGTTTCTGCATGCATGCTTCCGATTAACAGAGGACGACACATAGTTTAGTAAATGATTTTTATATATTTTTGTCATGTGTGTAATTACATTTACCATACACTCACACTCAGCTGATCTACCCCTGTTCTGGAAGTTTATTCCATCTCCCGTACGAGAAAAATATTTTAGGGTACCTTGGGAGGTGTATTAATGGAGTAAAATTTTGGCATTTGCAATTTGGGGATCTTCTTCAAGTCATTACTCTAGTTAACATATGATAATGACGTCATTTGAACCGTCATGGTGTGAAAAATGGGAATTTTTCCAAAAAATCCCCAAATTACAACCTGTCATTAATGATTTGCCTGTCTGATTCAATTTGCCTAATTAAATTTATGTTTTTAAATGGTCAATAAATAAACAAGTATAAAATTGCAACACAATCACGTGAGTTGATCGAATCGCTGCAGCTTTTGAAGAGTTTCAAAGATTTTGGGGGCGCAGCAACATATTTAGTCGTTTCAAATTCTTTTCGGTCCCAAATTTCTTATATGCCTCTATTATACATATTTTTTTCCATGAGGGGAAAGGGCAGAAGCATATATAAGCTTTTAAGGCAAATTTAAAGGTTCGATATACCTATCTTAGGGAGGTGTATTTATACATTTATATAATTATAAATTTATTGTGGAATAATTTATTGTGGAATAATTCTATTTCTATTATTGCTAGATTGTGTTTCTCACTCTAAGTTTCTGGGAGGGACCCAACGTAATTTTTGGTATTTAAGTATTTAGCCGTTAATTCTACATTGTTTTGGCCCAAATTTCAGAACAGGGAAGGGATAGATCAGCTAGAGTGTGAGGTGTGGTGTTGAATGTGTAGTGTGTACCCTGTTACTTACACGACAAAAGATATAGGTATTTACTCAACTACAGGTGATCCAAATTATGTCGTCCCCTGTTAATCAGGCATGCACATGCAGAAGCCTGGGCCTACCAGAGATGGTACCTACAGTGTAAATTTTTTCTACATAGAGCATTTAGTAGGTACATATAAATATTTGTTTGCATATGATATGTGTTTATGTATAGTTCTACTGTTGTTTTCAATTTGATTAGCACTAAGTACTAACCAAAGGCTTGCATATTATGATAATTTCATACCTACGAAAACAAAGGCCTGCATGGCGATAACACGTCCTGCATATATAGGGATGGATCAGCTTGATCTCATTCTCCTCATAATAAAAGGCATGCATATGTTATGAAGGTCGCAAGAAAAAGCATGCACGTATTATAACGTCCGGCATAGGAATGGAGTAAACTTAACTATGTGTTCACTCCTCCATAACCAAAAGCGTGCATCTATTTGTACTTGGTGCAGAGATATAATATGAACAAATGCACAAAAAAGCATGCATACGATAATTTAAGCCTGCATACAGAAGAAAAAGGCATGCATTTGTTATTTCCTCCTGCATAGAAATTGGAATTGGCATTCTCCATAACAAAAAATGCATCTATTCTTTTTTTACCGGATCACAAGTGTGGTCAATGTTGTACAAAAAAGCATGCATATGATAATGAAGGCCAGCGTATCCACTAGGAAAAAGAATGCATGTGATATTTCTCTTGCATAGGGGTGGAATTGGCAAGGCCTCATGACAACTACCCATAACGAAAACAATGCGTCTATTGTTTTTGTACATGTCAAGGTAGGAATGTAGTCATTTGTAAAAAGACTGCTCCGACTATGAAAACTGCTCAACTTTTATGACTTTTCCTTTCCACATGCATGCTTTTATTCAATATGTCTTATGGAAAGCATGCATCATTTAAGGCAAGTCACCAAATATGTAATTATGCAAAAATCCACTTGCTATGGCGTGCAGTCCATTTAACTAGCAAAAGGCGAGCTATTTAGTGACTCATACAGTCCGGACTGTGTTGGGAGCCTAAAAAACAAAAAACAAAAAAAAAAAAAACAAAAAAAAAAAAAAAAAACAAAAAAAAACAAAAAAAAACAAAAAAAACAAAAAAAAAAAAAATACAAAAAATACAAAACATAAAAACAAAAAAAACAAAAAAAACAAAAAAAACAAAAAAACAAAAAAACAAAAAATACAAAAAATACAAAAACAAAAAAAACAAAAAACATAAAATACAAAAATACCAAAAATTTAAAATAGTTAAAAAAAAACAAATAAAAAGGGTAAACATAATACTATTGTACATCAAGTTATTAAGGTTGGCGTAGTCCCTTCTGCTGAATTAGTGTGGAAAAAATTTAAATTCTTTTGTCGTCGACCCACATAAACCTTATTTAACTCGGCAAAAAACTTGGGTCAGTTTTCTTTCTTTCCCCAAAAACTCATCGACGTGAACTAAACCCTGAAATAAAAAACGACATCAATTTTTTGGTTTTTCCATCGAACTTTTTTTAAGGGGTAATCAGGAATGCCATTCAAATATAAAATTTCTTGAAACCCCAAATTTCTAGAAAACACCCATGAACTTTCCCAAATTTCATCAATTTCTCATTCCTATTTTTGGGGAAAAACCATTTAAAATTTCATTGTATCCCCGAAAATAAAATTCTAATTTGGTTTAAACTTTTCAACATTTGGGTTACTTTTTTTAAACCTCCCCGCAAAATTTTCGCCGATCGCCTTTAAAAAGAACTCCCCCTATTCCCAAAACCAGGTCAAAAGCAATGTTAAGTAAAAGGCACAATCAGGCGAAAACTCTCTGGTTACAGATGTTCAGAGTAGGAAAATAGCGTTCTATCACAAAATGCTATTAGAGTGGTTTCATGATTTTGAAGACGACACCACAGCAGCAAAATAGGCACAAACAAATTCCCTTTGTATTTTTTTTTAATTTTTTGAGTTTTCAATGTTTTTGGTTTTTATATTTTTTTTTTTTATTTTTTATTTTTATTATAATTTGTTTTTTATTATTTTTTTTTTATGTTTTTGTAACTTTTTTTTTTTTTTTTTTTTATGTTTTTTTTATTTTGTATTTTTTTTTTTGTTTTTGTTTTATTTTTTTTTTGTTTTTAATTTTTTTGTTTTGTTTTCAGAAAACAACATTGCAGCGTAACAAAAAACAAAAAACAAAATAAATGACCCCAAGATACAGGACACTGGGCAGCTACTATAACACAGCAGAAACACAAGGGTATCTTATGGAAACTCTGAAAACACTACTAAAGCCTTTGCGAATTTGCCCAAAAAAGTTAACTCACTCCATCCACAAAACAGATTTACTCCAACATAAAATACTAGTTTAATTTTAAAAAAGGTTGCCCCCACTCTGGGAAAAAAACCGGGAAACTTTTAACATATAAAACCCAAAAGGTTATATCTTATGGAAAACTCAAACCCATCCCTGAACCTTGGCGCCCCAAAACTAATCTAACAAACCACACAATCCCCCGAAAGCCACCGTCGCAACTCTCCCCCCTTTTTTCTTGCCCTTTCGGCTCCCAAAATTTCCTGATAAATCTAATAAAAACCCCGCAAAACCAAAATCAACCCACATGGTCACTCAACTCAACCTGATGGACTCTCAGGCGTGTTAGAGGAAGGGCCCCAAAAAGCCAATCTTCCGGGATCGGTAGTTCTTCGGGGGGCCCCACCTTTTGGGTGCTTCAGGGCACCACCATCTCCCCCGGAAAAGGGGTTCAAAGCTAGATGCATCAGATGGGTCCCGCAGCCCTCTGTGGAGGCCGCCACCTCACTGGGCGGGGGGCTTTCCCGGCCCAAAAAAAAAAAATGCTAATTCCCTTTTGGAATTCTCTAACTGTAGAATATCTTATTTTTCTTAATTTACGCATTCATTTGAGACTCGGGCTTTGAATAGTAGAATAGTGAAGGATAAACAACATCTTTGACTTCAATTGCAGATTTTTACTTGACAATCCCAATTTCAAGTGTCTAGCCTCATCCCAGATAGATTAAGCAGGATTATTTTTCCCAACTATAAATTTACATGTTTTTGGCATCACATTTTTCTATTTGAGTGAATTTTACCTTGTCATGGATTTGATTTACGAAGATTGCCTAGATTGCCTAGATGATTGCATCTTTGTAGTTTGCATTGTTTTTGAAGTTTTGAATGACGCGAAATACTCCAATCTAAAATTTCATTTGATTCGAAATGTTATCTTATTTAATTATTTCACTGTTAAAAAATCATGTAACAACTAAGAAGGACTGGGGAGGAAATTCCTGGACTTCCTTATGACCGGTTCCACATATACCGAGAATTGCATGTCGATTAATATTTACCTTGAGTCCTGAATATTGCTCCATGATAATTTTTTTTTTTTGGTCGGTTTTTTATGTTTTCCTTCCCTTTCCTTTAGGGTTTAAATTTTAACCCAAAACCAGGGAATTTTGGGAGAAAAGCTAGAAAA
The DNA here is from genome assembly GCA_011033025.1 of Beroe forskalii. Lineage (NCBI taxonomy): Eukaryota > Metazoa > Ctenophora > Nuda > Beroida > Beroidae > Beroe > Beroe forskalii. The sequence goes on along the minus strand of WFMF01000003.1, from coordinate 1,645,528 downwards.
TGATAAGTGGAAAACGGGTCAGAAAATAAACAAAGGGGCTCAGTCCCCCCAAAAGCCCCATGGTGCTTATAAATTTTCATAAAATTAAGAAAAAAGGGCGTATTTTATGAAAGGTTTTAAAATTCCCAAAATCAAAAATATTTCGTATTTTTTTGAGAAACTAAACCCCCTCACCAAATTTTTTTTATTAATCAATAAAAAGCTGATCCTTGATCAATGTATTTATTCTGTTTGGGGAAGGGAGGGGGTCATATTCCTTTTCCCCTGTGATTTAATAAAAATGGGATTTTTTTTAATTCCCCAAAACATGGAATTTGTGTACCCACCGATTCTGAGAAATCGCCGTCAAGCAAAGGGGGTTTTCGTGTTTAAACCCTTTTACAACTTAACTTGGGCCCGTAAAACTAACTAATAAATATCGAATAATTTTTTGTCAAATCTAATTCTAACTATCCATATTCAATGTCATTTTTGATTACAATGAACGAGCTGAGTCAAACAGCCTATTTGAACATGTTTTTGCTTCTAAATGTTGGAATTTGTTCGTATCTGAACAGTAACTCAGTTTGTAGGATGTTACCCTACCCTCCGCCGCGCACTCCGAGTGTTGCGCGCAGGGATGGGAGAAATCCATCAGTAACTCGGTAAGCTCAAACTTCTCCACTTCATCTCGCATTTTAACACTAACCATCTGCGTTGACACCGACATTTGATTTTTACCTGATTTCGGAGGACAACGTCATTTTGTGGATATTTCACGCCACCATAATTCATCTTGCGTCATCTTGCTCATTCATCTCACCATCACGATCACCAATAGGTTCACAACTGATATCACCGATGTTTTCATCACCGATGTTTTCATCACCGATGTTTTCATCACCGATGTTTTCAATCTCTGTAACCTCCTCGACATGAGCGATGGTATCAGACATTCTCACGTTGTCAAGGATACCTACGGTACCCAGGATACCGTTACTCACCATTGACGAGTCATCGCTGCGATTGTGTATCACGGTGTCCATGGGGATACCAATCTGACTACCGGGGATACCAATCTGACCACTAGGTATACGGATCTGATCACCAGTCAACACGGTGTTAACTATCATACCAGTCTGCTCACCACTCCGCACCCCTCCACTACTGACATCACCCATCTCCTCTGCACCCAGTATAATGTTGTGTACCGAGCTTTCATCAACCATCATCAACCTACTGATCCCCTCCTCTTCTTCTGGCATTTGGAATGCTTCCAAATCCTCCTCCTCCTCTGTGAATTGATTCTCCATCACCAGTTGCTGGGTGGGCGGTGTTCCATGTTGGATCTGTGCTCCATGCTGGATCTGTGATCCATGTTGGATCGGCTCCAGCTTCCCCATCCCCGGCCCTATCATCTTCAGCCCTCCGACGCGGTGTCTCCGGTCCCACGAGTCCTCCAAGTAATTGTCCTCCTCTCCCTCCGATATCTCAAACGGGATCCGGTTGGGGTTGTAACTCCCGCCAGTAAACGGATCAGGTACAACCAGCCTCCTGAAGGTCGGGTGGTTCCTGACCCGGTTGCGGGCAGCGAGGATGCTGGCCCGCAGCTTAGCGGCGTCCTGAGCCCGCTGCTCGGTGGGCGTGGCCCAGAGCTTCTGATCTTCTCGAGTGACAAACATGTGATCCTGGATGGAGGGTCTGGCTGCTTGGCTGGCTGCCAGAGAATCCCGATAGGACGGTGGGTAAATCGGGTTGCGGTTTTTGGGGAAAACCCGCGCCCGATTCTTGTACTTGACCTTGGGGATGTGAAAGCTTTTGCCGCTGAAAACGCTTTCCTCCGAGCTTTGAGAGGTTATCTTAGCCTCGGTGAGGTGGGGTGTGGCCGGGGGTGTCACAAACAGCTGTTTCATACTACCACTCGTAATGCTGTACTCTGAAGAGAGGTCTATAGACCTGGAATGTAGTCATGATTATAATCATGATTATACTTATAGGTATGATTATAGTCAGTGATTGGTCAATAATTTGTCAATAGTAAGTCAATATTTGGTCAATGATTAGTGAAAAATGAAGATATGGGATTGGAAGACTAATGAGACCCCATCAAATTTCGATACTTGTGCCTGTATTCATTACTTGGCACACAACATACAGTTCTAAACAACAAATTAACTCACTTCGGTTTCCTGATGTTTCCAGGCTGATGTTTCTGGGCGTAGTAGTAACTCTCATTAAACAGCTGGGTCTGCGCTCTGTTCTGCTGAGCTTTATTGAAAAACCACACGATGAAAATGATAACCACCACCGCAAACAGGAAGAAAACACCAAACACCGATATCAGGATCACCGTCGTCTCCTCCTTGGAGGGATCATCCTGGGCACTATCTGGCGGCGTGCCAGGCTGACAGGTCGTGTTAGCAAAGCACACCTCGCGTTCCCACTCGAAATCAGCGCAAGTGGAGCACCCCCTCGTCCTGATCCTCTCACCTTGCTTCACTCCGCAAGACACAGAGCAGGGTCCCCAGACGGACCACTCCAAGTAGCTCTTAACACACTCGGGCGGGGTAGGGGTCCACACCCCGAACTTCACGGAAGGGGTGCGGTCTAAGGTACAGGTTAATGTGCTACTGCTGCCGTCTAGGAAGTAGTCCGTGTCACACCCGATAGTTAGAATGTCTCCTATCAGACTCTGGGTGGTGCGGGATGACTCCCGGATAACCCGCCCGTTGGCTATAACGGGCTCCTGGCAAGGGAGTTTGCACTTGGGCGCGGGTTCGGAGAAACGGTTGTTGCCCAGGCAAACCGAGAAGGAAGACCCCTCCATGACATAGCCGTCATAACAGAGATAGGAGAGGGTGGTGCCGATTGTTACCTGGGGGAACGGACATTTTACCTCAAAAATTTGATTATGGTTAGAGTTAGGGGAGAGGAATAAAGTGCTTTGAGGTGAAATATCTCAGGTTAAAAGTCAGTAAGTCGGGCGGCTCCCTAACCTGGTACATTCCCTGACTGCTGTAGACCTGTCCGTTCGTTATGGACGGCGTCATGCACTTCCCGGCGGTGGTGCAGGCTGGTCTTGCTGCGCCGCCTGCGCCGCCACACGCCGCCGCCATGTCAGGGCACTGGAGCGAGCCCCGGATGTTGTTGTTAGGAGACGACACGTGGACGGTTTGTTTGGGCTGGTAGCAGCTGTGCGCGGCTCCGTTCATGTCAATGATGTCGAAGTTGTCTTCCGGCAGCAGATGGAGTAGCAGCCGGCGCCTTTGGAGCGCCCGGACCCGTTGATATCCCAGGCACCGTCATGGAGGACACACATACTGTCACTACCGTGCCTGGGGGAGGAATTGGGGGTAACAAGTGGTCATTTTGATAGAGTTTTATAGAATTACGCTGTTTTATATGGGGCTGCTGACCGGTCGAATGATTCGCATGGGTGTTATGATCAGTTAACCTAAAATCGAGCAAAAATTGAGATTATTACCTAAACCCATGCTCACAAATGTGTAAATATTCCCAAGGAATATAGTCACTGACCGCTCCAGGTAGAGGTTATCACTCTCAGCCTGCTTGGTAGGAATATCCTGACACTGATAGCTCTCCTTCTCTTCGTACAACATGCAGTAGTCGCTGTACTCATACGGTCCCGCTTCATAGCTATTTCCTGATATAGTTACCATGTCGTTAACTATTAAAATCTTAAAAACCCAATTAAAATCTCAAAAAACCCAATCTAATTAGATTGGGTTTGGAAAGCGAAAAAAGGTTATATATTTCGAATGCGTACAAGACATAATCAATAACCGTTATCAATAACTCCTGAAATACTTTCTATCCACTAAAACCTGTAGCGAGGTGATACTGGAACTTAGCAAGCACCTGTCCCGTTTCGTACTGAACACTCTGACACCGGTGTACGGAACTGTACTCTCTGTTACACGAATACTCACTGGAACAGTTATTACACAGTAACACAGATGCTATGTTTAGATATAATTCAAGTTGGACTGGTTAACATTCTGGCGAACATGCTCGGCCCTAAATGCTTATTAAATGTGAGATTTTGAAAATACGCACTGCTCTCCGCTCAATCAGTTCGGCAGAAAGAGCACGCATTGCACCTGTTACTCGCACAGAAAGGGAAGGTGTTGTCGTAGGAGGCTGCTTGTTGTTCCACCCAAAGACCACAGCTCCGGTCTATGATATCACAGCCTGTTCCACCCGGAAATGTAGGCTGCAGTGACCTGCCTGGGGACAGGGGAGGTTTAAGGGGGTAGGAGTCATTCGGATGGGTTAAGGGGGTACAAGTTGCATGAGGGGTGAAATGGGGTACAAGTCATGAGGGTTAAGGGGTAGGATTCATTCAGAGGGTTAAGGGGCACAAGTCACTTCTTAGGGGGGTCTGAGGTCGATTTTCAGGTTTTTGTTGTTTCTGATAGAGAACGCCAGCTACCAGTAGGTTTTTCCCATGAAAAAATATTTCCTAGCCGAAAAAATTTTTCATGGATATCGCTGTAATTACAGTGCGCGCGCGAACTTTCGACGCGATTTGCCGAAAATCAACTTTAAAATCTATCTTCCTACAAATTTTGGAGAAAACCCTTGAAACTTGGTAGTTATGTTCTAGGGCATAAAACTCAACTTTGTATCGAGCCGATTTTTGATTTAGGCCTTAGAAGTGAAAAATATCGACTTTGAATTATGAAAATCAGTTTTTGACGATTTTATGGACAGTTAACTTTGAAAATTCATATTTCACTACTTGAGGCCTAAATCGAAAATTCGATACAAAGTTGAGTTATATGCCCTAGAACATAACTACCAAGTTTCAAGGGTTTTCCTCAAAATTTGTAGGAGAAGATAGATTTTAAAGTTGATTTTCGGCAAATCGCGTCGAAAGTTCGCGCGCGTACTGTAATTCGATTTGGAAAAATTTATAACTTCAGCTAGGAACAATATTTTTCGCACCTACTGGTAGCTGGCGTTCTGCTCTATCAGAAACATCAAAACCCGGAAATCGACCCCGGCCCCCTTGGGGGGAGGAGGTAATTCAGAGGGTTAAGGGGAATGTCGGCTGCAGGACCTGCTTGGGGACTAAATGTTCATGGGTAGAAATCACTCAGAGGGGTTTAAGGAAACGAGTCATTCTGAGGAGTTGAAGGAATTAAGGGGAACTAGCCATGAGGGGTTCAGGGGGATCGAGTCATGAATTATGGGATACAGAGATAGGTCCTTAGGTGTAAACATTGCGTCGGCAGTTTCGAAAAACTATGCTAGTATAATGCTCAAAGGAATGAACAAAACTTCGACTATACTTCTTATTCAAAATATTTCTCATGCCTCTGCTGTTGATGTTATACCATCGGTGTCTTCCGAGAAAAGTGACGTCACTAAAACACTTAGCAACACGAACATTTTAAAATATTACATTTTAATAGCAACATATCTCACCTGGAATGTACCATCCGGTGTCCTCCAGCAGAGTAAAAGTGACGTCACTAAACACTTAGCAACACTTAGCAACACATAGCAACACATAGCAACACATAGCAACACATAGCAACATATCTCACCTGGAATGTACCACCCAGTGTCCTCCAGCAGAGTAAAAGTGACGTCACTAAACACTTAGCATCACATAGTAACACTTAGCAACACTTAGCAACACATAGCAACATATCTCACCTGGAATGTACCACCCAGTGTCCTCCAGCAGAGTAAAAGTGACGTCAATAAACACTTAGCAACACATAGCAACATTTAGCAACGCTTAGCAACACATAGCAACACATAGCAACATATCTCACCTGGAATGTACCATCCAGTGTCCTCCAGCAGAGTAAAAGTGACGTCACTAAACACGCTAGATGACGTCACACTCACTGTCATGCCCTCCCCTCTAAACAGCCGCTCTTCCAGATGGGAATACCTGCAGAGGAAAATTAAATTGCCTGCGGAGGAAAATTTATGGATTGGATTTATTTCAAGGTCGACAGATGGGAAGTTCTTATTTGCATGTCAAACGATGAGGAGTTCTTATTTCTATGCTTCTATGCCAAGAGAGTTTTGTTCAAAATTTGAAGAGGAGAGGTTAACTGTTTAGTGTTCATCAAGTCTAATCCTGCGAATTATTCTTCCACGTGGGATTGACTGCGGAGAGGAATTTTAAAATGAGAGTCCTTATTTTAATTTCTAAAGATTATGAGCTTTTATTTCAATTTCAAGAGAATTGTGTCCGAAATATAAGGAAAGGTTTTAAACTTTCAATGCAGTGTGCAGTGTGCATCATATCTAAGTCAAGGAATCATTCAACAATCAACATGAGTAATGAGTGTTTAAACTAACACATTCCTCATCCCCCTATATCTTCAATCCTCTTTGTCAATAAGTGGAAATGCTTTAACAATGTTCCTACCCACTTACTCGGGGTCCTGGTTTTCCAGCAGGATTCCGTACCCCTGATCACACTGGAAGTGACTCCTAACCAGCTCACCGCTCTTCTGACCCACGTAAAACACATCCTCAATCTGAAATAATATCCTCGAAATACATCCTCAAATAAAAATATATCCTCAAAATATATCCTCAAAATATATCCTCAAAATATAGCTGAAATATATCTGAAATATATCTGAAATATATCTGAAATATCCTCAATCTGAAATAATATCCTCGAAATCGCCCTTGCCAAGAAATACTGTAAAATATCCTCAATCTACTTTGTTTCCCAAAAACCCACCTGATACTCCCCTCTGCCCCTCGTTCCCGCCCCACAAGGTGGGATATAAAACTCACCTGATAGTTTACTCTGCCCCCTCGTTCCGCCCCACAAGGTGTTATTTAAAACCACCTGATACTCCCCACTTCAATCAATCAAAGGTGGGGTATACAAAACCCACCTGATACTCCCCCTCTGCCCCCCTCGTTCCGCCCCACAAGGTGGGGTATAAAACCCACCTGATACTCCCCCTCTGCCCCCCTCGTTCCGCCCCAAAAAGTGGGGTGTAAAACCCACCTGATACTCCCCTCTGCCCCCTCGTTCCACCCCACAAGGTGGAATATAAAACCCACCTGATACTCCCCTCTGCCCCCTCGTTCCACCCCACAAGGTGGGGTATAAAACCCACCTGATACTCTCCTTCTGCCCCCCTCGTTCCACCCCACAAGGTGGGGTATAAAACCCACCTGATACTCCCCTTCTGCCCCCTCGTTCCGCCCCACAAGGTGGGATATAAAACCCACCTGATACTCCCCCTCTGCCCCCCTCGTTCCACCCCACAAGGTGGGGTATAAAACCCACCTGATACTCCCCCTCTGCTCCCCTTGTTCCGCCCCACCAGGTGGGCATCCTCACGAGGTTGCCCGCCTGGTGACTGGGGAAGAGAGTCCTGGATATTCCCATGATGTGGAGGAGTTGGTGGATGAGGATGTTGGGCAGGTCGGAGGAAGGGAGGGTGTGGGAGGGACAGATGTTGATGTATCCGGCGATGGGCCGTTTGTTGACCGGCGATACCTGGGGGAATGGGTTTACTGCTATGAGCAGGTAGTAAAGATGGTTGTAGAAAGGGTTGAAACTATCCTAGATAGAGCCCCTTTTTACTACCCTTTAATAATCTCTCAATGTTTCATATATTTGATGAGCCTGGTTCCCTCTATTCTTTCTAAAGGTTTTTAGGCCTTAAATTATTATTAACCTCATTGAACCTTTCTTATTCATTCCAGTATGAAGCTTGCATAAATCTATGAGCATGTTAATATGAGCATGATTTTCAATTCTTTATTATTATTATTATTTTTTGCCTACTAACTTTTAAGACATGGACTGATCAGGGTACAGCAATTCTGTACTGTGGTTAGTAGATAAAAATACCTTGCAAGATGAAGGATGGGGTGTGTGGTGGATGGGTGGGTTATGAATCTACCAGCTCCTATGATGGCAAGGAAATAGGTTGAAAAATCCGTCTGTAACCCAGCAGCGGGAGAGCCGCCAGTCGCGGTATGATTTCATTGCAATTTGCAAATATTTTTCAACGGTGGACATAATCATAATATTGGGAACAGAGTCTGGTTATTATATACTATTTAGTAATTTTAAGCCCGAAATAACATCATTCCCACTGTAGGAAAGGGTCAATGGTCATGGTGCGAAAACTTCATATGAGTAATTGTAAATTGTAAAAAGTGGTTGTTATGTCAAATGATGTAATAATTATAACAAAAAATGGTACGTTTATGACGTTAAACTTAGACGGCCTCTTTTTGGGTATTAAATATCATCACGATTGGGGGTATTCGAGGAAGATGTTAGCTTTTTCCGATATCATTGTCCTTTTGAAAATCCTTTACTGTTGCATAAAATTTCAGTTAGGAAAACTAAAAGTTTTTACCGAAACGAATAACCGAAATAAATGCGTTTTTCACATGCTCTTTTGTGCGAATTCAATTTCGTAATTCTGACTTAGATTCATTTGAGAAATAGCTCCTAATCGATCACTTCAATTATTCGCTTCCAGGCTCTTGAATGCATAGCAGCATGTCCATGGCGACTTTAGGGCCTGTATCAGCACCACAAACTTTGGAGATGTCAGGACTAGGGCATATTAGCGAGACAGCACGCAGTTTGGAGATGTCAGGACTTGGACACATCAGCGAGAACACGACAGGGCACGTTTTCCGTGGTGCTTTCTACCTTCTCTCGCCCCTCAGTCTCCCTCTCAGTGTTACAGTCATCCTCCACAACCTCCTCATAGCGAGCATGTATTACCCCACCAGGCGACACCTCAACCCCAGGTTCTTTAATTCGGATTTTTTAAATACGTAAAAAAATACGCTACGTATAATATGCAGAAACTGCCGTATTTTTCTCTCTTATATCACAACTTTGTACGTATTTAACACACCTCCACCGCAGCCTCTTCCTGGGTATCGCAGTGGCTGACATCCTGCGGGCGCAGGGTGAGGTGGTCCTCAGCCTGCTCAGCATCCTGGTCTACTCCGGGGTGGCGCCCCAGACCTACTCCGGGGTGCTACCCCAGACCTACCTCTACCCCCCCCCCTTAACATGCCTTTATCGCAGCCTCTTCCTGGGTATCGCAGTGGCTGACATACTCCGAGCGCAGGGAGAAGTGGTCCTCTCCCTGCTCAGCATCCTGGTCTACACCGGGGTGGCGCCCCAGACCTACTCCGGGGTGGCGCCCCAGACCTTCCTCTACCCCCCCCCTTAACATGCTTCCACCGCAGTCTCTTCCTGGGTATCGCAGTGGCTGACATCCTGCGGGCGCAGGGTGAGGTGGTCCTCTCCCTGCTCAGAATCCTGGTCTACACCGGGGTGGCGCCCCAGACCTACTCCGGGGTGGCGCCCCAGACCTACTCCGGGGTGTTACCCCAGACCTACCTCTACCCCCCTTAACATGCCTTTATCGCAGCCTCTTCCTGGGTATCGCAGTGGCTGACATACTCCGAGCGCAGGGTGAGGTGGTCCTCTCCCTGCTCAGCATCCTGGTCTACACCGGGGTGGCGCCCCAGACCTACTCCGGGGTGCTACCCCAGACCTACCTCTACCCCCCTTAACATGCTTCCACCGCAGTCTCTTCCTGGGTATCGCAGTGGCTGACATACTCCGTGCTCAGGGTGAGGTGGTCCTCTCCCTGCTCAGCATCCTGGTCTACTCCGGGGTGGCGCCCCAGACCTACTCCGGGGTGGCGCCCCAGACCTACTCGGGGTGCTACCCCAGACCACCACCTCTACCCCCCTTAACATGCCTTTATCGCAGTCTCTTCCTGGGTATCGCAGTGGCTGACATCCTGCGTGCGCAGGGCGAGGTGGTCTCTCCCTGCTCAGCATCCTGGTCTACTCCGGGGTGGCGCCCCAGACCTACTCCGGGGTGCTACCCCAGACCTACCTCTACCCCCCCCTTAACATGCCTTTATCGCAGTCTTTTCCTGGGTATCGCAGTGGCTGACATCCTGCGGGCGCAGGGTGAGGTGGTCCTCTCCCTGCTCAGCATCCTGGTCTACACCGGGGTGGCGCCCCAGACCTACACCGGGGTGGCGCCCCAGACCTACCTCTACCCCCCTTAACACACCTCAACCGCAGTCTCTTCCTGGGTATCGCAGTGGCTGACATTCTCCGAGCGCAGGGCGAGGTGGTCCTCTCCCTGCTCAGCATCCTGGTCTACACCGGGGTGGCGCCCCAGACCTACACCGGGGTGCTACCCCAGACCTACCTCTACCCCCCCCCCTTAACATGCCTTTATCGCAGTCTCTTCCTGGGTATCGCAGTGGCTGACATACTCCGGGCGCAGGGAGGTGGTCCTCTCCTGCTCAGCATCCTGGTCTACACCGGGGTGGCGCTAAGACCTACTCCGGGGTGGCGCCCCAGACCTACTCCGGGGTGCTACCCCAGACCTACCTCTACCCCCCTTAACATGCTTCCACCGCAGTCTCTTCCTGGGTATCGCAGTGGCTGACATACTCCGTGCTCAGGGTGAGGTGGTCCTCTCCCTGCTCAGCATCCTGGTCTACTCCGGGGTGGCGCCCCAGACCTACTCCGGGGTGGCGCCCCAGACCTACTCCGGGGTGCTACCCCAGACCTACCTCTACCCCCCCCCTTAACATGCCTTTATCGCAGTCTCTTCCTGGGTATCGCAGTGGCTGACATCCTGCGTGCGCAGGGCGAGGTGGTCCTCTCCCTGCTCAGCATCCTGGTCTACTCCGGGGTGGCGCCCCAGACCTACTCCGGGGTGCTACCCCAGACCTACCTCTACCCCCCCCCCCTTAACATGCCTTTATCGCAGTCTTTTCCTGGGTGTCGCAGTGGCTGACATCCTGCGGGCGCAGGGTGAAGTGGTCCTCTCCCTGCTCAGCATCCTGGTCTACACCGGGGTGGCGCCCCAGACCTACCTCTACCCCCCCCCCCCCTTAACATGCCTTTATCGCAGTCTCTTCCTGGGTATCGCAGTGGCTGACATCCTGCGGGCGCAGGGCGAGGTGGTCCTCTGCCTGCTCAGCATCCTGGTCTACTCCGGGGTGGCGCCCCAGACCTACCTCTACCGGGGTCTCCTGTACTACGTCCTGACCGCACTCCCTGGCGCTAACTGGTCCAAACTCCTCAACCTGGTCATGAGTTTGAGCTTCACGGTCAGAGTGGTGGCACCTTTCAGAGCTATCAGCGAGCGGAAGATTCAAGTGAGCGTGGCGAGCTGCTGCGTCCTCATAGTCCTTCTTCATGTCTCTGATGCTGTGACTGGCGCGGTTTATCTGACCCGATTCATCCCTAACCTTCCTGATGACACGGATCACGCGTTCCTCTTCCTCTACGTGATCATGGGATTCGGTATCCCTGGTGCCATAACCCTGGTCACTGGCACCTGCTGGGTGACTGAAGGCGGCAATTCCTGTGGTGAGGATGATTTCCGCCCTGCTATTATCACCACAGGAAAAGTGATATTTGCCGCGTACTTCTTCCTCCCTCCCCTGGTAATGCTGGTTTCCATGGTGATACAGATGGTTTACTTGCGGAGGAACTTGGCGCCACACGACGAGGGCACTCCTCTCCTGGGTGCGCGGGACACCTTCAGGCATGTCTCAGTTACCATTCTCATGGTGTCCGGGACATTCATCCTCTGCAATGTCGCCTACATCATCTCAATTGGCGCAGCTTTCCCTGTCATAGCTGGAGCAATCGACACCTCCCCAGCCCAGGAGACTGACTATGGAGTACTGCTGGGAGTCACGGAGTTTGTGATGCCCCTGGTGTTTGCCATGCTGTATCCCATTATTCTGATATCTAGGAAAGAGGAGTTGAAGAGGAGGTATGTTCGGTACTTCAGAAGGGTGGCAGCCTGTTTTTACACAGCAGAGGAAGGAGGTGCGGGACAAGATGTTTGAAATTGTGCCGAACAGTTGTATCATTGAATAATTTTGAGTGGGCGAAATTCCATGAAAAAAACAAAAAATGAAAGGTCAAATAACATTATTTAGAAAAGGACAGATAAAATTAACCATATTTATAAAAAAAAATAGTGCAAAGGATATTATGGAGCAATATGATCATCGATTTTGGGCGATAAGATTTGATTTATGTTCAAAGAGCGTGTTTTGTGGCTTAAAATTGGGGGAGCAGGCTTTTGATCTCAATTCTCACAAAATTTCATCTCGCGACGCTGTATCTCTTAATATTCCAACCCCGAGCAATTGCAAATGTTGGGGCCTGGGTTAGAATCAGGACAGGGAGATGAAGTGTCCTGAGACAGAATATCATGAGATGCCCTACAACCGGCCTCGTACCTGACAGTAGTCGGACCTTAGCGCGCAACATTCGGACATTTGGAGGGTAAAATCCTACAAACCTGACAGTGGCTAGCCTGCACGGGATCCACCCCACACCGCTCCACCTCCCTACTCGTGAGGTAGATAACCAGGTGGCTCTGGATCCCCTGACCAAGGACGCTCCCCACCGTAAAGCCGCATCTCTTGCCGTCCTGCCGGGCAACGCACACGTAGCAACGGCCCAAGTGCTCGTCAGGGACACGTGCTAGTCCGCACTGCGTTACCTGTAACGCGTGATAGGGTTAGGAGCAGGACACGTGCTAGTCTGCACTGCGTTACCTGTAACGCGTGATAGGGTTAGGAGCAGGACACGTGCTAGTCCGCACTGCGTTACCTGTAACGCGTGATAGGGTTAGTCAGCACTGCGTTACCTGTAACGCGTGATAATGCAACGAACGGGAGGGATATTTTAGTGAAACTGAAGATGCTGAGAAACGATGATTTTGTGGAAGATGAACGAAATAAAACCAGAAGCATCTCATCCAATTACCGCGCACGATGAACCAGAAAGCACACCCCCTTCCCCTCCTTGAAATAATGGGTGGGAAAACGTCAGACAAAAACCAGAAAACACGAACCTCTGCACACTCCTCCACACAATAGTGTGTGTCAGTCTGTGAGTTCGGCTGAATACCGCCCCCGGAGCGATCTTCCGGACAATTCCTCGACAGATGTATGGAGGTCGTGGCTTGCGGGAGCAGCACGTGACTCGAAATGTACTCCGAGATGTTTGCCAGGATATCCGGCGACACAATGTCTGAAGTCTCCGTGTTGTGCCAAGATATTACCATGTTGGGCGAGGGGTTGGAGGAGGTGGAGGAGGAGAAGCCTGTTGGGAGGGTTTGGGAGTTAGAAGACGGGGAATGGCAACTTTTCACTTCATGTCTCATGACAATTCACCTCAGTCGAAATATTTCACATCTAGGAAAAGGTTACAGTTAGATTTAACCTTAGGGTTAGGAGTTAAGGTTGGGTTAGGGTCAGTTAGGTCAAATGTCCTGAGGTGAAAGGTCGGGCTCCCGTTTAGACATCTAACTGATACAATTACAAGAGAGTTGTTCATCCCTTTCCAAAGTCATATGATTATAGTATACGAAAATCATCTACATTCGAAAAGCACCTGTTTGGATTGTGTCAGGGTGGGCACTCTCGTGGTGGCAAGTGTAGGGGAATGTGGAAAGTGGGAGGAAAAGGAAAAGAAGGAGGTCTGGAGACATGATGGACAAAGATCCAATCACAGGGATCTTTTGTTCAAAGACAAAGGAGACTCAAGAAAACGTAGATGTACTGAAATCCGGATTAACTCCCATGAACGTATTATCAAAGAAAATATCACTTGGCCGTATCAGATCTACTACAGAACATACGATATTTATCGGACGTATTCAAACTAATTTTCAGCATGAAAGAGTCAATAATAAGCCGAGACTAAGTTGTTATATAATCTCAGCTTATTGAGCTCTTCACGGTACATGTATTGTACTTGACAAAGTTAGATCACGTGCTTGACGTGTATACACTCTGTTAATGTACATGTAAAATATAGCAGCAATAATAGATTCGGTAATCTTTCACTCGACTATCTATCTATGGGTAGGAGTTGAATGGTGAACAATGGTGAACAGATTGATTTATTTCTACTCGTAGAATACCTATTCTATGTGTCATTGAATGAGTAATTTTCCAATGTTAAGAAATTTCATAAGCAATCAAGTGCACTAACTTCAAATCTATTTTGGAACGATGCAATCCGAGTCGTCCCTAGGCCTATTAAGAAAGCATCCTATGTAAACTATTCATTGGGGCATTGGGCCCTAAAAGTAAAAAGGGCCATGAAAATTATGAAAAATAGTCATAATTTCACGTTCATTTCAACCGTTCTGCAATCCTAGGGTTGTGGCTGACGTTGTTGGAGACCTGAAGATGATGGCCCTTGACATGGGCAGTGAGTTAGAAAGACAGAACGACAAGCTGGATAGGATCAATGAGAAGGTACGTTTTGTAAAAACGCTTCGTTTTTGTCGAATATAAATCTATTTAACTTTTAGGAGCGCTTTCAACGTTTAAGATTCGTAACCATCCATGACTTTGACCATTCAGGCGTCCTCCTTCTGAAATTTCCATACAACCACCTTTCGTAAATATACGTACTGATTAAACAGTAATTATCAATATCACGTACGTATATGGTGCCGCGCGACACTGAAATTTCAGGATAATTCCCATTTCTCGAACTCACCTGTTACACATTCCCCACTTCAGACTGACTGTAACGTTGGGAGGGTTCATGACGCGGAATCAAGGACCAACAAACTGCTCAACAGCTGAAAAGCTACTCTCAGATGTACGATATTAACTGAATATATTATTGGTGATATCATGTCGGTGCAGGTCATGAATAGTCCGGCTGGTCCGGACACATTCCATGATTTACTGACCTTGATGATTTTCTTCATTATTACACCCATTATCTTCTGAAAATTAATTGTGTGAAGTAATTTAATCTTTTATTTGTAACTATGATTTTGATAATTCATAATGCTGTCATTGATTGATAATGATAATAAAAGGTATTTTGAATCTGGCACCAAACAACATTTTGGGGGCACCTATTTGTTTGATTGTGTTGATCCGTTATCACTTGTTAGGCACGAATAAAATAATAAAATAGGGGGAATTTCCTTTTGTTTCAAACTTTCCTATGTGTAAGTGTAATCCTGTATGTGCATATTTTGGCAGCCAGTATTTTCAGCATTTTCGCCTTTTTTTCTAAAATTTATTGGTTATAAAATATAAAAGCAATTTTAATACTTACCTCGAATCAGTGCAAAATAAATTATTTATTGATTTTTTGTTTGGACTTGAATTAATGTATTTTATGATTGATGGAAAAAATGTTTTAATTTTATCAATTTAATGAATTTGTTGACATAATTTTCTGTATCTTTGTTGATCTGTTATTTTTTGTTATAATGTTTATTCTCACGACTGCATGGAATCACTTCCGTAGCTCATTAATCTGTTTGTTATTTCACTTTGATGCTTAATTGTAGCCCCATACATCATTATAATTTTGATCGCTGTACACCCATCGAATGTTCAATAGAAAAACTGTATAATTTCTATTCTGTCATGTATAATTATTATTCTGAATTGGAATTATAGTGTTTTCTTTTAACAGAACACCTTGACCAAAGATCGAAACTGATCGCGTTCCAAATTGTCAAACCAACTGAGGTTGGGTAAAAAGTTTGAGGTTCGACCGGGTTTTGAACCCGGGACCTTCTGCGTGTTAAGCAGATGTGATAACCACTACACCACCGAACCGACGTCAGATATAAATTTTGTTATGACTCAAATAATGTCCATTATGATAGAAAGCGGATAAAAACTGACGAATATTATTTTGTTACATCAGAACAGTTGGAATTAAATAGTGATGCAATTTGATAACGTTACATCACTACTTCACTCCTCCTTCTGATAACATGACATAGAAATTGCCATTCTACTTGTGTTCATATTCATATCGATATTAGGAAAGGTGATGGGATCTACTCAACTTTTCTAAACAATGAATATTGCTATTCATCGATCCAGACAACAAAAATCTGCTCAATTCTTCAACCTTCATAAGCGTGTTTTATCTGTATTCAAAATAAAGATCGAATAAAAGTTGATTTAAAAAGGACTCTTGAATTTACGATAACTTTTGTCGATGCAACCGCAGATAATTATGAGCCAGTCCAAAAAAGCGATTGAAAACGCCAATCCCGCACGAAAAACAGGAGGCAGTTATTTAATAAATCGCCAATTTTGATCATTTGATTACCTTCTTGGTATTTTGGATATAAACATTTAAATTTATTCTGACCACAGCTCCAGTGGCACAATCGGTTAGCGCGTCGTACTTATAAGCAGTACTGGCTTAGCAATGCGAAGGTTGAGAGTTCGAGCCTCTCCTGGAGCATAATTTTACTCTACTTCCAATGATTCTTCCAACGAATTCGTCCCTTGTAAATCAAATATTCGCTCTCCAATTCGTTGATTTTACAGTACAGATAGCCAGGCGATTTATAGACATACATGCAACATAGTACGGTACTGCTGACCTCAATTATAAACAAACTGCGCGCGCGATCTGGAATCACGTGCGCGCGTGTTTTATCGCGCGTCAAATAGTTTGGTTCTTCACGTTTATGTTTTCGCGTGTTGCGTATAAACAGTATTTTGGTGTGACCGCCCCAAATTTTAGCCGCCTTCGTCCGAAATTGGGCGGAGTGAATTGTGGAATGGCTCGGACTTTACCCAATTTACTTATTTTACCCAAGAAAACTTATTCTAACTTTCATGACATTCAGCAGGGAAAATTAAATACCCGGATGTACCAAAGTGGAATAATTTAGAAAATAATTCTCAAATTAATAATAATATAAAGAACTGAAACATCAAATAGTTCTGTAAGACTCAGCAATGACAAAATCAGCCACCATCAAGCATATTAACAGAGCGAGGAATTAAAAATCCAGTCATTTGGTTTATCACACCATGTATCTACGGAACATTTCCTTGTGTTTCACTTTCTTTCAGGCACTTTTCTAGCACGTACGCATCCGCCGGCTCAATTCGTTTGTAGTATTCTTCCTTCGTGTCGATGATTTTGAAACCGAACTTATCGTAAAACTCCAGCGCTTCATTGTTGCTTATCTGAACGTGCCTGGAATTGGTATGGTGAGAGTCAGATGCAAGGAAAAGGGATCAAATAGTATCAAAATGTGTGCAAACAAGACCTAGATCATTGATCACACAAAATAATTGTGGAGATGGTACAAATCCAGTTATATCTTTTAAACTTTGATCTCTTGAGTCAAATAGCAAACTTCAGCTTCAATATCTTTTGTCAAACAGCAACTTACAGGTTAAGTGATGTTCTGGTATATGTGAATAACGTTCTGGTGTCAGAGAAACGTTTAAGGTTCTGGCTACATGTGGAAGCAACGTGCAGGAAGACTGCGTCGTACATTCCGTCGTCCTTAGCAATCTTCATCACGTGATCAAGCAGCTTCTTCCCTGAAATAACACAAATATGAGAAATAGAAGTACTTTAAGCCCACCTTTGTTATTGTTCATTGATACAACACGATGCCCGTCTCAAGGCGTGGAAGTCAATGTTTGACTCAGCAAACTAAAGGGTCAATGACTAGTTGACGGATGTACCCTAAACGCACCCCAAATGACCCGGGCATGACCCTTTGGCGCCCCCTAAGTGCACCCTATATGTACCCTAATTTCACCCAATGTGTACCCTATATACACCCTAAATGCCCCCTTAGTTCACCCTAAATGTACCCCTTAAATCAGTATGCACCCTATATGCACCCAAATGTACTCTAATTGCACCTTTTTTTGCATCCTTTATGCACCCTAAATGTACCTTATATGCACCCTAAATGCACCTTCTCGGTGTTTTATAAGCAGCGCTTCCACACTTGTTATATGATTCCTTGATTGGCGTGCAGCATCCAATTTTTGGTTCGATTTGAATGATCATTTATTGAATATTATTTTTGTTTAGAAGCCCTCTGCGGTACCCTTCATGGGTTTTCAAACAAAAGCACCCTAGTCACATACCTACGCCACATCTCCTGTAAGGTGCCAGACATCCTAACGTCATGATGTAGAGCTTCCTAGCACCTTCTTGTACATCAGTTCTACAGCACACTGCACCAACCACTATGTCGTTAAAGAAGGCTGGGAAAGATAACTAACTTGATTATAATTGAATTGAAATTGCAGGTTATAGCAGGTCATAAAGTACATTATAATCCATTATCCAACACTGTCGGATTTTGAAATTGGTATGGGTGACAAATTGGCGTCCAACAAGTAAATATGGCAATGGTCTAACTCAGGTTTACCCAAAATAAGTGAACAGACTAACCTAACTTAGCCAGCTCCCCAACATCCAAGACATCTTTATAAAACTTATCGTTGTATGTTACAGGAAACACCACTTGGTTCAATACCTTGAGTTGTCTGCAAAGTAATGATTTCTACAGCTCTTGGATTCGAAATACAAAGTAATTGTATGAGTTAAATAAGTTCAAAATTCAAAATACTATAGAATGGTCAATTGCAATATAATTCATCGTCAAGGGGGATGTTGATATTTTTGGCTTATCATTATACTCGTAAATTCAACTCGACAGGATTTAAACAGCTCACAAGGTTAAGAAGCCAAAGAATAGTACAATATTTCCAAATATGTGAACAATGAGGCAGTGGCCACTGCACTGTGTCTATATGAGTATGGTCAGTGGAAATACTAGTTTGCAAAAGATTCGTCTAAATGAAAGAGCCATTTATAGAAATACTCTTACCGTATGTTATGAGGTGTTATATCACCAAGCTCAATCCGTGCCTGTGCCACTGGCATGCCCTACCTCAAATTTGTGTTGTATATGTATGTGATGGGACCTTATTATGCTCAAATTTGATTGTACAATTTGTATCAACTTATTGTAATTTCAATTATTATCAAAACAAAGCAAAACATTTTTCTACACGTCTGAAAGAGATGGAGTTAAATAATATTCCACAAGTATATTTGAATTAAAAAGAAATCTTTCGTCAAGACATCAATCTACAAGACTTTCCTCCAACTCCATACTTGAACAACAACATAATGCAATGTTGAGAGCAGCAGGATCTAAGTGAGCCACACCAAGATGAGTGGTGTGCAGGCATCTTCAGTCCAATACCTACCTCAGCTTTCGCGGTGTTTAAAGTATAGTATATTTAAATCACCAATCTTCTACTGTGATCTCGGTGTGTGGGTTAGTGGCTTGGTGAACTCAACTTAATGTGATTTAGCCAAAAAATCTAGAATATAAGATCTGATAAGTTCGCCCTCCATTGGTAATTCAATTGGCACACGATTTGCTCTCACTAATAAACTATGTACATTTGTATAATGTCAGCTTGGTCAGATGACCCAAAATTATAGCATTAAAGTGAAGTAAAGTAAGCATAATGGTATTGAACCATCTCAAATCTCAAACCCACTTGCTCAATATTAAAGATTAACAATTAGTGAGCACCATTTCACTCCAGTGCCCATCAAACAAAAAGTTTATTCTACATAGCACTTTACAACAAGATTTTAGATAACCTATGGCAGAAATTGGACACAAAAAGACCTGTAACTTTCAGTCCATGTATGATCATGATATAGAGGCAACACTACGATATAGAGGCAACACTTAATAAATTTTTCAGAAAACGTTTCAAAAAAGACATAAACAATTACTTTATGTGATATCAAAATAATTAAAGAGAAAATCATGAAATTGATGCAAATTTTGTGCAATTGCAAAATTTTTAAGCATTAGGTCCTATTCGAGTCAGGAATAAATTCAAAAATCACTAATCAAGTTGTCGTACGATGTATAACCCGCTGACGCCAGCCGTTCCCCTAACCAGGATTTGGTTAGAGCAAGCCAGCCGCAAAGCGGCTGGCGTCAGCTAGGTGAGAATTACTGCCGCGCGCGCGGTCCTGATTTTCGAGAGGGTCTGTCAACATCAGACAAACCAGATCCCTTCCTAAGTCCGCATAGGCGCCGCGCAACGCAGACAGGGATATACGTGTTTAGCAACCAAATCCCATGCGCAGTTGCCCTAACCAGCGCTCTATTCTGCGCGCCGTCGCCGTAGGCCGCGCGCGTGGCGCGTAAGCACCTGGTTAGGTGATCGCGTGCGGCGTAACTCCTTGCGCGATCTGCATGCACAATGGCACAATTCACAGAGTCACGAATAAATAAGTTTAAAATTTGAAATAATTATTTAAAATTTGAAATATTGCGATAAGTATGCACAATTATGCGAGTATGTGATTTGCATGGCTTATTCTAACCAATACATGTACAGAGCCCTCATTTGCACGCGCGTAAGCACCTGGTTAGGTGAATGGTTGGTTGTAATTTGTCTGACGTTAGGGGGTTCAGGCATCGACTGTAATAGCTGCTTCTTCAAACAGAATAAGTATAATTATAACTTTTTCAAATGGGATACAGAATTGATTTATTTGCTTCCTGAATTTGAATTTGAATTTGAATTTCCTAAGCGTGCATAGGAGTGCAGTGTGCACCACATGAAGCAAACAGGGGTACACGTGTTAAGCAAGTTTACTTCACCATGATCAGTCTGATCCAAATAATATTGGCAGATCCAGCAGATTTTCCAATAAAACATAGATATGTTTTTAGGAAATCTGTGGAGATGTAATATCAAAATATTTTATTCTATTTTATTTTGATTTACTAGAGCTGGCAATTATGGGGAGCCCTATGAATCCAATTGGGATGACTTGATACATAGGCTAAAAGTCAATACTGCCATGCTTATATTGCCAGAGCCTGTGGCCTCGACTTTTTTTGAACACACTTGAACACAGAAAAGCACGGCTGCAAAAAATCATTTTTAGTGCCGTTTGCTCTGGTCTTCCAATTTAGCACAGGTTGCTATTGTTCTCTTGAGCAACTCCTCGGCAGTGAGTGCAAGTGCTCCCTTAGTACCTGCAGCTGGTGAGCAGGCTGCAGATAAAGGCGCCGTCTTTGAGGGAGCTGCAGGACAAGTCTTAGAGGGGATGGGAGGTGCAGACTTTGATGGGGCAGGAGGTGGATGTGCTGAAGGAGTAGGTGAAGGAGCTGCGGGTGTAGTGCTTGTGGTGACAGCTGGAGTAGGTCCGGTTTGGTTGCGGGTCACTGGAGAGTTGTCACACCAAACTTCGCCTCTTGAGATGTAGAAGTGGTGTTCTGGATTAGCTGCCTTCCTCGCTTTCATGAGTTCAACCAGTTTCTTCCGCTCTGCTCTCTCCTCATGAGTCAGGTCCGGTGCCACAAACACTCGCTGAGTAGCTGGGATGTCTCGCAATCTCTTCCCACAGTTCCACAGACGGACAGCTGCATCACTATTTGTAAGGCAGACTTTGATGGGTCAGGGTCTGTCAGTGCTCTTCCTCCCCAACCTTTCACAGTAGCTGATATGGGGCTTTTCTCCAACATTGCTGAACAAATTAACCACTGCCTTCTCCGCCTCGACACCATCATCTTCCTTTACACCGAACAGAATGATATTCTTACTCCTGTCTTCCAATTTCACAACATTGCAAGATGACATGAAGAATGATGATGAAGAATGAGAGTGACATAAATGTGTTGTATTCATTACAAAACAATTATATTATTATTATTATTATTATTATTATTCTTCTTTGTAGAACAAATACAGTCATCTTTGTAGTCAAGCCACAGAACTCTCCAACAACTCCAACCATAGTCTTTGACGGGATCCATAGAAGAAATGCCTTCATCAGAGAGCTAGGCAGATCCAAATAAAGCATGAGACACCAAAAATGATATGGTGTACTGAAAGCTAACACTGTGGCACACGGACTTGCGACCGTGTTGTGGGGTTGAATGCATTTGACGGGCGCCCAACTAGGGTGCACCAAAAAAATTAAATTTTTGGTGCTCAACCCCTGAGCGATAGATCTCGGTGAGACAAGACCGAGGATATCCGGTTTTTTGAAATTGGACCCCGGGAACCCCTGGAGCGTTGACGATTTGTATCGGCCATACTTGTATGGAAGGCGCGGATGGCGTGACCATCCGCGGATTCTACGCGCGCGCTTATATCCGCGCGCGCAAGATTCTGCTGCAGTTCCGCGAGATATAGATCGAAGTAAGGTGTACTTGACCGATATTTGCTAGATCGAAGTAGGGTGTACTTGACCGTTATTTCAAGGAATTTTCAAATATAGTTTACAACAAAGGCCGTGTTTATTGAAATATCACAGACTAGCTCCGAATGTTAATGAGGGTGAAGTGGTGATGATGCTGAGCATTTGATAAACTGATCGACATAGTATGGGCTATTGGGGTGGGATGAAGCAAATGACAGGACCAGTATGATACATGATAAGCTGCTGTGCATGTAGAACGACAGGGGACAATCCTGCTCACTAGGGGACAATGTACATTGTACTCCCGTGTGTAGTGTCGGTGTGTAACTGTAGACTTGTGTAGGTCGGATGTAATCAGAAAATTTATAGATTTATAGCAAGCACACATAACATATAAATAACACCCAAAATTAATGACTCTTGTGAGTATAAAGGTTACTGCGAA
This sequence comes from Beroe forskalii, assembly GCA_011033025.1. Lineage (NCBI taxonomy): Eukaryota > Metazoa > Ctenophora > Nuda > Beroida > Beroidae > Beroe > Beroe forskalii. Next base: position 1,623,033 of record WFMF01000003.1, on the reverse strand, counting down.
TGATTCGCTCCAGGTTTGCTGTCAGGGTGAAGGAGGCTGTAAATCACTTCTTCTTCTTCTTCTTCAAACAGCGGAAGAGCACTGCACTGTTCCGTTCTGGTTCTTCCTGAACTAGTGGAAGGAAGCATCATCAATGCTCAACTTCGTCTTACCCGTAGAAGTTTGAAGACGGGTGAAGGCGCGGGTTGAGGCTGAGCTGTCCCGGAAGCTCAGCTCAACTGCGAGGGGGAGCAGCAGCTGCAGGGTCAGTACGTCATCGGAGGTGAAGGGCAGGCAGTTACGGGAGGTGATGGGGGAGGAACCTCGAGGTAACCATAGGCATAACTTCAGTGCTCGTTACTGACAAGATGAAATGTGATCTGAGAGCTTATTCAGGCTTAGAACTTCAGGTATGTCAGCGGCACTAACAGGGTTCGGATATCCTTCATGATATGGAACAGATCACATGACCCATGATTGGGTCATGCGTGTGAATCGACTAGTGATACAGTATGAATATAATAATATTGCGTATTTCGCCCATGTTGTGCTGAAATTTAATTTTCTTAACACTCTCTTAATTTTCTTTCGCTCAGTACTCAGATAATAAACCTCGCGCTGAACTAAGCGTAGCTGAGAACTACCGATTTGCGTTGCTTTCACTCACGCTTTATCCATCTACCCATACACTGATCACGCTACATCCATCTAACCATACACTCACGCTACACTCATCTACCCATACACTCACGCTTTATCCATCTACCCATACACTGATCACGCTACACTCATCTACCCATACACTCACACTACACTCATCTACCCATACCATCACGCTACATCCATCTACCCATACCAACACTCATCTACCCATACACTCATCTACCCATACACTCACGCTACACTCATCTACCCATACACTCACGTTACACTCATCTACCCATGATACACTCACGCTACACTCACGCTTCATCCATCTACCCATACCATCACGCTACATCCATCTACCCATACACTCACGCTTTATCCATCTACCCATACACTCACGCAACACTCATCTACCCATACACCAATGCCACTCATCTACCCATACACTCACGCTACACTCATCTACCCATACACTCACGTTACACTCATCTACCCATACACTCACGCCACTCATCTACCCATACACCACGCTACACTCATCTACCCATACACCACGCTACATACATCTTTCCCATACACCTACGCCACATCCATCTACCCATAAACTCACGCAACACTCATCTACCCATACACTCACGCCACACTCATCTACCCATACACTCACGCTACACTCATCTACTCCATACACTCACGTTACACTCATCTACCCATCTGGCCACACTCACGCTCACACTCCATCTACCCATACACTCACGCTTCATCCATCTACCCATACACTCACGCTACACTCATCTACCCATACACTCACGTTACACTCATCTACCCATGATACACTCACGCAACACTCATCTACCCATACACTCACGCTTCATCCATCTACCCATACACTCACGCTACATCCATCTACCCATACACTCACGTTACACTCATCTACCCATACACTCACGTTACACTCATCTACCCATACACTCACGTTACACTCATCTACCCATGATACACTCACGCTACACTCATCTACCCATACACTCACGCTTCATCCATCTACCCATACACTCAATGCTACACTCATCTACTACCCATACACTCACGCTTCATCCATCTACCCATACACTCACGCTTACATCCATCTACCCATACACTCACGCCCTCATTCACCCATACACTCCACGTCACACTCATCTACCCACACTCACGTTACACTCATCTACCCATGATACACTCACGCTACACTCACGCTACACTCATCTACCCATACACTCACGCTTCATCCATCTACCCATACACTCACGCTACATCCATCTACCCATACACTCACGCTACATCCATCTACCCATACACTCACGCAACACTCATCTACCCATACACTCCGTCCCCACTCAGTTGTACTCAAATCCGTTTACAACACGTAAATTTTGCGTCCTTTTGCGCGTGGCTGCAACGTGGGTTTATGGGTAGATGGATAAGGCGTGAGTGAAAACAACGCAAATCGGTAGTTCCCTTACGCTTAGTTCAGCGCGAGGTTCATTATCGGAGTAACTGAGCGAAAATATACGCTCATTCCCCACTCAGTTGTACTCAAATCCGTTTATAACACGTAAAAGTTATAAAAACTGAGTGGTGACTGATACTGATAGCTCTATTGATATTATCTATAGCTCTATTGATATTATCTATGATAGCTCATTATGAGTCTCTCAACATTCTCACTCCAAAGGATACTTTGTAGCCGCTGTTTTCCCAGAATGAGGGACAAAGGTGGGGACAAAAGTGGGGACAATCGGTCGCCCAGAACGTGGGAATTCTCACGCTCTCTCGGCTCACTCAGTAATTGTCCCCATCCCCGGAGATTGTCCCCTTCTTGTGAACGGGATGATTCAAATTTAAATATATGATGAATCAAGCATCGATACAGATTTAATCCTTTAATCGAGTTATAAGTAGTGTGAATCGACTATTGCTTAAGTGTGACAATTGCAATGCTATTTCTATAGAAGTATATATGTAAGCTCAGCACTCAGCAGGCTCTGTTAGAGCTTAGTGGATACTAGACATCGCAGACAGTGTCACCCCCGTCATTGGATAAGGTATAGCTACAAGTCCATCCAAGATATAATTTTGACTCAGATGAGATGGGCTTAGCAATACCGGCTTCTGATGCGGCTAGTATTCAAATTTTATCCCCAACCCCAGTACTCCAGTATATTTGTTTTAAACCGTCATTTTACCGTCCTTTGAGCGAATTATTGCAGGAGTCCCCTGGGGGTCCTGCGGCAGTACCACGCGGGAGAACCTATGGAGCTATGAGGTAGGTACGGGAGTAATAAGGGCGTATGGGTAGATGAGTATAGCTAAGTGTATACGTGTATGGGTACTGGTAGATGAGTGTAGGGGTAAATGCATGTAGCGTGAGTGTATCGGTTATGAGTGTGGCGTGATCAGTGCATGGGTAGATGAGTGTAGCGTCAATGCATGGGTAGATGGATGAAGCGTGAGGGTATGGGTAGATGAGTGTAGCGTGCAAGTGTATGGGTAGATGTATGTAGCGTGAGTGTATGGGTAGATGTATGTAGCGTGAGTGTATGGGTAGATGTATGTAGCGTGAGTGTATGGGTAGATGAGTGTAGCGTGCAAGTGTATGGGTAGATGAGTGTAGCGTGAGTGTATGGGTAGATGGATGCAGCGTGAGTGTATGGGTAGATGAATGTAGCGTGAGTGTATGGGAAGATGTATGTAGCGTGCAAGTGTATGGGTAGATGAGTGTAGCGTGAGTGTATGGATAGGTGAGTGTAGCGTGAGTGTATGGGTAGATGAGTGTAGCGTGCAAGTGTATGGGTAGATGTATGTAGCGTGAGTGTATGGGTAGATGTATGTAGCGTGAGTGTATGGGTAGATGAGTGTAGCGTGAGTGTATGGGTAGATGTATGTATGTGAGTGGCGGGGTAGATGAGTGTAGCGTGTGCGTGGGGTAGATGAGTGTAGCGTGAGTGTATGGGTAGATGGATGCAGTGAGTGTATGGGTAGATGAATGTAGCGTGAGTGTATGGGAAGATGTATGTAGCGTGAGTGTATGGGTAGATGAGTGTAGCGTGCAAGTGTATGGGTAGATGAGTGTAGCGTGAGTGTATGGATAGGTGAGTGTATGGATAGGTGAGTGTAGCGTGAGTGTATGGGTAGAAGGATGTAGCGTGATCAGTGTATGGGTAGATGGATAAAGCGTGAGTGAAAACAACGCAAATCAGTAGTTCTCTTACGCTTCGGCTTAGTTCAGCGAGAGGTTTATTATCTGAGTACTGAGCGAAAGAAAATTAAGAGAGTGTTAAGAAAATTAAATTTCAGCACAACATGGGCGAAATACGCAATATTATTATATTCATACTGTATCACTAGTCGATTCACACGCATGACCCAATCATGGGTCATGTGATCTGTTCCATATCATGAAGGATATCCGAACCCTGTTATTGTCGCTGACATACCTGAAGTTCTAAGCCTGAATAAGCTCTCAGATCACATTTCATCCTGTCAGTAACGAGCACTGAAGTTATGCCTATGGTTACCTCGAGGTTCCTCCCCCATCACCTCCCGTAACTGCCTGCCCTTCACCTCCGATGACGTACTGACCCTGCAGCTGCTGCTCCCCCTCGCAGTTGAGCTGAGCTTCCGGGACAGCTCAGCCTCAACCCGCGCCTTCACCCGTCTTCAAACTTCTACGGGTAAGACGAAGTGGAGCATTGATGATGCTTCCTTCCACTAGTTCAGGAAGAACCAGAACGGAACAGTGCAGTGCTCTTACGCTGTTTGAAGAAGAAGAAGAAGAAGAAGTGATGTACAGCCTCCTTCACCCTGACAGCAAACCTGGAGCGAATCATTCGCAGTAACCTTTATACTCACAAGAGTCATTAATTTTGGGTGTTATTTATATGTTATGTGTGCTTGCTATAAATCTATAAATTTTCTCTGATTACATCCGACCTACACAAGTCTACAGTTACACACCGACACTACACACGGGGAGTACAATGTACATTGTCCCTAGTGAGCAGGATTGTCCCCTGTCGCCTACCATGCACAGCAGCTTATCATATCATACTGGTCCTGTCATTTGCTTCATCCCACCCCAATAGCCCATACTATGTCGATCAGTTTATCAAATGCTCAGCATCATCACCACTTCACCCTCGACAACATTCGGAGCTAGTCTGTGATATTTCAATAAACACGGCCTTTGTTGTAAACTATATTTGAAAATTCCTTGAAATAACGGTCAAGTACACCCTACTTCGATCTAGCAAATATCGGTCAAGTACACCTTACTTCGATCTATATCTCGCGGAACTGCAGCAGAATCTTGCCATGGATATAAGCTGCCAGTAGAATCCGCTGGATGGTCACGCCATCCGCGCCTTCCATACAAGTATGGCCGATACAAATCGTCAACGCTCCAGGGGTTCCCGGGGTCCGAACTTCAAAAAACCGGATATCCTCGGTCTTGTCTCACCGAGATCTATCGCCAGGGCTGAGCACCAAAAATTTAATTTTGGTGCACCTAGCGCCCAACGCCTCCCCAACCACAAGATGTTGTGTGTTAGTTTCAGAAGCTCCAAGTTCATCAAGGAAATTAAGTTCATCAATGTCTTTATCCAGTGTAGGGAAGATAAAGTTCCATCTGGTCCTAACAAGATCAAAAGATCAAGTCGACTGTGTTTACTTGTAAACATAAATCAGGCTGCGACTCGAAGAGAGAATGAACCAGAGAAACAATGGGACTCCATTCTGGGCGACTTCACCCTTGCTTATTATTATTATTATTATTATTATTATTATTATTATGGGTTTGCCTTCAATCATTGCCCTAGCACAGTATGATTAGGTCCCTATCACTAACAGGGGACCCTATCAAGTTAACTTAGGTCCCTATCACTGACAGGGGACCCTATCAAGTTAATATAGGACCCTATCACTAACAGGGGACCCTATCAAGTTAACAGAGGTCCCTATCACTAACAGGGGACCCTATCAAGTTAACAGAGGTCCCTATCACTAACAGGGGACCCTATCAAGTAAACAGAGGTCCCTATCTATCACTAACAGGGGACCCTATCAAGTTAACAGAGGTCCCTATCACTAACAGGGGACCCTATCAAGTTAACAGAGGTCCCTATCACTAACAGGGGACCCTATCAAGTTAACAGAGGTCCCTATCACTAACAGGGGACCCTATCAAGTTAACAGAGGTCCCTATCACTAACAGGGGACCCTATCAAGTTAACAGAGGTCCCTATCACTAACAGGGGACCCTATCAAGTAAACAGAGGTCCCTATCACTAACAGGGGACCCTATCAAGTAAACAGAGGTCCCTATCACTAACAGGGGACCTATCAAATTAACAGGGTCCCTATCACTAACAGGGGACCCTATCAAGTTAACAGAGGTCCCTATCACTAACAGGGGACCCTATCAAGTTAACAGAGGTCCCTATCACTAACAGGGGACCCTATCAAGTTAACAGAGGTCCCTATCACTAACAGGGGACCCTATCAAGTTAACAGAGGTCCCTATCACTAACAGGGGACCCTATCAAGTAAACAGAGGTCCCTATCACTAACAGGGACCCTATCAAGTTAACAGAGGTCCCTATCACTAACAGGGGACCCTATCAAGTTAACAGAGGTCCCTATCACTAACAGGGGACCCTATCACTAACACTTTCCCTATAACAGAATGATATTAACAGAGGTCCCTATCAATTTCACAACCATATCAAGATGACATCAGAACCTATGAAGAATGGGGACACAAATGTGTTGTCTTCTATCACTAACAGGGGACCCTATCAAGTTAACAGAGGTCCCTATTATCACTAACAGGGACCTATCAAGTTAACAGAGGTCCCTATCACTAACAGGGGACCCTATCAAGTTAAACAGAGGTCCCTATCACTAACAGGGGACCCTATCAAGTTAACAGAGGTCCCAACACTATCAGGGGACCCTATCAAGTTAACAGAGGTCCCTATCACTAACAGGGGACCCTATCAAGTCTGAGGTCCCTATCACTAACAGGGGACCCTATCAAGTTAACAGAGGTCCCTATCACTAACAGGGGACCCTATCAAGTTAACAGAAGTCCCTATCACTAACAGGGGACCCTATCAAGTTAACAGAGGTCCCTATCACTAACAGGGACCTATCAAGTAAACAGAGGTCCCTATCACTAACAGTTCTATCAAGTTAACATGGTCCCCCAAACAGAGGACCCTATAATTAACTAGGACCCTGGTAAAACAGGACCCTATCAAGTTAACAGAGGTCCCTATCACTAACAGGGGACCCTATCAAGTTAACAGAGGTCCCTATCACTAACAGGGGACCCTATCAAGTTAACAAAGGTCCCTATCACTAACAGGGGACCCTATCAAGTAAACAGAGGTCCCTATCACACTAACAGGGGACCATGGAAAGATGACACATCCCTATCACTAACAGGGGACCCTATCAAGTTAACAGGACCTATCACTAATACCAAATACTCAAACAGAAAGGTCCTATAACAGGGGACCCTAACATGGGATCATCCTATCATGGAAACTAACAGAAGTTCCTATCACTAACAGGGGACCCTATCAAGTTAACAGAGGTCCCTATCACTAACAGGGGACCCTATCAAGTTAACAGAGGTCCCTATCACTAACAGGGGACCCTATCAAGTTAACAGAGGTCCCTATCACTAACAGGGGACCCTATCAAGTTAACAGAGGTCCCTATCACTAACAGGGGACCTTTCAAGCAAACAAGGCCCCTATGACTTATTATTCAGGGGAAACCCAAGTATATCAAATGGTTAGCATGGTAACAATAGGTCCCTGAAATCACTAACAGGGACCCTATCAAACAGAGGTCCCTATCACTAACAGGGGACCCTATCAAGTTAACAGAGGTCCCTATCACTAACAGGGGACCCTATCAAGTAAACAGAGGTCCCTATCACTAACAGGGGACCCTATCAAGTTAACAAAAGGTCCCTATCACTAACAGGGGACCCTATCAAGTAAACAGAGGTCCCTATCACTAACAGGGGACCCTATCAAGTAAACAGAGGTCCCTATCACTAACAGGGGACCCTATCAAGTTAACAGAGGTCCCTATCACTAACAGGGGACCCTATCAAGTTAACAGAGGTCCCTATCACTAACAGAGGACCCGTTCAAGTTAACAGAGGTCCTTATCACTAACAGGGGACCCTATCAAATAATCAGGGACCCTAACAGGGGTCCCTATCAAGTTAACAGAGGTAATTTATCAGACTAAGTTGGGACACAGCATATTCAAAAGACTTAATTGCTGAACTTTCATACACAGTATTTATCACTTAATTAACTATTTATTACTAATTTATTAGGTTCTATTATCATTTGACTAACAGTTTTCCCTATCTGAAACAGGAAGATCCAAATCACTAACATGGGGACCATTATCAATCTTGGACTATAGTTCATTTTCACTAACAGGACCTATCAATTTAATTTATTCCCTTTTAGGGGGACCAAGTGATGAAGCAAAAAGAGACCCCTATTACTAACAGGGGACCCTATCAAGTAAACAGAGGTCCCTATCACCTAACAGGGGACCCTATCAAGTTAACAGAGGTCCCTATCATAACAGGTTTCCATTTGGTTTTAACATAGGTCCCTATTTTAACAGGGGACCTTTATCAAGCTTAACAACAGAGGTCCCTAGCACAGTATCAAGTAACAGAGGTCCCTATCACTAACAGGGGACCCTATCAAGTTAACAGAGGTCCCTATCACTAACAGGGGACCCTATCAAGTTAACAGAGGTCCCTATCACTAACAGGGGACCCTATCAAGTTAACAGAGGTCCCTATCACTAACAGGGGACCCTATCAAGTTAACAGAGGTCCCTATCACTAACAGGGGACCCTATCAATTAAACAGAGGTCCCTATCACTAACAGGGGACCCTATCAAGTAAACAGAGGTCCCTATCACTAACAGGGGACCCTATCAAGTTAACAGAGGTCCCTATCACTAACAGGGGACCCTATCAAGTTAACATAGGACCCTATCACTAACAGGGGACCCTATCAAGTTAACAGAGGTCCCTATCACTAACAGGGGACCCTATCACTAACAGGGGACCCTATCAAGTTAACAGAGGTCCCTATCACTAACAGGGGACCCTATCAAGTTAACAGAGGTCCCTATCACTAACAGGGGACCCTATCAAGTAAACAGAGGTCCCTATCACTAACAGGGGACCCTATCAAGTTAAACAGAGGTCCCTATCACTAACAGGGGACCCTATCAAGTTAACAGAGGTCCCTATCACTAACAGGGGACCCTATCAAGTTAACAGAGGTCCCTATCACTAACAGGGGACCCTATCAAGTTAACAGAGGTCCCTATCACTAACAGGGGACCCTATCAAGTTAACAGAGGTCCCTACCACTAACAGGGGACCCTATCAAGTTAACAGAGGTCCCTATCACTAACAGGGGACCCTATCAAGTAAACAGAGGTCCCTATCACTAACAGGGGACCCTAACAAGTTAACAGAGGTCCCTATCACTAACAGGGGACCCTATCAAGTTAACAGAGGTCCCTATCACTAACAGGGGACCCTATCAAGTTAACAGAGGTCCCTATCACTAACAGGGGACCCTATCAAGGTAACAGAGGTCCCTATCACTAACAGGGGACCCTATCAAGTTAACAGAGGTCCCTATCACTAACAAGGGACCCTATCAAGTTAACAGAGGTCCCTATCACTAACAGGGGACCCTATCAAGTTAACAGAGGTCCCTATCACTAACAGGGGACCCTATCAAGTTAACAGAGGTCCCTATTACTAACAGGGGACCCTATCAAGTAAACAGAGGTCCCTATCACTAACAGGGGACCCTATCAAGTTAAAAGAGGTCCCTATCACTAACAGGGGACCCTATCAAGTTAACAGAGGTCCCTATCACTAACAGGGGACCCTATCAAGTTAACAGAGGTCCCTATCACTAACAGGGGACCCTATCAAGTTAACAGAGGTCCCTATCACTAACAGGGGACCCTATCAAGTTAACAGAGGTCCCTATCACTAACAGGGGACCCTATCAAGTTAACAGAGGTCCCTATCACTAACACTAAGTTAACAGGGGACCCTACTCAGGGGACCTTAACACAGAGGTCCCTATCACTAACAGGGGACCCTATCAAGTTAACAGAGGTCCCTATCACTAACAGGGGACCCTATCAAGTTAGCAGAGGTCCCTATCACTAACAGGGGACCCTATCAAGTAAACAGAGGTCCCTATCACTAACAGGGGACCCTATCAAGTTAACAGAGGTCCCTATCACTAACAGGGGACCCTATCAAGTTAACAGAGGTCCCTATCACTAACAGGGGACCCTATCAAGTTAACAGAGGTCCCTATCACTAACAGGGGACCCTATCAAGTTAACAGAGGTCCCTATCACTAACAGGGACCCTATCAAGTTAACAGAGGTCCCTATCACTAACAGGGGACCCTATCAAGTTAACAGAGGTCCCTATCACTAACAGGGGACCCTATCAAGTTAACAGAGGTCCCTATCACTAACAGGGGACCCTATCAAGTTAACAGAGGTCCCTATCACTAACAGGGACCCTATCAAGTTAAACAGAGGTCCCTATCACTAACAGGGGACCCTATCAAGTTAACAGAGGTCCCTATCACTAACAGGGGACCCTATCAAGTTAACAGAGGTCCCTATCACTAACAGGGGACCCTATCAAGTTAACAGAGGTCCCTATCACTAACAGGGACCCTATCAAGTTAAACAGAGGTCCCTATCACTAACAGGGGACCCTATCAAGTTAACAGAGGTCCCTATCACTAACAGGGGACCCTATCAAGTTAACAGAGGTCCCTATCACTAACAGGGGACCCTATCAAGTTAACAGAGGTCCCTATCACTAACAGGGGACCCTATCAAGTTAACAGAGGTCCCTATCACTAACAGGGGACCCTATCAAGTTAACAGAGGTCCCTATCACTAACAGGGGACCCTATCAAGTTAAACAGAGGTCCCTATCACTAACAGGGGACCTATCAAGTTAACAGAGGTCCCTATCACTAACAGGGGACCCTATCAAGTTAACAGAGGTCCCTATCCTATCAAGTTAACAGGGGACCCTATCAGGTAAACAGAGGTCCCTATCACTAACAGGGGACCCTATCAAGTTAACAGAGGTCCCTATCACTAACAGGGGACCCTATCAAGTTAACAGAGGTCCCTATCACTAACAGGGGACCCTATCAAGTTAACAGAGGTCCCTATCACTAACAGGGGACCCTATCAAGTTAACAGAGGTCCCTATCACTAACAGGGGACCCTATCAAGTTAACAGAGGTCCCTATCACTAACAGGGGACCCTATCAAGTTAACAGAGGTCCCTATCACTAACAGGGGACCCTATCAAGTTAACAGAGGTCCCTATCACTAACAGGGGACCCTATCAAGTTAAACAGAGGTCCCTATCACTAACAGGGGACCCTATCAAGTTAACAGAGGTCCCTATCACTAACAGGGGACCCTATCAAGTTAACAGAGGTCCCTATCACTAACAGGGGACCCTATCAAGTTAACAGAGGTCCCTATCACTAACAGGGGACCCTATCAAGTTAACAGAGGTCCCTATCACTAACAGGGGACCCTATCAAGTTAACAGAGGTCCCTATCACTAACAGGGGACCCTATCAAGTTAACAGAGGTCCCTATCACTAACAGGGGACCCTATCAAGTTAACAGAGGTCCCTATCACTAACAAGGGACCCTATCAAGTTAACAGAGGTCCCTATCACTAACAGGGGACCCTATCAATTAAACAGGGGTCCCTATCACTAACAGGGGACCCTATCAAGTTAACAGAGGTCCCTATCACTAACAGGGGACCCTATCAAGTTAACAGAGGTCCCTATCACTGACAGGGGACCCTATCAAGTTAACAGAGGTCCCTATCACTAACAGGGACCCTATCAAGTTAACAGAGGTCCCTATCACTAACAGGGGACCCTATCAAGTTAACAGAGGTCCCTATCACTAACAGGGGACCCTATCAAGTTAACAGAGGTCCCTATCACTAACAGGGGACCCTATCAAGTTAACAGAGGTCCCTATCACTAACAGGGGACCCTATCAAGTTAACAGGGGACCCTATCAACAGGGACCCTATCAAGTTAACAGAGGTCCCTATCACTAACAGGGGACCCTATCAAGTTAACAGAGGTCCCTATCACTAACAGGGGACCCTATCAAGTTAACAGAGGTCCCTATCACTAACAGGGGACCCTATCAAGTTAACAGAGGTCCCTATCACTAACAGGGGACCCTATCAAGTTAAACAGAGGTCCCTATCACTAACAGGGGACCCTATCAAGTTAACAGAGGTCCCTATCACTAACAGGGGACCCTATCAAGTTAACAGAGGTCCCTATCACTAACAGGGGACCCTATCAAGTTAACAGAGGTCCCTATCACTAACAGGGGACCCTATCAAGTTAACAGAGGTCCCTATCACTAACAGGGGACCCTATCAAGTAAACAGAGGTCCCTATCACTAACAGGGGACCCTATCAAGTTAACAGAGGTCCCTATCACTAACAGGGGACCCTATCAAGTTAACAGAGGTCCCTATCACTAACAGGGGACCCTATCAAGTTAACAGAGGTCCCTATCACTAACAGGGGACCCTATCAAGTTAACAGAGGTCCCTATCACTAACAGGGGACCCTATCAAGTTAACAGAGGTCCCTATCACTAACAGGGGACCCTATCAAGTTAACAGAGGTCCCTATCACTAACAGGGGACCCTATCAAGTTAAACAGAGGTCCCTATCACTAACAGGGGACCCTATCAAGTTAACAGAGGTCCCTATCACTAACAGGGGACCCTATCAAGTTAACAGAGGTCCCTATCACTAACAGGGGACCCTATCAAGTTAACAGAGGTCCCTATCACTAACAGGGGACCCTATCAAGTTAACAGAGGTCCCTATCACTAACAGGGGACCCTATCAAGTTAACAGAGGTCCCTATCACTAACAGGGGACCCTATCAAGTTAACAGAGGTCCCTATCACTAACAGGGGACCCTATCAAGTTAACAGAGGTCCCTATCACTAACAGGGGACCCTATCAAGTTAACAGAGGTCCCTATCACTAACAGGGGACCCTATCAAGTTAACAGAGGTCCCTATCACTAACAGGGGACCCTATCAAGTTAACAGAGGTCCCTATCACTAACAGGGGACCCTATCAAGTTAACAGAGGTCCCTATCACTAACAGGGGACCCTATCAAGTTAACAGGGGACCCTATCACTAACAGGGGACCCTATCAAGTTAACAGAGGTCCCTATCACTAACAGGGGACCCTATCAAGTTAACAGAGGTCCCTATCACTAACAGGGGACCCTATCAAGTTAACAGAGGTCCCTATCACTAACAGGGGACCCTATCAAGTTAACAGAGGTCCCTATCACTAACAGGGGACCCTATCAAGTTAACAGAGGTCCCTATCACTAACAGGGGACCCTATCAAGTTAAACAGAGGTCCCTATCACTAACAGGGGACCCTATCAAGTTAACAGAGGTCCCTATCACTAACAGGGGACCCTATCAAGTTAACAGAGGTCCCTATCACTAACAGGGGACCCTATCAAGTTAACAGAGGTCCCTATCACTAACAGGGGACCCTATCAAGTTAACAGAGGTCCCTATCACTAACAGGGGACCCTATCAAGTTAACAGGGACCCTATCACTAACAGGGGGATCCTATCAAGTTAAAAGATGTCCCTATCACTAACAGGGGACACTATCAAGTTAACAGAGGTCCCTATCACTAACAGGGGACCCTATCAAGTTAACAGAGGTCCCTATCACTAACAGGGGACCCTATCAAGTTAACAGAGGTCCCTATCACTAACAGGGGACCCTATCAAGTTAACAGAGGTCCCTATCACTAACAGGGGACCCTATCAAGTTAACAGAGGTCCCTATCACTAACAGGGGACCCTATCAAGTTAACAGAGGTCCCTATCACTAACAGGGGACCCTATCAAGTTAACAGAGGTCCCTATCACTAACAGGGGACCCTATCAAGTTAACAGAGGTCCCTATCACTAACAGGGGACCCTATCAAGTTAACAGAGGTCCCTATCACTAACAGGGGACCCTATCAAGTTAACAGAGGTCCCTATCACTAACAGGGGACCCTATCAAGTTAACAGAGGTCCCTATCACTAACAGGGGACCCTATCAAGTTAACAGAGGTCCCTATCACTAACAGGGGACCCTATCAAGTTAACAGAGGTCCCTATCACTAACAGGGGACCCTATCAAGTTAACAGAGGTCCCTATCACTAACAGGGGACCCTATCAAGTTAACAGAGGTCCCTATCACTAACAGGGGACCCTATCAAGTTAACAGAGGTCCCTATCACTAACAGGGGACCCTATCAAGTTAACAGAGGTCCCTATCACTAACAGGGGACCCTATCAAGTTAACAGAGGTCCCTATCACTAACAGGGGGGATCCTATCAGGCCTATCAAGTTAACAGAGGTCCCTATCACTAACAGGGGACCCTATCAAGTTAACAGAGGTCCCTATCACTAACAGGGGACCCTATCAAGTTAACAGAGGTCCCTATCACTAACAGGGGACCCTATCAAGTTAACAGAGGTCCCTATCACTAACAGGGGACCCTATCAAGTTAACAGAGGTCCCTATCACTAACAGGGGACCTAACAGGGTCTATCACTAACAGGGGACCCTATCAAGTTAACAGAGGTCCCTATCACTAACAGGGGACCCTATCAAGTTAAACAGAGGTCCCTATCACTAACACTAACATCAAGTTAACAGGGGACCCTATCACTAACAGTAAACAAAGTCCCTATCACTAACAGGGGACCCTATCAAGTTAACAGAGGTCCCTATCACTAACAGGGGACCCTATCAAGTTAACAGAGGTCCCTATCACTAACAGGGGACCCTATCAAGTTAACAGAGGTCCCTATCACTAACAGGGGACCCTATCAAGTTAACAGAGGTCCCTATCACTAACAGGGGACCCTATCAAGTTAACAGAGGTCCCTATCACTAACAGGGGACCCTATCAAGTTAACAGAGGTCCCTATCACTAACAGGGGACCCTATCAAGTTAACAGAGGTCCCTATCACTAACAGGGGACCCTATAAAGTTAACAGAGGTCCCTATCACTAACAGGGGACCCTATCAAGTTAACAGAGGTCCCTATCACTAACAGGGGACCCTATCACTAACAGGGGACCCCATCAAGTAAACAGAGGTCCCTATCACTAACAGGGGACCCTATCAAGTAAACAGAGGTCCCTATCACTAACAGGGGACCCTATCAAGTTAACAGAGGTCCCTATCACTAACAGGGGACCCTATCAAGTTAACAGAGGTCCCTATCACTAACAGGGGACCCTATCAAGTTAACAGAGGTCCCTATCACTAACAGGGGACCCTATCAAGTTAACAGAGGTCCCTATCACTAACAGGGGACCCTATCAAGTTAACAGAGGTCCCTATCACTAACAGGGGACCCTATCAAGTTAACAGAGGTCCCTATCACTAACAGGGGACCCTATCAAGTTAAACAGAGGTCCCTATCACTAACAGGGGACCCTATCAAGTTAACAGAGGTCCCTATCACTAACAGGGGACCCTATCAAGTTAACAGAGGTCCCTATCACTAACAGGGACCTATCACTAACAGGGGACATTATCAAGTTAAAATAGGACCCTATCACTAACAGGGGACCCTATCAAGTTAACAGGGGTCCCTATCACTAACAGGGGACCCTATCAAGTTAACAGAGGTCCCTATCACTAACAGGGGACCCTATCAAGTAAACAGAGGTCCCTATCACTAACAGGGGACCCTATCAAGTTAACAGGGGACCCTATCAAGTAAACAGAGGTCCCTATCACTAACAGGGGACCCTATCAAGTTAACAGAGGTCCCTATCACTAACAGGGGACCCTATCAAGTTAACAGAGGTCCCTATCACTAACAGGGGACCTATCAAGTTAACAGAGGTCCCTATCACTAACAGGGGACCCTATCAAGTTAACAGAGGTCCCTATCACTAACAGGGGACCCTATCAAGTTAACAGAGGTCCCTATCACTAACAGGGGACCCTATCAAGTTAACAGAGGTCCCTATCACTAACAGGGGACCCTATCAAGTTAACAGAGGTCCCTATCACTAACAGGGGACCCTATCAAGTTAACAGAGGTCCCTATCACTAACAGGGGACCCTATCAAGTTAACAGAGGTCCCTATCACTAACAGGGGACCCTATCAAGTTAACAGAGGTCCCTATCACTAACAGGGGACCCTATCAAGTTAACAGAGGTCCCTATCACTAACAGGGGACCCTATCAAGTTAACAGAGGTCCCTATCACTAACAGGGGACCCTATCAAGTTAACAGAGGTCCCTATCACTAACAGGGGACATATCAACTTAACAGAGGTCCCTATCACTAACAGGGGACCCTATCAAGTTAAAAGAGGTCCCTATCACTAACAGGGGACCCTATCAAGTTAACAGAGGTTCCTATCACTAACAGGGGACCCTATCAAGTTAACAGAGGTCCCTATCACTAACAGGGGACCCTATCAAGTTAACAGAGGTCCCTATCACTAACAGGGGACCCTATCAAGTTAACAGAGGTCCCTATCACTAACAGGGACCCTATCAAGTAAACAGAGGTCCCTATCACTAACAGGGGACCCTATCAAGTTAACAGAGGTCCCTATCACTAACAGGGGACCCTATCAAGTTAACAGAGGTCCCTATCACTAACAGGGGACCCTATCAAGTTAACAGAGGTCCCTATCACTAACAGGGGACCCTATCAAGTTAACATAGGACCCTATCACTAACAGGGGACCCTATCAAGTAAACAGAGGTCCCTATCACTAACAGGGGACCCTATCAAGTAAACAGAGGTCCCTATCACTAACAGGGGACCCTATCAAGTTAACAGAGGTCCCTATCACTAACAGGGGACCCTATCAAGTTAACAGAGGTCCCTATCACTAACAGGGGACCCTATCAAGTTAACAGAGGTCCCTATCACTAACAGGGGACCCTATCAAGTTAACAGAGGTCCCTATCACTAACAGGGGACCCTATCAAGTAAACAATCAAAAAATGTTTACAATACTAGTGGGTCACATTTCATCAAAGTTAACTATAACAGGGAAACTATTGAACCAGATGCCAGCAGTGTCAAGAGTCTTGGAGTTTACTTTGACCAGTTCCTTTGCTTTGATGACCACGTTAACACAGTGATTCAGGCATGTAATATGCACCTGAGAAACTTGAGAGTCATTGGCAATAAACTTTCTTTTGATTTGAAGAAGCAATTGATTCATTGTTTGATCTTCTCTAGATTGGATTATTGCAATGGTCTACTGTATGGTCTTCAGCTCAAGTACTAAAGAAACTTCAGAAAGTCCAGAATTCCTGTGTCAAGTTCCTTTTTGGAAGCAAATCAAAAAATTTGACCATGTTACACCATTCCTTAAAGCCCATTTTCTGCCTATAAGGGAAAGAATTGACTTCAAAATTGCCTTAAACACCTTTAAGTGCATGCATAACACTGCCCCTGAATATCTAAGGAATTGTATTGAAGTCAAACAGCAGCCTCTAAAAATACTGAGAACTGAGCTTGACTACTTCCTACTAGAGGTGCCACCTGTTGCTAACTATCTAAGGACTTATCGAGGATTTAAATATGCTGCCCCCCATGTATGGAATGTGTTACCCTATGATATTCGAACTGAAAATGATGTTTCAAGGTTCAAAACCAAGCTAAAAACCTATTTATTTAAGAAGGCTTTTGATTAAATGTACTAAGTGAAATTATGAACATTTTGAAAGACTTTATCCCTATGAGTCGCTTTTGATAGCTTGGGTTAAACTATGAGTAGAAATATTTGTAGTTTTGAATCCAGACTGATTGACTGACCGATTGACTGACCGATTGACTGACTGATTGACTGACTGATTGACCGACTGATTGACTGACCGATTGACTGACTGATTGACTGACTGATTGACTGACCGATTGACTGATTGGATTGGACTGACCGACTGATTGACTGACTGATTGACTGACCGATTGACTGACCATTGACTGACTGATTGACTGACTGATTGGACTGGACTGATTGACTGACTGATTGACTGACTGATTGACTGACTGATTGGACTGACCGATTGGATTGACCGATTGACCGGGAACTGATTGACTGACTGGATTGACTGACTGATTGACCGACCGGATTGACTGATTGACTGACTGATTGACTGGACTGATTGACTGACTGATTGGACTGACTGATTGACTGACTGATTGACTGACTGATTGACTGACCGATTGACTGACTGATTGACTGACTGATTGACTGACCGATTGACCGACTGATTGACTGATCGATTGACTGACCGGATTGACTGACCGGGATTGACTGACTGACTGATTGATTGACTGATTGACTGACCGATTGATTGACTGATTGACTGACTGATTGACTGACTGATTGACTGACTGATTTATCTGACTTTGGCACTTAACGAAGTACAGAACCTAGTTTTCCTTCCTACAATCCATAAAGCCCAACTCAGTCCTAAGATTTTCAGAATACGAAATCTTCATCAGCCCTTTAATTAATTTAATTTAATTTAGAACTTATCATAATTTAGGAGAGTTCATAATATGGCACGGATGTCAGCTTCAAAGATTTACGTTTTTGATAATCGACATCTCCAAAATCGAGGTGGTTGGATCGAGCGTGAATATTAATGTCCGTGGAGTTTTATGTCCGTGAAACTAGAGTCCGTGATAATTATGTCCGATAAGTATTGAACGAACTGCTATTGGTTAAAAGTTCTTGCGTGTTGGAAAATAAGAGCGTTATTGGTCGGCTGATATCATCGTGGCTGCCACTCGATGATAGCCGACCAATAACAACTCGAATACACTGGATGGATAGAACTATAGAAGATATTGAAGTTAACATGATATTTAGAGTGAGAGGCAGTTCGCATGTTGTAACTCGTTTGGTACAGTTTGCATAATGTATATATATGTTTATCGACAAATATAGGAAAGGTACTTCACTACTATAGGTACTTCACTACTATAGGATAGACTATTTAAAATTTTGAGTCAAAGATTTTAAAATGTCCACTAACCGAACCGAACCGAATAAAAACCGTTAATTTGAGCAAACCGTAACCGAAACCGTAACCGCGGTTTTGGCTGTTACTAACCGTAACCGAAACCGTAACCGACGTTAATGAATTTGGCAAACCGTAACCGTAACCGTTACCGACATTCCATAAATTGGTAAACCGAAACCGAAACCGAAACCGGAATTTTCTAAAAACTGTAACCGGTCGTTTCCTACTTCTGACAGGCCCAATTCTTTCTCCCAGAATTCCAGGCTCTCCGGATCACCAACCTTAGTCCTTGGAGGTCCTATTGCATAGTTCCAATCTTTAGTTGTGTCAGAAGAACTTTCTCTTTTCGCAACTCGTCTTTCTTCCTCATCTGACATGGTGGCCATTGTTAGATTGGAAAGTTGCATTTTCCGATTCATCAACATGTCATGTTCTTCATCGTTGTTCACTGCGAATCTGTTGAGGGTATGCATACCCGAAACCCCCACAGTACTTCTCTCTACCCGATCCTTGAAATCAACCAGTCTTTTATACCTTTCATGGTAGTCTCTCTTGTCTCGTATTTCCACATCATACTTCTTGATGGTATTGCGGAAAATCGTTGCTGTATCATCAATGGTTACTTTCGCAAGAGCAGTCACAGCAAAGAAAATCAGTGTGAAAAATGCAGTGCGTAGCATTGTCGGTAAATTCGAGAATTGAATAATATTACAGTGAGAGAAGCTTTATATTTGGAGCTTTTCTTTTTCTTATTATGAAGCACCTATCAGTAAATTGCTTGGAAAATGGTTTTCTAAGATTAAGAGCTAAATAAGATGGTTCAATGAATGGCAAAAAGGACTAATAATTTCCTTCTACTATTTCTTGACAATATTTCGTCTATAATTTACAAAGGTCGAGGGGGCTTGCCTACCAGAGTGAGTGTGTCACAATAGAGCTAGAGTAATTGGTGCCAAGGAAGCACAATAACCTGTCATTCAGAAGTTTAGAAGGAGTGCCAAGGTTTTTAGTCTTGCTTCATGGCTAATGTTATATCATAACAAGAATTTAAGTTTGAACTCTGGCATTGGAATGCTATAATGAGTCTGGCTCATTGAGCTAAAGGACATGATGGCGGAAGCATGATAACATCATCTCAATAATTAGTTGAGCTATAGTTTATAACAGGAACGCCAACAATCAACTCTTTTGTTCGGCTGGAGCTGTCAAAGTTCAAACTTTACTGGCTTTGATTAAGTAGGAGCAATTTCCATGAATGTTCGATCTTCGAACATTCTTGGAAATTGTTCCTGCTTAACCAATGCCAGTTAAGCTTAGGAGTCAATCAGACAAAGCAAATGTCAGAGGTCTGGTACTGCCTGGCATTTTAATACACAAATCACAGTAATCTACAGTGCCCAATTTGCATTTAGCGCAGGGGTCGAAAAGTCGAAATAAGAGTATTGCGTAGGGAGTTTCAAATATTTCTGTAAAACGGTAGCTGCTAAATCAGCGGGTGGTTCTGGATTTCGCAAATGACTCTGTGAATCTTATGATAAATATATTGGAAGGTAAATGTAATATACAATTCGAAATGATCTCTGGTACTACAGTGGCGCTGCCGTGGCTCCATCGTGGAGTTTCCAGGACAGCGCGGCTTTCTTGTGGCATCACTGCACTGTGGCTTCGCCATGGCACTGCCCTGGAAACGAAGTGGTGGTTCCTCGTGGCTTCACCATGGCGTTGTCGTAGCATCACCATGGCGTTGTCGTAGCATCACCATGGCGTTGTCGTAGCATCACCATGGCGTTGTCGTAGCATCACCATGGCGTTGTCGTAGCATCACCATGGCGTTGTCGTAGCATCACCATGGCGTTGTCGTAGCATCACCATGGCGTTGTCGTAGCACCATGGCGTTGTCGTAGCATCACCATGGCGTTGTCGTAGCATCACCATGGCGTTGTCGTAGCATCACCATGGCGTTGTCGTAGCATCACCATGGCGTTGTCGTAGCATCACCATGGCGTTGTCGTAGCATCACCATGGCGTTGTCGTAGCATCACCATGGCGTTGTCGTAGCATCACCATGGCGTTGTCGTAGCATCACCATGGCGTTGTCGTAGCATCACCATGGCGTTGTCGTGGCTTCACCATGGCGTTGTCGTAGCATCACCATGGCGTTGTCGTAGCGTCACCATGGCGTTGTCGTGGCTTCACCGTGGCATAACCGTGGCGCTCTCGTGGCTTTGCTTTCATGTTTTATGCTGTTTTGTGTTTCAAATATTCCGGTTAGAAGGGAGGTGCTAAATGAGATGGCATTTCAAAAAACCCTTGACGAGCTGGGCACTTTAATACATGGGCAAATTGTAATTTGAATTTTTGCTTTCTAGTCATTACCTACCACACAGTATGAGCCTAAGTTATAAATTAGCCGATATTATTAACATATCATATATGTTTTGATTGATGGTTGTCAGGCCCTGCTCTTATTACGGTTTCATACTGTGTTGCAGGTTTAGCTTCAATTATGGGGGTTATTTTATAATATTTTATCAGATATTATCCCAGATGATATTGTAAGATAATTCTATTTAATTGAAATTTTGAAATTAAAAAAAAAATTAAGTATTATGATAACCTTACTGGGATGTCATTTTCCCTCAAACATATCCATTTTTCGAGTTAATGTGATAAGACTGTATGCCTGCATGCAATGAAGAGTCGATCAAAGTCACACATCGAACATACTACATAGGTACATCTGTTAGCAGTTTGCTAAATAATGAATTTAATAACATCATGAGCAAATTTTATTGTTGTTTTCAAACCCAGTCCTCAAATTATCAGTCAAATTAGTGATTCATCGGTCCTTATTTCCTTTCTTATATCGCTTTTTTGTATAATCTATCATTGCATACATGGTATTTTGTATACAATGAAGAACATGAACAAATTGCTACGAATAAGAAAATAGGAATAAGAAAATGTAAAACTATATCGAAGAATAAAATCTCCGTATAAGTCTTACGACAGGTATTTGAACCCATAGAAATGGTAGCACTATCTGTACACAATGTGGTGTACCACAATCCCACATTTCACAAGCACAGAAGGTGCTAAAACTCACAACATATCAAATTAACTAACTGAGGAGATTACAATTTCAATTGCTCTTGTGGCGGTTTCCAAGGGGCACGAAGTTCTCAAACGTTTCCGGGCTTCACCATTGATTTTATGTCTGCGTTTAACTTCTATTGTTAATTATATAAGTATCAGGCTCCCTGCGGCGGTTTGCGAGCCCGAGGGCGAGCATCGGACGACGAAACCAACGGTGCGAGGGCCGGAAGGCCAAGCGCGAGCCCGAGGACCCGAGGGGTCCGAGGGTAAGCATTGTACGGCTCTGCTTACAGTACACGAGCCTCAAACATCGGGAGTCAGTTCATGTTCCTTAGCTTGCCAGCCCCCAACTATATGTTTTTATTGATTGGCCATATTTCACGTTGAAATTTGGTCGCAGTTCCACTGTTATTTACGTCTTTTTTATCTATTTATCCCCAGCTTGATTCTGAGCTCATAAAAAGTCGCAATACAAAAATACAGTATAGATCATAGGCAAAGGAGAGGGTGAAAGGTCGCACCTGTACCCTAGGGTGGAAAAAGGTCGGGTGATAAAAGTTTGGGGGGGGGGGGAGGGGGGTAAAAGGTCACATCACCTTTAAATAAAGAACGCTTTAACACCGCCGCGGACCGTCACAACCAAATCCTTTTTGGGTCTGGGAAAAATATACGTATACTGCGTGTGACTAGGGGTCGGGTGCTCATGTCATGAAATATGAAACTTCTTTAACAGTAGAATTTAGTACAGACAAATCCTAATTTTTTCAGGAACAAATTCTACACCAAGCGATTTTGACTGTTTTCTATAGTTTTTTGCCCAAAAAATCGATCTAGCAACTTTCCAAGACTTTCCAGGGTGGGGAAAGTGCCGAAAAATCCACTTTTAGTTGAGGCGCAGCCGACTGACCTGTAAAAAAATTATAACTTGGCCCAGGAAGGTCGTAGAGACTTTATTTTGGGCTTAAAAGAAGCGCAATGGCCATGTTTATATACGACTTGTTAATAAACATATGCCCTAAAATGCTCAGGAACAGAGTTATGGGCGAAAAACTGTTTTTGGGCACCCGCAAGACATTGTGGAAGCGATTTTTGTATCTCGGCCCAGGAAGGTCGTAAAGACTTCGATTTGGGCTTAAAAGAAGCGCAATGACCATGTTTAGATACGACTTGTTAATAAACATATGCCCTCAAATGCTGAGGAACCGAGTTATGGGCGAAAAACTGATTTTTTGGGCACCCGCAAGACATTTGTGGAAGCGACTTTTATATCTCGGCCTAGGAAGGTCGTAAAGACTTCGATTTGGGCTTAAAAGAAGCGCAATGATCATGTTTATATGCGACTTGCCAGTTAACATATGCTCTAAAATGCTGAGGAACCGAGTTATGGGCGAAAAACTGATTTTTTGGGCACCCGCGAGACATTGTGGGAGCGATTTTTGTATCTCGGCCTTGGAAGGTCGTAGAGACTTCGTTTAGGGCTGAAAAGAAGCGCAACGGCCATGTTTATATAGAACTTGTTAATAAAAATGTGCCCTAAAATGCTCAGGAACAGATTTATGAGCGAAAAACTGTTTTTTGGGCACATGTAAGACATTGTGGAAGCGATTTTTGTATCTCAGCCCATGAAAGACGTAGAGACTTCGCTTTGGGCTTAAAATAAGCGCAATGGCCTTGTTTATATACGACTTGTAATAACATATGCCCTAGAATGATGAGGAACCGAGTTATGGGCGAAAAACTGAATTTATTATCTTGGCTCAAGAGTCTTGAGTAGAGATTTCATTGTGGGCTGTAAATACGTGCAATAGGCATGTGTATTATGTACTACTTGTTATCCTAAAATGTGTATTATATACTACTTGTTATCCTAAGATGCTATAGAACTAAGTTATGTAATTTTAGTTTTCTTCTGAGTTGAGGCAATTTTCCTGTGCTGTGTCTCAGCCTAGGAAGGTCATTGAAACTTATCAAAATAATACAATAGCCATGTTTATATACAGACTTGTATAGATTTGATGAACTGATATGGGGCTCCCACGAGCACAATTGTCAAGTCACAGCTTTGCCCCAAGAAGGACTTAAAACTTAAAAAGAACGGCAACTGTGTAGACTATTAGGGCTAATGTAAAGATTATGATAGATGATTCATTGATGACACCTAGCTCCACGACCTGTATGTGTGGCAGTACCTAAAACTTAGTCCATACTGCTTTGCTGAGCTAGGATATAAAATTGCTTCAGCCATGTCTATTGTCTGATGATTCATGGCCGATATTGACCAAACATCAGGTTTTTGCTAATAACCTGAGGTCTACAATGAAATAATGAAATCTACAAGCCTCTTGGGCAGAGATGCAGAAATAGCATTGGCCATGTCTTATAATGCCCAAAACATCAGTTTTTCGCCCATAACTTTGTTCCGGAGCATTTCAAATCCAAATCCGAAATCAAGCTTCAATGGCCAAGATTGCTTCCAAAATGCCTTGCAGGTGTCTAAAACAAAGTTTTTCGCCCATAACTCGGTTCCTCAGCATTTTAGGGCAAATGTTTGTGAACAAGTCGTCTATAAACATGGCCATTGTGCTTCTTTCAAGCCCTAAACGAAGTCTCTACGACCTTCCTGGGCCGAGATACAAAAATCGCTTCCACAATGTCTCGTGGGTGCCCAAAAAATCAGTTTTTCGCCCATAACTCGGTTCCTGAGCATTTTAGGGCAAATGTTTATTGGCAAGTCGACTATAAACATGGCCATTGCGCTTCTTTTAAGCCCTAAACGAAGTCTCTACGACCTTCCTGGGCCGAGATACAAAAATCGCTTCCACAATGTCTCGCAGGTGCCCAAAAAATCAGTTTTTTGCCAATAATTCGGTTCCTCAGCATTTTAGGGCATATGTTTATTAACAAGTCGTATATAAACATGGTCATTGCGCTTCTTTTAAGCCCAAATCGAAGTCTTTACGACCTTCTAGGGCCGAGATACAAAAATCGCTTCCACAATGTCTTGCAGGTGCCCAAAAAATCAGTTTTTCGCCAATAATTCGGTTCCTCAGCATTTTAGGGCATTATGTTTATTAACAAGTCGTATAAAAACATGGTCATTGTTCTTCTTTTAAGCCCAAATCGAAGTCTTTACGACCTTCCTTGATCGAGATACAAAAATCACTTCCACAATGTCTCGTGGGTGCCCAAAAACCAGTTTTTTGCCCATAACTCTGTTCCTGAGCATTTTAACACATATGTTTATTAACAAGTCGTGAATTAACATGGCCATTGCGCGTCTTTTAAGCCCAAAACGAAGTCTCTACGACCTTCCTGGGCCAAGTTATGATTTTTCACAGGTCAGTCGGCTGTGCCTCAACTAAAACTCGATTTTTCGGCACTTTCCCCACCCTGGAAAGTCTTGGAAAGTTGCTAGATCGATTTTTTGGGCAAAAAACTATAGAAAACAGTCAAAATCGCTTGGTGTAGAATTTGTTCCGATTTTGGGCTATTTTCGGCCAGATTTGACTGTACTAATTATGTTATCATGCGTTTTCACACTTTTTGAGTCACTAAACGCATGAAATCTCCGACCTTTTTTGAGCAAACTTAATGAGACTTTCAATATATCTGAGGCTTCATTGAGAAGCATTGCATTAGCTTCCATATTAACTTGGAGGCATCTTTTAATTGGTAACGTTTTATTCATGTTGTAATACCTACTGATTAAGAGCGGTCAGCTCTTACTGCACGCGACTTGGTACCGTAGATTTAAATCTTCAGGGCATCAAAATTTCTGTAAAGGGTTTGCACTAATTTTACCCTTCCATCATAACCACTACCCTGGTGTCACATACCTGATATGTCCCAGATGTAAGCCAGATCATCCTCTCCGCCGGTCAAGACGTACTGCTCTGACTTGGACACGGCCACACAGAACACGGAGCCAGAGTGGGCTGCCAATGTCCTTTCCGACATGTCCTCCAACTCCACATCCTCTACTTCCTCGTCAGGGTTATTGAGTAGTTGCATGTCTAAATGTCAATGTGCATTCAACATCATACCGACTATAGCTTTATATTAACAAAAAAGTTTATCAAGCTTTGAAACTAAAATGAGTTGTAGAGAGTAAACCGCCCTTTTTAACCGGCCTTTTTAACCTAAAATGTGAGTGCTTTTGTCCGGTAGTAATCTACCTGAGACTAACCCTTAATAGTTAGTCGCCTATTTTTTAACCACAGGTAAAGGGTTGAATAACCATCGTCCTCTTCACCAGCAAAATTTGAAAGGTTCCTCATTTTGTTTTCTCTGAGCCGTCAATAAAGGGTTTGAAATAAATGGGGGTGTTCATAAGGTATACCTATAATGAAACAAAATGCAACTGAGGGTATACTATAAGAGTTAACCAGTACCCATGGCTCGCCCCCCGGGTTAACCTCTAAACACAGGCTCCCTATACACCGTCCTCTTCAATCTTGAGGATCCCACTTCGCTCATAGGTTCCTCCGCAACAGCTTTCTCTGAGGAACCGTCCACCATCATCACCTAAGTTTTACATACTCCACCCTGGTTGGCAAGTTTGGAATACCTTGACAATGGGGGCAAAATGCCCAAACTTAGATCCACCAAAAACAAACCATACCCTTATCACCAGGGCTAACCTCCTAACTGGGCTCCCCTACCACCGCTCCTGGAATCTTGGGCTAACCCTTTCCTTGTCTCACCCCTAAACAAGGGACCAACCCTTGTCCTGGGCTATACCGCATATGGCTCCACCTACCTTGGGCTTCTGGAATGCCTTGGGCTAACCCCCAAACACAGGATCCATACCAGACCAACCCCGTGGCTCTGGGCTGCCATACCGCATATGGCTCCACCTGCCTTGGGCTCCCCCCTCAAAATATGGATCCCCATACCATATTGGGCCACCCCATTCCTGGGCCTATACCCTCTCCACCCCTAGTTTGGGGCTCCCCAAAAAAGGGATCCCCCTTTTACCAGACCCCCCTTTCCTGGGCAAACCCCCATCCCCCACCTACCCCCTATTTTAAATAAGGGGCTCCCCCTTATTAATTCCCTTCCTAACCCACCCCTCCCCCCAGTTTGACCTTCCGGGCCCCCCCAATTAATAGGCTCCCCATGATAATTGGGCTCCCTTATAACTGGGGCCCCCCCCCCATTTCCCGGGCTCCTCCCCCCCTTTTTTTTTATTCTAAAGGTTTCCCCCAATACCAATTTGGGCCCCCAAAATTGGGCTCCAAACCCGCCCCCTTTTTCCAGGCTCCCCCAGGCCTCAGGCTCCCCACCCCTCCCCCATCCGGGCCCCCGGGTAACCCTTGGGCTCCCCGTACTATCGGCCCCCCCGTCTAATTTTGGGCCCCCCTTATAAAATTTGGGTTTCCCGAAAAACCAACGGGCCCCCCCGTATTAAGGAGCCCCCCTGTATATCGGGCCCCCCCTACAAACCCGGGGCTCCCCCATACCAGCAGAAACTCCCCGTACTATCTGGGCTCCCATACTATCTAGGCTCCCGCACTAACTTGGGCTCCTCCGTTTATCCAGGCTCCCCATACCAACAGGCTCCCCCGTACTATCAAGGCTCCCCCGTGCTAACTTAGGCTCCCCACGTGCTATCTGGGCTCCCCGTACTAGCAGGCTCCTCCATCCAAACTTGTGCTCCCATTACTATCTGGACTCCTCGTGCTATCTGGGCTCCCCACTTACTATCTGGTCTCCCACGTACTGTCTGGGCTCCCCCATTACTAACTTGGGCTCCCCCGTGCGGACTCCCCGTACTATATGGGCTCCCCGTGATAACTCAGGCTCTCCCTCGTATTAACTCGGGCTCCCGTATACCAGCTTGGGCTCCCCCATACTAACTCGAGCCTGACCCTATATTAGCTTGGGCTCCCCAAATTAACTCGGGCTCCCCCAATATGAACTCGGGCTCCCCCATATCAATTCGGGCTCCTGCATTATAATTCGGGCTCTCCCGTATAAACCCGAGCTCCCCCATACTAATTCGGGCTCCGCAATACTAACTGGCGCTACCCCATAATAACTTGGGCTCCCCCCGTATTAATTCGGGCTTCCACTTTGATCATAACTTGGGCTCCCTAATAATATCTCGGGCTCCCCCATGATCAGTGGTCGACTGGGGGCAGGATCAGCCGGGGCCGGGGGCGGGGATGGTGATTCAGGCTGGGGCCGGGGAAGACTTGAGAAATTTGACCGGGGCCGGGGCCGGGAACCATTAATTTAGTCCCGGGGCCCGGGCCGGGGATTGCTGACCTGGTATTTAAGCCTTGGAAAAAAATTAGGGCCGGACGCGTACTTTTCAGACAAGAAATGGAATACAAAATATGTGCATGAAAAACTGACAGTTAGGTACTCAATACACACACCAAAATCACTGAAATTTCAATGATATGTAGGGGTCAGGAGGCGGAATATATTTCTTGTATTTTTCAAACGAATCTGGTCAAAGCAAAATCAAGACCGTCACTGATATTAATGATATGCGGGGTCTGGGGGCAGCAGCCCCAGAAATAGTTAGTACGGGAGGCCCAGATAGTGCGGGGGGCCCAAGTTATTACAGGGACCAGGGGATTAGTACAGGGCCCAGAAGTTGGTACGGAGGGCAAGTTAGCTGGGGGCCCAGGAATGTACAGGGGCAAGCAGTATGGGGAGCCCAAATTAATGAGAGGCCCAAGTTGTCATGGGGCCCAAAGGTGGGGAGCCCAGATGGTACAGTGGAGCCCCAGAGATTAGTGTTAGGGGCAGATAGTACTGGGTAGCCCAAGTTTAATGGGGGGGGCCCAGGATGGGGGAGCCCAAGTTGTGAGGGGGCCCAGATGGTGCGAGTGGAGCCCAAGTTAGTGTGGGGCCCAGATAGTGCGGGGTAGCCCAAGTTCTCAAGTTGGTACAGGGGAGCCCAAAGTTAGTACAGGGAGCCCAAGTTAGTACTGGGGACTCAGATAGTGCAGGGCCCAGATAGTACAGAGCCCAAGTTGGTATGGGGCCCAAGTTAGTACCAGGGGGCCAGGTTGGTTTGAGGACCCCAGATAGGACAGGAGGCCCAAGTTAATATAGGGGGCCCAAGTTAATATGGGGGGCCCAAGTTGGTGGGATCCCCAAGTTGGTACAGGGGCAAGTGTGGGAGCCAAAGTTAATGCAGGGAGGCCGAGATGGCATGGGGGAGGCCGAGGTAATAATGGAGGCCCGGTTATCAAGGGGAGCCCAACTTATCATAGGGGCCGAGTTGATATTATGGGGAGCCCGAGTCAATACTGGGGGGGAGGCCGAGTTAGTAGGGGTAGCCCGAGTTAGTATGGGGTAGCCCGGGTTTTGATCATGGGGAGCCCAAACTAGGGGGGAGAGGGGCATGGAGTAGAATTGAATGGGGTGGCCCAATATAACGGAGAGGCCCATATTTAAAGCGATAGGAGGCCCAAAAGGTAGGGGTGGAGCCATATGCGGTATAGGCCAGGATAAGGGTTGGTCTGGTATGGTGGATCCCGTGTTTGGGGGTTAGCCCAAGGCATTCCAAGCCCAAGGTAGGTGGAATATAAGCAGTATAGCCAGGATAAGGAGTTGGTCTGGTATGGTGGATCCGTGTTTGGGGTTAGCCAAAGGCATTCAAGCCCAAGGTAGGGTGGAGCCATATGCAGTATAATAGGATAAGGGTTGGTCTGGTATGGTGGATCCAGTGTTTGGGGGTTAGCCCAGGCGTTCAGAAGCCCAAGGTAAGAGGGTGGAGCCATATGCCGGTATAGCCAGGATAAGGGCGAGTCTGGTATGGGCGATCCCTTGTTTAGGGGTGAGACCAAGGGAAGTGGGTAAGCCCAAGATTAAGGGGAGCGGTGTATAGGGGAACCCGTGTTTGAGAGTTAGCCCAAGTGTAGGGCGAGCCTGGGTATGGTTAACTCTGTTATGATGTATACCAGGTTTAGGAGAAGTCCGTGTATCCAAAACGGATACAGGGGCTCCCATAACTTGCCACCCCCATTCAAGCTAATCAAATCGAGGGTTTCGACTTTTTTGGAATGGAATTCTCAATTCTTATTCACAAATCCAGTCTTTTCACATAAGTCTACCCGACTACCCTAGATTGCTGTTTGCATGTGAGTTGAAACTGAAAAATTGTGATTATAAACAGGCCAATCCGCCAATGTCGTCTGTCGATGCTTTATGCCGCCAATTTTGGGTATCTATCAGACGGCAACGCACACAAAACGAGCATAAAATTGATAGAAATTTATTTGATAATTCGCCCCACCGCGCGAACGTATGTTCAAGTTAACAGGAAAATGTGGTGCGGATCTCGCGCCACGAGGAATTTTCAGAGTCGCGTAACAGCAGCTGTAGCAAATGAAGGTGGCGCAGCGACGCCAGGCCAGATATGGGCTGTAAATCGAAAGGAAAACTGGTATGGACATTAAGTGGCAGACATGCCCGCTGCAGACGAAATTTTTGCAAATTTAAGATTTTTTTAAACTTTGTGCATTTTTCCAAAAATCTACCAAACACTGAGGGGGACATGTCCCCCCTGTCCCAAGGAATTACGGGCTTTTTTCAGATGGTGTAAACTGGGAAGACGCCTGACTGAATTGCAACGAATCATGCCTGAGATTGACCGGATGCAAAAAACCATCGATTATTGAATGCACCAATTAATGCTACGTGCACTGTCACTGCCTTTTTTAATTAATGATGTTTTCGTGCCACGGCTGTGCATTGAAATAAGTTGATGTGCCATTTCAATATAAAAGTCTGAATTATAGTTATTAGATATTTTGAGGATTAAGTTTCAAACTGTGCATCACTAGTTATGAACATGTTTTGTTATTGCAATTTTTGTGATACAGTATATTGTAATTTTGCCACCAACTACCACTCACATCCACAGACAACACTCACAACTGATTAACTTAAGATTCTGATGAACAATTCTATCGTATCAGCAAATAGTATACCTAGTATGATGCAACCGATGACGAATCATATCCTATTCGGCTCGGAGACTACTCTAAAGAAATTTACACGCAATTTTCGACTTGATTACATATTTAAAATGAGTTCAAATACGACTGATGCACGTGAAATTAGATCTGGGTGCTACATTTCAGCACGTGAGTTCACATGGACGATTTGTAGAAATTAAAAAATTGATCAATTCTAGTAATTCCAAGTTAGAATAACGTTGTTTCTGACTGCGTGAGGTTTAGTTACGTTGGTTCCAACCGAAAGAATTGGACTGACGTTACCAAATCAGCAGGGGGTTACTACGACAACCGTCCAACGGTTTTGGAGGTTTAAATAATATGCAAAATAGCTATGAAAAATGCTTAATTTGGTGTTGCCTAATAATGTGCGTTCTTGATTTTCGGAGTTAGTTCTTAATTTCATATACTAAGGTACTCTATTTATAAAACCTCTCCTTATTTGCCTTACCGCCTAACACCACTCGGCCAAGACTTTTCTGCGTATAGTACACCTTCGAAAGGTTGAATATACACTAAATTACAACCACTGAATAACAACTTGCAAGGTTTTTACTCTTCAACTGCCATTTGATTTTTAAGAATAGCGCTCAAAATCTATGACGCCGTCGACCGTTCAATTCATGCGAAGGTCGTCAAAACCGAGTGGAAGGAAATACGCTATTTCTGGTCAGGGTATAATCCGTTTCCATGGTCTCAGCTGTGACCGTATGCACTAAAGCACTAAACACTTTCGACAATGGACTCGGGCCTCGGCACGCGTAATCCATTCTCATACTTACACAATACCGGCCTCGCTTCGACGGTGAAAGTTGCGGTACACGGTCACCACTTCTCGAAGTACCTGATTATCTATCAATATCGATTATACCCATTTATATTATGGTGATAATATATCACCGTATCTGGAATCAAATTACCAAACGATCGCTATCATTTACATTATTGCACTCGGTAGCACCCCGTGCAATATAAGCCCATCCCAAGCCTGCTCTAAGTGTATCCTATCACACTCTAAACAAATCTCCTCTCATTGCCCTGAACGTGAGTTCATATTAAATTGTCATTGGCATGTCATTCATATTATATCGGCGACCAAGATAATAAGTTCTTACTGCTGCTCCAAGGGGAGAGCTTCTAAACTCACCCCTTGGAGCAGCGACGTACTGCTACCTACATATATTCAGAGATTGTACGACTGTGATCTCGATTCTTGTGGTCTGATTGTACCCCCGATAGTAATGTTAATGCGGATTTAATTATCCAGCAAAGTCCTCATTTAGGTACTAGTGACATTAATTGCAGTAACGATTGATCAATATCAGCTGTTAGCGTATACTATCTCAGGAATATTATTTTCCCGTAGAATTGGTACCTAAAATACCCCGTCATTATGTGGTAATACAGTCACATATTACTACTACTACTACTACTACTACTAGACACCACTCCAATACCACTCCAATGCAGTCACACATTAATTCTGAATACTAGTAATCAGTACGCGACACCACTCTAATACCCATTAAAATGCTGTCACATATTCATTCTGAATACTTGTAATCAGTACGCGACACCATTCTAATACCCGTTAAAATGCAGTCACATATTCATTCTGAATACTTGTAATCAGTACGCGACACCACTCTAAAAAAATACAGTCCATTCATAAAACTACAGTCACATATCCATTAAAATGCAGTCACATATCCATTCTGAATACTAGTAATCAGTACGCGACACCACTCTAATACCCGTTAAAATGCAGTCACATTAATTCTGAATACTAGTAATCAGTACGCGACACCACTCTAATACCCGTTAAAATGCAGTTACATATTCATTCTGAATACTAGTAATCAGTACGCGACACCACTCTAATACCGTTAAATTCTGAATGCAATCACACCACTCTAATTTAAAATGCTCACATTCTGAATACTAGTAATCAGTACGCGACACCACTCTAATACCCGTTAAAATGCAGTTACATATTCATTCTGAATACTAGTAATCAGTACGCGACACCACTCTAATACCCGTTAAAATACAGTTACATATTCATTCTGAATACTAGTAATCAGTACGCGACACCACTCTAATACCCGTTAAAATACAGTCACATATTCATTCTAAATACTAGTTATCAGTACGCGACACCACTCTAATCCCCGTTAAAATTTTAAAATGCAGTCACATATCCATTCTGAATACTAGTTATCAGTACGCGACACCACTCTAATACCCGTTAAAATGCAGTCACATTAATTCTGAATACTAGTAATCAGTACGCGACACCACTCTAATACCCGTTAAAATGCAGTTACATATTCATTCTGAATACTAGTAATCAGTACGCGACACCACTCTAATACCCGTTAAAATGCAGTCACATTAATTCTGAATACTAGTAATCAGTACGCGACACCACTCTAATACCCGTTAAAATGCAGTTACATATTCATTCTGAATACTAGTAATCAGTACGCGACACCACTCTAATACCCGTTAAAATACAGTTACATATTCATTCTGAATACTAGTAATCAGTACGCGACACCACTCTAATACCCGTTAAAATACAGTTACATATTCATTCTGAATACTAGTAATCAGTACGCGACACCACTCTAATACCCGTTAAAATACAGTCACATATTCATTCTGAATACTAGTAATCAGTACGCGACACCACTCTAATACCCGTTAAAATACAGTCACATATTCATTCTGAATACTAGTAATCAGTACGCGACACCACTCTAATACCCATTAAAATACACGTGTTTTGGAGGGTTTGGGTCTTTGAACACCCACTCCACTTCAACCTGAACAGTATGTTAGTTTTACTATAACTCTCCTCCTCATCTCTTCAACCTCACTTCAACCTGAATAGGTAGTAATACTATAACTCCACCTCCTCCTCATCTCATTTCAACCTCACTTCAACCTAAGTAGTGGAACTCTATACTTCTATAGTGGAACA
Source organism: Beroe forskalii (assembly GCA_011033025.1). Classification (NCBI taxonomy): domain Eukaryota; kingdom Metazoa; phylum Ctenophora; class Nuda; order Beroida; family Beroidae; genus Beroe; species Beroe forskalii. The sequence goes on along the minus strand of WFMF01000003.1, from coordinate 1,589,064 downwards.
CTATAACAATTGGTACAATGAATAACTGAATATTTTAGAGTAAAGAGGAAGGAGGAATAGGATTTCTGGCACCGTAGGTGTAGCTTATTACAGTGCTATTGTTAATCACAAGATCACAATGCCTCCTCCTTCTTCTCCTCCCCTCTCCCTGCTATAAATGATAGTGCTCTATAGGACCTTAATTTAGTACCACCATATCGAATATGCTAAACGTTCCTCTGAGTCATACACGTGCATACATTTCCATCGCGCACGACTCGAAAACTAAGAATGGTGAACCATTATCTATGTCATGGCAACAGCTGTGTTAGTGTGTTAGACTGAAGTTTTGCAAATATTTATGGTATAGTCGGTATATCTGTATATTGGTTCAACCTTTTGTGATGCCTCACACATTAATAAAGACCCTCCTGTGCTACTTTTTTCATGGTGTAAGTATATTTTTTGTTAGTGGGAAGTGGAATCTTCTTCTTCTTTTTCTATAGTTTTTAATGAGGTAACTGGAACTGTGTCCCCGCAAATAATTAGTTGGATAGTCATTTGCTATTTAGTCGCAAGTTTACTGTTTAGTTGTGGGTAGCAATGCGCAGGTACATGTGTAAAGTGGTGTATTCACCTAATCACGATCTACTGGAATGGCATAGATACATAGATACATAGATACATAGATACATAGATACATAGATACACAGAGATATGAACGGGTCAAATCACACCACCTCTGTCCTGTGGTTTGTAGATTAAAATTAAATCAAACTTTCCTTAAGTCGAGAGCAGTGCACAATGTTACTTGGGATCAAATACTCAAATAGAAGGATACTACTATATCATCCCTAAATTCTTTCAAAGGTCGCACGATTCCCTGTAACTGCGGTCAACTTGCTGCCGCTTACTAACTGACTCAGTGATCCTGTGGTGCTGGGGGTGCTTGCATCGAGGGGCGTAGCCAGGGGGAAGGAGACGCAGGCGGCTGCCTCCCCCTTTTCGGACAGAAAACGTGAAATATTTGTAAAGATGGGAGCTTTGAGCCAAGCAAAAGAAAAAATCAACTGGTTCCAATGTTACTCGCCGCCCCCTTTTTGAAAATCTGGCTACACCACTGCTTGCATCGACATTTCATCTGAACCTGGATATGTACCACCCACAACTCTAAATACAAAAAGTTCGTTTTGTTTGCGTTTAAACTTCTGTGCCCTGAGCCACCTAAAGCTTGGATATCTTGAATAAATGAATAGCTATAACCCTTGAATTGCTTCAGCGTTTAACTGAATACTGAGCAACTGAATAAGGATCTATGGCACCATAAGCAAAATATGGAATCCATCACAGAGCCAGGTTCAAGCCTTCGCTACGAAAAGATAATAGATTAGTACCCATAATTCCTCTAGTGAACATAGTTATGCTGGACAACCTTTCGTGAGTGTACTAGGTTCAGGAGTAAAACGTGTTTTTCATTTTGTTGTAATACTAATTGCTTTAGATCGTTATACATCGACAGGTCGTCGTGATACAACGTTTTACCAGGATACGTGAACTAGAATCTTCCCAAAGATCTTCGCACAAAGAAAATACTGTTCTCCATAACACTGAGCACTGAAAGCATTCACGTACAGTCGTTTAGTTAGAATACCAACAACTATCATAATATCATGCCTAGTGAGCTAGTGGCAGTGTGACTTGTCAAGTTTGATATAGTAGTATCCTTCTAGTTGATCCCAAGTAACATTAGTTTCATTAAAACAGTGCGAATGGAGACATTAGTTATTGATCGTCTAATTTTGAAGACGCTTTTGATCATCGATGTCAATAGGAAGCGTCGGAGGGAGAACGTGGGTATTAGATATATTGTTTTAAATCTGCCCTTCAGTTTGTAGTTTATACCTCGGTAACAGCTCGTTGATAAAGCTACCCTGAGTACGGTGTAATATACCTGTAGTTTACATTCCGATTGGTTCAGGGGTTCAACTTAAAAGTCATATTGCTTTAATTCTTTAAGGGCAAACCTCATTTCCCTTGTGAGGCCATGCAATTATAAGGAAAGGTCTTTTTGTATCATCGAAGATACTGAAGAATATATCATTTTAACTCCTGCACTACTACGCATAAGTCTGGTTCACAATGAAATCAGTAGAGATTAAGTTCTGTTTAAAAGCTTTATAAAAGCAATTCGTTGCTTTTTCTTTGTTTCCCTCGTACATTCTAAAAAAGTATAGATAATTTTTTAGAATGTACGAGGGAGACAAAGAAAAACGCAAAGAATAGCTTGGAGGCGTTATATAAGCTTATAAGCATTATTTAGCATCATATGCTATTATTTCCATAGCTTTGATCATTATTGCTTTTCAAGTTCTCAAGTTGAACACGATTGATAGAAAACCCTCGTGAGGGCAACTAACGGTCATAATATCGTCCCCATTTGCTTGTCAATCGTCATATCTGCAAGCATGATTAGTATGCGTTTTGTTTAGAAATAGGCCGCGTTGCAATGTTAGGGGATATTAGACGAGGAACAGCCGAGTCTTGTGGTTGTAAGTAAAATACACCGAAAAGATAGCCAATGGTTAAATTACAAGGTGAAAAGAAGCTTTGCATTGCATTACCATGCATGTATGCATAATACGCATGCCGCATGCGAAAAGTGAGCGAACTTGATAAGCTAATTATATACTGATAAGTGATTGTACTGTAAAAGTGGTGGTGATATGGATGCTACTAAGGCCTAATTAAGAATTAATTCACTCCAGACATTAACTTACCCACTCATACAGGTATAATGAAATTCAATTAGTTCCTCACACTCATAAGGATCTAAAGCATGAGTAACAGGGTAAGTTCGTAGTAAATCAGTAGTTATCTGCACTGAAAGGATCATCCTAAGAATAATAGAATATTTTTAATACTACTGTATTAAGTAGGCACTTAATACTAGGTATTATATTATCATAAGAATAGTAAAATATATAGTTTAAGTATGTGATTCATAGAATTATATTAGTATACTACCCTCATGCTACCCTCCGCAGTGACCAGTATTAATATTATCGTCCTTTGAGTACTGCTCTTACTCAAGCCTTGAGCCTCAGTAAATCCTCATGCCAGGCAATGTCAGATATTATTATTCTATGATTATATGTCTGACAGTGTAATTTGACATTGTAAATATTTCTATTTCTATTCTATTTCAATTTTCAATTTCTACTGAGTTAGTGGTTACATTATTAAGTGGTGACTGCATACCGTGCAACTTATGCTTTCATAACTTAGACATGATATGTGGTCGAGGCCAAGCCGAGACTCTTAAATGTGAGTTTGGTGCAAGGTAAACAGTCATAGCTGAGACCATGGAACCTGTATTACACACCTTAGTTAAGCAATTTAATTACAAACTCACTCCCACTTGGTTTGAATACCCTCGTCTGGACTTAACGTTGATCTTTTGTTGTAATTTTCGTGTGCTTTTCTATAACCGAATTTGAAGGTTATATCAAGAATTGACTAATTGAGCCTGCGGGCGAATTTCTTGTTGTCCTTTGTTCCCGTATGTAGGTGCTTAACTGACGCCACAACGTTCCGACGCGAGTTATATTATAAAGGAGCAGTTGGGGCACGGACAACAGCCTTGGCAATTTTCCGGGCACTTTCACATTTACCAATACGGATAAAGGTACTGGTATACACAGATTCGTCCATAATCCTCCAAACCACGTCCATTGCTAACCCTCTCATTTGCTTGAATTGATGCATATGGTATCGGTTGCTATTGGTTGAAGTTTTCATTTAAGCATTTAGTTATATTGGTTTTAATCAATGATATTGCAGCTAATAAAGTATCGAATAAAATAAAAATAAAAAGATGACGTGTTTAGCTCTTAAAAGAATCATCAACTTAATTCTTGAAAAGTTGAACGCTACCAAACATTTTTGCCTCAAATATTGACACATCTTAACTGTATAATATCTTCTAATACCTTTTAAGATTCCCTTGTAACGTTGAAGCTGGCATCATGGCAGCATCTAGCCCTGGTATCTCCCCTAATGATTAGCCCTGTGAGACTGCCTGGTATCTCCTCTTAAGATTAGCCCTGTGACATTGCCTGGTATCTTCTCTTAAGATTAGCCCTGAGACATAGCCTGGTATCTCCTCTAAAGATTAGCCCTCTGAAACTGCCTGGTATCTCCTCTTAAGATTAGCCCTGTGAAACTGCCTGGTATCTCCTCTTAAGATTAGCCCTTTGACTCCTGGACCCAGTTCCCAGGATTTCTGTCGCTGCTAAGTTCGACACGTACGGCATGGGTAGCGACCCTGAAGGAACATGAGGTACCGGTAAACTGGTGTGCTTGAAGATGTAAACCTGCTCCAATGCCTGTCCACTCACCGGAGTGTTGAGATAGAATACCTTCTCAGTCACGTCCACAGCCCGCACAATACCCAGCCCCAGACACCTCATGGAGGGGAAGTCTTCTCTCACCACCAGGATACCTTCCTGGTTAGGCTGTGAGGAGGGGGGTGGTCCACTGAGCAGGGCTACCACTGAACAGTTCAGTGTGTAACTCACCAGATCACCTTCAATGTCTTCCGGAACTATCACTGATACGTGCTGCCAACTGATCTTGTAGGGGGCTTCAATCCCACCGGAACTGTAGATCGGAGCGAAGTAGCTGAGCAGAGCCATGTGGCGGAGTTCGAATGCTTGGAATGATGGTCCCTTCTCTGACACGTGTCCTGGTATGTCTGATATGTGTGGAGTGGAGGTTGGGGTGCTCTGCTCTTCACATCCCAGAATACCTGGTGTTTGGATGACTTCCAGTATCGGGGGCAGGTCTTTGGGCGAGTTGGTCTGCAGGTTTAGCACATGGGTAGGCTCCAGTTTACGGAGTATGTCAGCATGAAGCCCCACTCCGAAGCCTTTAGTCCATCCCATGAAGTTAACCACTAACGGGGCACTGCTAGAGTTCATCAGCTGATGGGCGGTGTCGATCAAATCAAACAGTTTATCCAGGTACTCCTTCATGACTTGAGAGGGGGATACCACTCCGATACAATGACTGAGCGATGTCAAGTGCTTTGTACTCTCCCCTAAATCCTTCACAAAGTGAGGGGTGTTGCAGTAGGGTGGGTTAACGAGGGGCTGCCTCACCACAGACAGGGTCACAAGACCCGGGGGTGTCAGTTCGGACTGCCCAATGTCACTCTCCAGAAAGAGAACACTGCCGTGTTCGGAGAGGAGGGAGTTCACCGTGAACCTGGCCAGGGTGGACTTACCAGAGTTCTGAGGCCCACACACCGCCACCCGACACACACCGTCTGAGGAAGCAGCAAGCAAGGTCCTCACTGGGCTCGACCATTCTCCGGGGATGGCAACAGCACCGAGCAGACCCCGGCGAAGTTGGAAGAAGTCCAACTTCACGACAGCTTCATCTGTGTCCTGCGCATCCCAGAGACGCTTGTATGTGGATCTGAGGAGGTCAGTAGATAGAGTTTTAGAAGGTGCAACCAGCACCACCGCACCAACATCAGACAGATCAAGTTCTCCATCACCCCGGACTATGCCATTGTCAGACAGACAGTTCACCAGATCAGCCTCCCTGAGAGAGGGAGAGTTTCCCGTGTTAACAGACATCCGGGAGTGGGAGTTCAAGCTGCACAAAGTGAGGGAGTCTGAGGAAGGGTAACCGTTAATGGACACCCTCCCAGCCAGAACTGAGAGTGCAGTGTCGAAACACGCGATGTTGTAGTGAGTTCCAGTGCGCAGTAGAATGACACAGGACGACTTGCTGATACTGATCACTCCAGCCATTTCCTGCGAAGGTTTATCGTTCAAGATTAAGGCTTTAAGATTATCTCAAGGCAAATCATAATATCATAATCGAAGAATATCATAATCGAAGAATTTCGTTTTGTATATATTAAGCAAACTGTTCAGGAGTGATATTCCACCCTACACATTAAATTTGGCCGCGCTGTATTAACCGATCATTATAAATATTAGTGGGGGATTTAGAACACTTCATATTTCATGGCGACCCTCTCAAGATTGACTAACTTGATCCCCTAGCAACTGGTATGGCTGGGATCTCAAACAATGTGATCTGTTGTTCAAACAATAGAAGAATAGAGATGCGTCATCTCACATCTAAAGACTCATATTTTGATTATGAGATTATGCATGATCATTAATTGAGCACCCTGTCAACAGTGGGAATCGAATACTTGTGTGTTTTCGGAGAGCTATTTATGATCATGACATGGTGAGCAACATTCATGCTTGCCTATTAACGGATTTAGAATTTAGAAGTAGATCCTATGTTATTTGCTATGTCTATTGTCTATAAGTCTATATAAGTAGGTATAAAACGCAATTGACTATTCTATGCCAATCGCCAAGCTTCTGAAGTTCTGTCAACATTAATTAGTACATATTTCATCGGTGCCCTCTAAAGTTTTGATAAGATTCTACACACGTGATGAAATAACGGGGGATGACTAATTAACTGGAATTATTTCAATGTATTCTTGTGGGCAAATCAAGATCGTGTTAGAGCTCAGATGTGATTATTCTGGACCTAAAAAGTCTGCTGATCCAGAATAACATCATGAGAGGATTTGAAAACCCTGTCTTCCCATGCTACAGGCCGATTGGTTTGAGAAGGTGCAAATAAATCTTGCACAAAATTTCAAAGGCGATAGTTATCTCCAAAAGTGTTAATAAAGCCTTAAATTGGGATGATTCTGAGCAGGAGGGTCTCAAGAGTGACTGCAGTAAGTATCATCACTAACTTATCCAGTGGTGACCCCATGGAACCTAAAACGTGTTTAAAATCGTCAATTCTAGGATAATCTTACCTTCATAAAACTGCGATTTTGGGTAATCGTTAATCCAGAATTCTGCATACCAATAATGGAAGTGGTCCAAAGAAATGGGTTATGTTTAATGAGGTCCCTGCCAACAAATCTGAGTGTTTAGACCACCTAGGTCCTGTTCTAAGACTTTCTTAAGGCCTGGTGTAGCAAAAAAACACACACCTTTTTCCAGAAATTTGGCGGGATTTTAGCTCTAAAATCCAAGAATTTTCTTGATATTCAACGAAAAATGCATGTAGAGGTCTTCATTAGTGTCTCAGCTAACGAAGTTCATGAATAAACCTAAATGGCAACTGATGAGAATGCTCCTGTAAGCAATATTGTAATCATATGTCAGGGAGTCAATCTTTGAATTTGTGCAAGATTTTTTTGTACCTTCTCAAACAAATCGGCCAGTAGCATGGGAAAACAGGGTTGTAAAATTTTCTCATGATGTTATTCTGAATCAGCAGACTTTTAAGGTCCGGAATAACCACATTTGAGCTCTAACATGATCTCGATTTGCCCACAAGAATTCATTGAAATAATTCCAGATAAATAGTCATCACCCGTTATGTCAAAATAGTTGGCAGCATCTAAATCATCGATCGACAACAAATAACTTGTCATTTGCTATGAATTCCGAGATTACTGGGTTGGTATTAATTATCATAATATCTTTTATACATTTTGGTAACGACTGCCAGGTAAGTCTATTATCTTATTATGCCTCCTTCGATTTCACTCGCTCTCATTTCATGAATTCTAATATAGGTATTCTTATTCATGCATTCATTTTTCATCATTCTCATCTGGACATTTTGACTTTATTGATTATTGAGTTTTCACGCATTAATTAAGATATTCTATACTATTTTCTATAACTATTTTGATGGAATTGAGTCAAACTTTGATGTTTCGTCGTGATGAAAATCGATTGTCTGATCGTTTTCATAAATATCATTTTTTTATAAATCGTTGTATTATTCTTCCACAGTATCATGATCTTATCATTGACCAAAAGATTTATTAATGACCGCGAATTACCAACTTATTACTTGACCAATAGCAAAACTTGCTTTTCGCATCGATCCTCCATCTACTACCATACTATACAATGCTTGTGACTTTGTAAGATGTTTGTGTGCCGTTTTTGACTTTGTAAATGTTTGTGCCATTAGTTTTTGAGCTTTTATAAAGTCCAATATTCATTAGTACAAACTTTGAAGCTAAACATTTTGTAATGCTAGTAGAATCAGACTACAAACAAGATTTTGAATTTTACCGTGCACCTGTTCCAACGGAATCCGCCTCTAATGTTTTGATAATACTATAATAGAAGAATAACGTGAACTTGGCAAATTTGCAGTTCTTTCTTTTATTTTTCAAGTTAGAGTAATCTTTGCTTGATCGATATATTTCAAACTCTTCAAAATTGTTCCTTTAGTAGCTGTGTTTCGGAGTTTGTTAGTCAATAATGTTTATCAACAACTTTTGGTCCTAGAAACATGTTTTACCTATGAAAGATAATATAATCCGCTTCAAGTCTCAAGAGAAATGAGAGAATTCAGATAAATCATAGGATGATTTTCAACATACAAGAACACGAGTGCTATAGGAATGGGACACATGGATGCACATTTAACCTTATTAACGTAAGTAAATAAGGGGGAGAAGTTAAATTAAATACTTTTTAATTATACCACATCAATTAATACTGGAGTAGCAGGGTGCAGTTGAGTGTGCACTTCGCCGGCCACAAAGTCCCTCGGTTCAGGGTCGTTTATTATGTTATTCTGCATCAAAATCACCTAGGTACGCAATTTGTATCGCTACTATGGACCCTGTGGGGCCATTTTTGTAATCCCCCTCAGGCTGTATGGTGAAAAATTCATATCTCTGTCCAGGAAGGTCATGTAGAGACTTCGTTTTAGCTCAAACGAATCGCAATGACCTGTTTTTTATGCAATTTTCATCATGAATATGCTTTTAAAATGCTCAGGTAAAAAGTTATGGACCAAAAACTGGTTTTTCAGTGTATCGTTAGCAAATTAAACATGTTGATTCCATATCTCGGTCCAGGAATGTCGTAGAGACTTCCCTTTGAGCTCAAACAAATCGCAATGACTATGTTTTTATACAATTTTCAATGTAAATATGCCTTAAAGTGCTCAGAAAACCATCTATGGGCCAAAAATTGATTTTTCAGTGTAGCGCAAGCAATATATAATGCTGCGTATGAATGGGGATTTTGCATCTCAGTTCAGGAAAAACCTCCAGACACAATCTTAACCTTAACACAGGGTTGTTTAATGTTGATAAAGCAAAATTTTAAGCCAGATTCACTCAGGTACCTACTGCAGAACGCAATTTCATTGTTGTTAAGATCCGTGTTTATCTATTTTGCCCTATGTTGCTTACTGCCCAGTGAAAATTTGCATCTTGGTCCAAGACAATCATAGAAACTCGGTCTTTAGCTTGAAAAAACTGACATGGCCATGCTATTTATCTTCAATTTGTTAGCATTAGTAAGTATGTTATGCATAAAAGGACCCAGGGAAAAGTTATTCATATTAGTACTCATACTTTGAACCGGAATCACCTAGGTAGTTAGGTAAACCCTGTACTGTGTCCTTTTTTTTTTCTTAATTGCCCTTTGGCATTTCTTAAGAGCTTAAAAACATTTCAGGAATAAATGAAATTCATTCTTGGACCAGAAAGATCCGAGGTAATACAGAAATAAACAATTATGTGATCTACCAAGCAAGAAACTTCCTAAGGCCTCCTAGCTAGGAACACCTTGATATATAGTGTCTTCTTGCTAGTCCGTCACTTTGTCCGTGAAAGTTTCTACTTACTCAGAATATGCATGAATTTCAACTTGCTAGGTTTAACTTTCGAGAACTAGCAATAAATAGTAGCAAGAAGATTCTAGGGGGAATTCCTTGCTAGGATCCGCAAGCTAGTTTTCCTGCTTGTTCTTCAAGGAATGTAGTTAACTTCGTTTCTTGCACTTCAGAGGAATTTAAGCAATTCTCAATCCGAATCAGCTAGGTAAACCCTAGGTGGGCCTCTTTTCTGATTTAAATTCATTGATAAAGTAGGTACTAATTGCCCTTTGACATGAGTGCAAACCATAGATTCATACTCTCATATCCGCTCATATAAGTGAAACTTTATACCAGGAAGATCAAGGTAATAAAAAGACTCGGCTCCTATGCCAAGCAAGGAACATCCTACTCCTAGTTCTAGATTTTCTTACTGTGGCTAGGATCTCTAAGCTAGTGTTTTCTCGTTAGTTCTTCATTCAAAGTATCTCCAGCTCTCCTATAATATCATGGATCCTTTAGCAAGTTCCTCTTTCCCATGAATTTCAACCTGCTAGGTTAAACTTTCGAGAAGAACTAGCACGAATGAGCAAGCTAGTATCTTAGTATAGAAGGAACTTCTTTGCTAGGATTTCCTAGCTAGTATGTTCAAGATGGTTCTTAGCATTAAATTGAACTCTAAAGACAATATGAGCAAGGAGAAACTTGCTAGGGGATCCATGATCTAGGGTAGCAGGAGGAAATTTGAAAGAAATACGAGCCACACTAGCCAGGATATCCTAGCGTGGATATCCTAGCTAGGATATCCTAGCTTGAAAGTTCCTGGAATGGTACATGAGCCGAATGTTCATTACCTTGGATCTTCTTGGAGTTGGTCGAAGATATTTCGACTTATATGAGAGTATTCAGAATATTAATTTATATTGTGCTAACAGATTGAACATTCATTCATTATTTGAGCTAAAAACCGAGCGTCTACGATCTCTTTGGACCAATATCTCAATAATTATGCAAATTTTCCCTATTCAGTATAGCAACCATCAACATTATCATGTATTTTTAATAAAGCAAATGAATCAATGAAACAAATAAATCAAGTTTTAGTCCCATTTTACTATCCAGGTAAGTTATGTTTACATCCAATTGACAATATACATAATGTATTCATGTCTGTAACAGGATATTGCAAGTGAGAAGTTTTCATGAGTGTTTTCAAAATAAGTTGCATGTTTCAAAATAAGTTGCATACAGTACAGAACGTGAGTGAATGTGATTGAGAATTTTGTCTTGTGAACAACCCTGTGTCGAGGTAAAATCGGTGTCAGAACTCGGTTTTTCCTGAACTGTCCACTGAGATGCAAAATTGAGAATTTCCATACATACTTACATATTATGCTGTATTTTATATGGCTTGCGCTACATTGAAAAACCAATTTCTGGCCCATAGATACTTTTCTGAGCACTCTAAGGCATATTTACATTGAAAATTGTCTAAAAACATAGTCATTGCGATTTGTTTGAGCTCAGAGGGAAGTCTCTACGACATTCCTGGACCGAGATATGGAATCAACATGTTTAATTTGCTAGCGATACACTGAAAAACCAGTTTTTGGTCCATAACTTTTTACCTGAGCATTTTAAAGCATATTCGCGATGAAAATTGCATAAAAACATGGTCATTGCGATTCGTTTGAGCTAAAAACGAAGTCTCTACGACCTTCCTGGACAGAGATATGAATTTTCACCATACGCGCCTGAGGGGGATTACAAAAATGGCCCCACAGGGTCCATAGTAGCGATACAAATTGCGTACCTAGGTGATTTTGATGCAGAATAACATAATAAACGACCCTGAACCGAGAAACCCTGCGGCCAACGAAGCGCACACTCAACTACACCCTGCCACTCCAGTATAATTAATAGGTACGTAAATAGTGGGCAACATCAAATTATCATAAATTTCTCCTACTTTCTAATTGATTAATAATATCATTATTGATCACAAGAACATAGATAAGGTAGTAGGTACAAATTAACAGGTAAAGAAATTAGATAAGTTATCGGGTATTATTATACCATACTCATTTAGTCTAAACTAAAGCACCATCCATGATCAATTCCGTGCACTGATTTAGGTTTATATACAATCAGTAGAAAATACAAATCAAGCAAATACTCAAATAAATAAAATAAATAGAGAGAACTTTAGTAGTTTATTGAGCGGTTACATGGCGAAGCTGTGACCGTATGTCAAAATTTACATTGTCGAGGCGAAGCCAAGACTTTATAATCATAACTTTATAAGTTGGATAATGGATGAGGCGTGCCGAGTTCGTTATCAAAGGTAGCTGTATTCGGTCACAGCTGAAACCGGATTATACAAGGACTAAAAATAGCGAGGCCTGATTATACTCGGATCAGGCAACATACCTTTCTTCTGATTCCTTCCACTCAGGACAAACAACCCTCGTCCAGATAAAAATTTTGAGTACTTCTTAGTTCTTTAAGCTTTTAAGTATAAAAAGAAATTATGTTCAATAAATGGTTGTCTAATAATGACTTCAGAGTAAAAAAAATGTATAAAGATATTCCACAGTGCCCATAACGCACAAGATTAAATTTAATTCAGTTGATAATGAATTATCATAACATGAGGAAGAATAAGAGAATGCCGACCCAAGTGTATCAGCGAATCTGGATAATCGCAGATCGCTCGATAATTTTTATACAGTAACTTACAGCTGATACTGATATGTAGAGTTGCGCGCGGGATTGTTAGTTATCGAGCACTACTTTTTGAGCGATCTGCACACATATAATACGCGTATCGTTCGATACCTTGCGAACAGATCACTGCCTGATGAGTCGCCTGTAATGCGGCATTATGGCAGACTCTGGGTACTGCAGGGAGAACTTTAGAGCAGCCAGGACCTTGAACTCCTCTAAAACTATATCCCTACTCGATGTCCTGAGTATCTCCGTCAACTCCGGCAGAATGCTCACGTTACAGAAGAGGAACTTCTTAGCTAGGAGCAGGCAAGCTCCGGCAGCTAACTTCCGGTTAGCTTTGTTGATGTATTTGGAGAAAGCTAGTGTCTCGTAGTAGCAGTATGCGTAGCACAGCACCATGGTCGGTAGGTTCTTTGATTCCGCCACTTTCAGCAGATCACGTTTGATGCTCTTCATCTTGCTGAGCGTTATGTCGACCTCAGGCCACTTCTCTTTGAAGAGATCATTCTCATCCTTCTTGAAGGACTCCGGGTTTTCATACTCAAGGAATGAAACAATGAGTCCGGGGAGCACTATGTCAGTTTTGTAGTTATTTGTACTTCTCTCGGGGTTTTCAAGCCAGAAAGGATCGTAGTAATTGACGGGATTCTCCGTTTCATCGAGCAGCTCCGCATACGATACCGTCTGAGCGTACTGAACCCTCACATCGTGCTCTACTAAATCAAACCCCTTCTTCTTGCCGGCTGAAGTCTCTGGTATCTGGTAGGGGAGCACTGAAAACACGGACACAATGGTGGTGTTCTTAGTAACGAACAGGAACCTGCTGCTACATTCCTCATGCTTGATGTCCTTGGTGAACTTAATCTGTCGGTTAGTTAACTCCGCCGGGTAGGAGCTGAACCTCCGGAGCTTGTTCTCGCTGACATCCCACAGGAAATCGTTGCTGTGGTCCGGCTGCTCGCTCGTCGACCGGCGGACGCTCCGTCGTCCGTGCCCTGAGTCAAGGGAGATGTGGGAGAGGAAGTGGTGTGTTGCTTTTAGAAGCTCTCCTTTGTCAACCAGAGCATCGTACCGTGTTGACATATAACCTGTTGCATGGATAGGGGCGATATGAATGTGAAATAATAGTACGATACGAGGATCGAGGAGTAGTTATTCGTATTTCAAAACCTGTTTACAATCACAAACTTTATTTTCAGACGTTCAGACTAAATAATATTTACCCCTATATACAACAAAAGCTAGTGATCCTGAAATTTGAACTTAATTAATAAACTAAACCGAAACACACTAATATCACACCATCACTGGTTTCAGGGCAGCTGTCTAACTACTATTGGGATACTGGGCTTTCTCATGAGCATGACACTCATTTGGTTCTTAGCACTGGAGATTGTAAAAGTTCCCGGTAGCAAGGTAAGCTATGAAAAATAATATTGCTTATAAGAGATTTTGTAAACTGACAACCTATGTCAACTAGACATTGTCAACTCTGTAATCCTAAATTAACTCTTGGACCTAATCTGGACGTCTATATAATATAATTGCTTGATTAAAATAATAGATTACCCAGATAATGAAGAAAACCCGAAATCACATTGGCATTAACCCATTTGTGCAAACTTCGTAATCCCCCGCAGAAGATATTCATGATTAACATTGCAATTAACGACACTCTGACGGGTCTGGTGGCTATGTGCCGGGGACTGGGAATCATCTCACCCAGGTTCATGGGGGTGTCAGAAGATGGTTCGTGGAATGCGTGGTGCTCCATCTATGTAGTCCTTGCTACCTCTATTTGGTAGGTATATTGAAGGAACTGACATTGGATTCATCAGCTATTTCTTTCTTTTGAATTTTAGATATTGAGAAAGGAACTACTGATCTACTTACATTTGATTCAGATTTAATAAGGTTTCTAACAGCTAACCTGGCCCCAGGGTATTAACCTGGGATATTACCTTCAGGAATGCGATCATCTACACACTCTTCCCACTTACGATAGACAGATTTATAGCTGTGGTGTTTGCTAAGAGGTACAAAGTGCTGGTGACAACACGCGTTAGCTGGGTAATGGTCATCATGTCATGGATGCCATCAGTCATTGCACATTTAATAGTGGACCCTCTTTCTATGGCTTTGGGGAATCTCAAGGTAAATCATCAGTGAGACTGTAGGTCAATTATAAGTTAATTTAAATAACTACATTGCTGTAATATTATGTCGGAATACGTAAGCTGATCAGCAAGTTATGGCGACTCTAAACTGGAACTACGATATTCTCTAAAATGGTTCCTAAGATGGATATGTCCAGAATATGTGTTTCACGTACTATATGAATGTGAAAGTGATTTCCAATACTCATTCATATTTCAGATAGAGTTTGACCCTGCATACAGCAGGTGTCTGTACACCGCAAGTCGCCCTGCGGTTCCCATAGTGATGCTGGTCATCCCCCTGGTAACCATCGTGTCTCTCTACGGCACCATGGTGATCTTCATCATCAAGAACAGGATCCCCGTGGGTCGGGTCCTGGTGACCTCCTCTGCTATCCTCCTCACAGGGGTAGTCACAGTGGTCCCAGAGGTCCTCATCACCTATATGGTGGAGATGTCGTATGAGGTAGCCCAGATCCTGACTATAACGTTCTACCACGCCAACTGCATATACAACCCCATCATTTACTTCATAACCAATCCCAGAGTGGTTAAGCAGGTTACGAAACGTGTATCTGGAAACTCAGGCGCCACTGTCAGTACCACCTGACTTCATAATGGTCCATGAGCTCTTAGCTTCTTAGATAAATGACTTATAACAGTTTTACAGGTCCCAAAGATGCTATTTCTACTTTTATATTTCGAATTAGCTGGAAGCTGCATTATATTTTAAATCTGTTGTATAAGTGATATCTGGTAAAAAGAATGGGCTAATGATATCACTCTCATAACAAACCATTTAACAAAGAATAAAGATCTGAGTGATGAAAGATACTCAAATACTATACTGTTAATACGGGATTGATCTCTGAAGTTTGAACTAAAAATATGAAAGCGTTCCATCTACCTACTGCGGGACTTTTAGAAATTAGCAAACAAAATTATACCCAGACAATAGACATTGTTGAAAAGTTATTTATTTTAAATTATATTTGTACTTGTTTTTTAATAAATGTTTTTGCAATTAATTCCAAATTAAATGTTTATGATCTGAAAAATCTTTATTTCAGTAAGGTATTGATTATCATCAGCTAATCAATGAAATTAAAAAGGAACAGAATAATCATGCGGTCGTACGTCAGCCAGGTAACCTTTCCTGAGATTCTGTTCTATTGTTATAGCGTTATCAAGTATCATGGAGGTGTTGAAATAAATGAACAATAAGCTGATAGAGAATAATAAGGACCAATTCAAGGTTAATTATGGATGAATCAATAAATTATCAAATTCTCAAGGTTACATTATAATTTGCTTTCTAAATTCACGAATTTAAAAATTGATGCACAATACCTACCACAAGAAAACAAGAAAGAATATAATTTGATAATTAAATACTCTTATTATGAAAATATGTCACAGTAGTACATAAATTGAAAAGGGTCAGTGATTAATTCATAAATATACTTATTAAGCTAAAAAGTTATAATTCAATGTCAAACAAAATAAAAAATGTATAGTATTGCATCTTGCATAAATTGCAATATTCTGATTCTGTGAGAGAACAAAGAATCTCACAAAACGAAACCAGTAAAATACCAAGATGGATAAGTACATAGGTCAGTAAAAACAAAATCACATGTACTTTTTACTTTCCTTTTGAGGACTGAGGGTCACGGTCAACGGAGGTCAGGGCATGCTTTGTAAAAGAGGTGTACCTGGTTTCTCAAACATCAGTTTTTCAATACTGATGTTTTCGACTTTTGAAATCATTTTTTAGAACTTTTCTTTGACTGAGCAAAGTCTGTCAGTTCTTGCTGCTGAAGCTTCCTTTTCGGGTTTTTCTTTGGACTATCGCCAGCTTTTGAGGCCGAGTAAGCCTGCTTCATGCTATTCATATTGACCTTCACAACCTTGCTATGATCTACCATGGGTTTGGGGTAATCCTTGCCAATGATACATCCACACGCCTTTTGAATGCCCTTCGGAGCTGTCCAGGGTTCGTAGATATACTCATCAGGGAACTTAGCGAGAATTGGAACGTGCTTCCGGATAAACTTCCCATTGGGATCCTTCTTCTTGAAGAAAGCCACCGGACTATAACACCTGAAGTACTGGTGGAAGAAAGCACTGCACGACAACCAGTGCCAGGAGAAGTTGTTGATAGACCAGTCAGCATCCACCAGATACTTGTCAAACACATCCCTTCCCAGCTCCCACGACACCCAGAGATCGCCCCTTGTCAGGAAGCAAGCTACGAGGTGTCTAGCCAGGTGATGCATCCAGCCCTCAGTTCTGAGCTGGTTCATGACAGCATCCACTGCAGGGTATCCTGTCTGTCCTAACTCCCACTTCTCAAGCAGGTCCGTAGCATCGTCACCAGTCAGCCAGGGGATCTGTTTACAGATGGGGTTACCTGACATCTGGTTAAAGTTAGGGGTGGCATACCCTATCAGATAGGCCATCTCTCTCCAATAGAGCTGCCCTTTCAAAGACACCGGGGGCTTGCTGCTGGACACCCCCTTGAGGGTTTCCTTCAGTTTGTGATAGAACAGCCGGGCACTGAGCGAACCCCGGGTTACATAGGGCGACAGTGCTGTCGTGTCCGGCTCCAGGGCTGTAGGCTCCGTGTTGGGCTTCTCAAACTTAGCAACTCTGTTCCTCTGGGCCATGAACTCTTCCATTACTTTCATCGCTTCCTGCTCCCCTGCCACAAGCCAAGTGGTCTTGTCAGAATCCTGGAACCCGTACTCTGAGAGGTCTGAGAGACTGGGAACACTAGGGTACATGGAAACCCCATCACAGGACACTGGTGCAGGAGGAGGAGGAGGTAGGGTGGAGGGAGGGTCTTTAGGTTTGGGAGGATCACCAGTCTGGGACATGAGACTGAGGAAGGATGTCATAGTGAGGGGAGGCTCCCCGTTGTTAAGCGACAACAAGTAATCAGGATCAAACATGGTGTGTCCCCACATGGCATGAACTTGAAGTCCTTCACTCTCCTCCGGTAGATTCATAAGGTCCTCATCCATTGCTTTGTTATAAGGCTCAGTGTCACGCTCAAACGTAAACACAGTAACTTCCAATTCTTTGATCAGGCTCCTGATAACATCTGACGGGTTACCCTTGGCAACATACAACTTGGAACCTTTGCTCTGCAAGTCCTTATCGAGTGACTTGAGGGAGTCCATAAGGAACCCCAAACGGTTAGCACCCACCTTGCCGGCCTGAAAGTACCCGGGGTCTAACACGTAGAGGGGTATGAGGAAAGCACAGGATTCAGCAGCTTTGAGGAGGGCAGAGTTGTCGTGCAGACGCAAACCATGTCTGAACCAGTGCAATCCCACATTGGTCATATCACCTCAAATTTGATTGTTTATTAGGGGTTTCGAGTGGACGTTATGTCATTGGAATTCAACTATATACCTATATTCAATGTAATAGTGAATGGCATAATTGAAATAATTATTAGGAATTTCAAATTAAGACTCTATACCTATATTCAATGTAATAGTGAATGGCATAATTGAAATAATTATTAGGAATTTCAAATTAAGACTCTAAAGTTATATCAAGGAATTGGCTTATATTGGATACACTTATTTTGAAGGTTTTACTTTTATTCTTGCAACAGCTGTCACAAAAAATTACAGGAATCGAAGGATGCAAGTGTAATCAAGCCAGTGACGGTTAAGGAAGTGTAATCCATACTTTATTCGCCTAAGTCATCGCCGCAATGGGTAGCTCCTCATTTAATAGTACCCTCCTGCACAGTTTCCTGTACACTCAGCTTAGTGAACCGTGTGGCTGCTTAGGTGAGAGTTCTCAACCTTAGCACGATAGGCACGGCCGGGAATCGAACCTCCAATCTCTCGATTGAAGGAAAGATGCCTTAACCACTGCACTACCTGGCCACTACCAACTAAAGCAAATGTAGGAATGCACTACAGACAGCACAAAACGGAGAACATTTGTTAATAAGAAATACAGTGAAATTTTCTATAAATATAAACACAGGTAAAACTCAATATGAATACAGATTGCAATGATTTTAAGGGATATTACTATCATTTGGAATTGTCTGTAAACTACGAAGTCTTACTAAAAATGCAAATCATAAAACTATAATCATAAAGAAAATCAAATTATTCTATACATGCAATACATCTATAAAGTTTTTTTAGTCTTTCAAGATTTTAAGGAATAACTTGTAAATTTTACAGTATTTGTGTGATATGCATTCCGAAGTCAGACTTAATTTGCCACTACAGATTTCATAAGAAATGTCAGGTATTTGAACGGACTGACGCATAAAACTATAATAAATGATATTTCATAATAATTTTATAATAAATTCTTATTTGTGTGTCGCGTGATTTCACATGAATAATCAAAAAACTTGAGAGATTAAAAACATTGTAGTATTGTAATCTTGAAAAGTGGGAATAAAAATAAAAATAATTGCGCTCGTTTTCTCTAACTTCGGCGAGCGCTTAAATTTCCCTCTCCCATTTAACAATACAGGTTGCGCGTGTCACGTGATAGCAAGCTGCACGTGCATTTTATCGCGCGCGCAATTAGTTTAACACCTGCCCACCTGTATGCGCGCGCGAACGCATTCATTCTTGGTTGTTTCCTTTTGAGTTTTGTGCGGCGTTGCGCATTATCTTGGTTTCCGTTGACATACAATATACATTATGACAAAGATTCAACGCAATCACATTATTTAATATTTTAAGTCTTTACAACTTTTCTGCAGTTTGAGTAATTTATGACTTAGTTTTTCTGTTCAGATCTCACATTCAAAGTCCACTTAACAAAATGAAAACCTGATAGTGATTGAGGGTTGATCATGGTGACAATAAATATTCATAATTCAAGTTTCAACCAAATGCAATATCGGGCGTCCAACTTTGTGATTTAAGAGAACGATTATTAACCGAATATCATCAAGTCATAAGCTCATATAGTCATAGGGTTCCGTGGCGAATTTTCATCTCTTACTTTCCTCCGCACAATCATCATTGATTGATATCAAATTGCTCTTTGTTAATTGTTCCATGCTCAAAGAAAAATGTTAATTTGTTCGAAACCAAATCAAAACGGAGAATTCCGAGATAATGGATACATATTCATTAACGTCTTTTGAAAAGTTTGATGAAATTGAAGAACGATGAAGTTTTTGAAAAAGAAACAATTTCCAAACTTCCAACATTAGGACGAACAGAGAATTGAACCCGACTTCCTAAACCTGTAAGGTAGCTGCAGTGCACACTGCACAGTATGACACTACACCAAGCTATATTGGCGCGAGCGATATTATAAAGGAGCAGTTGAAAATGGAGCATACCACGGATCGCATACGACCAAATTTGGTCGCGCGCAGCACACCACCTATTTCAGATTTAACAGTACGCGTAAAGGTAGTATACACACAACCCCCACAAAACACGATCTCTACTAACCCTCTTCAATGCCTTTTTGTTAAACAAAAAGGCGATTGGGAGAGGGAAAAAATAATTAAAGATCTGACCGGTTGCTATTGCCACACTTTGATGGTTGAGTCCATGGCGCCACTGAATATCTTTCCCTTGCCAACTACTAGGCAGCAGACAGAGCCTTGGTGTCGGTCAAGGGTTTGGGAGGGAATCTTCTTGTCCACATTCCACACCTTGATAGTCCGGTCATTCGCACCTACCGGGGGAAGGGAATAGGGTACTGTGTATAGTTGAACTATGCGATGATAATTGTGCACTTCTTCCACGGGAAGTTGAAAAACCACTTTGATCAATAATGATCTATTTTCAAAAGTAATCTTACGGATCTAATCATCTAGGTCCCTATCACTAACAGGGGACCCTATCAAGTAAACAGAGGTCCCTATCACTAACAGGGGACCCTATCAAGTTAACAGAGGTCCCTATCACTAACAGGGGACCCTATCACTAACAGGGGACCCTATCAAGTTAACATAGGACCCTATCACTAACAGGGGACCCTATCAAGTTAACAGAGGTCCCTATCACTAACAGGGGACCCTATCAAGTAAACAGAGGTCCCTATCACTAACAGGGGACCCTATCAAATTAACAGAGGTCCCTATCACTAACAGGGGACCCTATCAAGTTAACAGAGGTCCCTATCACTAACAGGGGACCCTATCAAGTTAACAGAGGTCCCTATCACTAACAGGGGACCCTATCAAGTAAACAGAGGTCCCTATCACTAACAGGGGACCCTATCAAGTTAACAGAGGTCCCTATCACTAACAGGGGACCCTATCAAGTTAACAGAGGTCCCTATCACTAACAGGGGACCCTATCAAGTTAACATAGGACCCTATCACTAACAGGGGACCCTATCAAGTTAACAGAGGTCCCTATCACTAACAGGGGACCCTATCAAGTTAACAGAGGTCCCTATCACTAACAGGGACCCTATCAAGTTAACATAGGACCCTATCACTAACAGGGGACCCTATCAAGTTAACAGAGGTCCCTATCACTAACAGGGGACCCTATCAAGTTAACATAGGACCCTATCACTAACAGGGGACCCTATCAAGTAAACAGAGGTCCCTATCACTAACAGGGGACCCTATCAAGTAAACAGAGGTCCCTATCACTAACAGGGACCCTATCAAGTAAACAGAGGTCCCTATCACTAACAGGGGACCCTATCAAGTTAACGAGGTCCCTATCACTAACAGGGGACCCTATCAAGTTAACAGAGGTCCCTATCACTAACAGGGGACCCTATCAAGTTAACAGAGGTCCCTATCACTAACAGGGGACCCTATCAAGTTAACAGAGGTCCCTATCACTAACAGGGGACCCTATCAAGTTAACATAGGACCCTATCACTAACAGGGGACCCTATCAAGTTAACATAGGACCCTATCACTAACAGGGGACCCTATCAAGTTAACAGAGGTCCCTATCACTAACAGGGGACCCTATCAAGTAAACAGAGGTCCCTATCACTAACAGGGGACCCTATCAAGTAAACAGAGGTCCCTATCACTAACAGGGGACCCTATCAAGTTAACATAGGACCCTATCACTAACAGGGGACCCTATCAAGTTAACAGAGGTCCCTATCACTAACAGGGGACCCTATCAAGTTAACAGAGGTCCCTATCACTAACAGGGGACCCTATCAAGTTAACAGAGGTCCCTATCACTAACAGGGGACCCTATCAAGTTAACATAGGACCTATCACTAACAGGGGACCCTATCAAGTTAACAGAGGTCCCTATCACTAACAGGGACCCCTATCAAGTGAACAGAGGTCCCTAACTCACTTACAGGGGGACCCTCAAAAGCAGAGGTCCCTATCACCAACAGGGGACCCTATCAAGTTAAACAGAGGTCCCTATCACTAACAGGGACCCCTATCAAGTTAACAGAGGTCCCTATCACTAACAGGGGACTATATCAATTAACAGGGGACCCTATCAAGTTAACAGAGGTCCCTATCACTAACAGGGGACCCTATCAAGTTAACAGAGGTCCCTATCACTAACAGGGGACCCTATCAAGTTAACAGAGGTCCCTATCAACAGGGGGACCTATCAAGTTAACAGGACCCTATCACTAACAGGGACCCTATCAGGATTAACAGAGGTCCCTTATCACTAACAGGGGACCCTATCAGTAAACAGAGGTCCCTATCACTAACAGGGGACCCTATCAAGTAAACAGAGGTCCCTATCACTAACAGGGGACCCTATCAAGTTAACAGAGGTCCCTATCACTAACAGGGGACCCTATCAAATTAACAGAGGTCCCTATCATTAACAGGGGACCCTATCAAGTTAACAGAGAGTCCCTATCACTAACAGGGGACCCTATCAAGTTAACAGAGGTCCCTATCACTAACAGGGGACCCTATCAAGTTAACAGAGGTCCCTATCACTAACAGGGGACCCTATCAAGTTAACATAGAACCCTATCACTAACAGGAGACCCTATCAAGTTAACAGAGGTCCCTATCACTAACAGGGGACCCTTTCAAGTTAACATAGAGCCTATCACTAACAGGGGACCCTATCAAGTTAACAGAGGTCCCTATCACTAACAGGGGACACTATCAAGTAAACAGAGGTCCCTATCACTAACAGGGGACCCTATCAAGTAAACAGAGGTCCCTATCACTAAAAGGGGACCCTATCAAGTTAACAGAGGTCCCTATCACTAACAGGGGACCCTATCAAGTTAACATAGTCCCCTATCACTAACAGGGGACCCTATCAAGTTAACATAGTCCCCTATCACTAACAGGGGACCCTATCAATTTAACAGAGGTCCCTATCACTAACAGGGGACCCTATCAGGTAAACAGAGGTCCCTATCACTAACAGGGGACCGGGGCGGTGGCAATGGGGAAAAATGGGGTAAAATGGGGAAAAATGGGGACTTTTTTCATGGGGAATTTAGCTTTTTCCAACTGAAAAATTCCCCATTTTTCCCATTATTCCCATTTTTTTATTTCACACCAAGTTCAAGTAGGATTGAATTGTAGAGCAATGTATTCACTTTATAAATGATCATCAAACATCAAAATTTCATTTGGATGGTATCATAATGATCTTGATATGAATAATTAGATAATTAATAAGATGATTTGCGGTCAATGATTTTCAGTAAAATTTAGATGTTTGGACGAAAGAATTACTGGTGTAGGCCGCTTCAGAACACCTATCTTTGAACACGCATTGCATCCAGCATGGGACCTGTATCACTGGGCTCTGTCACAAATTGACTCACATGATATCATGAACTCCTAATCCTTTAGAAATCCTGTTCTAATCCATAGATAATGTATGCCTTTGGACCAATTGGTATTCTAACTATCTAGGGAAACAGAAATATCAATGTTGCATATTCAAAAGAGTGAAAGGACGCTTCTTCACCGGGCCTGGCGCAGTTCTACTTCATATCTGACCAGGATATATAGTTGGCACTGGAAAAGTCGATGAACTGAGACGTTGCTAGAGATCTGAGATGTCATTGGACTAAGAGGTAACCGCCACAGGTAACTGGACTTAGAGATGACAGGAGTCAGAGATGGTTGGACTAGATGTAACGAGTTACGAGAGGCTGTGGATACGTGGTGTCTGGACTCAGAGATGACTAAAATCAAAAGTCACTGGAATAAGAGCTGCCTGGACTCAAAGGTGCTTTAAATCATAGGTCGCAGGACTCCGAGAGGAATGGAGTCAGAACCTCTGACTCCAGTAACGTCGGATTCCAGTGACTGTGGCCTCCACCTCGGAGGTGACTGGACTTAAAAGGAGGCTAGAGTTAGAGGTCACTACTCATTAGACAGTAGCCTAAGAGGTGAACAGATTACTAGAGTTAGAGCTGATTACTGAGAATAAATAAGATGATTAGAGTCAGATGTGCGAGACTGGCAGCAGACCAAGGAGATTGGGAGTCAGAGATAACTTGACTAAGAGGTGACTAGAGTGAGAATTCGCTGGACTCAGATGTGACTAGAATAATTAGAGGTCACTGGAAAACGGACTGACGAGACTCAGATCCAGGTGAAAAAATCAGTAAACTCGGTATAATGATTCAAAGGTTAAAAAACTAGACTGAGGGAAAAAGGTAATCGAGGTCACTAAACTAAGAGGTGACGAGAGTCGTTAAAGTTCGCAAGAATCGGAGATGACTTTACTCAGAGGTAACAGAGTCAGATATGTCTCATATGAGCATATGAGGGGACTGGGGCAGGGGAGTCAGAGGTGTCAAAAGTCACAGGTGACTGGGACACAAGGACACAAAGGACAAAGGTGACTTTAGTCAGAGGGTCAAAGATCGCTGGACTCCGGAATTACACGAATCAGCGCTTGACTCCAGTGACACCAGAATCCAGTGACCTCTGAATCTGGGTTCTGATCAGAGGCGACTGACACAGGAGTTAAGATAAATTCCGAGGTGACAGGAATCAGGAGTGACTGACTCATTGGTGGCTGGACTCAGAGGTGACTGACTCAGAGTGACTGGACTCGGAGGTGCCTGAACTCCAGAGGTGACTGGACTAACGACGAGACATGAGGTGACTGGAATCAGAGTGACTGGACTCAGAGGTGACTGGACTCAGAGGTGACTGGAATCAGGAATGACAGGACTCAGAGGTGACTGACTCTGAGTTGACTGGACTCAGGAGTGACTGGACTCAGAGGTGACAGGACTCAGAGATGACTGGACTCAGAGGTGACTGGAATCAGGGAGTGACTGGACTCAGAGGTGACTGGACTCAGAGGTGAGTGGACTCAGAGGTTACTGGACTCAGAGGTGACTGGACTCAGAGGTGACTGGACTCAGAGGTGACTGGAATCAGGAATGACAGGACTCAGAGGTGACTGGACTCCAGAGGTGACTGGAATCAGGAGTGACTGGACTCAGAGGTGACTGGAATCAGGAGTGACAGGACTCAGCGGTGTCTGGACTCAGAGGTGACTGGACTCAGGAGTGACTGGACTCAGAGGTGACAGGACTCAGAGATGACTGGACTCAGAGGTGACTGGACTCAGAGGTGACAGGACTCGAGATGACTGGACTCAGGTCTCCAGAGGTGACTGGAATCAGAGGTGACTGGAATGAGGAGTAGTTGAACTCAGACGTGACTGGGCTCAGAGGTGACTGGAATCAGAGGTGACTGGACTCAGAGGTGACTGGACTCAGAGGTGAGTGGACTCAGAGGTTACTGGACTCAGAGGTGACTGGACTCAGAGGTGACTGGACTCAGAGGTGACTGGAATCAGTAATGACAGGACTCAGAGGTGACTGGACTCAGAGGTGACTGGAATCAGGAGTGACTGGTCTCCAGAGTGACTGGAATCAGGAGTGACTGGACTCAGCGGTGACTGGACTCAGAGGTGACTGAACTCAGGAGTGACTGGACTCAGAGGTGACAGGACTCAGAGATGACTGGACTCAGAGGTGACTGGACTCAGAGGTGACAGGACTCCGAGATGACTGGACTCAGGTCTCAGAGGTGACTGAATCAGAGGTGACTGAATGAGGAGTAGTTGAACTCAGACGTGACTGGGCTCAGAGGTGACTGGAATCAGAGGTGACTGGACTCAGAGGTGACTGGACTCAGAGGTGACTGGACTCAGAAGTGACTGGACTCAGAGGTGCCTGGAATTAGAGGTGACTGGAATCAGAGGTGACTGGAATCAGGAGTGACTGGACTCAGAGGTGACTGGACTCAGAGGTGACTGGACTCAGAGGTTACTGGACTCAGAGGCACTGACTCAGACTCCAGAGGTGACAGGACTCAGAGATGACTGTACTCAGAGGTGACTGGACTCAGAGGTGACTGGAATCAGGAGTGACTGGACTCAGAGGTGACTGGAATCAGGGAGTGACTGGACTCAGCGGTGACTGGACTCAGAGGTGACTGGACTCAGGAGTGACTGGACTCAGAGGTGACAGGACTCAGAGATGACTGGACTCAGAGGTGACTGGACTCAGAGGTGACAGGACTCCGAGATGACTGGACCCACAGGTCTCAGAGGTGACTGGAATCAGAGGTGACTGGAATGAGGAGTGGTTGAACTCAGACGACTGGGCTCAGAGGTGACTGGAATCAGAGGTGACTGGACTCAGAGGTGACTGGACTCAGAGGTGACAGGACTCAGAGATGACTGGACTCAGAGGTGACTGGAATTAGAGGTGACTGGAATCAGAGGTGACTGGAATCAGGAGTGACTGGACTCAGAGGTGACTGGACTCAGAGGTGACTGGACTCAGAGGTTACTGGACTCAGAGGTGACTGGACTCAGAGGTACAGGACTCAGAGATGACTGTACTCAGAGGTGACTGGACTCGGAGGTGACTGGAATCAGAGGTGACTGAATCAGAGGTGACTGGAATCAGGAATGACAGGACTCAGAGGTGACTGGACTCCAGAGGTGACTGGAATCAGGAGTGACTGGAATCAGGAATGACTGGACACAGAGGTGACTGGACTCAGAGGTGACTGGAATCAGAGGTGACTGGAATCAGGAGTGACTGGACCAGAGGTGACTGGAATCAGAGTGACTGGACTCAGAGGTGACTGGACTCAGAGGTGAGTGGACTCAGAGGTTACTGACTCAGAGGTGACTGGACTCAGAGGTGACTGGACCTCAGAGATGACTGGAATCAGGAATGACAGGACTTTCAGAGGTGACTGGACTCAGAGGTGACTGGAATCAGGAGTGACTGGACTCAGAGGTGACTGGAATCAGGAGTGACTGACTCAGCGGTGACTGACTCAGAGGTGACTGGACTCAGGAGTGACTGGACTCAGAGACAGGACTCAGAGATGACTGGACTCAGAGGTGACTGGACTCAGAGGTGACAGGACTCCGAGATGACTGGACTCAGGTCCTCAGAGGTGACTGGAATCAGAGGTGACTGGAATGAGGAGTGGTTGAACTCAGACGTGACTGGGCCCAGAGGTGACTGGAATCAGAGGTGACTGGACTCAGAGGTGACTGGACTCAGAGGTGACTGGACTCAGAAGTGACTGGACCCAGAGGTGCCTGGAATCAGAGGTGACTGGAATCAGAGGTGCCTGGAATCAGAGGTTACTGAATCAGAGGTGCCTGAATCAGAGGTGACTGGAATCAGAGGTGCCTGGACTCAGGAGGTGACTGGACTAAGAATAATACTCCCGGGGTACTCCCGTGGTACTCCCGTGATACTAGTACTCCCGTAGTACTCCCGTGGTACTCCCGTAGTACTCCCGTAGGACTCCCGTGGTACTCCCGTAGTACTCCCGGGGTACTCCCGTGGTACTTCCGTGGCAGTGTGGCACTTGTGCTCCCGTGTAGTACTCCTGCGGCTCCGTGGTACTCCCGTAGGGTGGGACTCCCGTGGTACTCCCGTAGTACTCCCGTGGTACTCCCGTAGTACTCCCGGGCTGAGGTGGTACCCGTAGTAACTCCCGTGGTACTCCGTAGTACTCCCCGTCGTGGTACTCCCGTGGTACTCCTCCCGTAGTACTCCCGTATGCGTAGTACTCCCGTGGCAGTGTGGCACTCCGTGGCAGTGTGGCTCCCGTAGTACTCCGTAGGACTACTCCTCAAGTACCTCCCAGTACTCCCGTGGTACTCCCGTAGTACTCCCGCGGTACTCCCTGTAGGACTCCCGGGGTACTCCTGTAACTCCCGTAGTACTCCCGGGTACTCCGTGGTACTCCCGTAGTACTCCAGTAAGACCCCGTAGGACTCCCGGGGGACTCTCGGAGTACTCCCGGAGTGCTCCCGGAGGACTCAAGGAGTGCTCCCGAGTGCTCCCGGAGGACTCTCGGAGTGCTCCCGGAGGACTCTCGGAGTGCTCCCGGAGGGCCTCCCGGGAGTCTCCCGCAGTAATTCGCCTGTATGACCAAGACGTGGCATGAGTCAGATGGTCACTGGACTAAGAAGTGACTGGACTAAAGAAGTGACAGGAGTTGGGAGTGACGGGACTAAGAGGTAAATGGACTAAAAGTGAGTAAAAGAGTCAGAGGTGAGAGGAGTCTGAGGCCACTGGACTCAAAGATGACAAGAATAAAAGATGACTTGGCTCAGAGGTATATAGATTATAGAGTCAGGGGAGACAGATATCAGAGGTAATCGGACAGTAAGATATGACTAAGTGACAGAGTAACTAATTACTAGAGTCAGAGGTGAGTACAAGTTAGGGGTGAACAGGGAGTCAGAGGTAAGTCGGCTCAAAAGTAACGTGAAACATAGGTGACTGGGATAAAGTCTAAAGATGACAAGATCAGAGGTTACTGGACTAGACTATCAAAGGTGACTAGAGTCAGAGGTGACTGAACTCAGAGGTGAATCGACTTATAGGTAACAAAATGACTTGCCAAGAGGTGACTGGAATATAAACTAAACTCAGAGGCGTGCAGAGTGCAGACTCTAGGTGATAGAGTCCGAGGTGACTAAGTGACTTGTTCTCGTCTGATGGGCTTCGGCTTTAAGAAGAAGCCGAGGTCATTGAGCTCAGAGACGTCTGGGCTCAGAAGTGACGAAAGTCAGACTCAGTTCAGGAGACTTGAATAAGAATTTGGGAATGACTGAACTCAGAGGTTTCAGGCAACAGGAGTCGAAGGACGAGAGTCACTAGTCAGGGAGACTGAACTGAGAGATGTGACTTCAGAGAGTCAGAGGTCACTGGACTCAGAGGCGACTGATCATAGAACTTCAGAAGTGACTGAACTCAGAGATCATATTACGAGTCATGGATAACTGGATTCGAACGACATGGTGATTAAGTGACTAGTCACAAGATTCAGATGTAACATCTGAGAGAAGTTACTGGATTCAGAGGTGATGGGAGTCGGAACTCAAATGTGACGGACCCAGAGGTTAAGGGACCCAGAAGTCACACGGGTCACTGGTGACGGAGTCAAAGAAGATTGAATTCAACGGTAACTAGGTTTTTCTAATTTTCAGAGATGGGTGTAGTCGCAATTATTATAGGAGGTTTTTACAATGTCACTGGTCAATTATTTGAAAAGTTGAAAGTGAAGCTGAATTGGTGGCTGGAATCAGGCGTGATCGGAATATAGAAGCAATGGAATCAGACGTATCTGGGTCCGTTGTATCCGACTGGTTTTATTTTCAAAGACGAGGAGATACTTGCGATGGCAGTTAAATTGACATTACAATATGAGGAGGATGGATCTAGACCAAGCATAAAATCGAATCATCATACAGTATACATTAAATACAATTTAAATTAGAAGATTAGGACATTAGTTAAAAAACTAATTGCAGATCGAAAATTGGTTCCATCAAGATTACTTGTATCATGTGTACAATGCATTGAGTGCCAACTATCGAGACCATATCAAAATTAATTCATCAACCGATAATGAATAGGTACTGTATACTGTATAGTTTATACGCACTACTGCACTATAATATAAGTTTACCTCGAATTGCAATTATCAAAATTTTCAAATTCAATGCTGAAACGCTATGTGCGCGCAGCGCACATTGCGCGAACTCAATTATTTAGAGACAAAGTTAACGTAAAATGTGGCTTTATGCTTTTATGGACAAGAGAAAAAAAGAAGACAGGAACTGTCAAATCAACAATCCACAATAAGTTCTTAGAGTAACCTAGCCAACTGATTTACCATTTGGGATCACTTTTTTAAAGTATGTGATCCTTTGTGAATCTCAGTTATTATCTGAATTGATAGACAAAATGGGAAAAGAGAGGTTTCAGAATATGATTGGTATCAAACACTAGGCAGGTAAACAGGAGGAAATAGTTTTGTTGTGCATCGAGTAAGAAGTAACTTGGACAAAATAGAATAACAAAACACGGTATGTTTTTTCTTAGAAATTGAAAACTTGAAAAGCGAATTGATAAGAACCGCAAGGCGCCAACCAGACATGCAATAAGAAAGGATTGGTGACACTAGATCTCGTGTATAGGGAAAGGGGTAGTGTTTATACAAGTACATTGCACAATTGATGTAATTCTGTGATTGAAACATGGTAAGTGAAATCTCATTAAATAAACAAACCATGTTTCGGTGATCTGTCAAAGCAGAAATATGGATAGGCGTATCTCATCAAATTAGGTGCAGATGGAGAAGTAATTAGTGGAGTGATAATGTTACAGATAATTTGCTTCACATCATAACAATAATCTGGAATGTTTTGACGCGACAGAATCATCAGTAAATTTGATAAATGGGGAAAAATGGGGTAAAATGGGGAAAAATGGGGACTTTTTTCATGGGGAATTTAGCTTTTTCCAACTGAAAAATTCCCCATTTCCCCATTTTTCCCCATTGCCACCGCCCCACTCCACCCAGCTGGGGATTCCAGGTCTTGCTGGTTCCCTGACTCAGGTGTAGGACCTGAAAAGAACCTTAACACCCCACCCCTTCATATTTGGTCCAATCTCATTCCCATAGGGAAGATAAGGCTCAGACCGAAGATAAGTTTTCAAATTTCTCCTACAAAAAATGAAACCAATCTGAGGATTATCTTCGCTTTTGAGTTTGATTTATTTCTTTTCAAGGCAGTGCAGCTAAGGCAGTGTAGCTAAGTTTGAATCAGAATTTTTGAGAAAATAACTAACTGAAAATATCCGAAGATTATCATCACTTTGGGTCATACATTGATTGATACTCGGCTTAAAAAGAAGCATGTATTGAGAAGTGTGTTTTGATAAACAAACTACAAGAGTCTGAAGATTATCACCTCTTCTAATTTTAGCGAAGATAAATTGAAAATATATTGTAGACTTGGCAGTGGAGCCGAAAATCTGGCTCCACATGTTTCTATGTTTGAAAGCAAACCCCAAAATTTGAATACAGTATATTTAATTTTTCTATCTAACAAAAAACAGAAATGAGTCACAAAATCATATCAGGGCGTTAATCTTATTTACTCAGGACGTCTGACTTCTGGGGGCAGCTGCCCCCAGACCCCCGATTGTCCTTATTATATTCTAATATTGAGATATGTCCTTATCTTCGAGGTCTCAAACCAAGCAGAAATAAATCTTATCCTATCATTGGTTGAATTTTGTGATCAAAGCGAGCAAGCCTTGAAGCCTGCTCCGAACCATAATATCATGTGACTTTTTCTGAGCAGAAAAAGTCACAAAATTATATTATAGTTCGGATTTTTTATAAATTTTTTGGATATCGGGTTATCAAATGGCCCAAAAATTAAAACTGAAAACCCGAAGATAAACTTTCAATTTCGGGAAGATAAGGATGGTGATTTTCAAGTAATATGAACCTATGTAACACCCGATAGAATCCATTAAATTGGATCAAGCCCCCATGAGCATGTTCATGGGCAACAGAACAACCGCTTAAGCGGACCAAATAGTTACCACTCTCTCTCTGCAATCACGCAGTTAGTAAGACTACCACATCGATAACACTCTCTCTGCAATCACGCAGTTAGTAAGACTACCACACCGAAAGTATACTTTGTTAGCACTATTTCGGATATCCTTTTATGGTGGTATCAAAAACAACAGTCAAATTTTTTTTAAAAAAGATACATAGGTAAGCATATATTCCCTGCTTTTTGGGCCACTTCAATGTCCTGTTGAGGTTATCTCATACTCTCATAAGCTGCCAAAATGCCTTGATTTTGACAGGGCGCCCTGTCATGCCCTGTTCTTGCCCTGTTTTTAGGCCCTTGCCCTGGGAAGCCCTTCTTTTGCCCTGCTTTTGGATCCCAAATATATAAGGGTGCCCACTATTAGGGTGCCCACTTCTGGGGCGACTCCAAAAAAGCAATGAGCACTGTCTCGGATTGAAATATACCTATTAAATTATTAAGCACTGTTTCGGATGAAATTTGGATATATACCTATCATGTAATAAGCACTGTCTCGGATGAAATTTGGAAATATGCCTTTTAAGTATTAAGCACTGTCTCGGATTGAATCTCAAAATATACCCATTAAATTATCAAGCACTGTCTCGGATGGAATTTCAAAATATATCTATCATGCAATTAACACTGTCTCGGATGGAATTTGGAAATATACCTTTCACAAGTATTAAGCACTGTTTATCAGATTTAATTCTATATATGGCACTCTTGGTACATATACCTTCTCGTTCAACGAGATAACCTGCATGTAGGTGTAACAACACTATTATCTACATGATACCTATGCAAATTACATGCCAATGCTTGGTTATATTTGTAATTCACCCTGCCTGTAGTCACACATACAAACTTGGCGATCTGAAAATGAGCGGGGCGAGCGGGGCTTGAACCCACAACCTCCTGATTTGCCGGAATAGGTGCTCTAACCACTTGAGCTATCTCCCCCTACTTTCAGTCGATTCTCGATCGCTTATATATGTGGCTTATGCCAGGTTGAATTACCCCCCTTAACTCCTACCCCAACTACCTTATTGGCCTTTATTTAGCCGGCCTTTTTTTAACCGGCCTTTTTTTAACCGGCCCTATGGACAAAAATTGAATCATGTTTGAACCGTTTTAACCGGCCCCTTGGACAAAAATTTTTCTGGAGGTTGCCAGATCAAGGATTTTTTTGCTCTGAAATGACTACTAAAACCCTTTTATACTTGATAAATTGCATCAAAAGACCCAAATCCCGGTCTGATATTATGATTTAGGTCGTCATCGTGTTATGTAATGACGTTCCAGTGAATTTTACACTATATAAACCAAGTCATAAAAGCTTCATTTGACCTAAATTAACTGGCCTTTAATTTGACCGGCCCCACTTTAACCGGCCTTTTTTTAACCGGCCCTTTGGACAAAAATTTCAAAGTCGTTTTTGTCCTTAAGGGCCGGTTAAATAAAGGCCAATAAGGTACCTCCTTTCAAGTTGAACTACACCCTCACATCCCTAACTCTCTTCGCTCAAGTTGAACTACCCCCCTCAACTCCTACCCTAACTCTCTCCTCTCAGGTTGCACTACCCCCTCAACTCCTACCCTAACTCTCTTCGCTCAAGTTGAACTACCCCCTCAACTCCTACTCTCAGGTTGCATAACTCTCTCCTCTCAGGTTGCACTACCCCCCTCAACTCCTACCCTAACTCTCTCCTCTCAGGTTGAACTACACCCTCAACTCCTACCCTAACTCTCTCCTCTCAGGTTGCACTACCCCCTCAACTCCTACCCTAACTCTCTCCTCTCAGGTTGCACTACCCCCTCAACTCCTACCCTAACTCTCTCCTCTCAGGTTGCACTACCCCCTCAACTCCTACCCTAACTCTCTCCTCTCAGGTTGCACTACCCCTCAACTCCTACCCTAACTCTCTTCTCTCAGGTTGCACTACCCCCCTCAACTCCTACCCTAACTCTCTCCTCTCAGGTTGCACTACCCCCTCAACTCCTACCCTAACTCTCTCCCCCCCAACTCTCCTCAGGCTGCACCCCCCCTCAACCTCTCTCCTCTCAGGTTGCACTACCCCCCTCAACTCCTACCATAACTCTCTCCTCTCAGGTTGCACTACCCCCTCAACTCCTACCCTAACTCTCTCCTCTCAGGTTGCACTACCCCCTCAACTCCTACCCTAACTCTCTCCTCTCAGGTTGAACTACACCCTCACACCCCTAATTCTCTTCTCTCAGGTTGCACTACCCCCTCAACTCCTACCCTAACTCTCTCCTCTCAGGTTGCACTACCCCCCTCAACTCCTACCAGGCTGCTACCCCCTCAACTCCTACCCTAACTCTCTCCTCTTCAAGTTGCAACTACCCCCTCAACTCCTACCTAACTCTCTTCATACTCAAAATTCAACCCCAACTAATGTTCCCTAACTTTTCTCTTCCCTCAATTGACCCCCCAACTCCTTTTTAACTCTCTCTCTCTCAAGTTGCACTGACCTCAACTCCCAGGTTGAACTGTGTCGAACTCTCTCCTCTCAACCACCAGAACTCAAAAACCCTCCCCCTCCCCTCCCCAACTCTCCTCTCAGGTTGCACTACCCCCCTCAACTCCTACCCTAACTCTCTCCTCTCAGGTTTCACAACCCTCAGAACTCCTCCCTATGATCTCTCTTCTCAGGGGTTTTTTCCCCACCCCCTCATGCTCCTACCCTAACCCTCTCTCCTCTCAGGTTGCACCACCCCCTCAACTCCTACCTAAACCCCTCCTCTCAAGGGTTGCACTACCCCCCCCCAACTCCTACCCTAACTCTCTCCTCTCAGGTTGCACTACCCCCCTCAACTCCTACCCTAACTCTCTCCTCTCAGGTTGCACTACCCCTCAACTCTCTCCTCTCAGGTTTTCCCTTCAACTCCCACCCTAAATTTTCCCCCTATGCATTCCTACCCTAACTCTCCTAACTCTCTCTCAGTGAAAGTTGGCTACCTCCCCTCATGTTGCACTACCCCCTCAAAGTATAAATTCTCTCCTCTCACGGTTTTCTAATGACCAACTCCTACCATAATTCTCTTCTCTCAGGTTTTCTGTGGAGTTCATCGATCCTACCTAACTCTCTTCTCTCAATATTTGCACCCTCAGCCTCCTCTACCACTTCTCTCAAGGTTGCACTACCCCTCAACTCCTACCCTAACTCTCTCCTCTCCACACCCTGATCCCTACTACCCCTCAACTCCTACCTAACTCTCTCTCTCTCAGGTTGCACTGCCCCTCAACTCCTACCCTAACCTCTCTCTCAGGTAGAGGTTTTCTCCCCCAGGTTGCACTACCCCCTCAACTCCTACCCTAACTCTCTTCTCTCAAGTTGAACTACACCCTCACACCCCTAATTCTCTTCTCTCAGGTTGAATTACCCCCCTCAACTCCTACCCAACGCTCCCAACTCCACGAAAGACAAGTGTCTCTTTTAACTCTTCATGGTAAACTCTTCCTGGCCGTTACCAAGAGCCCTCAACATGGTCAAGAGAGTTACAAGACTACAGAGATAGGCCTGTATGTCCTGACTACAGAGTCTAATGTTAATAAGGTATTTTGTGACAACATGTAGGAGTTTAATTGACTCTGTGAGCCGTCTTTAACTGCGCTCAAACCATTTTCATGAGTTCATGCTGCTAAGGAACAATGAAAATACTGTAATAGGTAACTTTACTTTTGATCTGTTCCTTCATACTCAAAAAACTTCAAGCTACTTTCTTCAAGCTAACTTTTTATTGCAACGGCCCACAATAGTGCAACAATTTATAATTCCAGGTAGCCACGCTGCAACTCGGTATTACGGGAAGGTTCGCGGTGAACTGTGTCGATAACATGATCGTTGTGCACCACCAGAACTCTAAGACATCCATGCTCTTTGATATCTGTTGGAGTTCCCCAGCGGAGAGCAACAGTGTCCTAAACCTCACCACCACACGAACCCCGGCTTTCAAGATACCCAACTTTAACCTCAAGCAAGATGGTGAAATCTTTGGAAAGGTGCAACCATCTCCATGATTTTCCTTCAAATTTTCCAGATTACGAGATCATAGATTTATCATTTTAGAATTTACCCTGACTATCGATTGATAAATTCTGCTTTTCCTTTCAGGAAGTATCACGACATTCCGCCCCATTATGCAGCCCATGGCTATCACCCAACCTGCGACAGGCCCGTGTTCTAGATGCTTCCTGGTGGGTGTTCAGCCCCATCATCATCGGAGAAAAGTACCTAATACTCTAATAGGTTCCTTGAATATTCTGAAAAAATGAAGGTAGTTCTCGTTAAATCTCGGTGAAATACTGGTCGGATTATAATCTGTATTATGAAAGTATAAATTCTGATTTATCACTAATTCCAACAAATGACGTCCCCCGACCTTCCCCTCTCCCCCGTTTTAACCCTTCTACAACCAGGTTTACTGTGGGAGTTGAAGATGTCAGTAGGTTAACTCTCTCAACATTAACTCTATCTGCTAACTCCCTCCCTCTCAGGCTTGCTGTGGGAGTTGAAGATGTCAGTAGGTAAGCTTTCCCAACACATGGTATGCAGCAAACCAGCCCTTATCCGCCTGCTCCTCCACCGTAGGAGCTACAAGAACACCATCTTCTGTACCCTACGGTCTCTGGTCATGACACAGAGCAGCAAGTTGAGCGTGCTGGGAGATATATTCGATATCCTCAATAGTGTCATTGATGATGTGCTCGTCACGCAGGTGGGATATATACAGCATGTGAGATAGAGATGTAATTATGTGGATTGTTATGTCCCTGTATAACATATTTTTTGCGTAGATCGTAAATTATTCATGGTTTCTTTGTTCTAAAATGTTAGTTACTCAGCTGTATTTAGCACCCCTCCCTTTTCTTCAATTTGAAAAGGTTGATGCATTACTATTATATTTTCCACCAATCACCCACCCCAGGATGAAATGTTGGAGGAGGTGTTCAACCCCTCATCTTGTACTGGGCCCAAGATCTCTTTGTCTCAGCGTTTCTCCGCTCCTCAGGATAAACTCGGACTTACTTCTTCTCGAGAGGGACCCGTTGTTGGTCAGAACAGACAACTCTCCCCTCCAAGGCTGGTCCAACACGGTTGTTTTTCCAGGTTTTTTTATAAATATTGGAGTTCTAATGTATGCAGAGAGGACATATTTTGAGACACTTTGAGGTTATATCATGATCAATGTTCAATGGTGAAGATGCCTGAAAGAAGAAGATTTGCAACCAGCTATAACCCAGGTGTTGGGAGGTTTTGAATAATCCCCCTTTCTATGTTATGCTTCTGTCACTGGAGAAAAGTTACCAACCAGGTGGGTGGTCTGGAGTAAATTTTTAATCTGGTCTGGTGGGTTATTAAAATTGGAGGGTTTGACACCTTCTCAGTGGGTTAAGTTAAAAATGGAGAAAAGATATAGTTCTGGTGGGTTGAGTTAAGAAGTCTAATATCAAAATATTACGATATTCCAATCCTCTAAGATGGTCTGGTATTTATTGATAAATATTCATCAGTTTGAACCCAATTAGAAACACTAAAGGATCAAATGTTTTACTATGGAATATCTTCAAATTATGATTGCGATCCTGGCTTTGATAAATTTTATAATTATTGCAGAAGGGTGAAAATGTTTAAATTTACACTGCATAATATCTAGCAATATCCAGAAAGCCATGTCAGTGTCCCATGCTGTCGCCCCAGAGCAACCCAACTTTGTTATTTTTTCAGAGGATTTCTGCTCGGTCGACATGTTTGAAATCTCAAAGGAGGCGGCCGAATAACCCTGCTCAAGAAACACATGATCCTGGCTGGTAAGCTGCCGGACATTTTTTGAGGTGAGCTGTATTAAATCATGCTTCTTTTTGAGGAGCCTGAAAGCTTTTTTTGAACTGGTTGGAATAACCTCCAGTCCTGGCAATGACGTTTTGACATTATTTGTTAAAGCAAAAAAATTTGGAATTTAATTTTAACAAAAACAAAAATCCAAACGACAATAAAAACCAGGATTATATCTATTAGTATTCAAGATATAAGCCTGACACACACAATTAAATCATGAAATATTCAGCCTGAAATTTGTTTTTTTTTGAACAATGTATTGAGTAAAGGAATAGTGAGCAGTCAAAACAAAAAATCTTTTGTCTGTTTTAGGATGGTAATATATCAAACGACAGCCTTTAGCTGATTATATTTGTGAATTAAAAATTATAAGCCTGAACAAAACATCTTTTTGAAACATGAACATTTACTTTACAAATGAAGGAAAACCTGCAAAAGAATAGTGAGCAGAGGCAATTCAAATTTTTGTCCTGTCAGGTGGAAATCATGCCCCCATTACATAATGGGGGTACTCCCAGACCTTGTTAAAATTAGATTTTGAATGGCACCTCGCTGTTTAAATCTCGGATATTTTCTTGCTCGCAATGAAGGAAAACTCCTGCAAAATTATACATTTTTATTCCAACCTGCCCCTAGAATTCTCTATACTCAGGGGCTCTTTTTGAAAAGTGAAATTGTCAACTATACTTGAGCTTATAAACTCTGAAATTTCAATTTTAAAGTCAAAACTTTCAATTTCATTCTTTATCTCCAGCCTAATCTTATTCCAATGGAAAGGCCAGGGAACGCTTCTGTTGCCAGGGAATGCTTTTGAAAAGTGAAATTGTCAACTATACTTGAGCTTATAAACTCTGAAATTTCAATTTTAAAGTCAAAACTTTCAATTTCATTCTTTATCTCCAGTACGCGTGTTCTTTGAACCAAGAGGACTCCATGGAAAGCGCCAAGTTTGTACACTGAATTGTGGATAGCGGGGATGTATTTTCAAATTTCAATTTTCAAGAGTTCACATTTTTCATTTTTAAGTTAATTTATTGATGATTTATTATTTGTATTAAATTCGATATATGTTTGAATCAGATTAAATTTCGTGAAATACTTTTCTTGAGAGGAAGTGAAATTGTTATGAGATTATGTTGTGCTGTTAATTTGACATCGTTTTGAAATGGTTTATTTGAGTATTTGGTTAGGAAAAACGGAGTTCAAAGAAAACAAGAATTTTTTTGAGCAATGAAAATGTTTTCAATTACTTAGTTAAATAGGCAATTTCATAATTTAAAACTTTAATCTTGAAAGTTACAGATACTCATAATTCAAAGCTAGCGTCGCAATTTTTGGTCGCTAGCGTCGCAATTTTTGGTCTTTACTTCTTAATCAAAATTATTGATCCTTTGAAATCTTCTGGCGTTCAAATTTGAAAACAGTATCAAAACAATATGCTTAATATACTTAGTGCACTGTCACGAAAGAAAACATCAATATAAAATAAGAAAACAGAAAAAGTGGCACCCTTCGAATTTCATGCTTGTATGATTTGCGGATGTCTTGTGTTTGATCAGTGTATGCAGCGTGTTTCAGTGTATGCGTGTATCAGAGTTTGCGTGTATCAGCGATCAGTCTGTCTGTGTACTAGTTTGTCTATTTATCAGTCTGTGTGCCAGTTTGTCTGTGCATCAGTCTGTCTGTATCTATCAGACTAAATCAGTGTAAATCAGAGGTCAGCCTGTACATGTATTTGTGCGCCTGTATCAGTGCTCATATTATAATATTAGTGCGTTAACTGGATCAGGAGAAGTGCTACTCACCAGTAACTTTTACTGCCTCCTGTATCAGATTACACCCCCTCTCAGTGACTATCTCTCTTACATCACTGGTATCATATGATAAATACACGGATACCATGTGACGTCATTATCATAGCACAACGTGGTGAGTTGATGAAGTTGATCCGCCTACTTTTTGCGTGTGTATAAATACAGTACACATGTGATGGGTATCACATAAAATACAGGGATGCTGTTCATCATCAGTAGTATAGTTCGTTACTCTCTTATCTACTGTTACATGAGGGAACGTTGTTGTGGGTTTTTGTGTTTCGTGTTTTGACTTGTTGTTGCGGTTGTCAAAACCAGTGTCTTTGGGTGTCATTCATGTAAATTGTAGTCACTATTCGGGTGTGCTATGATCTGTTATTTGGGCTCACTGCCTTACTATTTGATTTGCAACAAATCTTTTATAGAACAAGAATTTTGGGTGTCTTGTATTGTGTCACGACTCATTTCCGTTCACAAAAAATAGCCTGTTTGACTTCATCAGTTCACCTTTGGTTAACATGATTGTGAGGAAATACAATTAGCACTTCTGAACGGTAAAAAAACAGGTGTCCTTCCTGTTTTGATTTTTGACTGTGACGGCATAATACTGGTATTTCATGGATGCTTTTCAAATTGTACGTGGTTCAATTGTTTGGTGTTTGTCACTTTATGCCGTTTCCTGTTGATTTTATTGGTGGTATAATAACATAACAATGTTTTGTGAGGTAAAACCTATGTCCTATACTACATTTTTGCGAATCTTAGAATTAACAATGATATACCCGTAGATCAGTAGAGTTTTAGTTCACATAGGATTTTTCATTCTACAGCAGTTTTGTTCGATTTATTTTCCTACGTTTGACCCTATCATCAGCATTTGCTACGTGTAGACCAAACGTGCAAATTCAAGTTCCATTAAAATGGCTTATAATTTCACACCCTGAAACCTACAACTATCACCATCAAACATTGGAACATTATAATTTAACAATAATTGAAAGCTCTCCCCCCGTGTTCTCTAGCTGTCACTCTACACAATTCCTATCGTGGTTTTACGGTAATTATAAATACTAGTTATAAATATTATATTTTGTTATGATATACGGAGGTTACTTACTGTTTCTTGTTGAGGATAAGTTTTATATTTTGTATTTTTATTATGTTTTTTCCGTGTCGATGTTAGAGGGTTGTTGGAAAATAATTATGATATGTTGTGGTATTTTCAGCTTTTTGCAAGTAATATTTTTTGTTTAAAATAGATGGAAAGGAGTCAAAAGGCTAGGAAAAGTGGCAAATATTCTTGTTCCATGACACATCATATGGTAGGATTGTGAAAATAAGGAACTGTTTTCAAATGATTACTCTACATGTTATCATTTGAACAAATGCAGCAAATGTAACCTTGATTATGTATTATAAGGAGGTTTAATAAAGGGGGTTGAATTGATTACGCATTATGTGAAATATCCCTTAAATTCGATGGCG
Source organism: Beroe forskalii (assembly GCA_011033025.1). NCBI lineage: Eukaryota > Metazoa > Ctenophora > Nuda > Beroida > Beroidae > Beroe > Beroe forskalii. Next base: position 1,548,494 of record WFMF01000003.1, on the reverse strand, counting down.
AAGTGTTAATTTGTTTTAACTCATCTCACGAGTCACTTTGAGAAAATTATAGAAAACCATTGTGTTCGTTGAAAAGGCAGATTGCACTGACATCATAATCAAGTCTTAGAATGGTGTATTAATGATTTTTAACCGCCTATATATATATATATTATAGCTCAGAGATAAGGTATAAAATATATATAATTCGCACTTCGCCATGTTTAAAAAGAGTAAAAGTGACACGGTGGTGTTGTCGGGTTCAGAGTTGAGTTCTGACTTCGCTGAGAAACGAGAGGTTGTGTTAAAGCTTAATTCAATCGTTCTTAGTTTATACTTACCTTATAATACTCTTGGTTATACTTTTGCTTATAGTTCATCGTTAGCTCATTGTTTATACCTGATACCAGATATCTACATACTTAGATACTCTTGTTTTTACGTTGCTTATTCTCTGTCTTTTCTATGATTATTCTGATCTTATGATTATATTTTGACATTAATGTCAATTATATTTTTCCGTTCGAAAGTCGAGTTTCGTTGATTATGTTGAAGTCCAAGTGAAAGATAAACGTTTAGTGAAAGTTTTGAAAATTTCGGTTCTTTATTTTCAATCAGAACACTTTGGATTTGGGTCGTGGGTCTCCCTATATCAGTCGTTTCCTAAGGCTTCAATGTTTTTTTTTATCTTTGTCTGTTGTATAATCTCTAAATTCTCGACATAATTCAGTAATTTCCTAAAAACAATTTTTTACCATAAATAGCCTTGTCATAATTACAGTGCTGTAAAAAAGTATCATATTTTAATTATTTTTGACAAGAATATTCAGTAGGTATTTTGGACTCTTTTCTGTTGTTAATTATAAATTCTATAATATGCTTATCTTACCCAGTTTCGGCAGTAAAATTGAAACCGTTTACGCTCAATTGAGCCGTTCAAAATAGCTCGTTATGAACTGAAGAAGCTTGGAACGGTGTACAATGACTTATCATGACCGCCGTTAGTGCTAGTAATGAGTTATAGTAATGAGATTTTATCATGTTATATATAGGATATTTTTCCGTTTCAAAAATGGCAACTCTTTCCTTGCATGATTCGGTTTTTTAACTCAGAAAAACTGCAAACCTTCGATTTAAACTTGGCTTCGATCTAAATGCGATATGACGCCCACGTGCTTTGCCCTCGTGGTACAATATCACCAGTTGCACTTTCTTTCTGTTACAAACTCTCCAGTGCAAGTTCATGCACCGATCCTTATTTCATGTCTGTTTGCGCATGTCAAATGTCAATGTTTGTGTCTATCTGTGTATGTATGTGTGTCTGTATGCGTGTCTGTGTGCGTGTCTGTCTGTGTGCGTGTGTCTGTGTGCGTATCTGTGTGTGTCTGTGTATCTGATGTTATTAGAGACATACATCCTGGTGGAAATCCTACAAAGCACCACACGGCCTCCCTTGGTAGTACCTTGCACAGCATACAGCTTCACTAAAACATATAATACTCAAACATACTTACAAACAAACACTCAAACAAACACAGTACAAAGGTACCTGGTACCAGGTACATACAGACAGACAGACAAACAAACCTAATTGTATAACTGTACGCCCGGTACAGATTACAGATTACAAAATCATTGCAACTTTTACTTTCGTTTTCTGTGCATATTTTGTGCGTTATCTTTCTATTTCTTGATAACTCAAATGTGTATTGTCGGTGTGTACATTTTACATTTACTCTGTAACCTGCGTGTGTATTGGTCTTTAATCACGTGAAGTATTGTGTATGAGTGTACACACGATACACAAGAATATAAGGGATATAGTCCGTTGAAACATCATACAAATTACAATCACAGAACGGTTTTGGATTGATAACGTACAACCGCCTACATACTCTTCGCGTCAGGAAGTTTATAGAGTCGAGCACGAGAAATAGGCGGTTCAACGTCGTCAACTCATTACATCATGATATGATAATGACGTCATCGTACCCGCCTTTTTCTCGTGCGCGGCGTATTGTGTCGAGCAGAGAAGAAGGAAATGCACTATAATACAAGACTTTTAAATCGTATAGATAGTGTTTGTGTCTGCTGTGTTAAATCATAACGTTTGTGTCTGTGAGTGTTAAATTATTAATATGTGCCCGGACGATGGAAGTAGGCGGTTATAAGATGACGTCATTATCATACCGTTTAATGTAGTAAGTTGATGACGTTGAACCGCCTTTTTCCGCACGCGGGGTTTAGAAGCGTTACTACATGTCCTTCCTTTACTAAGTCCTCCCTGTGTGTGCTGTGTGTGGCACTTGTGGTTCATTACTAACTGCAGTTCTCCGGTACGGTTGGTACATTGTCCTGGTTTTAATACTTGTCACTGTCGCGTAGAGCTGCTCTTGAATCTTGAGTTGATTCTCTTACGGGGAACGGGTGTCGTCGTGCTGCCGTTTGTCGTAGAATTCTGCGAAAGATTTGTCTGTAAAATAGTTTGTTCTTGAAAATTATACGTAAACTTTCATTAAAATCGGCTTAACCTTTGCCAATCATCAGACGCCATGTTTTTGATTTTTCTAAATTTGAAAGTAGACATTTCTAATCTGCTGTTTTTAGTAATCCATGAATGGCCAAATTTTGTAGGTTTTTACGCTAAAATCTCTCACGATTTTTCCACTCCCTAACTCCCACTTCCCACTCACCCTATCGTAGCATGTAGAGCATCCCTCTCACCTCTCTAACTCCCACCCCTTCTCTAACTCCCACTCCCCTCTCTAACTCCCACTGCCCCTCTAACTCCCACTCCCCACTCTAACTCCCACTGCCCCTCTAACTCCCACTCACCCTCCCTAACCCCCACTCCCCACTCTAACTCCCACTCACCTGAGCATGTAGAGCATCCCTCTCCTGAGTAACGAGTCTGTTGCTCGTGACATGTCGGAGAATGATCTCTTTCTCTCGAGACGGTGGTTCAGTCCCACCATCACAGCGACTGAGATGGAAGCTAAGATGAAGTCAGAGGAGTACGGGGGCAAGGATGGTACCTTCGGGGTGCGGGTGTCAAAGTCTAATCCCTCGTGAGTCAAGATTTTCAAATATAATAGTTCTAACTTACAAATGTAACAAATTTCAGATGTATCAGAATGATTAATGAAGCCTAATCAAGTAATCAATAATTCATAAGTCCTATTTGAATTAGATAAGCATGAAATTAGCATGTCACCTGAGAGAGTAGCTTTCAGTTCTGTCGTCTGCAAAGGTTCTGGTAGGTCTCTGATGCACTGTTCTTTGTGGAAAATGGACGGTCTGAAAATATAACAAAACCTAATAAAGTAAGAAGTTAAAGCATTCAATTCTGAATAGAAGAAGACACGAAAAAATTGTATAACATGAAAGTAAATCCAAGTAAAATATCAACTATGTTGTCGTTCTATTATGATTAGACAGAACCAACAAACGTTTTGATAATAACAGCGACTACATTACCTGCACTATATACCACCTGTTACACTCAGCTTGAAAACTTGATCTAGCAACTATCTTTTCCCCACAACAGTAGCAAAGGTCATATTACAACAGGTCACTGGGAGTGTCATTGTTAAATCAATTCCACTTGTCTTTTAGTAAGGACAAGTGGGATGATTGTCATATTTTGATTGTCACATGAAAATTAAAAAGAGTTAAAATCCTTTACTTTTTCAATTTTCATGACTTAGAATAAGATTTAAATGAATAATCAAACGTGTACTGATTGAGTAGTGAGTTGATACTTAGATGCCAATTTCTAAAGTTTGTATGATCAGCCCTGATCATGCAAACTTTAAATACTTCAGTGTCACTAAATGTCAGGACTTCAAAAGCGAAGACAGGCTATTAAAGCATAGAAATATCTATTTATCGTTCTTAGACCCGTGTACGCAAGATGGATTATAGGCGGTTGACATGGATTATAGACGGTTTACAGGACGTCACTATCGTACTGTAAACTGAACCGCTTATTTTCCGTGGATCAACTAACTCGTGTATCATGAGGGAAACAGTTGGCAGCAGTCCAACTATTGACCATGGAATATCATGTCAAAGTTTGACCAATCAGAACTCAGGGTTTGCATGATACTGCGTGCTGATTGTTTTAACCTTGATCATGCACTGTTGGTAAATCAAGGGGGATCCCGATGAAGTGCAGGCGAATTTTGAACATTGTCAGGGTTTATTTTCGAGATTTCCACCCCTCCCACACTGCCTAAATAACTCACCTAAAAGAGAAATGCAGCAGTCACAGCCCAAGCAACTCGTAGTCCAGTGCAATTCACTCTTGTACTGTGTGTTCTTGTGTCGTCTTGCACACGTCCTGATGCGTTGCGCCTTCCGACACGCATCCAATCTAAATCTTCATCGGTGTATTCGTAACACGCTTGTACATCCCTGAACCAGTGTGTTGGAGTGATTGTTAGGTAGTCTATTTGCAAACGGTGGATTTTACCTAGACGTATTGGATATAGGGACAAATGGATATCGCTACAATAGGGGAGTAGGGGGATAGAGGCACGGATTATCAGACTTCAGCACTTCCCTGCTGTGGTTTATAGATGAAAATATTATCGTGAAACAAATCCAAATCTTACCTTTCTGGGCGTGCAAACAAACTCCTGACAGAACGCAGAAACTCCCTCACAATCGACGGAGCACGATTTCTTCTCCGAATCGATGACCACTGTTCCGTCCCTTGCGTTGACATTCGCCAGATGATCAACCTTACGAGGTAAATTTCAATATGACGTCATTTGGGGATTTTTTGATGTTTCAACATAGGTAATAGTCCCAAAAATATCCCAAAATTTCGATCCCCGAAATAATTGCTCCATATAAATTTATTTTGTGATCTACCTCCGAGTCAGATTGGATCACGCACGAAACCATCGTCGCTGTCTCGTTGTCACAAGTTATTTCTGCCAGCGGATAATTCTCAATGCTGGAGGAGAAATTCATCTTCAGGACAGTGGAGAATGAGTCTTTGTTTTTCATGCAGACAGCTTGAGCCTGGGGTGTTTTCAAGTGTCATCGTGACAGTTTGGTGATTATTTAATATTTCGTATCGTATGACACTGCCAAGTATGGTAGTCGATACAAAATAGCCATTAAAATTTTTTCATGAAATAACAAGTTCATGATTCATGTAAAAGATGAACATAATTATTTGAAATAATTGAGTAATTGTCATGAGCTCACCAACTTTATTGTTGGATACTGGCAAGTACCTTGACACGTTTCCCATTGTATGCATTATGTGCCTCACACCGTTCCCCATCCCTTATCCGTACTCCATCTGTTGCCGCGGATTGGTCCGTAACCTTGACCAGGTAACACTGCATCAGGAGGAACCCATCTGGACATTGAGCTGTGACCGAGTCACTGTCAGCAGTTCCGGTGGTGGAACTCGTGACTCGGACAGTTTCAGGTGTTAGGTATTCCACGGCCTGTATGGTCTGTACCATCAGTGGTACTAACACCAGTGTAATCATGTACATTTTACATTTGCTGGGAAATGTTAGTTCGTCAGATAATGATTTATGTGCTCAAGTTTGATATTGGTGAAACTATGAAAAGATAGCAAGTCGAGATCTGAAGATCTCAAGCTGACCCTTAATTTTCCTGATGAGTCTGATTTTTTCAGCACGACTAAGATCATATAGCAATTCTTTAATACCTATGGAGAGAAAGAAAATAGTTACCTAAACGAAATCCACCTCAAATTTAATGCCGCTTCGACTGAAGCTTGAGGAATAACCTTCTAAAGAGATGTAAGACAATGCAAGATATAATGGCCTTGAGACCAGGGTCGGAAAAGCCTCGTGACAGAAGGTGGTCTGTGTTAAAATAATCTGTGGAGTAGCCGATATTTCAATGAAAATGGTAATTAATTAAGGACGGAGCGAGGTTTCTCTGGAATCTGAATAACAAGTGCTGAGCAGACAGGCAGGCGGTCTACTCAGAGCCTTACCTGCCTTTCTCTTCAGAGCCAGGCACTATCCCTTCTTAGTTCTCCTGTGGACCTCGGTCTGTGCTCTCTAGTCTCTTTCATATAATACAGTCGACTGAGCAATGAACTATGAACGGAACATAATATTATGTTACTGGCTGGGCGCCTTTGAATTAACAGTCAGTTAAAGAAATATAAGGGCATAGATCACCATGGCCTTGCCGTGGCGTCACCGTGGCGCTACCGTGGCGTCTTCGTGGCGTTGCTGTTCTGATCTATGCCCAAATATAATGTCAATGGGAACACGAAAACGAGCCTGGAGTCCTAGATAAAGCGAAAAGAGCCATCACCTGTACTGTAATATGTCAAAAAATTGTGAAGTTACTTAGTCATAGCTTGAAAACATTTCTGGGAATTCAGCCTTACCTGATAACACTAAGAAAGGCACTGCGTCACAAAGAATTTGCTATTATGAATGCTTAGGTATAAGTTACTGAATATTATACCTATACTACTGCGATATACTTTACGTGATCTCGATACAATATTCACCATAAGGCAATTCTCCAGGGCCCAGGATTCTATAGTCTCATTTTCCTAATACCACTAAATAAACGCAGTATCACTGAGCATGGTATGAGCTTTTACAATAGATGGGTTAAATATGCCACTACATAATGCTCTATTACTTTGGGCTGATGTGAAAGGGAGATCTTTAGCGATATGTGCAGTGTCCTGATAACTAACAAGGTAGGAGCGTAGACTGTAGAGGGTGAGTTTGATGAATGAGCTGTGCAAGTTACAACGTCATCAATATAAGTCAATAAGTCAAAATTATACTATCACAGTACTTATATTTGAACGCTTCATTCTACTTCATAAACTGTATAGTGTACACCTATATAATAGTATATACTATATACGTTTTAGTTGAAGCTTTTGTCACAGTGTTGTAATTGTACACACTATAAAAATAGATTAATAAATAATTTAATAGGCGATAGCAACATATCGTTGGTTTTATTCAGGATGCATGTCCTATTTCGCCGCCAGAAAGCATCGTTATTAATAGATAAAAAGGATGAAAATATTATGCGAAATGATTACATATTTCGTTTTGCAATCTTAGGGCAATCAGTTTGTAAGAAAGCAAGACTTATATTCCAAGACATTCTGAAACTCTAAAAAGTAAAAACAGGATGCACATTAATAACTCCTTGATAGCAAAATGAGGGATCTTAAATTGCCGTTCCTTGACCCCTGGACCCCATACTGGAGTCACACACGTGCTTCACAATGGAATCGACATTATAGTGATTTATGAATAGGTAAATTCTGATCGTATTCAACTTTTAGTTCAACTGACTTTCAAAGATCGTGGTAGTATTATTCTCCTTCTGCAATAGATTTTATCCAAGATTCTTGTCTTATTTTTCCTCCTCTTACTCTCTCTCTTCTTTTTGTTTCACGGAGAGAAAGAAGTCTCTCTCCGTGGAGAAGTCGGAATTCAGATATATAATATGGACTTTCTGGGAAGATTTTTGTGTGTTAACCAAATTGTGGTTAAATTAAGTATGGTAATTTCAGTTCCCTCTGCCCCCTCCCTAGATTCCTTCCTCTCGTGTCAAACCCTTTATTCTAATTGGTCAAAGGACACATGACAGTATGACACGCACCAACTTTCTTATGAAAGATCTTGATGCATATAAATTATAGAATGCTCCTATTTCTCACAATGAAGCCGAATACTTAATTTTCTTTAGTAAGATCTTTAGGAGCTCCATAAGAGATTGGGACCCAGATTCCTGTCTGATCTTCATAAGAGGACTGCGAACTCCTTTATTCGTCCCTCCACCTGGTAGAGCTATCTGGCTTCATGAAGATGAATTAGCTCCTTAGATCATCCCAACGGTGGCATGCCCCTACTCACACCTAGTTCTACCGACATGCTTTCATGCTACTTAGGAAGCTATTCTAATTATTATGCTAATTACAATTCTAATTGTTATTTCTTATAATGATAATTCGCTGATTTCCTAATGAGTTATGAGTAAATTGGATTATGAAAATTGAATTCTACATATTACTGTGCACAACATAAATCAGTTTCGGACCGAAAGTGCTGCGCGCAAATTTTGACCATTTCACTCATAAAACATTTAAGAATGTCCAATCGATACCAAAATTGCATGGATACAGTCTATGACATAATACAGCGTCTGAAAATTTGAAGTATTTTCATCAACAAATGATGAAGATATTGCAAAATGAAGTCAGTTTCGGGCCGAAACTGACTAAATTTCGCTATATCTTCGTCATTTTGCATGACAGATTACAACGGTGCAACACTTCTGTTGCACTGTGGCTTAGAACTGAAATACATGTCTTAGGCATAGCTTTAAAGGCTGGCAAGGTACTGCATAAGGTCAAGAGATTGAAGTTCAAACGAATATAACTGATACGAGAGAGTTGCAATCATAAGCTTTCGAAAATCTTGTGATTATATTCGTCTGCTGTATGAGAATCTTCGTGAATGAAAGGGTTGCTCCTGTAGGGTCGTGATAATGAGTTAATGACCCCATTTCATATTTGTCATGCAAATTTCCAACCCCATAATTCCTCCGATAGTTGACTCGTTGTACCCTGTCATATGGAACTTATTGAAATGTGCAAATCATGGCAGCGCAAACTGTGACTTATCATTTAACTTAGTTATCAAGTTATAGCCTGTCTTAGACAGTAATAGATCTTGTACGGTGTATTGAGTAAGTTTTCATCTACATACCAGCACCACAGTACAAAAGGGTTCCATTTTATTATGATCAATCCATGGCTCTATGATAGTAAATTGACATCATTGCCATATTATATTGTTTTTGTTTTTGTCTGTCTGCAAAAACACTCTACCTCTAGGCTCTAGTGCCCTCTACGCAACCTTTCCCTGTCTTCCCTGTCTGCTTCGTTCTGTTTAACGTCTGCGATAGGATACAAGTTGGCATCTTTCCACAGTACTACGTGTATATTAAACTCGAGTATTAAAAATGATTGTAGTTTAGGGAAACTCGGTGGTAAAAGTGACGTCACAATTACGATTTGTATTATAATTTGAATCATGAACTCATGAGTCATGACGTAGAACTGTCCATTTTGAGAACGGTGTGTCGGTGCACATTATTCCATTTGTAGTGCTGTAGTACTTTGGTAATACTAATAGTTGGCACTTCGCCCAGTTGGCACTTCGCCCAGTTGTTTAGTTGGATTGGATACGCGGCTTAACCCTCAGGGTGCATCAAATGAAAAGGAACATTCTCGAAACGTACAAGTCGTCGAGTCGTGAATGCACACAATCCATTCAACCGAGCCAATAGACAGTTTGTTAAAAGTGTTGTGCAAATCTCTAACAAACGCGACTGAAATCTAAATTGTCACTGTTTGCCGAACAATCCTGGTGCTGGTTTGTGACCTCAACTTTGTAACAAAAAGATATGGATGGATCGGGCTACAGCACTTCTGTACTGTAGTTCGTAGATTAAAATAGTCCGTTAAGTTATCAATAATAAAACCCCGGATATGGAATGTGCGGTGTAATAATGTCCATTTCAATTCCTTTTCAAAATAATATTATTGTATTCTTTATCAGATTAGCTTATAATACTCACTGGAATGCAAATGAAATATGGAAGGACTCACTTGATCCCTTCCCTGAAATCCCCATTGCTCCTATAACCTCCCTCTCACCTTGGTCCCTTTTCTCAGAGACTTCGTTCTGTCGGTCTGGAGGAGTGGTGCTATGACGAACATTAAGATCTTCAACTACGGCGACTTTTACGACCCTTCCATCGGAGAAAAGTTCGGGAGTTTATCCGATCTCGTGTCGTATTTCTACAAGAATCCTAACGAATTGAAGGAGAAGAATGGAGATTGGATTCATCTGAAGTATCCGATTAACTTTGATGAGCCTACTGAAGTGAGTACGCATCTTTTTTTGTCTTCATGAATAACTATGATATTATAATTATTCTGTATTTGCGAGATTTCTGTAAACTCGAATGCTGGTCTACAGCAAGATGATTTTGGGGTCCTATGGATAAGCTAATTTGCTACTGATTAATTCATGTAAGATGGCGCCGTCTGTACATGGCTGGTTCACAGTAAGCTTCAGGCTACCATACTATGCTTCACGCTACCCTCTATCTAGGGATATCTCAAAGAGGGTGGTGTGATTATGACATTTTAAGGCAGATACCGCACGTTGCGTACTATAAATAATGCAGGAATTGTATGGCTTGCAGGAATTTGGGTGCAATAAAACACTGACATCTTAGGCGGTGAGAGGTCACCAATTCATCATAATAAATCCTGATAATGACGTCACTCTTGTATCCGGCTATTTTTAGTGGGAGAAGTTTCATAACATGGTCGGGTGGAGCTACTTATCGCACGTAAAAATTGAAATGCTCTGTATTTAGTGTCATTAAGTGCTCTCATATTATAATATGCACCAATTAGTTTGATATAGAACTCCTCATCACATCGACGTTTGAAGATTTAATAGTTCACTGAAATATGGTCAATTCTACCTCAAGTTTTCATCAAATCTGGGTACCTTCTACTAGATAACTAGGCAGAAAAGGGTGCACTATGTACATTGTACAATTTGTAGTACATCATGTCCCTTTTACTGGTTTTGTAATACCTTGGGGGATTTATATGCTCCCACATTTATTAACTTCACATTATTTTAACATGAAAATACCCATTTTAACACCTTACTATCGAGAATGCCATTCTAGAACAACCGAATATTTCTGTACACAGTATACCGCTACCTACCGATGCTTAAATTTGCTTATCCATACCTAGAGAAAATGTAACAAATAGCAATAAACGGCCATACGCACATTACAACAGCAAAATACACTCTTGTCCCTATTCTAAAATCTCTTTAGTGTCGGACCGCCTATTGAAACATCTCTTGGAATTGAGTAACACTCCACCTCACCCTCCCTTACTCCAGTCATGGTATTTCTGCGTCAATTGTACACTGCTGTACAATTTACACTTCTGTACATTGTACGAACTCACCCCTCCAGGCTCGGTATTTCCACGGGAGTATCAGCAGTGTACATTGTACACTGCTGTTAGCTGTAAAATGTACACACTGCTACATTGTACAAACTCTCACCCCACCGCAGGCTCGGTATTTCCACGGGAGTATCAGCAGTGTGCAAGCTGAGAAGCTGCTGTTCGATAACAAAGTGGACGGAAGTTACCTCCTGAGAAGGAGCTCCAGCAAGATGGGATCCTATGTGATATCAGCGCTAGTGAGAACGGAGGTGTTCCACATCATGATCCATCACACTGACAACAAATACCATCTTCAAGGTAAGGAATACCGACAACAAATACCATCTTCAAGGTAAGGAATACTGACAGCAAATACCATCTTCAAGGTAAGGAATACTGACAACAAATACCATCTTCAAGGTAAGGAATACTGACAACAAATACCATCTTCAAGGTAAGGAAGTAAGGAATACTAACAACAAATACCAGCTCCCAGGTAAGGAATACTGACAACAAATACCATCTTCAAGGTAAGGAATACTGACAACAAATACCATCTAGTAAGGTTAGAAATACTGCCACCAAATTTACCATCTTAAAGGTAAGGAATACTGACAACAAATACCATCTTCAAGGTAAGAAATACTGACAACAAATACCATCTTCAAGGTAAGGAATACTGACAACAAATACCATCTTCAAGGTAAGGAATACTGACAACAAATACCATCTTCAAGGTAAGGAATACTGACAACAAATACCATATTCAAGGTAAGGAATACTGACAACAAATGCCATCTTCAAGGTAAGGAATACTGACAACAAATACCATCTTCAAGGTAAGGAATACTGACAATAAATACCATCTTCAAGGTAGTTAATTTTAGTTATAAATACCTTATTTTGTTGGGTAAACTTCACAGTTTTAAAATTATAGTTCGCAAGGTGTAACTGCCCAAAAAGTCTAATAATCGGAAAACGTTTTCCCTGCAGGAGGTGACAAGTACGACTCGCTGGAAGCCCTAGTAGACCACTACAAGAAGTTCAGCATGGTGGATAACAGTGGGGTGGTTGTGTCCCTCAAAGTAGCCCTCAACTCTACTCGTGTCAACTTGTCCTCCCTCAAGAAGCGGAAAGATGCTCTGGAGTCCACGGGAAGTGCGGAGAAGAAGAATGGGTTTAGTGAGGAGTTCGAGATTCTTCAGCAACAGGTTTGAGGGTCTGAAGTTGACAGTTAGGAAGGCAAGAGGAAGCATGTAGGGTTGTATTGCAGTAGTTATCGCATATTCAGTTTACCAATCAATGGAAAGAACCTGCATGGTACTGTCCGCCGACTGATGATTCGGCCGTCAATTTACATTGGTATATGAAGCTTGGGGGCTGACAGGGCTCTTTGTATCCCCCTTTTAGAGTTTTAGTACGTTGGTTTAACGCATTGCCGTCCAGGAGATGCGTCAAACAAAGGACAGGAAACAAGGATCCCGTCCTGAGAACAAAGCTAAGAACAGGTACAAGAACATCCTTCCCTACGATGAGACGAGGGTCAAGTTGGAAGGAGGACGCGAGTCTGATGGGACTGATTACATCAACGCTAACTGGATACAGCTGCCTGACAACAGGAATGAGTGAGTAAAGCAGGTTTAAAGTTGGTCTGTGTTATCATGATTAGAATAAGATGTTGATGTCGAAGTGAACCATTGTCTTTGTAGACTGGCTTAGCGAATTTGAAAAAAAATGGTACAAGATTTTAAAAACGACGCCATATAATGAATTTTCAGGTGATCTGACTGGTATAAATCCTATATTATTTTGATGAATGCTTAGATCTATTTCTACTCTTCCAGTTACATCGCAACTCAAGGGACCCTTAGTACAACTGCAGTTTCATTCTGGCAAATGGTCTGGCAAACGAAGTGTATCAGCATCATGATGGTTACAAAAGAGGTAAGTTAGGCAATGAAATATTTGATTTGTTTTAACTTTCAGTTGGTTTGATTGGTTATTTTCATGATGTGGTAATCATTCAGCCATCATGACACACACGAGCACGGAAATTCTTTTACTTTATTAATTCACACCAGAGCAACGATAAAGCTCACTATTCATTGGTGTTGAGAACATGCTAGTACAATGAGAATATGGTTTTTGATGACGCTGGACCGCCTAATTATGGGTGTGTTTAACAACCCTCCCCTCCTTCCTTGTGCTGTAATGACCTTCCCTTTCCTGTTAGGTTGAGCGGGGTAAGAACAAGTGCTTCAAGTACTGGCCGTCCACTGTCGGCAACACAGAGCGACACGGTCAGTACTCCATCACATTGGAGAGTGAGAACCAGAGCGAGAGTTTTACTGTAAGGAAACTAAAACTCGTCAGCCAGGTCAGTGGTGCACTTATTATTTCACATGTTATTATTTGTTTGTTATTTGTTTGTTCTTTACGCCTGATTATTTGGCTACTACGGGGGAGTAAGCGACTATTAATCCCGAGGATATTGAAAATCAATAAGGGTCATAGAAAGTGGGGCCTAGAAGTTTAGGTTGACTTAATAGCTAACGGACTTTATATTCCCTAACACACCGTTATCCCAGGCGTTTCCCAACAAGTCGCGTGTATTGTCTCACTACCAGTACATAGCGTGGCCTGATCACGGTGTCCCTAACGACCCAGCCCCCTGTATTCAGGGGTTGAAGGATATCAACAGAGAGTTAGACATTTACCAGAGCGCACACAAGCTGAGACCGCCTGTCATCGTCCACTGCAGCGCAGGTATTTATAATTTCAACTCGAGGTATTTATTCAACTCCCCAAGCCGCTTTGTCCGGTTTACAATGCTTGTTTGTGAGGGGTTATTTTGGGTGAATCATTTGTCTGCTTTCTACAGCACATGAGTTCTGCAATGTCGGCATTTTGAACCGAAGCCAGTAATTTGAGACAAGTGGCAATTTGTAACTATTTTATGCACATTTACGTACGGCGCGGAACATCGTATGTGATCAAAGCTCCCTGAATTCCATGCGCGGCGCATAAAATTCGTACGTGCGTCGCGCGCGCAGTTGGAATAATTTGCATGCAGTACGCGTGCGCGCATTGCATGCATACATGCCGTTGTACACATTGTACATATCGTAGCGAAGCTGAGCATTTCGATAAATGAGTAATCACCGTTTAGTAAATGGAACCTTGGTCAGTATAACAATCTCTGTTGCAGGTATCGGAAGAACTGGGACAGTGATTGTCTTGGACCAGCTTATCAACCTCATTGACAAATACGGAATTTGTGTGGATGTAGATGTACAGAAATCCATAAGCCAGGTATGCCTTGCTATTTCACGTGCGTTCTACTTTATTCTGAGTCATGATTTTGGAATTTAACACCAAAAGTTGTATTGTTGCCGAAGTTGTAATTAATCAACTCAATTCCTCGATATCGATCTTGATACATTCTTCCTAGATTCGGGAGAAAAGAAGTGGAATGGTACAGACAGCAGCCCAGTATAAGTTTATCTACGATGCCCTGTTACACTACATGGACTGCTATGGGGTAAGTTTACTATGAGTATTGTATTCAATGCTGGCTCTTCAGACGTCATGATTCTTATATTTTTTGAACTATTTTTGACAACATTATGACAAGGAATGATGTCAAGGGAAATGTTGTTCAATTTAATCATCGGAACCCTGTAGATTAGATGCCAGTCGACAACCTGGATATCTGAATGACTTCTCTCATACCATTCGAATGAACGTTGTTTTAGAATTTAAACTCTAACATTGTTCATCCTCATTTCAGGCCCGAGCAAAAGCTAAAGAGAACTTCGAGTCAGAATACGGTAACATCAGCACCATCTACACAGAGCAGTTTGGTCGGCCGTCCCCCCTCTAGCACAGTCATCAAGATCAGGGCTAAGCTGAGGTGGTGTCAAACGAACCCATATCTTGGGAGTGTGTCGTGTGAACTTTGTGAATTTCTCTTTCGAGGGGTGTTTGCTTGGTATTGATGCGAACTATTACAGTGCAATGATCTTAAACCTCACTGTGCCCATAATGGCATCAATTTCAAGCTAACGATTGACTTTGAGATTCGAAGGTTAAGGAGAATCACTGGGCAGCTTGAAGCATGGAAAACGATGAACTGATCACATTTTTCGATGTGGTCTATAAGCTGTGCGATGATGAAGAACAATTTAACAATTGAAGAGTGCAGAATTTGAGTTGTGTCTATGCATCGGAAGTTTTCGAATGAGATAGATAAGGCCACTGAATAATAAGGCCCCTGAATAATAAGACCCTTGAATAATAAGGCCCCTGAAATAATAAGGCCTCTGAAAGGAAACTTTTGACTTGAGCTAGTTTTTCATCTTAGAATAAGACGAGAAATTAATTTTTGTCTTAGCTCGCCTGATCATAGCCAGACGTTGCCTAGCCCACTTTAAAATATGGGAGTATGGGCCAGACAACGTCTGGCAACAAGATCAAACGTCAAATTTTTTTGATTTTTACCTCCTATTTCAACTGGTAAATCGTATTCCAGCATGAAATGGAAAATTTGAGTTTATCATTCGGGGGCCTTTTATAACCAGGGCTAACTTTAGAAAAACGACATAAGTACTGAACCTGAAACTTCTCGTGATAGATTCAACCCAATATCATGTTAAATCGAGTTATTCTTGTAAAATACAATAAGATTCAGAAATAATGTGGTGATTGATACAATATTCTATTACAATATGATATTATATATATACTTACTTTTTAATTTTTGATAATTTAACGTATTGTAAATCTTGGCCTGTTTGAATACCATGGCTAATATATAAGCAACTAATTTTTGTCACACGCTGGATTAATTTTAGGTACATTTTAGTACTAATTTAATCGTCACATGCCTGATTATTTGAATCATTTTAGTTTGAATGCAGTCTTTTATATAATGGTTTTATAAGAATTTTGCCACACAACCTATACCCTGATTGAATATGGCTTCGTTACCTATTGCTGTTGACCGGTGTGTATTTTAGATTACCTTTAAGGTATATTTATGTGGAGTAAAATTTTGGTTTTAGCAAATTTGGTAGGGTGCAATTTGGGGATCTTTCATTCGTCATTGCTCTAGTAAACATATGATAATGACGTCATTTTGAACTGTCATGGTGTGTGAAAAATGGGGATTTGTCCGAAACATCTCCAAATTCCAACCTCCATAAACATACAACCTTTACTCATACTTTACTCATACTCCTGCGTTGAGGTTTCTGGTTTGAGCAATCAGCAGAACGATTTGCAAAAAAATGCGTGCTGATTGTTGAGCCATGGCGTTGGCTGTGAGTGGGTTAAAACTTAAGCTATGATATGCAGTCGTTTTAGGAGCTTTGAAATGTCCATATGAGATTGAATGGGTGTTATTAATAATGTTATCAAAGGGCATATTTTATCAAGGGTTTTTATTGATCACATAATGATACATGTATAAACTATAATTAGTCTTAGGTTTAAATTACTATTGGAGACTCTCAATTGACACTACTGTTAGACATTTACCTCTTATATGGTTGATGTTAATAATATAGCTATCAAATATAATAGACAATTAGACAATAGTATTAGTATTACGATACTTTGATTGATATGGAATACGAATGTTGTATTGTTGTCATTCTTTTAATTATGAGTTTTGATATGAGCTATATGGGCGATTCTTATTTGTTCACGATTTATTTCACGCGAAATTCCTCAATTTTTAATTCCTTAGGAGACCGAGATTTCTGCAAAAATGCGGCTGTTCACTGTTCAGGGGGCTGGGGGAGGGGTTTTTGGAATGCGGACAAAGGGGGAGGGTCTGAAATGGCCTAAATTTTGCGGACGTCCTTAATGAATTATGGATGACCATAGAAGGATCTAATGAAATCGAATCATTGGCGATAGTGAATAGATTGGCGATAGTGGATAGATTGGCGATAGTGGATAGATTGGCGATAGTGGATAGAATGGCGATATGGATAGATTGACGATAGTGGATTATGGATAGATTGGCGATAGTGGATGGATTGGCGATAGTTAATAGATTGGCGATAGTGAATAGATTGTCGAATCGATGTCGACAATGATTAACATTGTCGAATGTCGTCAATGATTAACATTGTCGACAATGGATGTCCGGCGATCACCATTGTGATTGAGTTAGTGGCACCATGCCGAATGTCGCATTTATAATTTTGTCAATAACGATGGCTATTATTGGATGGGCACGACATAAAAAGTCGCCACTGCCTACAAGTACAATGACGATTTGTCTAGTTCTTCATGTCTCTCATTTCTATCGGGGTCGTATCTGCGTTATTTGCTCTCAAAGCAGCGTTGTTCATAGTGACATTCGTATAATTTCATAATTTGACATCAGAATCCGATCCAATAAGAGAACTGCTGTCAGTATTTGAAACTACAAAATATAACATATATAATTGTCCAGGAATTATCAATATCAAATTCACCAGACAACCAGGAAGTTCATCTAGGTAGTAATCACGCCAGTGTCAATAGGATTGCGCTCCTTTTATTATTCAACACTATCCACAACAGCAATTAGTAAATTTCATTCGAATGACAGCTTGCAGTTGATGTTTAAGTTCCTGTTACAAATTATGCAATTTGCCTACTGAATTGTAAGATTACGGCCAGATTTCCCCTCGAGTTAGACAATTATCGACCTCAAATTACAAAACATTCACCTGCACTTCCAGATCAAGTGAAGCTGAAACTGGTATCATTCAGCTACAGGTCAGTGTTTGCTTATTTGAATCTTACAGCTGATTTGCTTCAGGGGCTGCGAGCTGATTTCCATCCGTTTATCTTTTGTATTTGGTGTTTTAGAGCCGTTACATTTACAAAACAGCCGACATTCCTCCGTAAAATAATAGCATGTCGGTACCGATTACACACGAGTTTATCCCGAAGGTCATCAAGCACCACATTGCAAATCACCTCAGCAAACGGTACGAGGCCAGTCAGCAGCTGGCATCAGCAGATCCAGTAATGGAACAAGAGATTGTCAGCATTACTTATAAGGTACTGCGATTATCAGAATTATTTACAAGATACTGACTAAGGTACTGACATTATATCACGAGTTTCCACATTACCACCGTCCATTTGTTCGTACGAGATATTAGTTGATTTTAATGATCGTACATACTGATACGAGACCTTAGAGATGAGACCTTATTCTTGAGGACATCTTTTCATTTTGCTCTAATCCAACTTCAAGGGGAAGGAAATGGCAGAATCGAAGCAGAGGAGAAAATAGAAATTGAAGACTATGGTTGAAGACTATTGAAGACTAGATGGTTGACTTGAGACTAACTCTTGCGACTAACTTGAGTCTGAGACTAACTCTCTTGAGACTGTAACTTGAGAGTCCTAAATAAGAGTCCTATGGTTCAAGGGATATATCTAAAGACTGCCAGATTGGAAGTGCGGATTGCGGAAAAGTATTTATATTTTATGAATTTTAAATTTTAGTGAAAGGCCCCCGGTCCCTTCTGGCTTGGATAAAACTATCGAGTTGAGTGTGTCCCACACATTGGTTCTTGGTATGGGAAAATCGGTGATAATGTCTCATAACAAACAGAAACTTCCGGTTTGATTATGTCACGGGACATAATCAAACCGAAGTTTCTGTTTGCTGTCATTAAATTCAAACCAAAGAGGAGGAATTTACTCTTGCCAAAATATCAAACAAGTGTGCGTGTACTGAGAATGGAGAAATATGGAGATACTCAAGAGAAAATAGCATAATGACTTTGAACTTACACCATTATCGTTATGGAATCACGCAATTAGTTAATGATGTAATCACTTCTGTCACGTTGCGATAAGAGAGTAAGAAAATAGCAACGCACTTACTGGACTGAAAGTGATAATACTGACGCCATTTATGCTACGAGGACCATATGGGCAATATTGGGCCTATGGACTCAAGAACACCATCAAAATCACCACTGCATATATGGTGACTGTAGATACTGACGAAAACTGCAAATTTCCAGAGCAAACTGCAAAATTTCTTAGATTGCAGAGCAATTTTCATGGATGTTAAATGCATCAAATCTAAAAAATGTGCCACAAATATTCTGTGAATTTTAGTTTGCTATCAACATCTTAATAAGTTATGAATAATTTGCAGTTTGTTCGAGTGCCAAAGCATTCAAGACAGACCTTTCAATAAAGTTATGGTTCAATCTGCAGTTTGTTTCTTCATGATCACAAGAAAATCTGTTTTATCAGTCATTTCTGGTGTCTTGAGTTTTGTAGTAGAAATTTTGGTTCACATCAATTTATTCATGTTCGAAACCTCTGGCTCCTGGGAGCTGTGTTCTCAGACCCCGCCTTTCATTCAGTATCAATATAAATTTATAATGTAAACTTAGCAATGAAATTTGTCCCTTGCAGATATAGTGATTCCACCCAATTTCCAAATATTGGGAACCTTTGGCTTCTGGGGGCTGCCCTTTACAAAATGCCCAACTTATTAACCTGTGCGAACAAGGTGGCGCGAAGCGCCGGTGAGTGAGCTGCAATGAAACCGGACTGCAAGAAATTTTTCGGGAACTGCAAAAAATATTATCTGGCTCAAAATGTTGGTGCACGCCCTGGCCATCCTGGTCAACTTATAACTCAAATTCGTATTTGAAATGTTTCCATTTAACCCACATTTGCCTATGTACGTTAAATGGTAGATAAAACAGGGTAAATTAAGTAAGAAAATAAACAGGGTAAATAAACAGGTTATATTTGTAATTCACCCTGCCTGTAGTCACACATACAAACTCGGCGATCTGAAAATGAGCGGGGCGAGCGGGGCTTGAACCCACAACCTCCTGATTTGCCGGAATAGGTGCTCTAACCACTTGAGCTATCTCCCCCCTACTTTCAGTCGATTCTCGATCGCTTATATATGTGGCTAACAGTGCTATGTACCGCTGTGTTTATCAGATTTAATTCTATATATGGCACTCTTGGTACATATTGCTTCTCGTTCAACGAGAGATAACCTGCATGTAATTGTAACAACACATTATCTACATGATACCTATGCAAATTACATGCCAATGCTTGGTTATATTTGTAATTCACATTGCCTGTAGTCACACATACAAACTCGGCGATCTGAAAATGAGCAGGGCGAGCAGGGCTTGAACCCACAACCTCCTGATTTGCCGGAATGGTGCTCTAATTTTGAGCTATCTGGTTATACTTTATTTCAGTCAAATTCTCGATCGCAATATATGTGGCTAACAGTGCTCGACTGCCGCTGTGTTTATCAGATTTAATTCTATATATGGCACTCTTGTTACCTACCTTTCTGTTCAACTTGGAAGATGCCTGTTCATGTAGTGTGTAACAACACATTATCTACATGATTTGAATTACAAATATAACCAAGCATTGGCATGTAATTTGCATAGGTATCATGTAGATAATGTGTTGTTACACACTACATGCAGGTATATCTCCGTTGAACGAGAAGGTTGAACCCAAGAGTGCAATTTAGAATTAAATCTGATAAACACAGCGGTACATAGCACTGTTACTTTCATATATATTCTCGATCGAGAATCGATGAAAGTAGGGGGTGCTAGCTGCTGTGGTTAGAGCACCTATTCCGGCAAATCAGGAGGTTGTGGGTTCATAGCCCTGCTCGCCCCGCTCGTTTTCGGATCGCCGAGTTTGTGTGTGTGTGACTACAGGCAGAGTGAATTACATTGCATAACGCCTGCCTATTGGCATGCCGGGTGTACAAATATAACCAAGCATTGGCATGTAATTTGCATAGGTATCATGTAGATAATGTGTTGTTACACACTACATGCAGGTTATCTCGTTGAACGAGAAGGTATATGTACCAAGAGTGCCATATATAGAATTAAATCTGATAAACACAGCGGTACATAGCACTGTTAGCCACATATATAAGCGATCGAGAATCGACTGAAAGTAGGGGGGAGATAGCTCAAGTGGTTAGAGCACCTATTCCGGCAAATCAGGAGGTTGTGGGTTCAAGCCCCGCTCGCCCCGCTCATTTTCAGATCGCCGAGTTTGTATGTGTGACTACAGGCAGGGTGAATTACAAATAAAACCAAGCATTGGCATGTAATTTGCATAGGTATCATGTAGATAATGTGTTGTTACACACTACATGCAGGTATATCTCGTTGAACGAGAAGGTATATGTACCAAGAGTGCCATATATAGAATTAAATCTGATAAATAAACAGGGTAAACATTAATAACAAACAGCGTAAATTAACATGGTAGATAAACAGCGTAAATAAACGGGGTAAATTAAAACCAAACGGGGTAAATAAACATGGGTAAATGAAGCATGTTTAGTTAAGTTTTGTCACATTCAGTAATTCAGTGTGTCAGAATCCGGATATAAAACTAAAGATGGACTTTCGAAAACTACTGATGGACTTTTCAGAGAAAGACTTTCCCGCGTGTTTATATAACTCCATCTCTGGTTTTTTTTTTAATTTCAAAAGTTTAAATTGATACCGATGACAATAGCACGTTTCTCAATATAAAACTTCAACATAACTCACAAAATATCGAATATCAATTAAGGGCCCAGAACACATCCTCAGGACATAATGACACTGGCCCCTTGGCAAAAACAATCAATTAATATCTTATAAAATATTCATAATGCATATTGGATATGAGATTGAACATGAAGTTATGATATATTACTCCAACGTTCACGTTAACCAGTCTCTCTCGTTACCCGTAATTCTAATAACAACTCATGTTATCTCGCGGGCAGTTTCAGTTCGTTGACGCTTGCGTTCTTCCACCCTCTTCTTGATCTCCTGGCGTTCTTCCACTGATCTGTCGGGGCAGACAAACACTCTTTTACAAGAAGCAATGTCCTTCAGGTTCCTTGCCTTTCGCAAAATCTGCCTGACTTGGTCCGAGCCCCGTAGCACTACCTTGATAGGTCGACGATGCCCGGCCCTAGCCACAGCACCCATTCTTGAGCACAGCACGACTAGCGGCTTCTCTCCCAGGTGTGTGAAGATTTCACTCACCATCTCCTCAACAATCTCGTCGCTTTCCTCTTCACACCCGAAGATGATCATGTTGCGTGATCTATCCTCCGCCTGGACGGCACTCTTCACTGCAGCGGTGATCTTCTTCTCAGACAGCACTTCAGCGCACTTGCTCTCAACAATACTAGCGTAGGACTTCATCTCACTTTTTACAGTTTCCGAGCACTTCTGTTCCACAGTACTGGCGTAGGTCTTCAACCCAGTCTTCACAGTCTCCTGTACCTTTGAGAGCTGTCTGTCCTTCTCTGCGATGGCCTGCTCCTGCAGTTGTATGATGGTCTTCTGATCGGCAACCCTCGCAGCCATGAGTTCCCCAACAGATTCCGCTACTCCGCAAGCAGCCCTCATGATAGGGTCCATGTAGTGATCTGTGATGCAAAGTACATTCTCCAGCCACTCACACAGCTTTTCCTTCCTCACCTTCATGAAAGTTTCATGCGGAATATCCCGGGCACAGTCAGGGTTGTACTTCAACACTGCCCCTATGTCTCCGCGGATCAGGCGCATAGCTCTTCGTACTGCCGGAACATCAGCCGGTCGGAATTCCATACCAGAAGGTCTGTCGATGCCAATCTCCCTCAGATAGGGACTGGTATCTTCAAATGGAAGCGACATTTAACACTGTACAATGTATAGTACAATGTATAAATATCAAACAATGCACGTTGCAATACAAGCCTTGCAAGATTTCAAGAGCTGATAAGACGAGCAACGAAAGCGATAACAATGATCAGTGTTTGTTAATGGTTATACGTATGCAGCACGCTCGAAAACAACATGGCCATGTATATTATATAGCAATGGAACCAAGATCCACAGAATTTCCTCGTTTGCAATTCAATTTCATGGGTTTTTTGAATTACCCACATTACTCACCTGTGGCCATAGGAGATTACAAGGCTACGTTTTGGGCAACATCCGCAGGAAATGGTACCCCAAGTGCAGGTAGGGTGCCTGTTTCATTATCTTCTGTGAAACTTGGGGCTTTGATCCAGTGCCTGAGAATATAATAATTATATTAATCAGCAAACATACAAACGGACGACAGAGACCTTTTATTTCCGCGCAAACGCAGCAAGTTCTTAGCTATAGTATAGTGCTCCAGAGCGTGGAAAAAAATTTGAAGGTTTTACATCGAGCGAAAATTTTCAAGGTTTTACATCGAGCTGAAAATCTGTACCTACTTTAGCTGGTAAACTGATTCAGTCTGGTGTTACTGTTAACTTATTAAACCGTTGACTATATGGCGAGTTCCTCGATATGCAAAAAAAAATAACTTATTAAACTGAATTGATGACATCAAAATTGCAATATGATATTGGTAAGCTCTGATAGCTGCTTGAGTTATATTGTTTTACTTCATGAATCAGGTACCATTGCCAGAGTTTGTTTAGTTTCAGATTTTATCAAAAATTTCAGTTCGGTTTTTCATTTTTCAGTTTCCGTCGGGAACTCGAGGAGACTTTATTCCAGTCATGGACTGTGATTTGGGTTTTTCGAATTTGATGCAATTTATTAAGTATAAATGGGTTTAAGTGGCCATTTTAGAGCATAAAATCCTTGATCTGCTGATCTGACAACCACTATAAAGAATCGTCCAAGGGGCTGGTAAAGTGCAATGAAGGGCACCAAAGGTGCATTTAATGAAATGTTAGTTTTACAACTACAAGGGGGAGGAACTAAACACCATCCAAGGGGGAGGAACTATGAAGATTCAACTTTTTCCTTCGGATGAGAAGTCCTCCGAAATCAGGCATGTGACAGGGAAGAGTTCAATCAACTGTACCCTCTCAAGCTCGCAACTGGAAAGTAGAAAGTCCTGTCATATCTTTTAACTGCCTGGAGATGCTTTTTTGGTACTATTTATAGTGGGAAATGGTGTCTTTACTTGATTCTTTTACAGTCTAGTCTTGTAATTAGATTTCTTTAGACTAAGAGACCTGCAGCCAAGTGAGCAAAGCTCACATCTGTGCTATCATGTCAGTCCTTACACAGGATAGGGATTTTATGAAGCCAGGGAGGGAGTGGGCAAAAAAGTTGCAAAAAGAGGACGTCGACAGAGCAGTCAATGATCAAACATTTTGTTTTACTCAGCAAAACCATCAAGAAATATCAACGACATGCCCTACTCACACTCCCGCCATCTGAATAGCAGGAAATGCTTGTTAAGGAAATAAGAATAACTTTCTCTCCCACGACTATCAACTAAAATGATTCTAGAAGCCCTGTGAATGAAAAAAATAAAACGGCCAACGGTTAATTGGCCGAAATTGAGAATTTTTAGGCCGTTGGTCGACCGTGGAGCCCCATACTTACCCCTGGGAGAGTAGTTAAAGATCATCGTTAAGTCCTCTCTATGATATGGCATACAAGTTACATCATCACTAGTGCAGCAAAACCAGTAAGGGATCAATATAAAGATACTAACTATCATTCTACTTACCAGCTAACCACCACTATTGCAGGAACCACATTATCTTGAAAGCCCATTGCCCAACAGCTAAAGTCGACCACAATATGTGACGACATACGAGCTCAACAACTTAGTACCTCCTATGAACCCAACATCCCAATAGCTCCATGTGAGCCCAACAACCCAATAGCTCCAGGTGAGCCCAACAACCCAATAGCTCCATGCGAGCCCAACAACCCAATAGCTCCAGGTGAGCCTAGCTCCAACAACAACCCAATAGCTCCAGGTGAGCCCAACAACCCAATTGCTCCATGTGAGCCCAATAGCTCCAGGTGAGCCCAACCAATAGCTCCTTGTGAGCCCAACCCAATAGCTCCAGGTGAGCAGAACAACCCAATAGCTCCATGCTAGCCCAACAACCCAATAGCTCCAGGTGAGCCCAACAACCCAATAGCTCCATGCGAGCCCAACAACCCAATAGCTCCAGGTGAGCCCAACAACTCCAATAGCTCCAGGTGAGCCCAACAACCCAATAGCTCCAGGTGAGCCCAACAACCCAATAGCTCCATGTGAGCCCAACAACCCAATAGCTCCAGGTGAGCCCAACAACCCAATAGCTTGTGAGCCCAACAACCCAATAGCCCAGGTGAGCCCAACAACCCAATAGCTCCATGCGAGCACAACAACTAATAGCTCCCAGGTGAGCCCAACAACCCAATAGCTCCAGGTGAGCCCAACAACCCAATAGCTCCAGGTGAGCCCAACAACCCAATAGATCCATGTGCCCAACAACCCAATAGTCCAGGTGGGCCCAACAACCCAATAGCTCCTTGTGAGCCCAACAACCCAATAGCTCCAGGTGAGCCCAACAACCCAATAGCTCCTTTGTGAGCCCAACAACCCAATAGCTCCAGGTGAGCCCAACAACCCAATAGCTCCTTGCAGAGCCCAACAACCCAATTGCTCCATGTGAGCCCAACAAACCAATAGCTCCTTTGTGAGTCCAACAACCCAATAGCTCCATGTGAGCCCAACAACCCAGTAGCTCCCATGTGAGCTGAACCCAATAGCTCCAGGTGAGCCCAACAACCCAATAGATCCATGTGAGCCCAACAACCCAATAGCTCCAGGTGGGCCCAACAACCCAATAGCTCCTTGTGAGCCCAACAACCCAACAGCTCCAGGTTAGCCCAACAACCCAATAGCTCCTTGTGAGCCCAACAACCCAATAGCTCCAGGTGAGCCCAACAACCCAATAGCTCCTTGTGAGCCCAACAACCCAATTCTGCTCCATGTGAGCCCAACAAACCAATAGCTCCTTGTGAGTCCAACAACCCAATAGCTCCATGTGAGCCCAACAACCCAGTAGCTCCATGTGAGCTGAACAACCCAATAGCTCCATGTGAGCACAACAACTCAATAGCTCCAGGTGAGCCCAACAACCCAATAGCTCCATGTGCAGGCCCAACAACCCAATAGCTCCAGGTGAGCCTAACAACCCAACAGCTCCAGGGGAGCCCAACAACCAATAGCTCATTGTGAGCCCAACAACCCAATAGCTCCATGTGAGCCCTTCGACCCAATAGCTCATTGTGAGCCCACATTCCATAACTCAATAGCTCCAAGTAAGCTCAACAACCAATTAGCTCCAGGTGAGCCCAACAACATAAAAAAGCTCTATGTTTTAACAACTCAACTGCTCGATCTAACCCCAAAAACTACATTATTTGAGCAAAATTACCCAAGAGCCCCATCTGAGCTCAACTACCCAAGAGCTTCGTGTGATTCACAAGTACCCTACACCCCTCAAACTCATCCATTTACAAAACTGCTTCCAGTTTTAATCGAAACAGATCACCATGGTCATTGGCTATTGGCAACACCCCACTATCTTTTGTGGTGGGGTGGGTGGAGAAATAACAGTGTTATCCTCCTCCCCAAGAACCATGACATGGGAGCCCAACATCTCAATAGCTCCATGAGAGCCCAGCAACCTAATACCTAGCTCCATCAAACCAAACAGCTCCATATCTGCATTTAGCCCAACAACCCAACAGCTCCATGTGAGCTCAACAACCAAATAGATCCATGCATCTCCCAACAAACCAATAACTCCTCACTATTACAAAACTGCTGCCAGTTATAATCTACCTATATCAGGTCACAGTTTTTGGCAACACTCTACTCTTTTTCGAAGTGGGGTGGGTGGAGAATAACAGAGTTGTTCTCTGCCCCAAGAACCAAGACCTGGAAGCCTTTGCTCCAAAAAAAACCAGCTGTTTCAGTGAACACATTTAACAATATTGTGTACTGAAAACGCAGCATTGTTACACCATATGACATTAACATAATAACTTCGCACATTAAACAAAAACAGAAAAATGCATGCACCAAAGTTTGCTTCCAACCTGGTACAAATCTTTTAAAAATGGCCTTACAAATTTACCCAAATTTAACAATTTACCAAATCAACATTAATGATATACAGTAACCTCTTTGTCAATGAAAATTTACGACAAACTTTATTGATATATCAAAAAATCATTGCACACCAATTTCTTTAAACTGGGACGTTTTAAACTAATCATTCCCCTGAAACCAGTGGATGATAAGAATTCAGTTATTAGAAACGGACAACACACCATCACTCATAGAAGAAACACAAAATATTAAGCTGTCCCAGCATTTGAGTCAACCAAAAAACCATTCTTATAGATAGTAGACATAAATATTGCGATGAAACCTACTTGAGAGTTCATCAATAAAACACAAAAAGCCTGCCATACGGCACACGCCAAAAAAGATATGAAAAAGGACTTTGATAGTGGATACCTCATCACATGAAGTAATAACATGGATAACATCAAATGCAATTAAGCACCCTACCGTCAATGTAATCGGCGAACTGCACAAATAACAAATTAACTGACAAAAAGCAAAGGTAACTCATAATTATGAGTTACAGTATGCACTAAAACATCAGCTTAAAAATATGGAAGTACTGATCATGGAAAATGCCTCCTTCATTAGGTAAACAATGGATCATCGAAAATGAAACAAGAAAGAACTAAATTATATAACAACCAACATTATGTGAAAAGTAAGCAAAAGAAATCTAAGTACGTTGATGCCAATGATAGTCGACCAGAGAACACTGCTCGGAGGATGGAGACGCTTTAGTAATAACATAGTAAACTTCCTCATTCTTGAGCCTGAACAAAACACACTTTTTCGATTTCAAAAAGAGCCTCAAGGACAGGAGCTTCACAAGGCAGCTGCCTCAAGGCAGGAATACACAAAAATATAAACAAACCAAAAGGGGATTCACTCTGTTTAATAATGAGAAACATGACTCAGGACATTCTTTCCCATTACTTGTCCAAGAAATAAAGAAGAATGGGAGGAGAAGATTTGGTTGCTTCATCTTGCCCAAAAGAAGCAAACCGTATTTTTCGGCTCAAGTTGAACAGACAGATAACTGCTTGAGTTGGGGCCATTAGGGGTCTATTACCCAATTGGAGAATATAGTTAAGCGAGCAATTTTCTGTATGAATATCTGTCTCTACTATATAGACTAGTTATGCCAACATATCAGCCAAACCGCGACCGTTGCCTCTCAGACTATGAGGGCCGTAAATATGGCACCTTGCCTCAGGAAGCTGTTTACCCTACCTACCTACCTACCTCAAAAGGATTTTGCTTTATCTCGAAAAATGAATTTTTCCCGGCCAATTAAGTGATTTTTTGAGGCTCCCATCTTTAAAATAGTCTCAAAGGCGTCTGGGGCATGATATAAGGTTGTCCTTTGGAAATTAGTTTTAATTAAACATGGAAAAAATTTGGTGAAAAATCAGCCCTCGCACGTAAAAATGTAGGCACAGTAACGAGATAATCTCGGCTGGGCGTCAAAAAGAGCCGTTTTGGCGTTTTTTGCTGTTTTTGACCACATAATTGTCTCTGGAACAAAAAGTAAGGCTATTCCCATGCTGCCCGCTGGATATGTCTTAGATAAACCATTTTTCTGAAACATATCTGAATTTCATTGGTTTAGACAATATACATCATGGCCAAACTGGCAATTAAAAAAGTTGTGTTTTTCGACCTGAGCTCCTAAAACTGTAGTTATTATGAAAACCATTTCATTTGAGATGCCGAAACCGACGAAACGATTTTTTGGGTCATTTCACGTCGGAATAATGCTTTTGTGACGTTATTACAGATATTTCTGGGAGTTTCTCGAGATTCGAATTTGAACTCGAGGAAGCCGCCAAAATGGCCATAATTTCGTATCTCGGTCAGGAAGGTCGTAGAGACTTCGTTTGGTCGCAAATGAGCGGAAACATCATTTTTATTTTGCGACTTGTGGAATAAACATATGGTCTAAAGACTCACCGATTTTGAACAAGTTAATCTAAGTCTAAGGATTTTGAAACCAAAAACTAGGCTATCTAAGTCCAGGAAAATCATAGGGGCTCGGCTTTAGGCTCAAAATGTTTGTAGCTGCCATATTCATATTCTATTGTCAACCCAAATATTGCCTAAAACGTTCAGGAACCGAGTTATGGCCCAAAAACTGTCAACCGTTTGGTACGTTTGTTATTGCTGTTTTCAGTTTGAATGGTTTTTGGGCCGCAACTCGGTTCCTGAACGTTTTAGGCAATATTTGGGTTGACAACTAAACTCATGAGCCTCACGGACAGATAAACTGGTTGCCTGGACAATTTGGCTATCAACTGTTCCTGAACGGCGGAAACCATGCTCTAAGTATTAATAGAAAAAGGCCGACTTTTGGAAGCCAAAACTATTGGCTCATGTCTTATATTCTGAGCAGACCATATTTCCAAGTCGAGGCTCATTTGGCCCAAAACTGAAGTTTGACTTTGGTATCGATTTGTCATTTTGGTTGTCCTCCAGTCTGGCTCAACTCAGAACAGTATCGGTAACAACGTTTGGACTTGATTCTGACTTTGAAATACCCAAAAACTCGGTTTCCTGACGTTTTCAGGCAATATGGTTTTGCAATAAATCATGCTTTAGTGAGCTAACCGTGAAAACACAATTTGGCTATTAATTCAGGCACTGTCTATTTCTGACTAATGAAATCGATGTTTCAGAAACTGGGTTTATCAGACATACCATACGGCAGCATGAATAGCCTACTGTCTGCTCCAGAAGTAATATGGACTGGCACACAGCAAAATACTGCCAAAACGTTCTAAAACGCCTTTCAGCTCGAGATTATCTCAGTTACTGTGACTCACATTTTAAGGCTGTGATACGGACGGTATTTGGCAGCAACTGTTGGAAGGCAATATTCAGTGTCCAGTCATCCTGTGTTGAAATAGACCGGGCGCGATCCGTTGCCTGGAAATTGACAAACTAATAGCAACAATGTAATCAACCATTCAATCAAATCAATGATAAGTTACCGAATCATGGTAGGTATTATTTTTCCTTATACAAGTGCATATATTATGTAATGATCGATAAACTTACACGTGAATTCATGATAGCCACACTGGCACAGAAGTTGACCTTATGAACATAATTCACAAAATCTGCATATTCTTCATCATTGTAGAGAAAATAATTTTAGAATACTGACCTTTGGCACGGGGAGCATTGAAGATTGTTCTGGTTGTGATCTACGGCATTCAGCAGAAACCGTACGCAGCTGCAGGTACTATCAGAGGATTCGAAAAACACCATTTCAGTTCTTTAGTTCTCCGTCATGTCGTTTGTACATTAAGTCCATCGCCTTACAATAGAATTAAATTAAATTGAATGATAAACTTTTACAGCACAAACTATTATAGCATAAATTATTTTTCATCATTAGTATATGATGGTCCGTATGCAATGTAAGTCTCCCACTCAAGCGAGCATCCACTGCCAAGCCCCGCACCAGGCCCCAACCCAGTCGGGACCAGGCAGTGTAAAGCCTTCCACCATAAATTCAGAAGAGCAGCCCCCCCCACCTAGAAGAGCAAGCAGCGGCCAAACTCCAGCCAAAAAAACCGGCTTCAAACGCTGAAACCTCTTGAACCCGACTTCTAGAGTCCAGCCCTCTCAATCCATCCATGAAGAAAATTCCCAGACCACGGTTACCTCTCTATCAGCTCAAAAATTAACATACATTATGAAAAAATTCACAACCAATTCCAGAAGCACTAAAACATTACGGTTCCACCATAAAAACCCCTAAAAACAGGCAAATAACAACTAGAAATTACAATTGAAATTAATAACACTGAAAGAAAAGGGACAATATGTAGCACTTATCAAGTTTAATCAGGTAGAATTGAGCACTTTAAAAGTTTAAACTGCAATCAATCTTGAGGCACTGGTATATGTAAAAAGGAAAAGATTTCTGCTCTGATATGAAATTGGGTAAGAGAATATTATCTATAGCACTTTATTCAAAAATTTAAAAAACACTGAAACGCTTCAAGCAGGAATATCCAAAATTACTGATTACTGGAAAGCTGGAAGACTTGAATGATTTAAAAATTACCTACACCATGAAAAGAAGGCAGGCACAAAAAGGCGCCTAAGAAGCTATGAACTTGGCAATACCGGCCAGCTTAAAACATCTCGGCCATGCTTGCTGAAAAATAACAATTCCTTTATTAGAGTATTAGGATTCCCGCCCTGGCCAGGGCGGTAACCCCCCGCGGTAAAAAGAAAACTGGCCAGGGGTATAAGTTAGAGATTTGAGTGTCACAGGGTGATATAATATATAATATACATGATAATTGGGAGCAAATTTGGAAAGCCGAGATGTCAAGAACGGGAAATGGTAGAGCCATGATCGAGGTCAGGTTTTGTTTATCTAAGATGGGAAAATGTTATAGGCTATAAGAGAAGTTCTGGTGACGTCATTTTCACGTCACTATGACGTCATCAACTTAGCGAAATTTTATTGCTTTTTAGCGAGAATAGGCCATCTTTATGCGCATTTTCACCAAGAAGGAATGGAGATAGCTCAAAATGTTGAGAAATCGTTAGTTGGAAATTTAAAGAGCTTTCAGAAAATCATACGGATCATTGGGCTATCTTGATTTTTCATCGAGATATACGCGATTTTCTAAGGTACGGTGAAAAATCAATTTCAAAATTTTAGGAGAAAAAATTAAACGAGTGATATGTCAAGAACTGCAGCTTATCTTGAGATGAGACCGGTCAAAGTATGTTGTACTAAGGCGGAATTGTCCTCTAGGGTATATGGGAAGTTGGTTTGAGCTTATTTGGGTGCTGTGATGACGTCATCAAAATCGCGTAAAACCACTAAAATAGCGTATTTTGTGATAGAACGCTATTTTGCGCTACTTTTACATCTCCAACTCATAGAGTTTTCATCGGATTATGTAGGTCAGAATAACGGGGGTCTGAATAACGGGGGTCCGAATATCGGGGTCCGAATAACGGGGTCCGAATAACGGGGGGTCCGAATAACGGGGTCCGAATAACGGGGTCCGAGTAACGGGGGTCCGAATAACGGGGTCCAAATAACGGGGTCCGAATATCGGGGGTCCGAGTAACGGGGGTCCCCTTAACGGGGGTCCGAATAACGGGGGTCTGAATAACGGGGAAATATACGATGGACTAGTGAAGCACGTGAGTTCACGCGGACGTTTTGTAGAAATTAGGGGATTTGAAGAAATTGATATTTACGCAGGATTTTCGACTTGGTTACGTTTAAATGAGTTCAAATACGACTAATGCACGTGAAATTAGATCTGGTTGCTATATTTAAGCACGTGAGTACACACGGACGATTTGTAGAAATTAGAGGATTTGAAGAAATTGATATTTACACGAGATTTTCGACTTGATTATGTTGAAATGAGTTCAAATACGACTATTGAACGTGAAATTAGATCTGGTTGCTATATTTTAGCACGTGAGTTCATGTGGACGATTTGTAGAAATTAAGAAATATATCAATTCTAGTAATTCCAAGTTAGAATAACGTAGTTTGGGACTTCGTCAGGGTAAGTTGCGTGGGTTAGACTTGCGTGTGGGCTAGTAACGTGGGTTTGGACTACGTGAGGGCAAGTTACATGGGTCCAAACTGCCTTTGGGCAAGTAACATGGGTTCAAACTACATACATCTGTCAAGATATCACCACCAAAACCGTTGGACGGTTGGTCTAGTAACCCCCCGCGGGTTTGGATGTGACAACGGAACCTGAAAAGAGACAAAATGGGCTGATCACATCCAAACCAGCGGGGGGTTACTAGACCAACCGTCCAACGGTTTTGGTGGTGTATTTATTAGGTGAGTTTGAAGGCTCTTGAAAAAGTCAAGAAATATGCTGGTATCACAGCTTCAGAGTCACAGGCGAGGACCTACTCAGTACATATATCAACGATGTCTCTGATTGTGATAAAAGAATGTAGCTGGTACCTACAGCAAGTTATTAGTGATTAGATGTTGACATCATTCCAGTACTATTTCTGAGTTTCACATAATTATCGAAATAGGTACTTCAAGAAAGTCTAAAATTATGACAGAAAATTACTGTCAAGCTGACGGCTTCATAAATCACATCACATGAAACAAAGAATTAAGATCTGAGACGGGCAACGCCCTCACAGTCACAAGCAAAAACTCAAAAGAAAGATTAAAATTGTGACTGAAAGAGTGAATGATTCAAATTACAAGACATCCAATGAAGCTATGAAGGAAGAATATATTGATCTGTGACCGGCAAAGCCCTCACATTTAACAACAAGCATGAAGAAAGAATGCCTAAAGAGCTATAAGAATGTCAACGCCCTCACCATGCAACAGGTTAATGTTATTATAATCGAAAGATCAAAATCATGACTGAAAATTACTGAAAGATTCAAAAGACTCGACTTAAAATGAAGAAAGAGTATAGATCTGAGACCGGCAAAACCCTCACAATTAGCAAAAGCCCAGAAGAATGATTAAAAATATTAATGAAAATAACTAAAATGCTGAAAGAGCAAGAGATTCAGAACACTCGACATGATATTCTCTATACTATGAAGAAAGAACAAAGATCTGAGACCGGCAACGCCACCACATTCTCAAATTGATTGCAAAAGCAAGCTACCTTCAGGCATTATAAGTTATCTTCAGGCATAATTCTAATCTATTAGAATTATGCCTGAAGATAATTGAAAGAGCGAAAGTTTCAAAACACTGATCGACTCGAAATGAAAAAAATAAAGATCTGAGACCGGCAACACCCTCACAAGCAAAAACCCCAGAATTAGAAAAAGATTACAACTATGGCTGTAAATAACTGAAAGATTTAAAACACTCGACATAAAGTGAAGAAAGAGGAAGAACGGCAACGCCCACACAAGGAACAGCCCAAAAGAAAGATGAAAATCATAACTGGAAGATTAAATCATGACTGAATTGCTCATGACCGGCAACAATCACACACGGTAAGCAAGCATTTAACATCTAGCAAACACGAGGTGAGAAAGTTCTGGATCAATAGCGCTCGATTATTCGAGCAAGAAGAGATACGATTTCACAACAAAATTTCAGTAAAACGCCCATAACTCCCGATCCAAAGCATCTTTTTCCACGATTCTTTTTTTAATTTATAGCTGAGAATGAGATCTTTCCAATGATGTAACATTTGACAAAAGTTTTTTCAATAAATTTCACTCAATTTGCCCTACCATACAATTTTTTGCAATATTGGTGCGCGCGCATCGTATCGTAGCGCAAAACGTTAACTTATGATAATGACGTAGTACGCGCTCGACCAATCAGATTGTGCAGCACTTTCTGCTGCAAAATCTGGCCAGTTTCCCCCTACCCCGGGCGAGGTTGCAAAGTGACGTCCAAATGTGGAACGTTGCGCCGCGCGCGAGGGTAGGGTAACATCCTACGAATAAATTTTTGCTGCATATCACAATGAAAAACGTTGGAGTGCGCGGCGCGGCGCTACTGGAATTCGAATCTCAAATGTTGTGTCGAATTCTCTCTTGTACGGCGCGCGCGACCGCCGAATTTCCGCGCACCCAGTGCCAGGGGTGCCTATAGTGGGATCTTTACCTTAATTAATAATTTGGAGATATTGTATATCAACAATTAAAGAATCAATCATTTAAAACAAATCGATCTGCAAGACTTTTGCCGTCGATCAACTTTTGCCATCGATCAACTTCATTTGATTGACTGATGTGTTTTTAATAGAAATTTTTTAAGCTAGTAGGGAAACAACTAAATATTGCTCATTTAAACACGATTCAAGTCAACAGGGAGCATTAAAACACATCATTCGTTCAAATGGAGTTGATCGATCGACCAATTCCATTCGATCGACCGATGAACGTTACGGGCGCCTTATTTTTAAAACTATTACTAAGACTACTACAGTACTACTAGCTACTAGCTAATTCATATGATGTAGCAAATCAAACAAAATACAATATAAAATAACGTGCTGAAAATAATTAAGGTTAAAAACTAGCAAAGGAATACTTTGGTAGCATAGTCACTATAACTATGGAAATTTTCTAAAAAAACACATTTAAAATTTTCCAATATATACAAATACAATAAAATAAACTGTAAATAAATAAATAACCCATAATGCAAACTGGGGTGAATCAACAGGATAGCTACATCATATGAATTAGCTAGTAGCTAGTAGTACTGTAGTAGTCTAAGTAATAGTTTTAAAAATAAATCATTCTATTGGTTTTAATAAATTCATGCCAACGCATGGTCAAGTCTGCTGTAAAATATAAATAACATTGTTTCATTAAATAACATTGTTTCATTAACTTCTGCCATAGAAATTTTCAGTTACAGTCAGAAATTAAGTTGGGTTGCTGCTGAAGGAAATACCTGTCATAGACTTGAGAATCACCATTGGTCCAACCAAATTGTGAATTATAAGTCATATAATAGAAAATGTAACAATATGAGAATTGATTTATAACAACAGATTCACCCAAGTTTCATATTTAAGTAACATAATTTAAACATAAAAATAAAGCAAATTATCAGCCATTGATTATAAATAACTGCATTGTAAATAATTATGTAATAATTATTCTCGAAACTGGCAGTAAACCAGCGGTGTAAAGTAGTTCTGATTTGAATCCATTTTTGCATTCTTAGTGTTTTACTATGGGGTCTCCCTCAGTCAATGCTAAAAGCAATCAAGTTCAACAAGTAATAATTATGTAATTATAAATAACAGCATAATTTAAACATAAAAATAAAGCAAATTATCAGCCATTGATTATAAATAACTGCATTGTAGGTAGCTGGGGATTAAATTGTAAGATATGAAGTAAACCAATTCAGTTTTGTGTATCAAAAATATCAGTGCTAAAACTGTTCATTCCAACATCAAGCCGATCAAGCATATTCCCAAAACTTTAAATCAACAACGTGAAACAAAAATGTACTCATTACGTTAGAATTAACTGCATACTTGGAAATAACCAAAATAATAGCTATCACAGAAAGATTCCTTCACTACATCAATCTTGAATCTGCACATTGATGAAAATGGTGTAAGGATTAATAGGCTATCAAATTTCAGTAACTTCCTTAAGGAGAAGTGCCAAAACACACTTAAACTTAGAGACTGTAATCAGGAAGAAATAGAATCCATTATAACTGAACTAAAGCTAGGTAAATCTAGTGATATTCCTGTCCATGTTATTAAGTCTACAGCTGACGTCTTATCTCCAATATTATCTACAATATTTAACAAATGCATGATTGATGGGTACTTTCCCATGGAACTCAAGACTGGTAGAATTGACGAATATCAATATATAAAAGCAACGTATATGAATGTCATATAATGTAATTTGATGTTGGGGAATCCCAGAGCACCGAGAAACATGATTACAAATCTGATTATAGAATAAACTGAGTGTAAAACAAATTTGATAAATTACTGATGAATAAAAAAATTATCGAAACTCCTGAAACTAAACTTGGGTGAAAGCAAAGTTAGAATATAAGAACTGGCCTTATGGGTAATAAATTTGAAAGGAAGCAATCAATGCATCAAAGTAAGGCACCAGCATCATTTATTCAATTAATTAGTCTAGTATGATCCTTATTGTGAGTCCAAGTAATACCTTAGTGGTAGAAATTAAGAAGTGTACTATTTAAGGTAGTAAGCAATTTTACTGTCTTAAATAGTACACTCCTTAAATTCTACAAATCTTAATTTCTACATACCGTAATTTGTACAACACCAAAATTTTAGAAAAATTTGTTAAAGTAAAGATTTGTACCTATCTTTTCTTTCACTACAATATTAAGGCATTCTATTTTCTCTCAATGCAGGTTCAGAATTTTTCAGCGAAAGCATCAGTACAGACAAAATCAAATTTGATATGATAAACAATTATCAATGGATAAAAATTATAGGCATTTCTTCGGCTTTTACGTCTTCCTGCACATCTTCCATATCTTCCACCTCAAGCCCAATAAAAACCATCTTCGATATCTTCGATGTTTTCATCAGGAAACAAGGCCTTCAAAATTTCAGCAGAATCATCGGCCAATCTTTCATCAAACGGAGGCAGTGAAACAATGCAAAGAACATGGTGTTGACTCTAGGATGCTCATTGACCCGTTTGATAATCTGTTTCTCTAGAACGCCTAGCTTTACTTTTGTCTATATTTCATAGATCCCAAATAAATTGATTTCAATGGAAAAATCTGCCCTCTTCTTGTTTTGGCATCGGTATTTTTGGTTGAAAATTGGTGAAACGACGTGAAATTTAGTCCTAGAATTGCCTGATTTTTGTAGAAATTTTACTGCCTTAATTAGTACACTTCTTAATTAGTACGTCCTTAATAAATACACATCTTAATTTCTACCACTAAGGTAATTAAAATTCAAATTCATTTTCCATCAACTGATCAAACCAATCAATTGAAAAATGCAATAAAGCTCATGTGTACACACAGCCTTGGAAAAAAAATTGCCGTAAAATTGTTACATCTTTGATGATTTTCATTCAAAGCCACACACATAATTGGTAGAATAAGTCCAATATTCAAAAAAGACAATGCAGAACTGCTAGAAAACTACAGGCCTGTCTCTACATTACCAATATTTGGTAAGATATTTGAGAAGTTAATATATGACAGAATCTACCAATTCTTAGAGGACAATAACATAGTATATGAAAACCAATATGGATTTAGGAGAGGACACTCCACTGCCCATGCTCTGAACTATTCAGTTAAGCATATAAGAGATCAAATTAAATTAAAAAAGTTCACAATAGGTATCTTTATTGACTGGAGTAAAGCTTTTGACACATTAGATCACAGTATATTGACAGATAAGCTGGAGCACTATGGTATTCATGGAATGCACTCAACCTAATTAAAAGCTACCTCTCTGACAGAAAGCAACTAGTCAGTGTGCTAAGTGAGAATTCTGAAACTCTCCTGTCAGGTTTGGTGTACCCCAGGGCTCTGTTCTGGGTCCCCTGCTCTTTATTCTGTATATAAATGACATATGTAACTCTGCTGGTAATTGTAAAACCATCCTATTTGCTGATGATACAAATATATTTGTCACTGGTGATAGCAAAGAATCAGTCTATAAAAATGCTAATGAGATCTTATATAATATATCAAGATACATGGAATCTAACTTACTACATATTAATACCAAAAAATGTTGCTACATGCTTTTCTTTCAAGGTAAGAGGGAGCCCATTGTCTCAAATGACCTACACATATCAATAAATGGTAAAATTGTCAAGAAAGTTAGGGGGGGGGGGTCCACCGGCCAACGGCCAACCGACTAGAAAATTTGCTGTTTCGGCCAATTGGCCGTTGGCCGTTTGGCCGTTTTTTTCGTTTTTTATCTCTGGTTTCGGCCAGAAGCATCTTAGTTGAAAGTTGTGAGAGAAAAAGTTGTGACAATTTCTATAACCGACATTTTCCTGCTAATTTGATTGGTGGGGTGTCAAATGTCAATTGAGGTCGTTGAAACAGTCAAAATTTTCCCTTGTGGTTAAAGATGGCTCAAGCTCCATACATTTATATAATGCTGTTTTGAATGTTACAAAAAATCAAAAGAAAGAGAGAATTTTGAAGTTGTTAATGGACAATGTGCAGTTCAGGTGGTGACCAATGACCATCCTACTCTTTTAGCATGATAGTCTTATAAATCCATTCCAATATAGTCATATTGTTTTATCCCTGATGCCGTACCATGCCTGGAACTATTTCCTTCATGTTAGAAACACTCAATTCTATTGACTGACTCCTGCGTGTATATGACCTAGGGAGGTGGAGACTATACCAATGACCTCCTGCTGCCCCACCGAACACCCGCCAACCCCTGGTGTTTTCATGTTCAAAATCACTCATGATAAGTGTCGAAACAATTATCAGATCTGAAATGGTTCCATAAGAGTTCACCAGAGGTCAGCAGGGCAGGGGCTCAGTGGGGGCAGCAGGGGTGTTGTAGGGGTCACCAGGGGTCAAGACAGCAGGGGTTCAATAGGGAGTCACTAAGGAGCTAGGGGGATAGTGGGGTCACTGGAGGGTGAGTGGGGGTCAAGGGGTCAGTAGGGGACTAGTGGGGGTCACCTAGGGGGTCATTAGAGAGT
Organism: Beroe forskalii; assembly: GCA_011033025.1. NCBI lineage: Eukaryota > Metazoa > Ctenophora > Nuda > Beroida > Beroidae > Beroe > Beroe forskalii. The sequence goes on along the minus strand of WFMF01000003.1, from coordinate 1,509,352 downwards.
CAGTAGGTCAATAGTAGAGTTCAGCAGGGAGTCGTAGGGACCTATGTTAACTTGATAGGGTCCCTATAGGGTCCCTGTTAGTGATAGGGACCTCTGTTAACTTGATAGGGTCCCCTGTTAGTGATAGGGACCTCTGTTTACTTGATAGGGTCCCCTGTCAGTGATAGGGACCTCTGTTAACTTGATAGGGTCCCCTGTTAGTGATAGGGACCTCTGTTAACTTGATAGGGTCCCCTGTTAGTGATAGGGACCTCTGTTAACTTGATAGGGTCCCCTGTTAGTGATAGGGACCTCTGTTAACTTGATAGGGTCCCCTGTTAGTGATAGGGACCTCTGTTAACTTGATAGGGTCCCCTGTTAGTGATAGGGACCTCTGTTAACTTGATAGGGTCCCCTGTTAGTGATAGGGACCTCTGTGTTAACTTGATAGGGTCCCCTGTTAGTGATTCTCTGTTAACTTGATAGGGTCCCCTGTTAGTGATAGGGACCCTCTGTTAACTTGATAGGGTCCCCTGTTAGTGATAGGGACCTCTGAGCTGTGATAGGGTCCCCTGTTAGTGATAGGGACCTCTGTTAACTTGATAGGGTCCCTGTTAGTGTAGGGACCTCTGTGATAGGGTCCCCTGTTAGTGATAGGGACCTCTGTTAACTTGATACAGTCCCCTGTTAGTGATAGGGACCTCTGTTTATGTGATAGGGTCCCCTGTTAGTGATAGGGACCTCTGTTTACTTGATAGGGTCCCCTGTTAGTGATAGGGACCTCTGTTAACTTGATAGGGTCCCCTGTTAGTGATAGGGACCTCTGTTAACTTGATAGGGTCCCCTGTTAGTGATAGGGACCTCTGTTAACTTGATAGGGTCCCCTGTTAGTGATAGGGACCTCTGTTAACTTGATAGGGTCCCCTGTTAGTGATAGGGACCTCTGTTAACTTGATAGGGTCCCCTGTTAGTGATAGGGACCTCTGTTTACTTGATAGGGTCCCCTGTTGGTGATAGGGACCTCTGTTAACTTGATAGGGTCCCCTGTTAGTGATAGGGACCTCTGTTAACTTGATAGGGTCCCTGTTGTTGGTGTTAGGGACCTCTGTTAACTTGATAGGGTCCCCTGTTGTGATAGGGACCTCTGTTTACTTGATAGGGTCCCTGTTGGTGATAGGGACCTCTGTTAACTTGATAGGGTCCCCTGTTAGTGATAGGGACCTCTGTTAACTTGATAGGGTCCCCTGTTAGTGATAGGGACCTCTGTGATAGGGTCCCCTGTTAGTGATAGGGACCTCTGTTAGTGATAGGGTCCCCCTTGATAGGGTCCCCTGTTGGTGATAGGGACCTCTGTTTAACTTGATAGGGTCCCCTGTTAGTGATAGGGACCTCTGTTAACTTGATAGGGTCCCCTGTTAGTGATAGGGACCTCTGTTAACTTGATAGGGTCCCCTGTTAGTGATAGGGACCTCTGTTAACTTGATAGGGTCCCCTGTTAGTGATAGGGACCTCTGTTAGGGACCTCTGTTAGGGACCGCTTGATAGGGTCCCCTGTTGGTGATAGGGACCTCTGTTAACTTGATAGGGTCCCCTGTTAGTGATAGGACCCTCTGTTTGTGATAGGGTCCCCTGTTGGTAGGGACCTGTTAACTTGATAGGGTCCCCTGTTAGTGATAGGGACCTCTGTTAACTTGATAGGGTCCCCTGTTAGTGATAGGGACCTCTGTTAACTTGATAGGGTCCCCTGTTAGTGATAGGGACCTCTGTTAACTTGATAGGGTCCCCTGTTAGTGATAGGGACCTCTGTTAACTTGATAGGGTCCCCTGTTAGTGATAGGGACCTCTGTTAACTTGATAGGGTCCCCTGTTAGTGATAGGGACCTCTGTTGGGTTGATAGGTCCCCTGTTAGTGATAGGGGACCTCTGTTAACTTGATAGGGTCCCCTGTTAGTGATAGGGACCTCTGTTAACTTGATAGGGTCCCCTGTTAGTGATAGGGACCTCTGTTAACTTGATAGGGTCCCCTGTTAGTGATAGGGACCTCTGTTAACTTGATAGGGTCCCCTGTTAGTGATAGGGACCTCTGTTAACTTGATAGGGTCCCTGTTTGTGATAGGGACCTCTGTTGGTGATAGGGTCCCCTGTTGTTAGGGACCTCTGTGTGATAGGGTCCCCTGTTAGTGATAGGGACCTCTGTTAACTTGATAGGGTCCCCTGTTAGTGATAGGGACCTCTGTTAACTTGATAGGGTCCCCTGTTAGTGATAGGGACCTCTGTTTACTTGATAGGGTCCCCTGTTAGTGATAGGGACCTCTGTTAACTTGATAGGGTCCCCTGTTAGTGATAGGGACCTCTGTTTTCTTGATAGGGTCCCCTGTTAGTGATAGGGACCTCTGTTAACTTGATAGGGTCCCCTGTTAGTGATAGGGACCTCTGTTAACTTGATAGGGTCCCCTGTTAGTGATAGGGACCTCTGTTAACTTGATAGGGTCCCCTGTTAGTGATAGGGACCTCTGTTAACTTGATAGGGTCCCATGTTAGTGATAGGGACCTCTGTTAACTTGATAGGCCCCCTTTTAGTGATAGGGACCTCTGTTATAGGGTCCCCTGTTGATAGGGTCCCCTGTTAGTGATAGGGACCTCTGTTAACTTGATAGGGTCCCCTGTTAGTGATAGGGACCTCTGTTAACTTGATAGGGTCCCCTGTTAGTGATAGGGACCTCTGTTAACTTGATAGGGTCCCCTGTTAGTGATAGGGACCTCTGTTAACTTGATAGGGTCCCCTGTTAGTGATAGGGACCTCTGTTAACTTGATAGGGTCCCCTGTTAGTGATAGGGACCTCTGTTAACTTGATAGGGTCCCCTGTTAGTGATAGGGACCTCTGTTAACTTGATAGGGTCCCCTGTTAGTGATAGGGACCTCTGTTTAACTTGATAGGGTCCCCTGTTAGTGATAGGGACCTCTGTTTAACTTGATAGGGTCCCCTGTTAGTGATAGGGACCTCTGTTTAACTTGATAGGGTCCCCTGTTAGTGATAGGGACCTCTGTTTAACTTGATAGGGTCCCCTGTTAGTGATAGGGACCTCCTTGATAGGGTCCCCTGTTAGTGATAGGGACCTCTGTTAACTTGATAGGGTCCCTGTTAGTGATAGGGACCTCTGTTAACTTGATAGGGTCCCCTGTTAGTGATAGGGACCTCTGTTTACTTGATAGGGTCCCCTGTTAGTGATAGGGACCTCTGTTGTTGATAGGGATAGTGATAGGGTCCCCTGTTAGTGATAGGGACCTCTCCCCTGATAGGGTGTTGGTGATAGGGACATCTGTTAACTTGATAGGGTCCCCTGTTAGTGATAGGGACCTCTGTTAACTTGATAGGGTCCCCTGTTAGTGATAGGGCCCTCTATTTACTTATTTACTTGATAGGGTCCCCAGTTAGTGATAGGGACCTCTGTTAACTTGATAGGGTCCCCTGTTAGTGATAGGGACCTCTGTTTACTTGATAGGGTCCCCTGTTAGTGATAGGGACCTCTGTTAACTTGATAGGGTCCCCTGTTAGTGATTGGGACCTATGTTAACTTGATAGGGTCCCCTGTTAGTGATAGGGACCTCTGTTAACTTGATAGGGTCCCCTGTTAGTGATAGGGACCTCTGTTGTGATAGGGTCCCCTGTTAGTGATAGGGACCTGTTAACTTGATAGGGTCCCCTGTTGGTGATAGGGACCTCTGTTAACTTGATAGGGTCCCCTGTTAGTGATAGGGACCTCTGTTTTAGCTTGATGGGGTCCCCTGTTGGTGATAGGGACCTCTGTTAACTTGATAGGGTCCCCTGTTAGTGATAGGGACCTCTGTTAACTTGATAGGGTCCCCTGTTTGTGATAGGGACCTCTGTTAACTTGATAGGGATAGGGTCCCTGTTGTTAGTGATAGGGACCTCCTCTGTTAACTTGATAGGGTCCCCTGTTAGTGATAGGGACCTCTGTTAACTTGATAGGGTCCTGTTAGTGATAGGGACCTCTGTGAACTTGATAGGGTCCCCTGTTAGTGATAGGGACCTCTTTTTACTTGATAGGGTCCCCTGTTAGTGATAGGGACCTCTGTTAACTTGATAGGGTCCCCTGTTGGTGATAGGGACCTCTGTTAACTTGATAGGGTCCCCTGTTAGTGATAGGGACCTCTGTTAACTTGATAGGGTCCCCTGTTAGTGATAGGGACCTCTGTTAACTTGATAGGGTCCCCTGTGTTAGGGTGATAACTTGATAGGGGACCTCTGTTAACTTAATAGGGTCCCCTGTTAGTGATAGGGACCTCTGTTAACTTGATAGGGTCCCCTGTTGGTGATAGGGACCTCTGTTAACTTGATAGGGTCCCCTGTTGTGATAGGGTGATAGGGACCTCTGTTAACACTTGATAGGGTCCCCTGTTAGTGATAGGGACCTCTGTTTACTTGATAGGGTCCCCTGTTAGTGATAGGGACCTCTGTTAACTTGATAGGGTCCCCTGTTGGTGATAGGGACCTCTGTTAACTTGATAGGGTCCCCTGTTAGTGATAGGGACCTCTGTTAACTTGATAGGGTCCCCTGTTAGTGATAGGGACCTCTGTTAACTTGATAGGGTCCCCTGTTAGTGATAGGGACCTCTGTTTACTTGATAGGGTCCCCTGTTAGTGATAGGGACCTCTGTTAACTGATAGGATAGGGTCCCCTAGGGTCCCCTGTTAGTGATAGGGACCTCTGTTAACTTGATAGGGTCCCCTGTTAGTGATAGGGACCTCTGTTAACTTGATAGGGTCCCCTGTTAGTGATAGGGACCCTCTGTTAACTTGATAGGGTCCCCTGTTAGTGATAGGGACCTCTGTTGTGATAGGGTCCCCTGTTAGTGATAGGGACCTCTGTTTTAACTTGATAGGGTCCCCTGTTAGTGATAGGGACCTCTGTTAACTTGATAGGGTCCCTGTTGGTGATAGGGACCTCTGTTAACTTGATAGGGTCCCCTGTTAGTGATAGGGACCTCTGTTATGATAGGGTCCCCTGTGTGATAGGGACCTCTGTTAACATTAGGGTCCCCTGTTGGTGATAGGGACCTCTGTTTATGATAGGGTCCCCTGTTAGTGATAAGGGACCTCTGTTAGGGTCCCTTGATAGGGTCCCCTGTTAGTGATAGGGACCTCTGTTAACTTGATAGGGTCCCCTGTTAGTGATAGGGACCTCTGTTAACTTGATGGGGTCCCCTGTTAGTGATAGGGACCTCTACATTTTTAACTTGATAGGGTCCCCTGTTAGTGATAGGGACCTCTGCTTACTTGATAGGGTCCCCTTTTAGTGATAGGGACCTCTGTTTACTTGATAGGGTCCCCTGTTAGTGATAGGGACCTCTGTTAACTTGATAGGGTCCCCTGTTAGTGATAGGGACCTCTGTTACTTGATAGGGTCCCCTGTTGTGATAAGGGACCTCTGTTAACTTGATAGGGTCCCCTGTTATAGGTGATAGGGACCTCTGTTGGGTCCCTTGATAGGGGTTCCCCTGTTGGTGATAGGGACCTCTGTTTAGGGACCTCTGTTTGATAGGGTCCCTGTTAGTGATAGGGACCTCTGTTTTTTTGGTCCCTGTTGGTGGGGACCTCTGTTCTTGATAGGGTCCCCTGTTAGTGATAGGGACCTCTGTTAACTTGATGGGGTCCCTGTTAGTGATAGGGACCTCTGTTTAACTTCAGTAGGGTCCCCTGTTAGTGATAGGGACCTCTGTTAACTTGATAGGGTCCCCTGTTGGTGATAGGGACCTCTGTTTAACTTGATAGGGTCCCCTGTTGGTATAAAGGGACCTCTGTT